>CM042389.1:15174739-15774739 GCA_023634145.1 Thymallus thymallus | reverse complement strand
ATGATTGAGGTATCTGAGATCCTAGAACGCTTTGTCTTTTAGAAACAGGATATAATCCAAGTTATAGTTCTCCTCGAAGCTGTTCTAATCTGTCAATGTTCAGAAATAGGGGTTGAATTTTTACTATTGCATATAGAAAAAATAGACTTATTTTTAACATATTAAAGTTTATTGATATGTTTTATTACTGTGTTATTCAATCTGCAGCAGACAATTTTATAAAAAAAAATACCTTAAAAGCTTTTTATTGAATATCAGTTGAAAAAGTAAGAGTATTTTGCCAATTCTTTATGATTTCACACGCATATAGCTTTCCTTGTCTTTCACTTACATACTGGCTAACATCGCACTAACTTATTCTCACCCACAGCAAGGAAATGTACTGTAAAGACGTCATTCAATTCATCACTATTCTCTCTGCAATATGTATTCACATTCTAACTCACTTGGCTCAATTGATCATCATCACAGACCAAATGGTCATTCACATGATGCTACAATTCTGCAACTCACCAATAATTTTGATAAACAATGATCAGCACCAAACGCCTTTGATTACCATCTCCTATATGATTACGTTAGGGGTGAAATCAACTCACCACCCAGGAGAAGCAATCCATGCACTGAACTTGCAATCTTTATATTTCTAGACCGGTGATAAATAGTGACTTTGGAAGCAGAGAGATTCAGTTGATGTAGCCACAAAAACTATCCACTTACTGCACCCATTCTTTTATGGACAATCATTTCCATCTCACATAAAAATGTCACACAGACATCATGTGATTCAATCACACATCTGTTCTTGTTGACTGGGTTACCAAGTCTTTAATTATTTGGCTGTAGCATACTGAAAGACAGACATAGCGATACCTTAAGGAAGTGCAATTCATTGGTCATGTGCAATATTATGCATTTTGTACTGTTTTTACCTCACACCAAATGCATTTTCAATAAAACCAATAGAATTATGAAAGGTGTGCTGAAATTATTCTATGGCATACTTTGTAAATTGCAGGGAAGCAACAATTTGATACAACGCAATGTTGATGGAGCATAACAAGATGGTCCATCTGAGAATCGATATGTACATCAACATAGTACAGTACATTTCCTAATCTATGCTCTTGTTGAGGAATACTTTGAGCATGAACAGGGCTCAGCTGCAGTGTAGGATTGCGTTGAGGTCTGCCCAGTCACTCTCAGAACTATCTCGCCCTCTCTTTCTCAAAATGTGATTGGCTCACTCACTGGCAGGGACACTACTGGTGTGCCCTGAGGTTTGACAGTTTCCAGCCTGCCACCTGCTGCCCATATAATGTCCGCTTGGATGCCTGAATTCAAGGGTGTAATTTCCCTCTCTCTACCTCTCTCCCTATACCGCTCCATCCCTCACTTCCGGCCTGTGGGGCTAAGTCCCCAAGCTACAGTGAAAACACAGTTACTATGGTTTAACAGGATGGATCATTGACGCGAGATCAGTGGCTCAGCTCCCTAAGGAGCTCAGTGGCTCAGGTCCCTATGGATATTTAAAGTGTATGAGTTTAACTGTGCTTTTGTACATGTCAAATTTCTAGGAAAAATTGTATGGAATAGAAAATCTCCCTTTATTGAACAATATAAGGGTCTCTCTCATCATCCACATCCCCACAAATGGAGGTTAAAGCCAGGCGATGATGTCATTTCTGCCGATACTTACTCTATCAACTACTGGGGCATCTAGTCATGAAATCTACTTGAGCCCTCTCAAACTGCATACTGATGTTTCAAGCTGAAATATGAGGCAATGCTGAGGCATGTAGCCTACTGCAGTTCGCCACATCAGTGAAGGATTTGCTATAAAATCAGCCAGGTCCTTTCCTGTTAAGTGTCCTGTGCACATCACAGGACCAGTCACTTTCAATACCTTTTACCAACACGACCCAGTACTGTGGCCACTACTGTAGACGGATAACCAGAACAGACATCAGTGAACAAACATCCTTTTTTGGGGCCATTTGAGACCCCATACAAAAGCATGGCTGGTAAGTCCATGTAGTTTATTTACTGTAAGCCAGCCAACATCACACTTCATGTCTGAGGGTTCCTACTCAAGCATAGCATCCCTTAATCCATGAATCCCATAACTGATGGCAGGCTTAAGATGTACTTTGGGTAGAGTTGGAGCTCCACAATGTGGTTTACAAGGCAAAGTGGTTTACAATTCAATATCTATCACAGAAACCACCACTATCACCAAAGCATCAATGTTTTTCTATTTCTATATACAGAATACAGATGTTGCTGAAAATGTTCCTGCTTAGCAGGAAATGCAAACTTGTGGTGTATTCAAGGTTTAAAAAGGATTCTAAAGTTTGTAATTTCATGTCAGAAATGATTCACCCTAAAGAAAAATTTATCAACTTCTACAAAAATTAATCCACATGATACTTCACATTTCCTGTTGATGTAGGAATATTTTCCTGCTGCAAAAAACTGGCTCAAATTAAGATCCTACATCTGTATTTGTCTGGTATGCAGGGTAGGTTCCTTTCTAAATGTAATTCATTAGAGTTACAAGTTACCTGTCCAAAATTGTAATCAGTAATGTAATTTTTGGATTACCCAAATTGGATTACCCAAATTACCGCAATTGAACGAGATCTGTTGCAGGATAAATCAATGTTAAAGTTTACTTTATGGGTTGGTTATGTAGGCATCTTCTAAACCATCGCTTTCTACTACATATAATAATACCATTAAATTATATATTTACATTAAAAACCAAAGTCTATCAGAATTCCAGTCATTACAATAAATGTTATACCCCTTGATCTTCAAGATTAGGATTTGGAAATTTGGAAGTATAGATTAGCCAAATTGTTTTACCTGAGAATGACCCCAAAACTAAAGGACTTATTAGCCTACTATGTTGTTTATGATTTTGTTGTCATGAAGGACTGATTGGGCTCATTGATTCGAGTTGAAAAATAAATGCTGCGCTCATGGAATGGCATGCTTTGCCAAGAGTGTGCAAAACTGTCATCAAGGCAAAGGGTGGCTAATTTGAAGAATCTAATTTTGATTTGTTTAACACTTTTTTGGTTACTACATGCTTCCTTATGTGTTATTTCATAGTTTTGATGTCTTCACTATTGTTCAACAATGTAGAAAATAGTAAAAATAAAGAAAAACCCTTGTATGAGTAGGTGTGTCCAAACTTTTGACATTGGTACTGTATATATAATGTATAAGTCCAAAAATGGATGTAGCAACTACAGTTCGCCCCTTTAAGTCTATCAAAAGTTTGAGCAATAAAAGCCCCACTATTATTCCATAGCCTTGTATCTGCACTATGCAGCTGTTGCAAGAGCGCTTTTTTCACTGGCCAATTTCAATCCTTTCTGAACTTAAAAGTAATCCTCAAAGTAATCGTCTAGTTTTTCTGTACAATATTTTAGCTGGTAATGTAACGGATTACAGTTACCGTTTTTTTGTAATCCCTTACATGTTACATGTAATCCGTTACTCCCCAACCCTGCTTGTATGTTAGTATGGAGATTAGGTTGTAGATTTTTCACAACCATAAAGTTGTGTTGTTAGGTCAACACAACACAACAATAATGGAATATAGCTCTACATCACGCGTTAAACTCATTCCACGAAGGGCCGAGTGTCTGCGGGTTTTCACTCCTCCCCTTGTATTTGTTTGATTAATTAAGGTCACTAATCAGTAAGGAACTCCCCTCACTTGGTTGTCTAGGTCTTAATTGAAAGGAAATAGCAAACACCCGCAGACACTCAGCCCTCCATGGAATGAGTTTGACATGGAAAGATAGTGATCCATATCAGCATTGACTCTGTGATGTGAGTCGTGTCTGTGAGATCAGTGCTCTCTGCGTGGCATCACGGATGCTCTTTAGGAAGGGCAGTGGGCTAGAGCCTCCGGTGCCGGTTTCATCCAACGCTGAGCCGACGCCGTTGAGTGGACAGCCGATGACACGGGACCGGTGACCAGGTACAGTGATGTATCGGGTCACGGCGGAGAGGTGGTAACTACGCAGGTTCACCAGGGCAGACACACAGGAGTCATAATTGATGCAGAGAGAGGGGCTGGAGCAGGAGAGGATGAAGTCACGTAGAGGGGGATAGCCAGACAGAGTCTCTATCAGTTGGCGGTGGGAGGGGAGCATGTACTCCCGCATGCGTTTCAGGAAAGATGCTGTACATGGAGAGGAGGAACAATCGAGGAGAAATGAGGAGAGTGCAAAAGGTGAGATCAGAGGGGAAATAAGCTTTGATTAGAACCCAAATTGAAATATTGCTGGAAAATCACTTGGATTTTTATTCAGAAACCAAGGCTTATGGGGTCAGAATAGGGTCATACCTGCATGGTCGTCATGACAGATGCCCAGTAGCGCATCAAAGCACTGAATGGAGGAACTCTGTGCAGCACTTCCTCCTGACAGCATCATTGGCTCCTCCCCCACACCCTCATACAGCAGCCCTCCTGGAAGCATGGGGTTATCCCTCCATCTACGATAGCACAATACAGAGTTAATTCGGAAACTATTACAGCACAGAATGGGGTACATAATGTAGGGATAATGTATAAAATCAGTTTTATTTTTTGGCTTATTCCATTACATTTTTTCCCCAAATTCAGTTCTGCTATATGATTATGTTTTTCCAAGTTTCAGATTCTTTCCAGTCTCTCTCAAAGTCACTTTTTTTTAAATAGAAAAACAACATAATTTAATGTTTTAAGTACACAACAATGCTTAAGCAACATCAGGAGACCACTTTTGAGGTCTGGGAGAAATAAAATACATTTTCATTTTTGGGTGTAGAATATACAATGAGTGCACAAAACATTAGGAATACCTGCTCTTTCCATGACATAGACTGACCAGCTGAATCCAGTTGAAAGCTATGATCCCTGTCACTTGTTAAATCCACTTCAATCAGTGTAGATGAAGGGGAGGAGACAGATTAAAGAAGGAATTTTAAGACTTGAGACAATTGAGACATGGATTGTGCATGTGTGCCATTCAGAGACTGAATTGGCAAGACAAAGGATTTAAGTGCCTTTGAACGGGGTATGGTAATAGGTGCCAGGCACACCGGTTTGTGTCAAGAACGCTGCTAAGTTTTTCACACTCAACAGTTTCCTGTGTGTATCAAGAATGGTCCACCACCCAAAGGACATCCAGCCAACTTGACACAACTGTGGGAAGCATTGGAGTCAACATGGGCCAGTATCCATGTGGGACGTTTTCGTCACAGTGTAGTCCATGCCCCTACAAATTGAGGCTGTTCTAAGGACAAAAGGGTGTGCAACTCAATATTAGGATGTTTTGTACACTCAGTGTAGATACCCTTTCATTCAAGTGCGCACCAACAAGAGACTTGTTTGATTAGCAGTGTTTCTGAGCAGACGTGAGTTTGCTAAACAAATCGCCACTGGATTAATGCAAATAATGATATCATCCTGCCAGGTAGGAAAAGGTTGCTTTGTAGTAAACATTTAATTGAGAAGGTTTTTTGGAATGCCTTTCCATACACCAGAAGACGGTTATCGTTATCATCTTTACTTTAGTGAGCTCCCAAGTGGGGCATTGGTACTGCATCTCAGTGTTAGAGGTGTCACTACAGACACCCTGGTTCGAATCCAGGCTGTATGACAATCGGTTGTGATTGGGAGTCCCATAGGGTGGCGCACAATTAGCCTAGCGTTGTCTGAGTTTGGCCGGTGTAATGTCTAATAAGCTGAATACATTTAGGATTATATAGGGCCCTAATAATGGAGTGGATATGTATAGATTGCGTCATACATTACCCTGAGAAGAAGATTCTCAGAGTTCCATGGAATGCCGTGGGGTCCACGTGCCCTGAACACAGAAATATTCCAATAAATTGCACTTATTATATATTTTACATGGGTGCGGATATGATTCACTGTGGATAAGGTATGGATGTAACTTACTGTGCATGAGCTCAAATATTTCCTTCATCTTCCTCAGAGACTGGTCCATTTTGTAGAGGCCCTTCTGTATGCTGATGATGTCACAAGTTACCACGGCATTCATCGCTGAAAACGCCCCCTAGATGGAGTTCAAGACAATTAGGACTTATAATCAAAATCCCCTTAAGGTTCATAGTGAAAGACAGAAAGAGATCACAAAAACAGAAAGAGAGAGGGAGAAACAGGGTTATAATGAGGAAAGACAGAGATGCAAAATGTGTGCAAGATGCAGTACATAGACTGATACAGAGAAAGAAAGAGACATCCATAGAGACTTGCCTGTATCCCTGAACTAGCAGCCCTCTCCACCAAGAGAGAGACCAGGAAGAACCCTTTACAGCTTTCTCCCCCAGGAAAAGAGAACAGTGTATCCAAGTTCCTATATTCAAAATCACATGAATATCACATGGAAACCACAAGAATATCACATGAAACCTAAACAGAAATGAAAACAATGTAATTCTCATGACAGTGTTTCTGTCATACTCACCCAATGTCCATGTCCCTGAAATAACGTGTGAGAAAGAATGTCAGTACTTGGGTAGGCCGTCATTGTAAATAAGAATTTGTTCTTAACTGACTTGCTTAGTTAAATAAAGGTTCAATAAAATTAACTTGGCATGTGTTTCATAAACAGTACATGGTCCTGTTGTGTTAGTAGAAGTAATGGAAGTGGCATTTTTTGGAAGGAAAGTGGTCAAGGGGGTAGAGGTAAGGGGTAGTGACAGACCAGGGTGTAAGGGTCAAAGGCCCAGCTCACCCTGTAGGGTCCCTGAGTCTCCAGTTAACCAGAACAGAGTCTGCATAGGTCAGGATGGGAGGCAGGCCGAGTCTCTGGGAGACCAGCCAGTAGGGCAGAGCCAGGGATTTGGGGAGAGTCTAACAAAACAAAGCATGACAACAATCAATGGGACATATTCTAGTGTTCATGTCTGAGGTTAAAAGTCACGCCGAGCTGGTTTTTACCTGGGCCGGCAGGTGTTGCCCCTCCTGCCAGACATACCCCATGGTGATGAAGCCCAGGGCCAAGTGAGCCAGCCTCAGCTCCCGGTGGCCCTTCAAGTGATGGGGACTCAGCACGGGCATCTGTTTACAACATTGGCAACAATGAGTGTGTAAGTATGGGGTCTATCAGCAACACTGGTACAAACACACACGTCAGCACGGACATCACAAGCCCAGAAACATGCAAAGTCACATCAGCGCTAAAGCCTAAATCAAGTGTATTTGATTGTTGACTGAGATACATGTGGTTTCTCACCTCGTTGACCAGGTCTCGCAGCTGATGTGTTTGGATGAGGGGTGTGAGGTTGCTGGCCAAGCCCATCCATACCCGGTAGTAATCTGGAAGGTCTGTCTAAAATGGGCAAGGTCATTCAGCTAGATTTGATAGTACACTGATTTATCTGTGCACTATACACAAAATTTGAAATGCTGTGTTTTACATTGGATAAAAGTAGAGACTCAGAGCTACAAAATGGTATATCATACACTGCATTTTTGAGGAAAATGGGAAAGTAATTCTGCTTTGAAAGTTGATAAACTCACGTTTGAGAAAATGGCATTTTAATATTTTGGTATCTAGTGAAGAGCTCTTCTTCGTCTACACCCATTCAGCATCGTTCACACCCTCTTAAGCTTTAGCCCAGATCGTACACTTGGCGCTCTGGCCGATGATTGCTTTACCTCTGGATAACATGAAAACAGCCTAACCAGCTCTGCTGGCAACAATTGCATTACGCTTTTTTGGCAACGTTTACTGACACCGGCCATATTCAACGGGTGTTGTACACTTTAGCTTAAAACTGTAGCTAGCTAGCTAGCTAGCTAGGTAAACAACATGTAAGATCACACACGTAACGTAACGTTAGTTAATGAGCCAGCCAGCTAACGTTATCTAGTTAAACAACAATGAACAGTGCCAAATCATGTCGTTACTACCCTGCATGAATCTGCAGGGAGCTAACCAACCAGGTTCAATGTTAGCTAGCTAACATTAGGCTCTAACTAGCAAAGCAAACGGATCTGGGATACAAATAATAGCGTAATACATGCAACGTTAGCTAGGGAGCCAGCCAGCTAACATTAGCTAGCTAAAAGTACACTTTAGCTTAAGACATGCAGCTAGCTAGCTATGTAAACAATGAACCTAGCTAGGTAAACAATGTGTAATATCACACACATCACGTAACGTTAGCTAACGAGCCAGCCAGCTAACATTAGCTAGTTAAACAACAATGAAAAGTGGCAAATCATGTCGTTACTACCCTGCATGAATCTGCTGGGAGCTAACCAAAACTCGATCCTCCAGAAAGTGGAGAGCAACACTTATGCAGCTCCACTACACAATACATTTTTTTTAAAGCAGCGTTCGACAGAATTACCAACACAGACTGAGCTCAAATAGACAGAAGGCTTTTATATGGCAGACCAATCCGAAACTCCTCTCTTGGCATGTCCATCACACTCATTATCTCAGCCAATCATGGCTAGTGGGAAGGTTGCTGTCTTTTTTTTTGTGGCTTAACCAGCAAGGCTCGTAATTTAACAATTGTATTCATATTTACAGATGACATAGACGTTTGTTATTAAGGGACATGAAAGTTCATATGTTCCAGAAGGCATTTCTGCCCCCAAAGAAATTATTGGGGGCAAATCAGTTAAGAACAAATTCTTATTTACAATGACGGCCTACACCAGCCAAACCCTCCCCTAACCCAGACGACACTGGGCCAATTGTGCACCGCCCTATGGGACTCCAAATCACGGCCGGTTGTGATACAGCCCAGGATCGAACCAGGGTCTGCAGTGACACCTCTAGCACTGAGATGAAGTGCCTTAGACCGCTGCACCACTCAGGAGCCCCAAAGTTAATGAGGAGTGAAGGGATAAAAACATGATCTAAAGTAGAGAGTAGAACTTGATCTAGTCCCTCAAGTCTCAATGATCTAGTGTTGACACTGAGCACACTCTCTCCAGTGTAAGTCAATCGAGACCAGAACAGACCAACTGTCATTGGCTCACAGCTCGGTGCATGCTGGAAGGAGAAATATCGATAGGTATCCATATAACATCCCATTCTCTGTTCTGTATCTATGCTTATCTCTCTACAGTCTCGTTGTCACGTTATGATCGCTTCACGTGGATGTCAGCCTCTGTGAGTGATCTGTCTCTGAGCTTGTTTTACCATACTTTACTATGGGGATTTTAGAACGTTTTGAACATTTCCCAGAATTTCAAACCTGTTGATTGTCGTACTGGATTTTGGTTAGAAAGAAACTATATATGGCAGTACACTGATTTACTATACACAAAAGAAGAAAGTTGTTGGTTCTAGAAGTTCAAGCTAAAAATATGTTTCTGGCTCTGCAATCGGAATGTACTATAAATGAATGAGGTGTGATGGGATAAAAGCATGATTTAAAGTAGAGAGTAGAACTTGATCTAGTCCCTCAAGTCATTAATCTAGTGTTGACACTGAGCACACTCTCTCCAGTGTAAGTCAATAGAAACCAGAACAGACCAACTGTCATTGGCTCACAGCTCAGTGCATGCTGGAGGGAGATAGATCAATAGGTATCCATATAACATGAACCAAAACAAACATATTTCTCAGTTTAAAACCCTGGTAGCATATGGGATTAGTGGATCTAGAATCACTGGAGGAAATACCATAGGTCACTGAGTCAGAAATAATTCCACGCTTCTTATTATTTCTGTTGTGAAGTCAACAGACTGATATTACATGTGGAAGTAGGTTCCTTAAACTTTCACATCCCCAAAACAAAACCAGGCAATTATGTGAAAGGTAACTGAGCCAGTAGATCAAATTTGTAGAGCAGAATAGTCTAACTTGCTTTAACAGCAAAACAAAACAGCATTTAAAGTAAAATTAACCTATATTGTAGTAAATAACAGATGAACCTGAAGTCTTTTTTTTGAGACATTTTCTGACATCATGCTCAGCTCAAAGTACATATATAAAGTTGGAAAAATATGCCTTACTGCTGGCTGCTCCAGGATGAATCCAAACTCCTCAGACACAAAGAAACAGTCCAGGTCAATCTGCAGCGCAGACCTGCGGAATCTCTCTCCGTCTCCCATTCTCTGTTCTGTACGGTATCTATGCTTATCTATCTCAAGTCTCGTTGTCATGTTATGATCGCTTCACGTGGATGTCAGCCTCTGTGAGTGATCTGTCTCTGAGTTTGTTTTACTCTACTGTATCTCTGTCCCTTTATTATTGAACACATCTCTTTTATCATTGTTTCTGCAGTCATCAAGTCCAACAATAGAAGGTTGTGTAAAATGTCATGTGACACCAAGCAGTTCCTCAAATCTGGGATAGGGATTTTGGAAAGTTTTGAAAATTTCACAGAATGTCAAACCTGTTGATTTTCATACTAGATGTTGATTAGAAAGAAGGAAGTACTTATCATTAAGTTTCACATACATCTGAATCATAAGCCCATATGCCACAATTAATTTTACATTGCATTCCTGTATAGAAATAAAAAAACAAGCAGACACAAGCCTATGGACCCACTCCCATATAAACCATTATTAGGACATTCAGTATATGCAGAGATGGAAAAAGGGAGGAAGAAAAGAGAGGGAAAGAGAGCAAGAGAAAAAAAGAGAGCGCAAGAGAAAAAGAGAGGGAGAGAAAGAGAGACAGGGAGACACAGAGGGTTCTATTTTTGGCTGGTGTTAACCCTTAACATAATAAAGGTGGCTGCATGCTTTCATTTTGTGAAGTTTTCGTTCAAATTGTTTTAATGACATCATACCAAGGATCCTTTAGTTATTTGATTTAGAATTTGAAGACTCCTTGAAGTATCAAAAAAATATATAAAAACATGTTATTCGGCCTTACTGCTATTAGCCCTTACAAACACATTAAATAACATATTCACTACATGGAACAAAAGACAGTCCCCCCAGAAAAATATAAAGAAAGTTTGTTCTGAAGTGTCTGTCCTATATCTGAGAGATATAAGATAGATCAGGAAACGTTTGTAATTTATTATTATTTTTGGCACTAAACAGTCTCCATATATACTTCCATAACTGTTTTCAACTTGTACTGGGGTACCTTCAGATGAGTCATGTGAGGTCTGTGGGCGTATTAGTCATATTAGTGTTCAGACGCTACAGACAGAAGTTGGTAGATCGGCTGTACCCAAGACGCTTGTGGGGGGTCTTAGAGCAAAACTCCACTCGAGCTCTGTCACCTTTTACCGCAGATGAGGAAGTGCGACATAGGAGAAGGCAGTGGATTGAGACACATCCAATGCAAAAAAAAACACAGATATCTCTAGTTTAAACTGACTGATTTATTTATTTTTTATTATTGGTCATTTTAATTCATTGGGGGTGCGGACATCAACTATAGGGTTTTTTAAGGCAGTGCTATTGTCCGAAGTTGCCTCACCCCCTTGTTCGGGCATGCTCCGGCCATCGTCGTCACCGGCTTTCTAGTCACTGCCGCTACCTCTTTCATTATCCATTAGTCTTGTCTTGTCATTACACACACCTGGTTCTCATTTCCCCCAATTACTTCATGTATATATGTTGCCTCTGTTCCCTCATGTCCTTGTCGGTTATTGTTTATTTGTTATTGTGGATTTACTCGGAGTGTGTTCTCTAGGCAGTGCCTAGTTATTTGTACACCTTTCATGAGTACTGGAACAGTAATATTTTGTCTGTTCGCTTGTGAAATACTTCTTTGGTATTAAAGTATACCTTGTTCCACGCTATCTCTTGCGCCTGGCTCTCCATTATATATTCACCACCGTCACAGAATAACCAACCTTTTTATGGAGCCAGCAGGAGCAACAGGAATGACCGGGGTAATGGAGAGAGTGGAGGAGCACTCCACCTTGCTCGCCAATCTAGGAGAGGCGAGGGATCGGGTTCTGCGGGCGGTGCAACGACTGGAGAACAACCGACCAGAGAGTGGAGCCTCCCCATCAGCGAGTATGGTTCTGACTACTGTGGGTCCCAACATCCCAACAATACCCACTAGTGGAATCCACATTTCCCTTCCTCGTGAATATGACGGTGCCAGGGGTTCCTCCTACAATTGGAGCTGGCTTTCAGCACGATCTCTCCTCCTCCATCTGACAGGGAGAAAGTGTCCGCTCTCGTCTCCTGTCTGACTGGGAAAGCCCTGGAGTGGGCCAACGCTACATGGAGAGAGGGAACGGCGTTGGACGACTTCGGGGAGTTCGCCTTTTCCACCTAAGACAGGGGACGAGGAGTGCGCAGGACTTTGCACTGGAGTTTCGGACCTTGGCAGCCGGATCAGGGTGGAATGAGCGTGCCCTCATTGATCATTTCAGATGTAGTTTGAACGAGGAAGTCCGTCGAGAGCTAGCCTGTCGGGATGCACAGTTGAGTTTCGACCAGCTCGTGGATATGGCCATCAGGCTGGACAATTTGTTAGCCTCTCGCGGACGTCCTGTGGGGGTCCCGCTCTTGACACCCTTATCCACACCAGGTCCCGTTCCCATGGAAATGGGTGGGACGGCCGTCCCGACTCATCGAGGGAGCCGGGTTCAGTGCTCCTCCTGTGGCCACATTCGGCGGCCCGCTGTTTTCAGAGTGCTGGGTCTAGAGGCGGCAGGCAGGGCACTCTGGCGTCACCCCAGGTAACAGCGCACCACACTTACCCAGAGCCCTCTGTTACACACCTCTACCTTTCTGTTTCCTCTCCAGAATTTTGTGCCATTCCCCAGTGTAAGGCGCTAGTAGATTCAGGCGCAGCTGGAAATTTTATGGATAGTAATTTCGCAACTAGATTAGGGATTCCGCTTACGCCCCATTACCATTCACGCTTTAGATAGTCGACCATTAGGGTCTGGGTATATCAGAGAAACCACCGGAGACATTGTAATGATCACACAGGAGAATCATAAGGAAAAAATGTATTTTTTTATTATTGATTCTCCTGCATTTCCAGTGGTATTAGGTATTCCCTGGTTAAGTAGTCACAATCCCACCTTTTTGTGGCAACAGACGGCTCTCACGGGGTGGTCATCAGAGTGTCCGGGTAGGTGTATAGGTGTTTCCGTTGGTGCGAAAGTCCAGAGAATGTCCCCACCGTGCGCATTCCCCCCGAATACCTAGATTTGGCTCAAGCTTTCTCTAAGGAAAAAGCTAATAAATTACCACCTCATCGCCCGGGGGATTGTGCGATAAACCTCAAGGTAGACACTGTACTTCCCAGGAGTCATGTGTATCCCCTGTCGCAGGTAGAAACGGAGGCTATGAAAACGTATGTCTCTGAGTCCCTACGACAGGGGTTCATAAGGTCCTCCACTTCACCCGCCTCCTCGAGTTTCTTTTTTGTGAAGAAGAAGGATGGAGGTCTACGCCCATGCATTGATTACCGTGCTCTTAACCAGATCACAGAGAGGTATAGTTATCCTCTACCTCTCATGTCATCTGTGATTGAATCAATACATGGGGTGCGCTTCTTCACTAAATTAGATCTCACGAGTGCGTTCGGATCCGGGAGGGAGATGAGTGGAAAACAGCATTTAGTACCACCTCTGGCCACTATGAATATCTAGTCATGCCATACGGGTTGATGAATGGCATGATCGGTCTTCCAATCGTTTGTGGACAATATTTTTAGGGACATGTTCGGTTGCGGTGTAGTGGTATACATCGATGATATTCTGGTGTATTCCTCTACACACGCCGAGCATGTTTCCCTAGTCCGCAGAGTACTTGGGCGACTGCTGGAGCATAACCTGTATGTCAAGGCAGAAAAATGTCTGTTTTTTCAACAGTCCGTCTCCTTTCTTGGATACCACATCACCATCTCTGGGGTGGAGATGGAGATTGACCGCATTTCTGCCGTGTGCAATTGGCCGACTCCCACCACGGTAAAGGAAGTGCAGCGATTTTTAGCGTTTGCCAATTTCTACCAGAGGTTTATCCGGGGCTTTGGCAAAGTGGCAACTCCCATCACCTCACTGTTAAAGGGGGGTCCTTCACGTCTCCGCTGGTGCGCTGCGGCGGACAGGGCATTCAGTCAGCTGAAGGTTCTGTTCCCTACGGCCCCGGTACTAGCCCATCCGGATCCCTCTTTGCAGATCATAGTAGAGGTGGACGCGTCCGAAGGGGGGGTAGGAGCAGTCCTATCCCAACGATCGGGCACGCCATCTAAGCTCCGCCCCTGCTCCTTCTTCTCAAAGAAGCTCAGCCCGTATTAACCTCTCGTTTCATGTGTCTCTCCTCAGGACGGTGGTGGCTGGACCACTCCAGGAGTCTGAGGAGCGGAAGGTCCCTCCGCCCCCGTTGGACATCGGAGGGGGTCCCGGCGTACTCCGTCCGGTCCATCTTGGATTCGAGAAGTCGGGCGGGGGGCCTGCAGTACCTCGTGGAGTGGGAGGGGTACGGTCCGGAGGAGAGGTGCTGGGTGCCAAGGGGGGATGTTCTCGACCACTCCCTATTACGAGACTTCCATCGTCACCACCCAGATCGCCCGGCGCCTCGCCGTCCGGGTCGTCCCCGAGGTCGGTGTCAGGACGCAGCTGGAGCTGCGCGTCAAGGGGGGGGTACTGTCACGACTCCATCCGAAGTTGCCTCACCCCCTTGTTCGGGCATGCTTCGGCCATCGTCGTCACCGGCTTTCTAGTCACTGCCGCTACCTCTTTCATTATCCATTAGTCTTGTCTTGTCATTACGCACACCTGGTTCTCATTTCCCCCAATTACTTCATGTATATATGTTCTCTCTGTTCCCTCATGTCCTTGTCGGTTATTGTTTATTTGTGATTGTGTATTTACTCGGAGTGTGTTCTCTAGGCAGTGCCTAGTTATTTGTACACCTTTCGTGAGTAAAAAACTAATTTTATCAGCTTCCATTCAGTCAGCCCAAAAAAAACGCTTCGCGAGGACAAATATATACACTCCTTTCTTGAAACATTAATACAGTAGTTACAGTGGGGAGAACAAGTATTTGATACACTGACGATTTTGCAGGTTTTCCCACTTACAAAGCATGTAGAAGTCTGTAATTTTTATCATAGGTACTCTTCAACTGTGAGTGACGGAATCTAAAACAAAAATCCAGAAAATCCCATTGTATGATTTTTAAGTAATTAATTTGCATTTTATTGCATGACATAAGTATTTGATACATCAGAAAAGCAGAACTTAATATTTGGTACAGAAACCTTTGTTTGCAATTACAGAGATCATACGTTTCCTGTAGTTCTTGACCAGGTTTGCACACACTGCAGCAGGGATTTTGGCCCACTCCTCCATACAGATCCTTCAGGTTTCGGGGCTGTCGCTGGGCAATACGGACTTTCAGCTCCCTCCAAAGATTTTCTATTGGGTTCAGGTCTGGAGACTGGCTAGGCCACTCCAGGACCTTGAGATGCTTCTTACGGAGCCACTCCTTAGTTGCCCTGGCTGTGTGTTTTGGGTCGTTGTCATGCTGGAAGACCCAGCCACAACCCATCTTCAATGCTCTTACTGAGGGAAGGAGGTTGTTGGCCAAGATCTCGCGATACATGGCCCCATCCATCCTCCCCTCAATACGGTGCAGTCGTCCTGTCCCCTTTGCAGAAAAGCATCCCCAAAGAATGATGTTTCCACCTCCATGCTTCACGGTTGGGATGGTGTTCTTGGGGTTGTACTCATCCTTCTTCTTCCTCCAAACACGGCGAGTGGAGTTTAGACCAAAAAGCTCTATTTTTGTCTCATCAGACCACATGACCTTCTCCCATTCCTCCTCTGGATCATCCAGATGGTCATTGGCAAACTTCAGACGGGCCTGGACATGCGCTGGCTTGAGCAGGGGGACCTTGCGTGCGCTGCAGGATTTTAATCCATGACGGCGTAGTGTGTTACTAATGGTTTTCTTTGAGACTGTGGTCCCAGCTCTCTTCAGGTCATTGACCAGGTCCTGCCGTGTAGTTCTGGGATGAACCCTCACCTTCCTCATGATCATTGATGCCCCACGAGGTGAGATCTTGCATTGTGCCCCAGACCGAGGGAGATTGACCGTCATTTTGAACTTCTTCCATTTTCTAATAATTGCGCCAACAGTTGTTGCCTTCTCACCAAGCTGCTTGCCTATTGTCCTGTAGCCCATCCCAGCCTTGTGCAGGTCTACAATTTTATCCCTGATGTCCTTACACAGCTCTCTGGCCTTGGCCATTGTGGAGAGGTTGGAGTCTGTTTGATTGAGTGTGTGGAAAGGTGTCTTTTATACAGGTAACGAGTTCAAACAGGTGCAGTTAATACAGGTAATGAGTGGAGAACAGGAGGGCTAACAGGTCTGTGAGAGCCGGAATTCTTACTGGTTGGTAGGTGATCAAATACTTATGTCATGCAATAAAATGCAAATTAATTATTTAAAAATCATACAATGTGATTTTCTGGATATTTGAAGTGTACCTATGATAAAAATTACAGACCTCTACATGCTTTGTAAGTAGGAAAACCTGCAAAATCGGCAGTGTATCAAATACTTGTTCTCCCCACTGTATATATTTTATAGACATGTTTGCGCAGTGGCGAACCTACAGTAGAGGCCTTTAATGTGTGACAGGTCTGTGATTCTGAAACAATGGCAACCATAATACCAGCGCACTCATGAAGGAGAGTGCACTTTTTGTAAAACACAAAGGGCCAATGGTGTAGTGGAGGCTATATGCAGGTATAAGCCATATACCCACTTTTTTTTCAGTGGGCATTGCGTATACTCCTTAATCACAACTGATTCGTGTCAAAGTAGTATAGTGGCAGTATATGAATTATGTAGTACAGTAGAGAAATCATGCACAATCGCAAAACATGTGAAACGTATTCACATGCGTGCCACACAGGCCCACCCAATCAGATTGATGTGGTTTAAGCATTGTTGTGGACTTAGACCACCAAATTTGTGTATTTTGTTTTATTTATTTTTGTGATTTTGAGAGTGGAAATCTGAAAAATCTATAGAAAATCTCAATAAAAAAACAAACGACATTCACTCTTTTTCAGCTTTTATCAATAATGAATTTGAATCTTTCTTATTGACAACATTTAGCATATACATGCTCAGCCATAATGCGATTTATAGTAGGCCTTGACCCTATATCAGTGCGAATGATATGTATACGTATATTTCCATATTGAACATATGCAATTACTTAAAACAATGTGGACTGCAAACAGGTTAAAGTTAATGTATTTAGCAAAGGAATAGGTCTACATTTTGTTATTTTGTTTCTGTACGCTATTTAACAAACTATAAAGGACTAAAATTTTAATAGGAGTTGATTCCAAAGCAATACATAAAATATCGTAAATGCACAACTTGAAGCAACCACATATTTAGCTATGGAGCATGTTCTGATTGGCCAGTGAGGGGTTAAGCCTCAACACTCCTACAACTTATTTATTAATCAAAGCCCAGCCCTTTTCGCACCACTGCCAGCACTGCACCCATCATTCTTGGTTGTGAAAATAGCTAAAATATTTCGGACACACCGCGGAACCCACAGCACTTAGATTTACCATTGCGTTTGGTTTGTTAAAATAGAGCCCAGAGACAGAGCTTGTCAAGCATGGACTGAATTTTAAACCTGAAATGTTACTTTTTAAAAATTCAAGCCTTCCTTGCAGCTCATGAAATAATAATGAACTGGTTTGGAAAAGCCGCATCACATTTTTATGAGTGACGCAAAGTGGGCCAACAACTGACTAGTGGGAGGACAGATAATCTGTGACCAATGTCAGTGGTCAAAAAATGGAGAGGTTGGTGTTGAGAGATGTTTATGTGTGGAGGAGGACTAGGGGAAGGAAGTCTACCGTAGGATATGTGCCTCTGAGACATGCTTATCATAAAACTACACCACACCTCATCAAAACCTCTGATCTTGGAGGTGAACGCTCAGTTGTTGATTACTAACCTGTTTAAAAGGTTGGAAACCTAAGCAACCTGCCCCGTGGTGAGTATATGTTTGAAGCACAGTAGACTGATGAAGCTGCAGTAACATAGCTGGTGTCAAAGCTGTGCATGTGTAAAGTTAGGGCTGTAATGCTAATTTTGAGCTTCATCCTAGCTTTTTGTGTTTAATTCAACTTTGGAAATCACACACTTACCATGGCTTTACTTAAACCACAATATACTGTAACTCTACATGGGAAAAAATACTCAACATCACCCAACAGGGCCATTTGTTGAAATGAGACTCAAATTGTGCTAGGTTTAGTTCAAAGACAAATCGCTAAGCTGTCGGAGAGATCTTGAACAAGCTGCCTCTCATGTTCTGTGCACTTTGCGCAGCAGTGTATTTGGGGAGAACACTGTGTCATTACATGCATTGTTAGGCACTGTGATTACGCGGAGACATTTCTGACACAGCAGTGCTTTGACAGGTCACATCATGTGTGGAAGAACAAGGGAGGAAGATGGAGGGAGGAGGAGGGAGGAGGGAGAGAGCTCAGGGCAATGTTTCAGCGTCAGAGCTGAGCTATTCAGTTCATTATCAGCACCCATCCTGTCATGTCATCAGCCAGCTCAAGTCTCCCTCTTCTCTCTCTCTTTTTTCCCCTCTCAGTAACACTTTATGGGAGCATTTAGTCTCAAGTCCGCAGGAAAAGCCTCAGCACGCTGACTTCATACCACACTCATCCATGATGTGCGTGGCAGGTTGCCTAGTGGTTAGAGCATTGGGCCAGTAACCGTAAAGGTCGCTAGTTTGAATCCCAGAGCCGAGAAGATTAACAATCTCTTGATTTAGAATTTTAAGACTCCTTGAAGGATAAAAAAAAATATCCCCAAAAATGTTTTGATGGAAAACTATTTTTTAGCCTTACTGCTATTAGCCCATACTGTACAAACACATGAAATAACAGATTCACTACATGGAACACAAGATAGTCCCCCCAAAGAAATCTAAAGGATGTTTGCTCTGAAGTGTCTGTCCTATATCTGAGAGATATAAGAAAGATCAGGAAACATTTGCATGTATTTAACCCCTTATTTTTGGCACTAAAAAGTGTCCATATATACTTCCATCAAGTTTTTTAACTGGTACCGGGGGACCTTCAGACGAGTCTTGTAAGGCCTGTGGGCGTCCCAGAGTAAAACCAAGTCTCACCTTTCCGCAGAGGGGTCATATTAGTGTGTAGCCCAAACTGTTCGGACGCTACAGACAGAAGTTGGCAGATCGGCTGTACTGACTTCAGACAAGTCCCAAGAAGCTTGTGGGGGAGCAAAACGGAGAACACCATTGTGTTAGTGAGAGTCTCATCTTTCGGTACATTTTACTTGACACCCAGTGTCATAACACGTTACGACACTGTCATAACCATGTCATAATATGTCGTAACAGCTGATATAACTTGTCATAACTTGTCATAACCTGTAATAATATGATCATAACACTGTCCTTTCCCAAATATATTTACACCTGTTGTTACATATATTGCGTTATTTTATGGCTGGTTATGACAGATAACCGATTTTCGGGATTTTCAGGATGTCTCATGGTCTGACAAGCACCACTCCAGCTCTGTCACCTTTCACTTTTTTTTTTAATGCTAATTAGATTTATGCGGGGACGTGTACATCGACCTTAGGGGGTTAATACACAGCAAATTAAACTGACAATGTTACACAATGAGAGGAGTTTTCTCGCCTGTCAGACTGAGAGGTAGACGGGCACCTTTCTAACTAATTATATCAGCTGCATCAGCCTTAGTTCCAGGTGACCTTCGCACCAGTGAATAAAGAAAGAGAACAATGGGTGAGAGAGAGCAGGAGAAAGAGACAGCGGGAGAAAGTTGCTCAGTGCAGTAATATTGTTCTGTTGCCCTGATCTTCGGGGTGCAGTGAAGCTCCGAAAGCCCATTACATATCTGCTAAAAGCATGGGGCACTCAGAAATGCCGCCTATCTAATAATCCAGTGTGTTGCTTTGGATGTCATACTGTAGGCCTCTGGGATCATAACCAAAACAGTTTCTACTTGGTTTGTAGGCTACGTAAGGTGGATGCATTTTCAGACTTTAAAAAACAAATGTCCTTCTCGACAGTGCAATGAGTCGCCACCAAGATGTTTTCTCAGACAAGACAGTGTTATGAATAATACATCATTAAATGTGGAAGGTAAGAGTGGGTGAGATTGCCCTTCACCGTGCTGCAGATGATGCTGTATGTAGAAGAAGAAAGTCCTTATTCCAGCCAGGATAACGTGTCCAAATGAGCCTCAGAGCATGACATTCTTATCTCCTTCCTTGCAAACTGCCAGCTGCCACTGCCAACTAAGTCTTTCTACCTGACACACATCTGCAAAGCCATTGGGCTCCATTTCCATAGCAACCAGGTGTGTCATATCACATCTCCCATACTGAACCTGTCATCCATACTGCATATAACTCTGTGCCTCAGGGATAAATGGATCCAATCAGAGGGAGAAAGGAAAATAGAAGTTGGAAGATGGACAGAGATGACTGGTCGGTACAAGGATTTGAATTGAGGGTGTTTGAGGGGTTCAGATAGTACAGTTCGATCTGTCCCTAGAGAAGCCCACATCCCACATTATTAATCAACACACTAATATATCAGTACTATATTGCATTTTTGAGAATATAGTGTTCACCGACCACATGAATCCTTGACATAAAGTCGATATTTCCCATCAGGCTTATGAGCTATGGGTAGGTGTTCATGTAGCTGATGATGACTGGATACAGTCTATACTGTAGACTATGTAGTTTATTAAGATAAGGATGAGAGTGAAAAGTGAATTAGTCATATTTTTATTGATAGCTAGACCCAAACCATTTTTTTCACAGCTAGACAGGGGGAATCAATAAGGTTAGGTATTATCCTTTAAAAAAACTAGGCATAATAGCTACTAAAAAAAATGCCCAAGCCTTGTGCCTAACACAACAGACAGAAATTAGTATTGACAAGTATTATTGATGTAAGCCAGCAAATCATAATAAGTATTTAGCTACAGTGATCCATCGCTAACATGGCCTTGGGGATACTGGATTCTCCATATAAACTATGATAGATGTGATATGGTATCTGCATTGTGGCTGTGATTTTTAGAGGCCAATACACATATGGATAGAATAGAGTCGTATACAGTGCCTATAGAAAGTCTACTCCCCCCTTGGATTTCGTCACATTTTATTGTGTTACAAGGTGAGATTAAAATAGATATAATTGTACTTTTTTTCAACACAAAATACTCTGTAATGTCAAAGTAAAAAATTATAATAAAAAAAGATTAATGAAGAATTACACACTAATATACCCTGAGTCAATACATGTTAGAAACACCTTTGGCACATATTACAGCTGTGAGTCTGCTTGGGTAAGTCTCATAAGAGCTTTGCACGCATGTATTGTGCAATATTAGCTCATTATTCTTTTCAAAATTCTCCAAACTCAGCCTGTAAAACTCTCCAGTATTTGCCAATGTCTAGCATACCCATACTAAGTAGCTGTTTTAAAATCACCAATGGCCTCATGGTGACATCCCTAATCAGTTTCCTTCCTGTCCTGCAGCTCAATTCAGAAGTACGACTGCATCTTTGATGCGTTTGGGTGGTTTAAAACATCATCCACTGCATAATTATTAACTTGACCATGCTCTAAAGGATTGTGTCCCGCCTTTGGGACGGTTGAGCTAACGTGCGCTAATGTGATTAGCATGACGTTGTAAGTAACACGAACATTTCCCAGGACATAGACATATCTTATATGGGCAGAAAGCTTAAATTCTTGTTAATCTAACTGCACTGTCCAAATTACAGTAGCTATTACAGTGAAATAATACCATGCTATTGTTTGAGGAGAGTGCACAGTTTTGTACTTGAAAATGTGTCAATAAATAAATAGGCACATTTGGGCAGTCTTTTTTTAACAGTAATGCAATGGTTCATTGGATCAGTGTAAAACTTAGCACATACACTGCTGCCAGTTAGTGGCCAAAATCTAAATTCTGGACTCCTAAGTAATATTATGACCTTTCACTTGCATTTCAAAGACGCATGTTTTTTTTCTTTATATTATCTATCTAATGTCTTATAGTCCATATAACTTATTATGTGATTTGTTAAGCCAAATTTGACTTATGAACTATTTTACGCTTGCCTAAACAAAGGGGATGAATACTTATGCAATGACTATATTTTAGTTATTTAATTTGTTTTAATTTGTAAACATTTGTAGGATTTTATTTTCACTTTGACATGGAGTATTTTGTGTAGATCAATTACAATGAAATCTATTTCAATCCCACTTTGTAACGCAACAAATTGTGGAAAAAGTTCAATAGCTTGTAGACACTGTGCACAGTAATGTACAAGTATCCCTAATGGATCATTTCTGCACATTGTGGGTAGAGAAAGCTACAGTGATAGCTAGCATATGGCAATATTCACTGTAATTAAAAGGGCAGGAAGCCTCTGTTGCCTGCAGTTATGTCAAACATCTCCATTTTGTTTGGCGGTTGTGTTGGAAATCATTTCCTTTAAGGTGCAACATTCCTCTTTCTTTCAGGATTAAGAAACTCATATACACAGGTTTTATAACCTCACTTGACCGCAGTCATTTCCATACTGACAGCCTATCACCGGTGTTTTTTAAAACACACACTAACTACCATGCGAGAGGGTGACTAAAGAGGCACGGGAGGAGAGAAACAGAGGTGAGCACACAGGATCATAAAGAATATCTGCAGCATGCCTTGACTATTAAACAGGGCAGGGCAAAGGAAAGGCAAAGGTTTGTTATTTCCTCAGGAGAGCAACTACCTGCCCACCGCACAGTGTTCTCACAGGGAGGTGTGGGTGTTTACTAATGAACATCGCTCTCATCCAACCTCTAAATCTGCCCTCAGAGATTCCTCTGACTTAGTAAATGAGTGTGTATGGGCAGCTCTCGTACACTGAGCCACTCTGTGGTTCAATGGCTCTATAGAGGCTCTCTCAATTTTCAAGTTTACTTTGTCACATTTACAAGTACAGTGAAATACTTAATATGCAAGCCCTATCCTACAGTGCAGTATTCAATTAAAGAAAACAGGGGAAATAAGAAATAAGAGAGGAAGCTACATACTGTACAGGGTCAATGCCAATACCACATTTACAATGTGCAGGGATACTGGAGTATTTGAGATAGATATTCACATGTAGGCAGGGATTAGGGGAAAGTGACTGGTAGCAGCTCTGAAAGCTGTTGAGTGCTTATTACTTGTAGTATGTGACAGATGGCAAAAATATATCTTTATGGATAGATTGTTTTACACCTGAAGTGACGTCTTAGATCACAGCTGCGGTACATACAGTGCAGTGCCATCAGAAAGTATTCCACATTTTGTTGAGTTACTGAAATCAAAATGGATTAAATCGTTTTATATTTTGTGTTGTTTTTTTGTTTTTCATCTATACACAACAAACCATAGTTACAAAGTGAAAACATGTTTTTAGACATGTTTGCCAATTTATAAAAAATGAAATACAGAAATATCAAATTTACATAAGTATTCACACCTCTGAGTGGATACTTTGTAGAAGCACCTTTGGCAGGGGTTAAAGCTGGGAGTCTTTCTGGGTAAGTCTCTAAGAGCACAGAGTCCACGCAATGTATCATGTGACTTGTTAAGCAAATTTGGACTCCTGAACTTATTTAGTTCAAAGGGGTTAAATGATTATTGATTTAAGACAATTCTTTTTTTCTTTTTTTATAAATTTTTAATAATAATAATAATTCCACATTGACATTATGGGGTATTGTGTGTAGGCCAGTGACCCCAAAAATATATTTAATCCATTTTAAATTCAGGCTATAAAACAACAACATTTGGAAAAATTAAAGGCGTGTGAAAACTTTCTGAAGGCACTGTAGGAGACATACTGTAACTGATATGAAGTGTTAGATACTCCAGTACACTGTTAACATTCAAATGAAGTATTACTCAGGGTGTACCAGAGATGAGTTGAGATTGAGGATTATGTCAAATGAATGAGGAATAATCTTCAAAATGACAAAAGAAAGAAATAAGTGGTAGTTAAATTAGCACTGACTTTGCTGATAACTACTTCATAAAAATGTACTTATTACGACTGTGAAATGTGGTTGTCTCGTTTAGCTATACAGATCAAATCCTCTATCCAGAAGACACAAGATGTGTAAAGAGTTGTTTGACTGGTCTCTTTAATCCCTAGTTTGTTTCTTCATTTGTTTTTGTTGCTAACGTTAATGTCTGGAACTACTCTTCAGAAAACCATACTATCATTCTACTCATGCTTAGCGTGTGAGAGCCCTGAAAGCCCTGAAAGCCTAAAGGAAACAGACTGGAACTATCGCACCAGACCACCACTGCTCCCAGACAGTATGGCAAACAAGCACACACGCGCACACACACACACACACACACACACACACACACACACACACACACACACACACACACACACACACACACACACACACACACACACACACACACACACACACACACACACACACACACACACACACACACATACACACACGGACACACACACAGGCAATACAATACAATACACACAGACACCACAAGAGCACTTGACACATTGGTTCCAGTCCAGCGGTCCTGATGTTGGCACCTCAGCAGCAGACATTGTAAAGAGGATATGAGTGTGTTTGTAAAAGGTTTGGCTTCCACCTGAACCACGCATATTTTATATCATTGTTTGAGGCAATCACGTGTGTTAACCTCTGGTTAATTTTCTCTAGCACAGCCTGAGACATGATGAGTATATACACTACCGTTCAAAAGTTTGGGGTAAAGAAAAGCACATTTTTTGTCCGTTAAAATAACATCAAATTTATCAAAAATACAGTGTAGACATTGTTAATGTTGTAAATGACTATTGTAGCTGGAAACGGCTGATTTTTATGGAATATCTTCATAGGCGTACAGAGGCCCATTATCAACAACCATCACTTCTGTGTTCCAATGGCACCTTGTGTTAGCTAATCCAAGTTTATCATTTTAAAAGGCTAATTGATCATTAGAAAACCGTTTCGCAATGATGTTAGGACAGCTGAAAACTGTTGTGCTGATTAAAGAAGCAATAAAACTGGCCTTCTTTAGACGTGTTGAGTATCTGGAGCATCAGCATTTGTGGGTCTCAACGTCAACATTGAAGAGGCGACGATGCTGGCCTTCTAGGCAGAGTTGCAAAGAAAAACTCTGCCTAGAAGGCCAGCATCCTGGAGTCGCCTCTTCACTGTTGACGTTGAGACTGGTGTTTTGCGGGTACTTTTTAATGAAGCTGCCATTTGAGGACTTGTGAGGTGTCTGTTTATCAAACTAGACACTCTAATGTACTTGTCCTCTTGCTCAGTTGTACACTGGGGCCTCCTACTCCTCTTTCTATTGTGGTTAGAGCCAGTTTGTGCTGTCCTATGAAGGGAGTAGTACACAGCGTTGTACGAGATCTTCAGTTTCTTGGCAATTTCTCACATGGAATAGTCTTCATTTCTCAGAACAAGAATAGACTGACGAGTTTCAGAAGAAAGTTCTTTGTTTCTGGACATTTTGAGCCTGTAATCGAACCCACAAATGCTGATGCTCCAGATACTCAACTAGTCTAAAGAAGGCCAGTTTTATTGCTTCTTTAATCAGCACAACAGTTTTCAGCTATGCTAACATCATTGTGAAACAGTTTTCTAATGATCAATTAGCCTTTTAAAATTATAAACTTGGATTAACTAACACAACGTGCCATTGGAACACAGGAGTGATGGTTGCTGATATTGGGCCTCTGTACACCCATGTAGATATTCCATTTAAAAAATCAGCCGTTTCCAGCTACAATAGTCATTTACAACATTAACAATGTCCACACTGTATTTCTGATCAATTTGATCAGATGTGCTTTTCTTTCAAAAACAAGGACATTTCTAAGTGACCCCAAACTTTTGAACGGTAGTGTATGTAATAATCATTATGACTACATGTGTTGAACAACGTGTTTAATTGGAAGGGTATATGAACGTTCACAGAGGGGATTCATCAATCTTATGTAAAACAGTTTTAGAAAATGAACACAATCAGAGCAAATGATTGCATGCAGCTCAGTAAAGTATCCTGTTGTCCTTCCATATGTTCATATACAGCGTACATGGCCCCTTGTAGAAAACAAAACAAATTAAAACCAATATCTCTGTTTTTTCTTCCTATATCTTCACTTGAGATACATTATCCCAGCTACAGCAAATGAAACTTAGAAAAGTTCACAGTTCCTAGTTTAGAGGAGGATTAGTTTTAATACATCACATTTTATTTGGCAAGGCAAAGATGCTCCCTTTGCTAAGATTCTGCTCATTTCTGTTTGGGATGCACGCTTTAATGTAGCTTTGCAGGCCCTCCAGCATCTCCTCTCATCATCTCCCGTTGGGTACAGTGAGATGCCAAATAAATGTTCTGCTGTAGAACGAGACTGTACACAGAGCTCACGCTCAGTGGGAGCCTGTAGGAAACAAGCGACAGTGTCATGCACTACAAGTCAGTATGAATTCTGTCCACACCAGCAGTGGTATTGCAAAAAGCATCCTGTTATTTTAGGTGGACCTCTTCAACATCACTCTGTCTGTTTAAATCAAAGATACGCATTTATGTTGACTAGATAGCCAGCAATGATGCATGGAGAGTGGAGTAGAGGAGTTAAGAAAAAGGAAAGCAAAATCTTGTAGGCGTGCGTGTGAGCGTGCAAGCAAGTGTGCATGTGTATGAGCTGTGTAGGGCAGACTGTAATACAAGACAAGTATAGTATACAGCTGTCATGGAACCAGACTTGTTTATAGCGGCTGTCTTGCCCTGTGTCCGTGGGAGATGATGGGTTTTTCCCTGGGATTTCATCAGGTCAGGAGTTTAGCCCCATATGTGAACTGCTTGATCAAACAGCCGCGTCAAGGCTGCATTAGTCAAGAAATAAGTTCTCTCCCCCTCGCTTTGTGTGTGTGTGTTTGTGTGTGTGTGTGTGTGTGTGTGTGTGTGTGTGTCTGTGTGTGTGTGTGTGTGTGTGTGTGTGTGTGTGTGTGTGTGTGTGTGTGTGTGTGTGTGTGGCCCTCCATACCTCCCTCCCATTGTCAGCATGCTTTACTGGCACGACCAGCCATCTCTCAAACACTCTCCTCCCCCAGAGCTGCAGAGAAACCTAGGGGGAGGAGAAGAAAAGGGAGCGGGGCAGGGTGGTCAGATGCATTTCAAGACCACTTACCAAGTCATCGGACATATGGAGTACAAAAGGACAGTAAATTCAGTCTGGGGAAGCTGTGACTTGGTAAAATCGTCCAGAAAAGACCTGGAATCAATGCAGGATTCACAATTGTATGTCATATTTAATGTGAGTGAGGTGGAAATATCAAGGGCTTCAGTGTTTCGCTGATGTTTTCTATTTGGTTCTTTATTGCAATGCCGGACAGTGGATGATGAACTAAGCATCATGGACACCATTGTTTTCTTGCTGTGCTGATCTTTCCACACACCCTGAATTAAGCATGAGCCCTGCAAACCTCTGCCTCTCCTAGTAAATTATACAGCCCCAAGTGACCAAATAGGCCACATGTAAGTCCCTCCCAGAAACAATATACTGTGCATGTTGGCCCGTGTGCATACTCAATCATGGTTCATTACAACACCACTGTGGCATGTGGAATTTGGAAAGTGTCAGCATAATATAGCAGAGAATGATAGGGATTCCAATTCCTAAAGCATTGGAATGGAGACCTACTGTAAGGGTGATTCCACGCCAGCGGTAACAGAAAATATTTTTGGTATCTCAGATTGTTCCGGGCAATTCTCACATAGGAACTTCATTGGGAGAAAGGATGTTTTACATGCTTTTTACATTTTTATCACACATCATAAAAAAATAATCATGATGAAAGTGGCCATTTTAGGCCCTTTTTAGACCTATACATGCCTCCTGTAAGACCCAATGATCTGTGAACAGTACATGATACAGACAACAGCCTGTTGTCATTATACTCCTTATAGTGTTCTCGTTAATATGGAGTATGTCTAGATTCAGAAATACACATTTTCACATTCATTTATTCAACATTACAAATATTAATATTAATATCTCAAAACTCCCTGTTTAAAAATGTTCTTATGTGATACAAATGTAAAAAATATTTTAAAACACCTTCCTCCCAATTACATTTCTATGTGAGAATTGCTAGAACAATCTGAGATACCAAAAATATTTTCCGCTCCCACTGGCGTGGAGTTTCCCCTACGAGTCAAAATGTTGTTTCAATTAACCACATGGAAACACAGCAAGCATAAATCACAGAGTGCAGAGGCCTCTTTTATGTTTTAAGGATTTCCGATCCAACAATAGATATACATTCCATTCAAAATGTTAAAACAGAAAACTCCCTCTCTCCCTTTCTCCCCCTCCGTCTCTCTCTCTCATCATCATCTCCATTGTCTTGAGGCAAATGAATGTATTCCATCTGGCAGCAATACTATATTACAACAATTGGTCAACTGTGCTCCATGGAGCTTGTGTGGTTCTGTGTATTGAAATGTAATACATTTGTATGATTATTTGGCAAAAAAAATAATATATATATATATAATCCTTTCTCATTTAAATGAGATCATTCACTTTGCCAAATCTTTTCCCAGTCCATTTCATGCATCATATTTATAATCAAAATCTGTCATGAAAGAGTTTTTTTATATCATTATTATGATAGTGTTACAGAGGATTTGTAATGGTTCACTGAAATGTTTCTACTTGATTGATTAAACACTAAAAACCCTTTGATCCGTTGGAGATCATACCGTACATATCACTAAGGACCTAACATGGTCCCGCACAGTTTTTAGGCCCTGTACTCTTTTCAAATACCTCCACTGGCAATAAACAAAGCCACAGCTAATAAAGTCACTGAAACTCTTAATAAGAAGTTGTGGTCAGTTTTGGAATGGGGGCCAGTAATAAACTGGCCATGAACATCTCTAAAACTGAGAGCATTGTATTTGGTAGAAATCATTCCCTAAGCTGTAGACTTCAGCTGAATCTGGTAATGAATGGTGTGGCTGTTGAACAATTTGAGGAGACTAAATTACTTGGTGTTACCTTAGATTGGTCAATGTTTGTGAAGATGGGGAGAGGTCTGTCCGTAATAAAGGAGTGCTCTGCTTTTTTGACACACAAACTTACCCCACCAGACATGCCACCAGGGGTCTTTTCACAGTCCCCAAATGCAGAACAAATTCAAGAAAGCGTAAAATATTATATAGAGCCATTATTGCATGGAACTCCCTTCTATCTCATATTACTCGAATGACGAGCAGACCTGGTTTCAAAAAACAAATAAATGATAATGTATGTAGATCATGTGTGCCTTTTTATTTATTTTTATTTATGTAGGTTTGTCCTTGAGCTGTTCTTGTTTATTCATATTCTGTATTATGTCATGTTTCATGTTGTGTGTGGACCACAGGAAGAGTAGCTGATGCTTTCACAAAAGCTAATGGCAGTGCCTGTTCCCCCTCAGGAGGCTGAAAATATTTGGCATGGGCCCTCGGATCCTCAAAAAGTTCTACAGCTGCAACATTGAAAGCATCTTGACTGGCTGCATAACCGCATGGTATGGCAAATGCACCGCCCTTGACCGCAAACAGTGCTACAGAGGGTGGTGCAGACAGCTCAGTATATCACTGGGGCCGAGCTCCCTGACATCCAGGACCTCTATTTCAGGCTGTGTCAGAGGAAGGCACGAGAAATTTTAAAGGACTCCAGCCACTGAAGCCATAGACTGTTACCTCTACTACCATTCAGCAAACCGTATCGGAACATCGGACCAACAGCTTCAACCCCCAAGCAATAAGACTGCTAAATAGCCACACTGCTAGTTAAATAAATGGTTACCCAAACTATCTGCACTGATTTTATCTTGCACTGACCCTACGCACACTCACTAGACTATACAGTGCATTCGTAAAGTATTCAGACCCCTTGACCTTTTCCACATTTTGTTATGTTACAGCATTCGAAAATAGATCCTTGTCAATCTACACATAGAACCCCATAATGACGAAGCCAAAACAAGTTTGTAGGTGCATCCTGTTTCCATTGATCAACCTACAACTTCAATGGAGTCCACCTGTGATGAATTAAATTGATTGGACATGATTTGGAAAGGCACACACCTGTCTCTATAATGTCCCACAGTTGACAGTGCATATCAGAGCAAAAACCAAGCTATGAGGTCAAAGGTATTGTCCGAAGAGCTCAGAGACAAGATTGTGCCGAGGCACAGATCTGGGGAAGGGTACCAAAACATTTCTGCAGAGTTGAAGGTCCCCAAGAACATCCATCATTCTTAAGTGGAAGAAGTTTGGAACCACCAAGACTCTTCCTAGAGCTTGTCACCCGGCCAAACTGAGAAATCGGTGGAGAAGGGCCTTGGTCAAGGTGACCAAGATCCCAGTGGTCACTCTGACAGAGCTCCAGAGTTCCTCTGTGGAGATGGGAGAACCTTCCAGAAGGACAACAATCTCTGCAGCACTCCACCAATCAGGCCTTTATGGTACTCCTGTATATAGCTTTGTTATTGTTATTTTATTGTGTTACATTTTATAAAAAATGTTTACCTTAGTTTATTTAGTAAATGTTTTCTTAACTCTATTTCTTGAACTGCATTGTTGTTTAAGGGCTTGTAAGTAAGCATTCCACGGTAAGGTCTACACCTGATTTGATTTGATTTGATTTTCTGATTGACCAGATGGAACCACTCCTCAGTAAAAGGTTCATGACTGCCGGCTTGGAGTTTGCCAAAAGGCACCTAAAGGACTAACAGACCATGAGAACCTACGTACATTCTCTGGTCTGATCATGCTGTGGGGATGTTTTTCAGCGACAAGGACTGGAAGACTAGTCAGGATCAAGGGAAAGATGAACAGAGAAAAGTACAGAGAGATCCTTGATGAAAACCTGCTCCAGATTGCTCAGGGCCTCAGACTGGGGCGAAGGTACACAGCCAAGACAACGCAGGAGTGGCTTCGGGACAAGTCTCTGAATGTCCTTGAGCCAGAGCTGAAGAAGAATGGGAGAAACTGCCCAAATACAGGTGTGCCAAGCTTGTAGTGTCATACCAAAGAAGACTCAAGGCTGTAATGGCTGCCAAAGGTGCTTCAACAAAGTGCTGAGTAAAGGATCTGAATACTTATGTAAAGGATATTTCAGTTTTTTATAACCATTTCTAAAAAACGTTATGGGGTATTGTGTGTAGATTGATGAGGGTGGGAAAAAAACAAAATTTGAAGTGGTCTGAATACTTTCCGAATGCACTGTATATACACACCATATGCAGACTCATTCACACACACTGCATTGACACACATATTCACATATACTACATTCGCACACACACACACACACACACACACACACACACACACACACACACACACACACACAAAACACACACGCATACCGATACAACACACATATACAGTACATACATACACACATACAGTGGGGAGAAAAAGTATTTGAGTGGCTAGGCCACTCCAGGACCTTGAGATGCTTCTTACGGAGCCACTCCTTAGTTGCCCTGGCTGTGTGTTTCCGTCATGCTGGAAGACCCAGCCACGACCCATCTTCAATGCTTACTGAGGGAAGGAGGTTGTTGGCCAAGATCTCGCGATACATGGCCCCATCCATCCTCCCCTAAATACGGTGCAGTCGTCCTGTCCCCTTTGCAGAAAAGCATCCCCAAAGAATGATGTTTCCACCTCCATGCTTCACGGTTGGGATGGTGTTCTTGGGGTTGTACTCATCCTTCTTCTTCCTCCAAACACGGCGAGTGGAGTTTAGACCAAAAAGCTCTATTTTGGTCTCATAAGACCACATGACCTTCTCCCATTCCTCCTCTGGATCATCCAGATGGTCATTGGCAAACTTCAGACGGGCCTGGACATGCGCTGGCTGGAGCAGGGGGACCTTGCTTGCGCTGCAGAATCTTTGAGAATGTGGTCCCAGCTCTCTTCAGGTCATTGACCAGGTCCTGCCGTGTAGTTCTGGGCTGATCCCTCACCTTCCTCATGATCATTGATGCCCCACAAGGTGAGGTCTTGCATGGTGCCCCAGACCGAGGGAGATTGACCGTCATCTTGAACTTCTTACATTTTCTAATAATTGCGCCAACAGTTGTTGCCTTCTCACCAAGCTGCTTGCCTATTGTCCTGTAGCCCATCCCAGCCTTGTGCAGGTCTATAATTTTATCCCTGATGTCCTTACACAGCTGTTTGATTCAGTGTGTGGAGTCTGTTTGATTGAGTGTGTGGACAGGTGTCTTTTATACAGGTAACGAGTTCAAACAGGTACAGTTAATACAGGTAATGAGTGGAGAACAGGAGGGAATCTTAAAGAAAAACTAACAGGTCTGTGAGAGCTGGAATTCTTACTGGTTGGTAGGTGATCAAATACTTATGTCATGCAATAAAATGCTAATTAATTATTAAAAAATCATACAAAGTGATTTTCTGGATTATTGTTTTAGATTCCGTCTCTCACAGTTGAAGTGTACCTATGATAAAAATTACAGACCTCTACATGCTTTGTAAGTAGGAAAACCTGCAAAATCGGTAGTGTATCAAATACTTGTTCTCCCCACTGTACACACATTCACAACTCATGCTGCTACTACTCTGTTCTCTATTTTATTCTTATTATTATCTATCCTGATACCTAATCACTTTACCCTGCTTTCATTTAGATATCTACCTCAAATACCTCGTACCTCTGTACTCTGATCTGGTACTGTCACTTCCTGTATATACTGTACCTCTGCACACTGATCTGGTACTGGTACTTCCTGTATATACTGTACCTCTGTACTCTGATCTGGTACTGTCACTTCCTGTATATACTGTACCTCTGCACACTGCTCTGGTACTGGTACTTCCTGTATATACTGTACCTCTGCACACTGATCTGGTACTGGTACTTCCTGTATATACTGTACCTCTGCACACTGATCTGGTACTGGGACTCCCTGTATATACTGTACCTCTGCACACTGATCTGGTACTGGGACTCCCTGTATATACTGTACCTCTGCACACTGATCTGGTACTGGTACTTCCTGTATATACTGTACCTCTGCACAATGATCTGGTACTGGTACTTCCTGTATATACTGTACCTCTGCACACTGATCTGGTACTGGTACTTCCTGTATATACTGTAGCTCCATTCTTGTGTATATTATTGTATTCCTCTTGTGTTACTATTTAAATAATTATTATTATATATATGTTGTTGTTTTTTACTCTGCATCGTTGGGAAGGGCTCGTAAGCAAGCATTTCACGGTAAAGTCTACACCAGTTGTATTTGGCACATGTGACAAATACACAAGAATTATAAAAACCTACTTACTATTTTACTTTATTACATTCTTCTTGGAGGAAGAAAGGCTTACACCATCTTCTACTGTATAGCATTTCAATGAAGCATGCTTTAGTATCCCCAAGTGAGTGAAGCATCCCCAAAGGGACCGCTCTGCCTGGCCCTATCTGGATATCACGTCAGGGAAATCCCAGTGCTTTCCCTCTTCTCCCGTAATCCATTGCCTGCTGAGATTCTAGAGTTGTCTCCAACGTTCTAGAAAACTATTAATCACCCACCGCCAGAGTCCTGTTTAAATATGCTGCCTCTCAGACACAGATATGCTAGTTTGCTAAATCGGTATAGACCCTGGAGGACCATAATGATTATACTTGGCTCATATTATCTTATCAACGTCAGCTCAATGAGGCAGACAAAAAGTGATCGGCCATCATTTGTGGTACAGGATGTCAGACTTTGTCTCGTCAGAAGGAGTACAAACTACTATCCTGGGAGATGAGGACAAGCTTTTAGCATCCTTTAGTGAATCTGTGGAGAACCAGGCCAGGTGGAAGAGACTGAAAACTCATGAAAGCAAATAAATGAGAGCCAAATAGCTAGCTTCTTCCTAAAACGAAATGGTAATTGTATCTAAATTAATGTATTCACACAGGGTCTAAGCGGCTTAATAAACAATACATACAGTATAAAGAGTATTCTTTATGCAAAATGATCCTTGAGGCACAGTAGACAGAGGCTAAAATAACGGATAAATACAGATATTCTCGATGAAACATATCAATTGATGCCCCATTCAAGTGGGATTACACAAACCCTTTCCAGAGTACAACACAGACACTTGAACCTCTTCTCCTGGAGGGAAGGTTTCCAACTGGTTCCCCAAGATCCATTTTTTATTTACTGACAGTTGGACTAATAATAAACTCAATTACACAGTAACTGCCTTCTAATGGACTTGCACAGCACTCGTGGCTTTAACCCGTTTATGTTGAGGTGTGAGGTTGCCAAAGCAAATATACCACGCTTTATCGCACTGGGATTCAATAACAAAACCATAGCTGGTGCTTGTCAACATGCTAAAAGGGAAATTGTCACTATTAAAAGGATCTAAATAACTTAATCATATGATTATTATAACAGTTTTTCCTGTGTCCTCTGTATGATGCATGAAGTAGTTGGTATTCAAGCCTCTTGCATTTATTAACAAGGTGCAAGACACTTCATCATAATACATTAACTTACAATAGAATTTATAAAATACAAAAGGCCCTCTTTACTTTAATTGACACCCAGCGTTACAACACGTTATGACACAGTCACAACCATGTCATCATATTTCCTAACAGCTGACATAACTTGTCATAACCTGTTATAATAGGGTCATAACACTGTCATTACACATATAGTTATGTGGCATATATTGTGTTATTTTATGGCTGGTTATTTTGACACCTACATAAGAGCGTAAAATCCCACAGAACCTACCACAGTAGTTATTTTATGGCTGGTTATGACACCTAAAACCTACCACACAAGGCAAAACATTCCATTACACCATAGCCTAGGTGTCAACAGTATGTTTATGTTACATATATATTTTTTATTGACCATGTTAAATTACCATTGGAATTTTAACACACATTGATGTCAAACATGCACCTACCCCAATGCTCTGTTGCTGATGACAGGGATGGATGCAGGAGCAGATTTCAGGAGCAGGAAAATACACCTTGTTTTTGACTGATGACTGATATAAGGGCATGTGCATGATAGGCCTAATTGGCTTATATGATTATGATGGTCATAACGCTTCTTGACAGTGTCATAAAGTGTATTTTCTTAGTCCAAGCAAAGTGACACAAGATAAAGGATTTAAGAAACAAACTTTCAAACGAAAGGAAACTTCTTGGTAGGGACAATGTTTTGATACTTATGCAGGTGTAAAACAGGTGTAAATATATATGGGTCATGACTATATTATGACAGGTTATGACAAGTTATGTAAGCTGTTATGGCATATTATGACATAGTTATGATCATGTTATGACACCAACCATTCCTTTATCATAAATGTTATCATATTATTCAAACCCTTTCCTGCAGCTAAGACAGACGTTTCTACACATTGACATTGAACGTGTAGCATCTTACACCAAAAAAGAAGTAATAACTCAATACCCACCCTTTAGAGTCAACACAGGAGTAAGAAGAATTTGTTCAATTTGACTGGCCAGTAGTTGCTTTCTGCAACTCTCAGATCTTCCTTCTAACACTCTTCTAATAGGAAACACAGGATTTTGTTTTTTTAAAATACTTCTCTCAAACCCAATGGTCTGGAAATGGTGTGAAATGGTATGAAAGAATCCAATCCGATTCAGACTCTACTCTTTTTGGCTCTTTGGACAATAAAGAAATTTGCTTAGCTCAACAGTTCTCCACACTGTACTTACCTCACCACACACTGACACTCATCTACACAGATGGCCACCATTTTCATAATAATACTCCCACAACCCCCTCTACACCCACATTTCATTGGACCTCTACAGGGTCCAGGGCTAGTGAAGCCCCATCAGTCACAGGCAGAAGGGGGTTGAGAGGAGATGTCTGAAAAACACTCTACATCACAGACTGAATTAGCACATGATTGATGCTGGGCCAGACTGTGGGATGCTCTGTGCTCCCTGACCCTGGTGAAATTCCCTCTTATTTCACCCAGGCTGACAGAGCAGAGGCTGGGGGCACCGCTTAAGCTGTCACTCACTAACTACTTGCTGTTGATGTGTTAAACCTGAAAAACCTTGTAGGTCTGAAACTGTGGAACACCTTGTGATGACAACACATCTTTAGAAATCAGGCACATGGCATTACATTGAAAATGTAATGTTGAGTGTAACTGTTGAAACATATACCTTAAGGTCAAAGTTAGGAAGTTTGAGGTCAGCCTTAATGTGCATCATACTTGGTTGTGACTTCATAACCCCTCAGAGTTCTTATTGTACAGTAATCAGAGATACTTCATTAAGCCTGGGCCATCAATCAGCCAGGAGCAGGATCCCATCAATCATTCTCTAATATGCAGTACATATCTATTATCTGTCATTTATAGCCTTCAGTGGATTATAAATAGTTGCCAGAATTCATCGCCTCCTCTGATAACTCATGGCCACAAGATCAGATGAATATACTGTTTGACTTAATGAAGAGGAAATTCATACCCTACCAAAGAGCTAACAGGATTCAAGGAGAGTTTCACCTTTGAAATCTCTTGGTCGATGGGATATGTTTGAAAATTACACAGAAATGATCTTATTACTAAATCAAACCGTTAGTTGTGTATTTATCAGTTGTATATTGCATATGATGACTCAATCTAGTATATATTAATTTGAGGGTAATTGATGGTTTTGAAATATAGAACATTAGAGTTTTTGTAGGGTTCAATGCCAAAAATAAGGTCTGTGGTAAACACAGCGATAATCTTCATCAGCTAACGTCAATTTTTGTGAATTGTGAAGCATTTATGTAATAAAAAAAACTTTCTTGGTCAATTGCGGGTGTACAGTAATATCCATATTTTGCCACTATAACTAAAAAAAATATGATTATTTTTTCTTTTCTTTGCAATCTTTGCCAATTTGGGGTTAACAATAACCCCAGTTGGTGCTAAACAATTACCCCAGTTGACACTTTTAAATATATATATGTTGACACTTTTAGGAACTATAATTTTCTATTATTGGCCACTTTTACCATGTTTCTTCTTTTGTTTGTTCTTTTTGGTTCGCTGTACCTCCTGTCAAGCATAATTGCAGAAATTGCAGCAGTGCTTTGTGCTTTTAGAAGGAAAGTGCTCTCTACTCTACCTGATGCATCAGCTGTCACCATCCCCCATGTCAAGCTCATAATATATAACACAGCACTGGCACTGAATAAGACCCTCACACCTCGCCTCTAATGCAGCTTACGGAAAGACCTCCATGAGGAAATGTTCTTTGTAGAAAAGTACAGTATAAACTGTGCAGTGCAGTTTGCATTAAATAACCTCAAATTGAACAGCTCCAGCAAACCTTTCCTTTAGAAATCAACCCTGTAAAAAGGAATAGAGGGATTTGTTCGGCCAAATCGTTGGCACCTCAAGCTGCAAAATGATAACCCCTACTCCCCTCCACAGAACTTGACCGTAGGTAGGTGAGTAACAATTATAGTAATTTATCTCTCTGGCTTTTAAAAATAAGTTCCGAAATCCAAATACTTTTCACTTTCAACCTTTCCTTTTCAAACTACTGCTTTTTACTTTAAACCTTTCATTCTTCAAGCTTTCCTTCTTCAAGCTTTCCTTCTAAACCTGTGGTAGAGCTGGAGCTGGAGCTGGAGATGGAGATGGAGATGGAGATGGAGATGGAGCTGGGCTTCTACTACTTTATCTACTCACACACACACACACACACACACACACACACACACACACACACACACACACACACACACACACACACACACACACACACACACACACACACACACACACACAGAGAGAGAGAGAGAGTGAGAGAGAGAGAGAGAGAGAGAGAGAGAGAGAGAGAGAGAGAGAGAGAGAGAGTATACAGTGCTTTCTCCAGTGTTTGGTTTCAGGCGGCATAATTTCTCCGTCATTAGTCTGTCAGGATCCATAACTTAGTTTCAGGTTAATATGATGTAGTAAAGGATTTTCCCTGAGGAACAACGACCGACAGTAGTAGTTGTTAACAGACATGAGATGTTGACCAGTACAGGTCTCACACTTCCACTTGCAGTAAATTTAAATGACCACAGGCAAATGGTTAACATTGTAAAAAGGTGAGCGATTTTCTTTTTACACAGATAAATATTCCTAGATATGTCTGTAAGCACTACTTCTGAAAAATATCATACAGTATAAACCCTTTAGTCCATCTCGACCTTCACATAATCAAAAATTATGTTTGCTCTTCCGTTTAACTCTAGGGAAGGTCAAGATGCTGTAGTGAAACTCTCCTTGTAAGTCTGTCCCCACTGCTTATCTAAATGAAACCAATCCTGGGGTCAGCCTTTATCTGAAAGTCTCGGCTGACAACACAGCCTGCTCCAGATTAGTCCTCACATATGTGTGTGAAGGGGATTAAGCCTCGTGAAATAGACTGCCATAAGATACTAGCCCTTGGTGAAATGACCTAAGATTTTTTATTTTATTTAACCTTTATTTAACTAGGCAAGTCAGTTAAGAACACATTTTTATTTACAATGACAGCCCACCTACAGGGTCAGCCCCTGGAGCAAATTAGGGTTACGTGCCTTGCTCAAGGACACAACAGGTTTTTCACATTGTCGGCTTGGGTATTTGAACCAGCAACTTTTCAGTTACTGGCCCAAAGTTCTAACCGCTAGGCTACCTGCTGCCCTAAAGATGAGCTAATAATATCAGATAGTAGGCACCCACACTGTGCTTAGAGGTGAAAACCTTACTTCTGCTGTAGGGGTGGTAGGTGGTAAATAACAGTGTGAAAACAGTCAATGCTTTCTTTAAAGTGCATGAGTAGGAAGGCAGAGGTGTTTGAGCCGCTGCTGATAAACGGAATCTTAATGCTCGCCCTTGACTAAACTCTCATGATTAATGACCCTTTATTAGAAATGCATCTCAGGTCAGGGTTAAACATTGATTTAGCTTTCTGTATATAATTTGAACATTTCTGTATTTAAAGCTTATTATGTATTGTACTGTGCAAAAACCAAATAGCTGACCGTCAAAAGTTTGAATTTATTTATTGCATATCTGCAGCAAAAACATTATTGCGCAAACCACAGCAAGTACAATGTGTACAGTGGATACATCCTCTTATATTGAAAGTCCAGAGCAAATTGTATCAGCGATTTCTCTTCTGCTTAGGGACATACTGTATGTTCAGTGGTGACCTGTCATTCAGGGCTCTGCCCCACATGTTTAGCTTTATTTTTATGTTGCCTGTTTTGTATGTTATTTTGGCATTAATACGTGTCACATATCAGTTTGCAAACAATGTAAAAAAACAATAATAATAAAAAAACATACAAACATTGTCTCTTTTTTGCTTTCTTGGTTAAGGCAGCTCCAAAATGCAGGTGTTTCAGCCTAGCACAGTGCTTTCTGTGGTGGTGGGGCAGCCAGCGGAAAATACGAAGCGTCGGGGTTGTTAATGTTCCCTAGTTGCGCCGTGATTGGCTCAGCGTTCTGTCACTCATGGGGAAACTACGAGAACTCGAAAATTCAAGCCCCTTGGGTGCTGCCATAGAGTTACATTATAAGTGCCCATCCAAAAAGGCTCAAGGTCATTGGCCACAGATAAAATTATCACCATCAAATCACGTTCTATCTACAGTAGCTTTGATTGGACCGATCATGTCAACATCATACTTTCAAAATCAAAATCGCTAATTCAACAATGAGTGGTTTGGAAGGAATCAGTGGCTAACTGCAAACGTTGCAAAGTAAAGTGGGTGTGTGATCCAACTCTGGGTTTAAGGGTCTCTTTTCCAAGCTTAAAAGGATAAACATTTACATACCATGGGCCAGAAAAGGTTGACTACATTGGCCATGCTGTCAATCCAGCATGGCTTCTGCCACATTCAAAACAACTGGAAACTCGGAACTGGGAAATCTCAGACTTCAGTGAGTTCAAGACAACTGGGAACTCAGAAAAAATGAGTTCCGACTGGGAAAATGCGTATTGAACGGTCATCCAACTCAAAATTTTAAATCAGGAACTCGGGCCCCTTTCTCGAGCTCCGACCTGAAGATCACTGACGTCATGATTCAACCTTGTTTTCTTCCGAGTTCCCAGTTGCTTGAAAGCACCATAAATTACAAAGTTTGATGATAAAATTTGCCCACAAGGACCGCCGCGCCGCCTTCCTGTTCAAATGATATAATATGCCAGGGAGATATGTATACCGTAGCTAAGTACTTCTAAGTGTCTGTTAATTTGGTCCCTAATCATTTGGTCCCTTTCCCCCTCTTAACTTAGCCTACTGTTCTGACTTGGTGGTGCACATGTAGCCTATAGCCTTTTTTAAAGAAATGTAATCATCAAATATTGTAAGAGCTTTCATTGTCTGCTTACATGCCCACTTTATTTATACTACGGTTCTGACTTGGTGTACAGCGAAAATACTGTAAGAACGGCACATGTTCTGAACATGTAGTTCTATTGACTACGTCCGTCCTGGTTCGCTCATTAATGTCATAATCGAAATTACGGATTGCCTCTTATCCGCTTGTCGTCCCCTTATGCCATAGTGCTGAAAATACATCTCTGCTGTTGGGACAGCTATATGTAAGTCCCAACAGTTTGTGGGTACTGTTTTTCCCCATTATAGTGCAATTAATGTATTGTTTAGTGTTGTTATTTTTTTGAGTTTGCCCCACCAAGATATACATGCTAAAATCGCCACCGTGTATGTTGCATCATATGAGTGTGTGATGAAGTTCTCTTTAAACACTGATCTAAAGTCAGTTTTGTTTTCAAACCTACAGTGGTTACGGTGGGAATTTTGGTGGGGTAAACTAATCCTAAGTCTGTGCTTAGCGGCAAATTCTTCCCAGAGCTAATATGTGATGGTTGAATATTTGAATACCTGGTCTGGACCATCAACAGGCATTAGCTTTCCTCTATGGAAAATAACAGTGACAGGTTTGATGTCAGTGAGTCTGGGGAGTAGTGGCTTCTGTCTTTCAAGAAGTCTATCTTAGAAATGTCTCTTTTAAATTCTACCTGACAAACAAGTGGCTTACATGAACTCAATCAGGCACTCTGAGTTTCTATGTGATTGTGTGTAAAGTGACAGGCCTGCATTTCAAACTAGGGAGTACTCAGGTAAATACACAGCTCCCTGGGAATTGTGAAGGAACTTTAACTATTTTGAATGTGTAGCCTCCCAGTGTGTGTGAATACTATGGCCTCTGGTGTTAGTGAGGTCAATATTGAATTGCGGTGGCATTTGGCCATGGCATTTTTATTTTATTTAAATGCATTTGGATTCATCTTCAACTATGGCAGAGTAATGAGTAATTTGTGCCATTATGAAAACATTGTAAAGGAGCAGTAACACCAATGACGGAAACATCAATGACCAATTTCAGGTAATTAGGATTTTATAAAGGGCCAATAAACCTTTAAGAATATTTTATTAAAGTGAAATTGATTAATCATATTGCTCATAATGTAATTTCCCTCAATATAAATTGAGTAACACTAATGTGACTTTTCACTAAGACACACCAAATATTCAAAGGAATCCTCAAATTTCTGACCCCTCCACTGATAACAATTTGCCACTGGAGGGAATGCTCAAAGTCCTTGTATCTTTGTAATGATTCATTTTCAAGGTGGTAACACCAATGACATAAAACTTGGGGACACATTTTATATTTTCAAAAAAAAAAAAGGTATTTTAAAATGCTTCTGTTTTAATTGAAACAACATATACATTTTCCCAACTAGCATTCAACATAATAGATACATTGAATTCCCCCAAAACACGTCAATACAACTTTTGTCATCACTACTGGGACAAGCATATTGAAACAGTTGTGTAACTATTTCTCATTTAAAAGTGTTTTTCATGGTAGGAAAGGCAAGGGCCTCAAACGCCATCGCAATTCAAAAATGACCCAGTGCAGTTAAGTCTCACATCCATCAAGAACTACGTGGCTCATGAAGTAGGCCGGTTTACATAAACGTACACACACACAAACGCACACACATACACCACATGCCAGGCACTATAAATTGCATATAGTAGGAAGTCCGACCACTGTACAAGGCTTGAGTTATGGTCTTGCCTGTAACTGGATCAATGTGGGACGTGAACACATACATCTCAATTTCAGATCAACAAGCTCAAATGTATGTGTGGAAGAGATGTAATTTATCCCCCTATCTTATGCAGTCTGCAGCACATGCATGCATTTATTCAGATCTTCTTTCCTGAAAGCGGGCAGTAAAAAATTATTTGGCTCATACAAGTGACGGATAAATAGTAGGGGGGGGGTGTATGAGTGTGTGTGTGTGTGTGTGTGTGTGTGTGTGTGTGTGTGTGTGTGTGTGTGTGTGTGTGTGTGTGTGTGTGTGTGTGTGTGTGTGTGTGTGTGTGTGTGTGTTTGTGTATGTGTTTGTGTGCACAAGCTCTAGGACATTGTTGTCATTTTGCATATGCCTCTTAGTAACAGCTCTCAAGCATTTCCCCTCAAACAGAAATATGACTGCACTTGAAATATGTCAACCAACAAATTGCACTATTGAATCGTGTGCTGGAAGTGGCCTTGAACAAGACATCAGTCCAGTGGCACATCCTGGGATTTATCAGCATCTCACACTAGTTCTACAATGCTAAAACAGATAGATTACACTGCAAAACACTCACAAACATACATTAGAAAGTTATAAACACACACACACCCCACATCAACATGTGGAAACAGATCCCCTCATATATTGCTTTAGATGTGTGTCATGTGTATGTCATGCTGTTTAACTCCCTCATTCATTTTACATTCATTTCCTGACAAGAGTAATGTTAAAGGGGAGCAAACCATGCTGGTGTATGAAGGAGGATTTATTTTACCTTTAAAGTCATATCGTCCAGATATTCACACCTAATGCATCTCCACTATGCCAACACACACAGCAATCCGCCTTGAAAATGGAAATTATTGATAAGGTTTCAACCAATCAATCAGCAAGTGGAAATCGGCAATTGCATTGGGATCTAGTTTGGAAATAGGAGTGTTTGTGTGTGGGTGGGTGGGTGGGTGTGTGTGTGTGTGCGGGTGTGTGTTTGCGTGTTTGCATGGTTTACATACTGTACCTTTCAACCTATTTTCTAATTGATTGTCCCCCTCCCTCAATTACCCTGTTCACTGTTGGCTGCTCTGCACTGACACGTGGAACACAGATGGGATGAGTATGTGGCACTGCCAAGACAGGGCCCAGTGGACCTCATGCAAAACATGTCACACCAATTCCCTCAAATGACATAGTCCAGATATGCCTGCAGCATATTAAAATACTGAAGATGTCCACTGCATAAGCTAAGAATAAGAGTAATGAAGAAATACATTCAGTAAGTATTGCAAAAAAATATATATATATATATATATATTTGGTACACTGCATAAGCTAAGAATCAGAGTAATAATGAAATACATTCAGTGAGTATTGAAAAAAAATATATATATTTTGTTCCCGTCATCTATAATTGGGGTAGGAAACTCTTACAGGCAATGTCATGTTCAGATAAAGGCATGCATTTAGCCTCTATTAAGGTGTGCATTGTCATGACAAAAGAGTGGAGTACAGGTCATTAGCATAACGTAGCTTTGTACTGTGGCAGCTAGGTCAAACCTCTGTTTGACACATCTTAACCTCCTATGGGATCGACTTGCCTGCATCACTCTCAATCTATCACTTCTCTCTCTCTCTCTCTCTCTCTCTCTCTCGCTCTCTCTCTGTCTCGCGGCCTGACTGTGACTGCAGGTAAAGACTGTGCTGTTCTAAAGATTGCCTCCATGTGTCATGGTGACAGTGGAGACATTTTCCTGTCTTGCGGCCCATTTGTTTTACATCAGAGAGACTTTGGAAGATGGAAAAGCATCTCTGATAACATCAAACATTATGGTCACGCCCACGGCATATGTTTATACACAAACAGAACTGCAAGATACTCTATCTAGAAGGAACAGTGGCCATGGATACGGCAGAAAAATAGCTCCATAAACGGATGACTGTTTACCTGAAAAAGCTAAGGCTAGTTGGAGCGGGGATATGTGCAATTTTTACACCAAGATTATATAAAGAATACAATAAACTGACAATGGAAAAAGTCAATGCAACCTCCAGAATTTCTCCAGAATTACAATCCCCCATTTCAAACTTCTAAAGAGCCAAATACGAATCTCCATGTCAAACCAAGCACGACATGTCAACACATCCTGTCAGTCAAAATGCACAATGACAGTGCTGTCATTCACTTGTCAGACCGAAACTAACCTTGAGGGTTATGTTAAGGCATTCATTCGGAGTGTGTAAGTTAAGAGTTAAGGTTTGGGTTAAGGTTAAAACAGAAAAGTTCAAATGGAATACAATTAGTGCCTAGCACTGGGATTGAACCTGCAATGCTTGGAGCAATAGCTTACTATTTAGCCCTTCCTCAACCCCACAACACACTATCTCATTGTGAGGCTACTAGATTAACAGGCACTCACATTGCCCCTAGTGGATGACTAATTGCCATGTTTGGGTTGGAAAAGTAAGGTTAAAAGACTAGAATGAATCAAGTACATCCCTTTAAACAATCAACACTACCTCAAAATAAGACTTTATTTTAGGGTTAGGGTGAGTTTATTCTTGAAGAACCATCAGCACTTTTAGAATGATAAATCAAGGCACTTCATGTATATAAAATCTGTATTCCTCTTAACCATAATGTAATGCGTTATATACAGCAATGGATTCATTGACTTACTTGACGATTAAGAAGTTTGTCAATCCCAATTAGCCCCCAATAAACAGCTTCCCTTCTGTGGAATGATGTTCTTACTGAAGTTGACAAACTGAATATGAATGCTCTGTCTATATGCATCTCTCTTCATCTGCATATTCACTGAGTCTGTGAAAAGCTATGACCTTCAGATAGGCAGTGTGATGGTTGCTGCACTCTTAGAAAAGAATATGCTATCTAGAACCTAAAAGGGTTCTTCAGCTCTCCCCATAGGAGAATCCTTTGAGGAACAATTTTTTTTTTATTTAACCTTTATTTAACTAGGCAAGTCAGCAATGACGGCCTATGGATTGTACAGAAGGAAAGCAACCACTGAACAAGGCCACATCAAAATGCTAACTATTGATCATAATCAATTGGTAAGTATATAAAACACAGCTAACACCTGACACTCTGACACAAAGGAAACTCTTTAGTTAGACGTTTTCAGCCAAACAGGTAACGTGCACACTGGGTGTAAATGGAATAGTAATGTAGGAACATCATAAAGTCAAGAGAGGAAGTGAGAGTTGTATTAAACCTCTCCAGAGACTCTATCACTGAGACTGAACAGTGCTTTTCATGAAAAATACATCACTGCTCAAAATGAGCATAGATAAATGTCCTTTCAAAGATATGATACGATATGTAACACCAATGCTTACCAAAACCAAAATCTTTGATGAAAGACATGAGTTGCATACTTGCATTTGCAACAAAAGATACTTTACAAATGAATTTCACCAAAAATGAATAGGTTTTTCCATCTAATATGCAGTGAAATTCCATTGACAGGCTTTTGATAACGTGCTTGATAAGCCTGCTGTAGGTAGACTCCCGCATGGTGTAGGAGGATCTGTCACAGGTGAGGAGTGTGAGAAGCTGCCTCCAGCATTCGTATCAAACACACTTTGATCTAAAAACCGATGACAGCGTATCCTGTCAGCTCCTCGTCGAGTCAAACCTCTTATCTACATAAATCAACAGTCACTGAACCATTCATGGGAGAGACAGGGAGGTGTAGCCGTATACCCACTCTTAATCTGCTGGGTCAGAGAATCAATCTCTCACCAAGACACTTCAGAATAGAAACAAATAGAAAAGAATAGAGTAGAATAGAACAGAACAAAATAGAATAGAACAGAACAAAATAGAATAGAATAGAACAAAATCGAATAGAACAGATTTAAATAGAATAGAACAGCATTAAATAGAATAGAACATAACTAAATAGAATGGAACTGAATTAAGTAGAATATAACATAACTAAATATAATAGAACAGAAGTAAATAGAATAGAACAGAATTAAATAGAATAAAATAGAAAATACATCTAGAGATTTTGGCTTCACGTTACCCAGGAGATAATCCAGGAGTAGGCCTATTTGAAGATTTTACGTATTTCCCATCATATCATGAATAAAATAATTGGATCAGAGGTCACCATATGTCTGGATATTGTCTCTTTATTAAGTTAAATGATATAACATTTTGGGCTTTGAGATGAATAGTAAATTCGTTGGAGAGAGATTTGTCTATACTTTTACTTGTTGACAAACAGAGGGCAAAGGGTCAATGCAGTCAGTGTGCCAGTAAACTGGAATAAGACAGTACAGTAATTCCTTATTCTGCCTGAGCAGAAATATATTCAACACTATCCAACAGAGCGCCAGGCATTTAGAGATTTCATTTGCAGGCTGTCACAACAGGATGAAGGTCTTTAAATCAATGTTTCTGTGAAGCCGACTTGTTGGAGATATGGACATCAAACAGCACTGTCACATCGTTATACTATATATGATTGTACTACAAACTAAAGAGGCATTGTGGGTTGGCTTCATGAACAGTCTGAGCACAACATCACTACATGGCTGACGTGTTCACAACCACAAGGTCGTGGAAGGACAGAAATACCATCCCTCATGCAGTGACTTCCACATACACACATGCACAGACACACACACACACACACACACACGTACGTATGCATGCATGCACTCGCAAACACACACAAAATACCTCTCTCTCTTCCTGGGGTTAGTGACAAATAGTGAGGAGGCAGTTGGGAGCTGCAGGCTTACTCAACATGCCTGTTAAATCAATATTTAGCTCCAGGGAGTGTCAGGACCAAACAAAATGTTGCTTTCAGTGACAGTCCCATCTTCTCTACTGCTTACACTGTCACGCTCTGTCCACTGGGCTGTAACATTCAAGACTCAAATGGGTTTTGAAGTGAAGCAGTACTCCTGAAAAAATTAAGTTATCTCATTCCAATGTACTTCATTGTAATATTGTAGACTGGTTAACGCCATCTGAGAAATAAATACATTAAAAAAACAATATTAAGGAAAACGTGTATTTTACTTAGATGTTAAGAGCTTAGCACTATAAGCTTCTATCTGCATTTTTGTCAAAAAGTATAAATAGCCTTTTTCTGTTCAATGTTCTCTACCTATAAAGTACGTGAAATACCACAATTCATGTTGTTAAGTTCATAAGAATACAATATAAAAATAGCTGCCACCATTAAAACCAATGAGGGTTTGGAACTGTAAAGCCATTTATCTCAGAATCATCTTTTTGCAGATAGAACCTTATAGTCCCAAGCTCTCGATGTCTGTGATTTTGCTGAAGCTCAAGAAATTGACACCAGACCATTCCGAGGTCTTATCAGGAACCGGCCAAGCTTTTGCTCTGTACTCATTCAGACTATTACAATGAAAATAAAAGAACAGGCCAGGCTAAGGCTCAGGGTGTGTGGGTTTTAAAGCAATGTGTAAGTCCCATCCTCCTCTATGAATTCCTCCCTCCTCATCCGAGAGGTAACATTGGAAATCAGACAGATCAATATAGCGGAAAAAACGTTCCTCTTACCTCACGTTAGCATATAAAGTTGTGTAAATAATACTATTTATATTAGACTAAGAAATTGAGCAGGCACAACATGAGGTCACACACTGACACACACCCAAGTTGAGTGGACCATATCAGTATGGACTTCTGCAGCAATGCTCATCCCTGCAGTCAAAAACTCCACCAGACTGCTAAATACAGCAAGCCTTCATAGGGGACATGTCCTGAGATGACAGTGTAATTAGCAGTCTCCCAGAATACACTTGGTTTTCATAGCACATTGTGTGACAGCTATGCATTTACACCCCTCAAATATAACTCTGGAATCAAACCTCTGAAACAGTTTCCAAATAAAACACCAAAATCAGCCATAAAGAGGATACCTTGATATCAACAAATAAAAGGGATATTAGTCGGTAGGAAGCTTGTTGACTGAATGTTGCAGGACATATCTTGTTATAATAAGTGTTTGACTTCATGAGATAGTATCACTTTCTTTACTATCTTAATAGTATGTATTCATGGTCCTTGATGATTTGGTGAGACAGATCAATAGTTTCTCTTACTCTAAGTGTATTAATATATGAGATATGAAAACACCAGGAGGATCACAGTCTCATTTCCATCACTCCCACTCAAATTAAAACATAAGCAAGGTGACCCATGCCACTTTGACCGAGTGATTAGCAACACAACAGTCAATTCATTCATGTTAGGATGTTGCTGGCACAGTAGGCAAGGATACAAGCAAGGTTGCTAGCTCGCATTATATAACCACCATGTGTAATTTGTCATTTGTGAGCAAGGCAAGTTCAGACTGTTGTAAAACATTCAGATTCCACAAGTTGGGTACTGTACATTTTCAATTTGATTCAGTGTTGATATTCAACTGAAATCTGTTATCATCTGTACATTTCAGTAATTTACTGTCAGGAAGAATCATACCTTTAATTTGCATATAGAATAGAAACTTGCAAAGATTATTTCAATTGAGTTGAATGTAATTAGAAGGCTTAAATGAAGAAAATGAGGCATGAATCAACGTTATCATGTTTTATGTGTCTGTCAGTGTCAAAGACTAGGGTGCTGATTACATACTGTAGCTTACAGATAAACAATACATGATGAGAATTTGGATAGTTTGGACACACGGCCACACAGCAACATATTCCTAAACAGAAAGAAACATAACCTGTGATGCTCAAGGTTTGTGGGCGGACGTGCAGGTGGGCATTCATACTTGCATGAGGGCCTGCTTGTGAAGAGGTAGTGAACATAGCTGACTAAGCTACTCAGGGGAAAAGGGGTGAAGAGAGAAAAGGTGTAAGGGGTCATTCATTTCAAGTTCCACTAATTGGTGTAATCCAAAGTTTTGGAATTTGGAATGATTGTTCCAATTTAGGGCACTGCTGAGACAAAACACGGCTCCCCCACAGGACTAATAGAATCACCTCTGTTCCATCTAAATAAATAAGGTACATCTATCCTGCACGCTTCCTTGTTTATTTCAAAGAACTGAGGCAGCTCAGTACCAATTAAGCTGGCATATAACACGGGCCAGCTGTCTGGAGACAGTAGCAAAACACTTTCGAAGAGAAGAAACACACCCTGAACAATGAGCCCACGCTGGACCCAACTTTGGTTTACATGAACAAGTCAATTAATGTATCTTCAGGTTCCAGGACTGGTCTCCCTATCCATTCAGACTCTAAATTAATCAAGAATGTTCTGGAGCACAATGAACCTTAGTGGGCACTGGAGGACTCCAGGAAGGGAGTTTAACACAGCCTTTACTAGCTAATTATCATTTTATATCCACCAAGCCAATTTGTAAGTTCTTTCCCGTTGGAGCATGTCCTGAAAATATACATGTCTCCATGGCAACCACCCAAGGTCTTGACTTGTCAAATGACTCCATGAATAATAGGAAAACTTGTGCCATCATGAAACCCTTCTTATCACAGGAAGTTCTATTGAATGTATACAGTAGATGTGGGTATTCATAGGTTGTTTACTAAGGATCTGTGAATGGCTTTATAACACCTCACATTACAAACAGTGACTGGTCTTATTTGAAGGGCCAGAAATGTTGTTTAATCTAATGTCCAAATTCTGTTATGTTAAGAAATCCCAGTTGAGTGTTTATGAGGACAGCTGTGCGTTAGAGTATGTGATCACCCCAGCAGGAATGCAGATGCGATGGAAAAAACTTTAATGGAAAATGGCAGATGTTTCATTCACATTACAGCCAACCAAGAATTATGTAAAATGCTATACAATCCTAGAAGGCTAGAACACTCAATACATACATAATAACCACACATGAAAACATGCATGAACACACAATACAAACATAATAACCACACATGAACACATGCATGAACACACAATACATACCTAATAACCACACATGAACACATGCATGAACACACAATACAAACATAATAACCACACATGAACACATGCATGAACACACAATACATACCTAATAACCACACATGAACACATGCATGAACACACAATACAAACATAATAACCACACATGAACACATGCATGAACACACAATACATACCTAATAACCACACATGAACACATGCATGAACACACAATACATACCTAATAACCACACATGAACACATGCATGAACACACAATACATACATAATAACCACACATGAACACATGCACGCGTGCACACAAAGAGAGAGAGCAAGAGAGCATGAGAGAGAGAGAGAGAGAGAGAGAGAGACTTACATATGCATACAGAGACAAACTGAGCAAAACAACTCATTATTTCCTGTAAATTATTTAATTTTCTGCATCACTGCTCAGTGCTGTTTTTTCCTAGTCTTGATTTTCGGAAGTCCTTTGCTGACCCTACTTATCATGTCTACTAATGAGTTATACTGAGACCAAGTATTCCCATGTTCTATAAAATAAGACTAGGTATTTTGATGAATTCAGGTTGTTAATAATTTTGTACTCTAAAAAGGGTCAAGCTAAACAAATGGATGGGAAACTGTGGTTTCTCATCTTAATTAAGAGCATGCATTCATTGCTGTGTTGAACAAAGCAATGTCTAATATTGGCTATAGGGCAGCGTTGGCTAACTACAGAAACTGGCCCTTTCGGTTAACATCAGGAGGTAAAGAAGCGTAAAATGTCCGAAATTCCAAATGTAAGCTCTCTCTACACAGAGAATAACACTGAGCAGCATATCAAGTCTGTCTTTGGTGACTTTTCTCTTGTGCCAACATCATGACATTCTGTCCAACATATTCTACTGGCATTCCATTAATTTATTGTCCTTAAAAGTTATCTCATTTATTATCTTTAAAAGTTATTAAAAGATATCTACTGCAGCCCTCATCCTCCACATACAACACCCGTTCTGCCAGTCACATTCTGTTAAAGGTCCCCAAAGCACACACATCCCTGGGTCTCTCATCCTTTCAGTTCACTGCAGCTAGCGACTGGAACTAGCTGCAACAAACACTCAAACTGGACAGTTTTATCTCAATCTCTTCATTCAAAGACTCAATCATTGACACTCTTACTGACAGTTGTGGCTGCTTTGCGTGATGTATTGTCATCTCTACTTTCTTGCCCTTTGTGCTGTTGTCTGTGCCTAATAATGTTTGTACCATGTTTTGTGCTGCTACCATGTTGTGTTGCTGCCATGTTGTGTTGCTACCATGTTGTGTTGCTGCCATGTTGTGTTTCTACCATGTTGTTGTCATGTTATGTTGCTACCATGCTGTGTTGTCATGTGTTGCTGCCTTGCTATGTTGTTGTCTTAGGTATCTCTTTTGGTAGTGTTGTTTTGTCTCTCTTGTCGTGATGTGTGTTTGGTCCTATATTTATTTTTATTATTATTTATTATTATTTTTAATCCCAGCCCCCGTACTTTTGCCTTTTGGTAGGCCGTCATTGTAAAGAAGAATTTGTTCTTAACTGACTTGCCTAGTTAAATAAAGGTTAAATAAAATAAATAAAATAAAAACTGTGAACTTAAGGCCACATAGGATAAATCAGTAGCATTGTGTTTTTTGTGATTAAGCATCACCATATTGCAAAGCACTAATGCCATGTGTTCTCTATCAATATAATACATGGGATTAGTTCTGAAATTCTGTGCACACTTCATACTGCACTGGAAAAGCACACAGATAGACATGATTACTTGTCACTAATCAAGCACTTATTGACATCACCATCACCCATACACCACACCTATATGTGGTATGTCTTTCCCATTTTCAGTTAGTGTGGCCATCTCTTTAAATTTAAAGTAGCTGGTAGTGAGTCTGTTGCTAGCTGAAAGATATGTTAATTAAACTATTCTCCCTGTGGCATTCCTTGAACATATTACAGATCATTGGGATGCTGGGATGGGATTAGTGGCAAGATGTCCTACTGTTATCCATCCAAATACAGTATTCTGAAGATCTGAGCTGTTCTAAAGCCTTCCCCTTCGCTACAGGCATTCTGACCACAAACCCAGTGGGATCCCAGGGCCTTTATTTCTTCAATTGAAATGATTTAAATCTGCTTGGCCTCATGTCCTCCTACTCCCTGTGGAACTTGTGTTGCCACAGCAATTAGTAAAGTGTTAAAGCATTGGGTAACAAATTAGGGGCAAGACCAGACAGAGGAGGACACTGGTCAGGTCAAGCATGACTAACAGACAGCTAGGAGGCTTTAGTGGACTACACTGAGGAGCTCATACTGTATGACGGTATGCCTCCTCCTTCACTGATATATCTCCTGTATGTCTCATGATATACTCACATACTGTACTAAACTGTAGCTACCTCCTAAACAAATATGGGAAATATTGAGCCAAAAGAGCAGTGACTATTTTTACTCTATGAACGTGTGCCAGAGATAGATCATCTAAAGGACTATCTCTTAAAATATGAATCTGTTAATACACTGAGTTATGTGAATCTATTACATATGTTGTATTAATAACCATGTTTAGGGAGTGTTGGAGGTTAAGAGAAGGGTGAGTTCAGAGCAGTTGAACAGTGAATTTTGTGCAACAGTAACCACTTTTCCATCCACAGTTTTATGCGAGTAAAGTCATACTATATATGGAAACAGGACGTTTCAGTACAATTTTATAAATGCAGACCAATAATTTGCTCGTTCGACATGGTGAGATCTTTTTGTGTCGGTAAAATGAATTATGCAAGAAATTACGGTATTATGACCATTATATCGAAGTAAACTTGGAGTCAAGTGATGATATGGTGTGAGGCCAGACCTCCTCGGCCATTTCACCAGCTGTCATCATCGTCTGTTCTATAGTGAGAAACATCTCGGTTCCCGGAGCAAAAACCCTGTGCTATCCTGGAGCACAAGTAGGCCTGCAGAACATTACAAGGCTGCTTTCTACCATTCTATGACAGCTGCCGGGGGCTGACACTGTAGCAGACCATGTGGGGTCAAACTACGTTAGGAGGGCAAGCTTGGAACTGCTGAAACTGGATGTTAAAGAAATGATTCTAGCTCTGAAAGACTAAAAAAAAAGCACACAGTTATTTCAGGCCCTGTACCATTGCTGGGCCGCGGCTGCGAAATATTCAGCAGGCTACTGGCATTACACATCTGGCTAAAAGACTATTTTAGCTCTGTTGGCATGACTTTTAAAACACTGAACAAAACTATAAACGCAACATGTTAAGTGTTGGTCCCATGATTCATGAGCTGAAATCATATGCACAAAAAGCTTATTTCTCTCAAATGTTGTGCATACATTTGGTTACCTACATGTTAGTGGGCATTTCTCCTTTGCCAAGATAATCCATCCACCTGACAGGTGTGGCATATTAAGAAGCTGATTAAACAGCATGATCATTACACAAATGCACCTTGTGTTGGGGACAATAAAAGGCCACTCTAAAATGTGCAGTTTTGTCACACAACAGAATGCCATAGATTTCCCAAGTTGGGAGGGAGTGTGCAATTGGCATACTGACTGCAGGAATGTCCACCAGAGCTGTTGCCAGATAATGTAATATTAATTTCTCTACCATAAGCTGCCTCTAACGTTATTTTAGACAGTACGTCCAACCGGCCTCACAACCGCAGACCACGTGTATGGCGTTGTGTGGGCGAGTGGTTTGCTGATATCAACGTTGCATTTTATCGATGGCAATTTGAATGCACAGAGGTACCGTGATGAGATCCTGAGGCCCATTGTCATGCCATTCATCCGCCGCCATCACCTCATGTTTCAGCATGATAATGCACGGCCCCATGTCACAAGGATCTGGGCCCGGTTGACTAAAACATCTGAAGTTAATTTGCCCGTTCTCTTTCCACTTAAAGTTTCCTTGACTTTAAGTCAGTTGCACAAAACATTTTAAGGTGAATTTCCCCATAAAATTAAGTGAAAAGCTTAAGGGTGCCTATGAGGTCCCTTGTGGAGAACAATGGTGGCTAAACAATGGAAGGTGTGCAATCTATGGCTACAAAGCTAGCTGGCTAGTTAGCTACCTGCTATGTAGGTTAGCTTGAAGTGCAAGAAAGTAATACTGAGAAAAAAGTAGAGAAAAAAGTTACTAGAATAAATGTGTTTTATTATCTTCTGAATCAATTTGTTTCTCCGGTCTTGACGTAGAAGTTCTATTTTGCGATCTCCCAAAATAAATGTGATCTCTTTGATGAGATGTTCATTCAGTGAATCAGGTCATCTCCATGGTAACCAGACTCTTTCTGCCTTACATGCCTTCAAACTACTGTAAAACCCTTAAATTATGCCCTTACCTAAGGAAATGTTTGTGTGGCTCTGTGCAACGCCCTTAAAGAATTCCCTTAGATAAGGGGACATTATTCCTTCAGGTAAACCCTTAAGGGAAACACTTAAGATGTTTTATGCAACCAGGCCCTGTACACAATTCCTGGAAGATGAAAATGTCCCCTTTCTTCCATGGCCTGCATACTCACCAGACATGTCACCGATTGAGCATGTTTGGGATGCTCTGGATTGATGTGTATGACAGCTTCCAGTTCTTGCCAATATCCAGCAACTTCGCACAGCCATTAAAGAGGGGTGGGACAGCACTCTACAAGCCACAATCAACAGCCTGATCAACTCTATGCGAAGGAGGTGTGTCACGCTGCATACTGCAAATGGTGGCCCATCTGTGTAGTATTGTTGTTGTGACATTGATTGCCATTGCCTTGCACGCTGAAGAAGGGCTTATACCCAAAATGTTTGTGCGGCAATAATATATGTCAATTTAAGTTTTGGGCGGCAGGTAGCCTAGCGGTTAGAGCGTTGGGTCAGTAACCAAAAAGGTTGCTGGTTCAACTTCCCGAGCCTACAAGGTGAAAAACCTGTTGATGTGTCCTTAGAGCACTTAACCCTAATTTGGGGGGCTGACCCTGTAGGTAGGCTGTCATTGTAAATAAGAATATGTTCTTAACTGACTTGCCTAGTTAAATAAAGGTTCAATAAAAAAATAAAAATAAAAATATCGGAGTTCTGTCCTATTTCTGTTCTTTGCAAATGGTGGTTACACCAGATACTGACTGGTTTTCTTATCTACACCCCTAACTTTATTTTAAGGTATCTGTGACCAACAGATGCATATCTGTATTCCCAGTCATGTGAAATCCATAGATTAGGGTCTAATGAATTTATTTCAATTGACTGATATCCTTATATGAACTGTAACTCAGTAAAATCTTTATATTTTTGTTCAGTATAGATAACTTTGACACCCTTTGGAAACAAAAGATGCTCTACAGTAGGGGTGTCAAATTCATTGCACGGAGGGCCAAGTGTCTGCATGTTTTAGTTTTTTCCTTTCAATTAAGACAACCAGGTGATGGGAAATCCTTACTAATTAGTGACCTTAATTCATCAAACAAGTACAAGGGAGAAGCAAAAAAATGCAGGCACTCAGCCCTCTGTGGAATGAGCTTGACACAGGAATGACGGAGTCCATCCAAATCATCTTCGTTCCTGGACCCTGTCCGCACATTTCAAGGCAGCGTTGAGACAATGACTTATCAGTGACCCAAGCCATGATTAGATAATCCCTACCATTGTGTTGTAGTGCTGCTGCAAATGTACTTTGTCCCAGGGGCGTTGGCAGTCATAATGTAAGTAACCTAATGTATGTTCCTCTAACTCCCCTGAATGCCTCTGTCAATCCTACAGCTATTGTATCAGTAATCATGTGCCTACGAAGCTGAGTTATACTATTAGCACTGAGACATTTTACCCTAGTAGGAAGCCCACTGTCAAACATAAATATCACTGTCATGTCTACCTCTGATAAGCCTCACAATAAAGCAATAAAAACAATCAAGAATCCCAGAAAATGTATAAAAATAGCCTTCAATAACATGCATGGTGATAACATCTACAGAAGAAACAGAAATGCCAATGGGGGTGGTGTTGCGGTCTGTATTCAGAACCAAATTCTCATGTTAAATACTGTTGAAGTCAAATGGCTACAGGTTCACCTGCCTCACCTAATTACCATTCTTGTGGGAAGCTGCTATAAACCACCAAGTTCTTACAGTCAGTATCTGGATAATATGTGTGAAATGCTTGATAATGTATGTGATAAACAGAGGTATATTTTATGGGTGACCTAAATATTGCAAACAAACTGTAACCAGTGCCTGCAACCTGGTTCAGGTTATCAGTCAACCTACCAGGGTATTAACAAACAGCACAGGAATGGATGTGGATATGCAGTATCCACATCCATCAGATGTAGTGATGATACTATAGTAGCCATATCTAGGAAAACCACATTTCCAAAGGTTGGGCCTAATATAGTGTATAAGAGATCATACAATAGGTTTTGTAGTGATTCCTATGTTGAAGATGTAAATAATATTTGCTGGTCTGTGGTGTGTAATGAGGAGCAACCAGAAGCTGCACTTGAGGCATTTATTAAATAGCTTTTTCCAGTTACTAATAAGCATGCACCCATTTAGAAAATGACTGTAAAAACGGTTAAATCCCTGTGGATTGAAAATGTGTATGGTTGAGAGGGATGAGGCTAAAGGACTGGCAAATAAATCTAGCTGCACAGCCGGTTGGCAAATGTACTGTAAATTGAGAAATCATGTGACTAACTAAACAAAAAGAAACTGCACTATGAAACAAAGCTACATGATGTAAAGGATAATAGTAAAAAGCTTTGGAGCACTTTAAATGAAATATTGAGCAAAAACGCAAACTCTGCTCCATCACTCATTGAATCAGATGGCTCATTCATCAAAAAACCCACTAAAATTGCCAACTACTTCAATGATTTTTTATTGGCAAGATTAGCAAACTTGGGCATGACATGCCAAAAGCATAACTGACCAAATTATGAAAGACAAACATTGTAATTTTGAGTGTGGAAGAGGTGAAAAATGTATTGTTGTCTATCAACAATGACAAGCCACCTGGGTCTGACAACTTGGATGGAAAACTACTCCGGATGTTGTCACTCCTATTTGCCATCTCTTCAATCTAAGCCTACAGGAAAGTGTGTACCCTCAGGCCTGGCGGGAAGCCAAAGTAATTCCACTAATCAACAAAAGCAAAGCACCCTTTACTGGCTCAAACAGCCAACCAATCAGCCTGTTTCCAACCCTTATACTTTTGGAAAGAATTGTGTTTGACCAGATACAATGCTATTTCACAGTAAACAAATTAAAAACAGACTTTCAGCACGCTTATAGGGAAAGGTGCTCAACAAGTACGGCACTTAGACAAATTACTAATGATTGCCTGAAAGAAATTGATCATACGAAGATTGTGGGAGCAGTTTTGTTAGACTTCAGTGCAGATTTTGACATTATTGATTCTAATCTGCTGCTGGAATACGTTATGGTTTACACCCCCTAATATATTGTAGATCGAGAGTTACCTGTCTAACAGAACATAGAGTGTGTTCTTTAATGGGAGCCTCTCCAACATCATCCAGATAGAGTTAGGCATTCCCCAGGGCTGCTGTCTAGGCCCGTTACTTTTATTCATCTTTACTATGACCTGCCACTGGCACTGAGTAAAGCCTGTGAGTCTATGTATGCTGATGATTCAACATTATACACGTCAGCTACCACAGCAAGTCAAATCACAAACCTCAATTTTAACAAAAAGCTGCAGTCAGTTTCAGAGTGGGTGCCAATAAATATTCTTAACGCATTGTATTTGGGACCAAACCTCAACTAAATAATAAAATTAATAATGTAGAAATTGAGCAAGTTGAGGAGACTAAACTGCTTAGTGTAACCCTGGATTATAAACTGTCATGGTCAAAACATTTTGATGCAATGGTAGCTAAGAAAAATTAGCAAATATATAGTTATGTATCTTTTATTTTAAGTGAGAAATTGTCCTCTGTAGTGGACATTAGGATGGAAAACCCAGCCTAAAACCCCAAACAGCAAGCAATGCAGATGTAGAAGCACGGTGGCTAGGAAAATCTCCCTAGAAAGGCAAAAACCTAGGAAGAAACCTAGAGAGGAACCAGGTTCTGAGGGGTGGCCAGTCCTCTTCTGGCTGTGCCGGGTGGAGATTATAACAATTCATGGCCATTAAGGCCAGTTCTTTCTCCAAGATGTTCAAACTTTCATAGATGACCAGCAGGGTCAAATAATAATCATTGTGGTTGTAGAGGTTGCAACAGGTAAATACATCAGGAGTGAATGTGACTTGGCTTTTCATAGCCAGGCATTTAGATGCGGTAGAGAGCGCAGGTGCGGTGTGATAGAGCGCAGGTGCGGAAGAGAGAGAGCGAGAGAGAGAGATGAAAACAGCAGGTCTGGGACAAGGTGGCACGTCCAATGAACAGATCAGGGTTCCATAACCGCAGAAGAGTTGATACTGGTGCAGCAGCACGACCAGGTGGACTGGGGACAGTTAGGAGTCATCAGGGCAGGTAGTCCTGAAGCATTTTCCTAAGGCTTAGGTCCTCCGGGAGGGGAGGTAGAGTGGGAGAGAGAGAATTAGAGAGAGCATACTTAAATTCACACAAGACACCGGATAATAACATCAGATTTATCAAACTGACCGTAGCCCCCCGGCACATAGACTATAGAAGCAGAGACATATTTATAATAAAAAAATCAAAATGTCCATATATTTTTTGGAATTGCTGGGTCTCAGGAGGATAATAGAAAAAAATAAAATATCTCACACACCTATGCACACCCCACCAGAGGTCTCTTCACAGTCCCCAAGTCCAGAACAGACTATGGGAAATGTTCAACATAGAGCCATGACTACATGGAACTCTATTCCACATCATGCAAGCAGTAAAATCAGATCAGATGTTTTATTATAAATATGTTGCAGTAGAGTACTGTGTAATAATGTGTTATGAAATGTCATCTTTTAATTGTATGTAATTTCCTTAATCTTGCTGGACCCCAGGAAGATTAGCTGCTGCCTCGGTAGTAACTAATGGGGATCCATAATAAATACAAATACAAAGTGTGCAGTTTATTAGGCTACAGATTAAATAAGTTATGATGAACATGATGATTAATGCTTGACTGGGAAAATGCGCATATTTTCTTTATTCAGATTTTAGAATATCCGCATGAAAATCTGTCGTCAATCTGTCGCCAATGGAAAGCTAGCTAATGATATTGGCCAATTGACCAATCTCTCTCCATGTCCTTTCTGATGGCACAGAACTTTAGCCACTGGAGGGTGCTAACCTAAAAACATTCGCTCTCTCAGGGAAGAGGAAAACCATAAGATGTATGTTTTAGTAAATTCTTTGTGCTTCTCTACCTCTGGTGACGTTAATGGCATTGGTCAGAAAAGCTGCTTAGACTTATGGCTGTTCATTATACAATGTGTCCTGTTATGAGTGTATTTTGTGTATTTTGTGTAGGCAGTACGCAGCGTTCGGTGCGAGAACAGATCCTTTCCTTCTGCGTGTATGGAGTCTTCTAATAAATTAAGAAAAGTATGTTTGCGTCATTCAAAGTCTTCCACTTGACTACCAGTGGACTATGGATTACATTGCAAATATAGTTGTTGTATTTTTACTGATGTTGCGGTAGTCTTTGTCGATAGCATATTGCCGTATTGATTTAAATAATGGTGATGTGGGGGTTCAAGAGGTTACATTCCAAGTTTTTACCTTTGGCCTTCTTGTGTTGGATTGGAGCTGTAATTCCTTGGGCATTACACTGTAATGCATATCTAATCCTGACATGAAGCATGGGCTCAATAGCAACCTAATCCCTCTGTCCTATTACTGCTAAAGATCCTAAAAGAACTGGATGGGTGTAAGGAACCTGGCCGAAATCTCACATAGCCCACCAGAGAGCTAAACACAGCATACCATATCATTGATACCTTCAGTTATTTCAGATCTGTGAGGGGGGGTCACAGCAATTTAGGGAAAGGAGCTGAGATCAGTATGGAGCTGGGGCAGTGACTAAAACATTAGTGTTGAGATCATTAATATGTGGTCAAAGAGCCATGAAACTTTTAGAGCTAATCAGTAAACCAACCATGAAACTTATGGATGTAAACCAACCTCAGACTTAGCCGATACCCACCCACAGAAGGATTTACAGGGCCTGGCAGGTTTGGATTTAAGGGGGAGGTGGGTTACTCAGCTTGATACAGCATAGTTGAATGGACGGCTTTAACCTCTCGTCAATCTGTAACCAAACCAACATCTTTATGTGATATTATGTGCTTGTGTCAAACATTTTGGAGCTGTTTTTTGGGAAAGCCAAATCATCACAACACTCTACACTTGAAAGAGGTGATGCAATGTAGTCCATCCTATGGAGTTAAATCGGTAAGAGACCTAAGAGTTTATGGGTGAGTCAGCTCATGCTCCAGGCAACAAGAGATTACATCAGATCAATGCCTGAGGATAACAGTCATTGATCAACAACAGCCTCTTCAGTGTCGGAATTACCTTGAGGACCTTTGACATAAATTTTGTCTCTACCAATGTTCCATTGATTTTGACTGCTAGTTCACGTATTGAAAAAAGTGAGGTAAGTAACATTTTCATACGTAATCACAAAAATGTTGCCTTAAATAAAAACATGTTATTCTTCAGCAGTCAGGGTTTTTGTTTTTTATCACAGAGGAAGTGTAAATTCTTTGACATTTATACCACTCTACTTTGGCAAAGTTTAAAGTAGAGAAATGATTAAGTAAAAATGCACCACTCTGTACACTGGTGCATTTCTAGACGTCTATATTTATAGTTTTGCTTCGCTTTCATTTCTTTTTGTCTATTCCTCTGTTCATATCTAGGTCTGCTAGTTCCCGGGAGATGTGTTTTTCCTCACAGAACCTTTTGGGAATGTGTCGCTTTTTCTAAACTCTGTGTTTGATTAAGCATTGTAAGTCGGGAGACTTTTTTTGCTGCGTCACTACGGTAACCACAGGAGCTGTTTGAGCCTCTGTCTCCCTCATTAATAACTTGTGCTGTGGGTCCCTATTATGCAAGCTCTGAAACCTGAGAGCTGGTCACCTGTTCCGCTACCTGAGCTGGGGGCTCAGGGGAAGGGAGTGCCGGCTGGCTGCCCCATTAGAGAGCTGGACAGGAGGAGATTAGGCCAGAGCAACTGCCTGAAGCTCCAGAGATCTCTAGTGGATGTATTAGTCCACGTCCCCAGGTCTGATCCGTGTGGTGAAGGTGGTGGAGCAGGAGAGGAGTTGTGGCTGCCGCTGGAGTGGTTCCATACTCACCCCTCTGGGAGTTCCATCCAGAAGAAGGTGGAACTTTATTTTGACAGAACAGGAAGTGTCACCGTCAACCCTGAGGAGACTGACTTGACCCCACCTGAGGGCTACTCACATAGCTTTGACTGGTCAGATGACCCTGGTTCCAAAACCCAGTCTACAGTAAGCAGTGAGGAGCTCTTTCCACCGGGCCCCCTGGGTCACCTGGAGACCGTCAGGATCAGGTGCACCCCTGTGAGAGAACGGGTCAGAGTCTGTACTTTGTCCTCTGTTAGAAACGGGTGGCTGCCTTTACGAAAAAGGGGAGTATTATATAAGCAACCCAGCCTGCTCTACCAGGTAAGATACAACTGAGCCAAACAAAGTTGGTCAGCCTCAGGAAGGGGCTTCTCTCCACACCTAGTGAGTTAAGTGGAGTTTTTAATCTCTGTAAATTTCTTAGAATATGTTCTTGCGTCCTGGTGTGCGATTAAAATTGGATGTTGACAAAGAAATCTTTGACCACTGGAATGTTCTCCCTCTGTGAATCACTGCTAGAATTCTTATGGATTATCGCTCATGTGACCACATTCTTACCATCCTAGTCAAGGCAATTACCGCGTGCTTGAGTTGGTCCCCTTAATTGCTGTAATACAAAGCCCTGTTTTTTTTTAAATATATTTCCATATTTTCAGTGTATGATACCTTTCACTAAAATACTATCTTTAAACGTAAATATGAGTTTGCTTTAATTTGTGTCACAAATTGTAAAATATGCACTATTTTTCAGAGACAAATTGAAATTGACATCGACTCCATCAGACGGAAGAGTTACGACAACGGTGTGATACTCAAGGGTATGTACTGTACATGTACGTCATTCCTCCTCTAGGAATAATTACATGGACTGCTAACTATCTTTGTTTTATAACATTAGGCTGAGCTACAATAAATCAGAGTGGAGATACAATAGGTTATAACAAGGGAATAGGAAAGAGGAGGAGAGGACCAAGTGAAAAGAAGGAAAGAAAGAAGCAGACCAAAGCACAAGACGACTCCATAACAAAAATCTATCAACTGATGCCAGTGGGTCACATCTTCATGAGCAGTGAACTATCTCTCCTATGGCTGTGATTCAGGTCCAGAGAGACATACAATGTCTTGTCTGCTCTCAGTGCTGACTGCTGATGTGTTTATTTGTGTATACCCTGGGTACTACACAGTCTGTCTGTTCCCTAACCAGCTGTGAGCCCCCATGGCCTCACACTCTGTTCCCTTCACTGTCAGCCACAGAGAGGATAACTCAATCACTTCTTTCACACGCCACAATCAACACAGTCACAAAGCCAGTTCTTCATAGACTCTCTCTCTCTCTCTCTCTCTCTCTCTCTCTCTCTGTTCTAGAAAGCAAAGATGGACCTTTGCCCAAGAGAGAGAGAAGAGGGGAGAGAACAGACACATTTGTAATCATAAACACCCCCCATATGCAAACAAACACACACACACACAAACAAATAAACAAAAACACACACAATTGTCGTGCTTATACTCAGGGCTATGTTTCACTGCTTTGCCTCATGTTATCGTGTCAATCTGGAGATGCACGACAGCAAAACCCTGAGAAGTACCCCTGCTGGTACTCCAATTCCCCTTCTCTGCATGCTATAGCCAAGATAAATAAAAGCAAAATCGAGGGAAAAACTATACATGCATAATATTCTATTTCCATGTCATTGCTTACTTTCATAATCCTGTCCCAATTGATTTTCCTCAGAACGGGAACACATAATTACTTTACAGTATCTGATTATCATGTAAACAAAACGGCAATACATAGCCTATACAATTACTTCAATTTGCCTCTCACTATGACGTTAAAGGGTAAATGGGCTGAAAGTGTATTACCTGCTTAACACTCTCATTTTAATTTTAAAGCCTTGCTCACTGCATGCCTCCAATGAACATATAGATCATATATTGATAGATCCATCAGCAATAATGGTCGTTTTTAGGTTCTCTGCTGCTCCTCCATGTTCTCAGTGCTTCAATTATGTAATGGACTGAGCAGGAAATGAAGAAAAGGTGACAATGTGAAGAGTTATAACTTAAACCTATAAACAAATTCTGTTGCACATTGAAGTAGGCCGTAAATCAATAAGCTGCTGTTGACTTACTTCATCATCTTGGGCTTTAGAGTAAACACGTCTTGGGAAATGTGAGTGCCAGGTGAAGTGATGAGGAATAATTAGGTCATGTGTTATAACATGTTCATGGCTGTGATGTGGTCATAGCCACAAGGTGAAGCCTCAAGTGTATTATTGCCAATTGCATTTCATACAAATGGTTACCAGCATTAAAAAGCAAGATTCTTTTCAAAACTATACATTTTTCAACAAAACGTGACGCTACATTCATTAACACTGGTTGTGAAGTGAATTTTGGGCGTTCTCTACCCAAGCGCTGGTTGATATTTTCAGAACTTTACAGGTTGCTATGGCAAACAAAAATTGTTGAAGCTGGAAAGACAGCAAACTATCTGCATTTAGCTTGTCTTTAACTGTTTTTCTATTTCTTTATAGGTACTATACTGTATATCCATAAAAAGTATGCTGAGAAAAGCTGCTTGTCGGTCTCATGTTCATTATTATGGGACACATTGGAGATCAAATTTGATAAAATATTGCAACAATGTTGCAAATGTCAGAGATACTGTCTAGATGCTTTTTACAGTGGAGATCAAGTTTATAAATTGCATGGCTGGGCAGTGGATCTTTAAATGTAGTATTAGGAGCAAAGAATGTTATAACTAACCCAAGATAGACCACAGCCTGTTGTTTCCAATGGGAGCAAATTCATTATAGTGGGAAGAACAAGCAATGAGGTGGGCAGAACCAAGCACGAGCTAGCGAGAGCATATTTGTGCGTTCTAGCAGAGAAAATAATAGTATGCTTCTTCTCTGGAACCTGTTTCAGTGAGGGAACGTGTAGGCTAAGTGCTTTGTGAACTTGCCTGTTATGTTTCGTTTTTGTTTTTCCAATGTCTAAAACAAGCAGTAGGCTATATATTTTTTGTTTACCAGCATTTACATATTTCAGATGGAATATTAGAAGACAGTTGGTCCATGTCCATGGGTTTTCGAAGTGGGAGGTTCCCCATTCTATCAACATCTAATATCAACGAGGTAAGACATAAAACCCTTTTACTATTCTAGCTGTGATAGATTTGTTGTCATATTACTACACTTATCTTATTATTGTTAGCTTTACAAAGTTATTTTTCCTGTACAAATTACTGCAACTTCTAGCAAATAAGTACATGGTTATGTGTATAATTGTTTTTATAAATATATGTTTGAACATGGTAATATATCATCATCATCATATCATGATCAGCATCACTATGTTTTAGTACAATTTATGATGCTGAACTAATACATGTCAAAACATCCAGCATGGCAATGTATTTCTTGCTTTTCTAATTACATTTATGCCATCTAGACAAGGAGGCTATTCACTAGGAGGCTACACAGTGGTTTTAGTCTGGAGAGGAACTTTGCCATTCAAAGCTATTTGATTAAGTTTGTAAGACATGCAGTCCTCAGACTTTGAGTCAACATGAGTGTAATTTCCTACAGGAACTCATGGACATGTTATTGTGCTTGGACAAGCCATGGGATGTTTTCACTGCCAACAACAGCCCTTATGTTAACTGACAGTCATATCCATCCTGCAAATCAACTATTGTCAGAGAATGGACATGAACTAACCACTAATATGACACGTCTGATACAATTATTTTAGGTTCTCATGCCTACTTTACTTGTCTTAATTGTCCTGTATTAAGCTGGATAGCCAGGCAATCCTAGAATGTCAATGTTAAATGTCATGGTTAATTTGTCGCTGACTGTTGGCCATCAGGTTACACATCACCATGGTAACAACAGGAGATCTCGAAATGAGAGCAGGAAAGCCGATAATAAGTAATCCCTAGGATATTTCAAGAGGGAAATTATTGGATTTGTTTAAGTAACTCTATTCCGTATACCTGATAGACTGTATTTTTAGACTGTTTCAACACAGCTCTGATATTTTGCTCTGGGTTCCCTCTCCTTAGGCTTCCACCAAGGATACTTCCCCTTCATGGAGCATGTGGAGAGGACAGGGGGAGAGGGCTTCCACATCACCATCCCTAATGAGGCCAACACACTCTGGGGACTCCCAGGGGGGTGGACATGTACCCCACAGAGGGAGTACAACCATGCTGAGGACGGCCAGTGTCCCTAATGTCCTGCGCGGCCGACCAAAGACGGGCTTCTCCTCCATCACCATCACATCCTGCAGGGTCTCCCAGTCAGGGGCCAGACAATCACAGGAGGCCCTTTATCCCCACCAACCGATCCGGCCTATCAGGTCATCCACATCCCTTAACCCAGTCATGAGTCATGTCCTATCCTCAGCCATTCCAACGCACTCTGAGGTGGTGAGCAGACACAAGGCCACCATAGTAAAGGTGACAGATTACAGACAGAGCTACTCTGCATCTGCCAGGGTTCAGATGAGAGGGCCAGGGACGAGGACTGCCTGGCCTGAACACAGGCACAGTTACACAGGTGGGGACAGGCACAAGGGCAATGGAAGCTCCTCCAGTCCTTTGTCTCTACAGCCCTCTTTCCGCTCCTGCGTCCAGCTTGAGGTACCTCGGAGGTCTGCGAACACGGTCCTGTATCTGAACAAGTCACTGTCTATCTCCATAGAACAGCCAGAGGTCACAAAGCCGGTTGTGCACAGGTCCACCCTGTCTCTGTACGTTGGGGGCTCGTACCACATTAGAACCCCTATAGATTACCCCAAAAGACTTGTCCCCCATAGATGGGACAACTCAGCGACTGATGTGGGTCACAGCAGAGCCTCTTCATCAACCCAAGGGTGCTACGAGGTCCCCAAAACAGCAGATAATCATGGTATTAAGAATAGGACATCTGATTTAAACACACACAATCTTATCTCAGGGTTATTTTCATCAGCCAGAGGAACAGGCAACTCATACACCGGGGCCAGCCAGCACAATGGAATTGCAGATGAGCTGTGCTGTTGTCAGCTGAGAAATTCCACACACAGACACCCTGCTTTCAATATCAGCCAAGGTATGAATTTAATTTCCCCATGTCAGGGCAACTCTAAAGTACACATGCAAATCCAGCAGCATTCCTTTCAATGGCTCCCCATTTCCATGGCTGTGTGGATAAAATCCCATTTCCAAGTCTTAACAGCGTACGCAATGCCATAGGGAGGTGGACTTTGAGGGTGTAAGGTCTCATTTTTAACTCTGCCTCTCACCTTTTAATGTATACCTCATACATTGTTAATAGGATATCTTCCCCTGCATTACAGAAGCAGCATGTATAGAAATGCACAATGGTGAAAAATCCACAAGTGCTACATGCTCACATTATGGAACACTGTGCTTATGTGAAGGAAAAACCCATGCTTCTTTTTTCATTTCATCCCCCCTCTTTCACTTCCAACACATCCTTTGCATACATCATCGACCCTCTCCAGCCAGTAAGCGTGGCAGTGTAAGGCCTTCACGGGTGTTACACCGGGTGACGTGCCCCATGAAAAGAATGAGTGTATTGTTTTAAACGATCTCACTCCCCTGGTGCTGCTAAGCACTGCCTGAAGTGAAGTTAGGCCAGGAGTCTGCAATACATTGTATTGTACTGGACAAGTTTTGTAAATGGCATTGCAGAGTTCACAGCACCTAAATGGCGTTGTATCCTTGGTTTTGTTCGTTGTGGATATATTGGAGAGGTTTGTTTGTAATTAGCTGTAATTTGCAAGGGTTCTAGCTCTTGTTTCAAAGTTATTCCTGAGGGGCATTGTAGGGTAACTATTTTGAGTGGCATTGTAGAGTTCACAGCGTCTGAGTGGCATTGTATCCTTGTTTTGTTCGTTGTGGATTTATTGGAGAGGTTTGTTTGTACCTCTGTTTCAAAATGACTACTCTGTGCCTTGAGGGACATTGTAGGGTAGCCATAAGAACCTAGAATGCATACAACCTATGTCCAAGGGTAAGTGTTATGGAAATCTCACAGGCACTGCAGAGAATACATCATGTATGAGCGGAGCAGTGCAGCGTCTATCATTTGATCAGTACGCAGCTACTACACTCACACCAGGGAGGTAAAGCTTGGCTCATTGCATCAGTAAATGTAGTACAGCAAGCATATAGACCACACATACCTTCTCTGGCTGGCGTCCTAGTGGACTCATTCACTGGCCCAGGACACAGAGTGATGGATTCTGGGTACAAGTATAGATAATCATGTATCTATACTGTTTTGTATCTTAATGCACTATTCATTTAGAATCAACCACTTTAGCAGCGCGTGCCACCTAGAAGCGATGATGATAAGGATAGCCTACATGACTGCTATTTTGACAAATTCATAAGGCTCTTCATTTTTCTTTTTTTACGATATACAATGAACTTACATGCTGTAAGGACCTCTTATCTTAAACAAAAATGTGTGACTTTTGTCATATGTGAGAAAACGTGAAAATGTTGTCTAATGTTAGCAGTAGGTAGTATCCAAGTCAGGAATGCATCGATGCAATAACATTTTGTTACAGACCAATGGAACAAAAGTAGACGTTGAATTTGTAGGTTTAAAATATCCCTCAAGTGGCCAGGGTTGACCTATTTTAACGCCATTGGTTGGTTGGATATAAAGTCTAAGATCTAGGCTGATGAAGAATTTGTGCCAGTATATAATCAGTGCCACCTGTTGAGGTTAGCATAGGGCTAACGTTATCTGATGGGAGCAGCTACTATTTAGCCTTCTGTCACGTGCAAGTAAATTGACAATGTTCATTGGCTGATACGCATTTTGTGCTGGAGAACCTGTTGGTTGCTTATGTTCGCAAGTATGGACCCAATGTATTTGCTGGATTGAAGCCGGAGTAATTTTCCGGTGTCATAAACTCGCCATACTCTGTTTCTATTTGCTGCTATACCGATGACAGCGTTGAAATAGTCTGACTTGGTACATAGATTTCTTGTATGTTGGCGCCAGAGCATTTGATGGTATGTTCCTATGACAAATTACTGGGTCTGATATTAAGTGGGTCTGTTTTTAAAGAAGGTGGAGGAATGGGGTTAGAGAGTGCAGGATAGATGCATCATGGTCTACATTATTCATGCCGTATGCACGTGTATTTTTCTCTGCTTTACTCACTGAGTCATGGAGAGTGGGGGTCAGTTAGAGGGCTCAACAATTCCCCCTCTTCTCCAGGGCCCAGTTTTTCAAAAGTTATCTATCGGTTTTCAGCTATCGGATAAGATTAAATGCATTCATTCTATTTCTATGTAGTTCTGATAGGAGTAATCCAGATAGATAACTTTTGAAAAACTGAGCCCAGGTCACATACTCCAAATGACAAAGAACTAAGCTCTCACTCAGCCCTCATGCTCATTTTACTTCTGTTAGACGTGATGTAAAAATACAAAGGAACATTTTTAAAAGGGCCAAATGGCTTCTCTGCAAATAACTCTGAATGCACATGTTAAGTAAGATCTGAAAACCTCTTTGTTTCTCAATCACAAAAAGAAAAATCTGAATTGATGTCTGACAATGCAGTGCAGTCACAGTATTGTAATAACCTCCCTGTATATGAGATGCACTACAATGTTAACTGCATATGCACTGGAATAAATAGGTAACTGCCAAAAGAAAGGAAACACCTAAACACCTAAATGGCTCTTGTTGGGTCACCATGAGCCAGAACAGATTCAATGTGCATTGCCATAGATTCTACAAGTGTCTGAAACTCCATTCTTCCACAAGAAATTCCATCATTTGGTGTTTTGTTGATGGAAAATGCTGTCTCAGGTGCCGCTCCAGAATCTCCCATGTGTTCAATTGGGTTGAGATCTGGTGAGACACACACACCCTTAAAGCCCCCTTGAGACACTCTTTCAAAGTTACTGAGATCTCTTCTTCTACAATACAATTTGATTGTCCATAGTTACAACGAACAACAGAAATGTGTCTTCTGCGCTCTTAATTTCACACACACTTTCCTTGATTGTTGTTAGGATATGAACCCAGCAGCCCTCCAGTTGCCAGATCATTTTCATCACCCTTTTTATTCAGCGTCCAACCTGGGATTCGAACAGGCAACTTTTCAGCTAGAGGTCCAATTCCTCAGGCGCTGGGCTACCTACAACCTGTAGCCATGGTAGCCAAAAGAATGGTCAACTGGGCATTTTTATATATGACCCTAAGCATGATGGGATGTTTTATTTAACTAAAGATATTCTCTGGTACTTTGTATACTTTTTAGCCAGTAGTTCCGAAAGTAGCGCACCTCACCAAAAGTGGTACCCGAAAATTGTGTACTACGTCACAAATAGGCAGATATGTGCGTCATTGCTCTCTCTCTCTCGCTCAGCTATGTGTGCATGTCAGGCTCTGGCCATAGATAAGCCTATTTGCTTCACTATGTAACCATGGTCAGAGTCTGACAGGTCTATTCTTTCTGTTTCTGGTGGTGGTTTGTGTGGGATCTCTAATTAGAGGCAGCTGTAGCGCATCGTCTCTAATTAGGGATCCTACATGTTTGTAGATTTTCACACTGGGTTGTGGGTCATTGTCATATGTTTCGCAGTCACGGTGACAGTAAGTGTGCACATTTCATACGTCCGTTCATTCGTGTTTGTGAACGTGACGTTTAGTCTATTCATGTTTTTTTTGTTCTGTAGTTCATCATTTTGTGTTGTGTTATACATAGTAATATTATTACATAGTATAATAAAATTATGTCAAACTACTATCCCTGCGCTGCGCCTTGGTCCCTCTATGCACCCGCGCGTGACAGAGCATCTTGCTAGCTGTCACATGGAGAGGGGCTGAAGCTCATTGGCTGAAATTCGAATTGGCTCATGTGGGGGTAAATGTAGGGAAAATGGCGCCGCACAGCTTCCTGGAAACAGTCGTTCTCAAAATAGGGATTTCATGGCTAATTGAGGTTAGACACCAATTCTGACACATCCAGTCCAAAGGTTGAAAAAAGACTTGCCAAAGTACCGGAGCATGTCTTTAATTAACGCAGGATCCACAACTTTGTGGAAGCACCTGCTTTCAATATACTTTGTATCCTTCATTTACTCAAGTGCTTCCTTAATTTTGGCAGTTACCCTGTATATGTGTGTTCTGTTTCCTGTCTCTGCCAATCAAAGTGGATACTAGGACATGGGGAAGACAGTCACTATGTAAGGAGAGTGAAGAAACACAAGGACACTCCAGAGAAGATCTGCATGTTGTTGAGTATTTATGTCCACACCAAGCAGACACCTGCCAATCACGACTGACAGTTGATCCTCAGGATATCAAACCCGGAGGCTTCAGTCTCAAAGTATGTGTGGATCAATATCTCTCTATTATGATAATATCTTCTGAAATCATTTTTCTATATGTATCATTATATGATATACTGTAATATGATATGATATACTGCTGTATGGTCCATAGGGACGACTATGGTTGTGATGCTAGAACTGCAAACAATGAGTAAAGAGTAATCTGTGAGTGAAGGACTTTGTTTATTTTACTTTACTGAAGAATAGCTCCTTCACATTCATTAGCGAGAGCTATACCATTCTATCTAAACTGGTGACAGTCAAGGTTAACATGCTTTTATTTTCTCTGCACTCTTAGGAAAAAAGGTGCTATCTAGAACCTTAAAGGGTTCTTCAGCTGTCCCCATAGGAGAACCCTTTGAATAACCATTTTTGGTTCCAGGTTGAACACTTTTGGTTCCAGGTAGAACCCTTTTGGGTTGTAGAAGCCTTTCTACAGAGGGTTCTACATGGAACCCAAAAAGGTTATCCTATGGGGACAGCCGGAGAACCCTTTTGGAACCCTTTTTTCTAAGAGTGTGTCTGAAGAATAAAACTCCAATGTGAAACACCTTTATGAGGAGATTGCAAAGAATGAAGGGATTGCAAAGGGTTTTACTTGTAAGTTCCCTTACCTGTATCCATTATTACAGAGGACTGTGTGGAGTATCTTACTATATTACCTCACATCTATCCATTACAATCTGCAAGGGGAGCAGAGGCATCTTTTCAAAATAATGGAATAGAATCTCAGCTATATACAGTTAGGTCCATATATATTTGGACACAGGCACAATTTTCATACTTCAGGCTCTGTATGCCACCAGAATAAAATTTAAATGAAACAATCAAGACGAATTTGAAGTGCAGACTTTCAGCTTTAATTCAAGGGGTTGAACACAAATATCAAGTAAACATTTTAGGAACTGCAACCATTTTTATACACAGTCCCCCCATTTTCAGGGGCTCAAATGTAATTGGACAAATTAATATAATCACAAATAAAATGTTCATGTTTAATATTTTGTTGAGAATCCTTTGCAGGTAATGACTGCCTGAATTCTGGAACCCATGGACATCATCAAAGACTGGGTTTCCTGCTTTGTGATGCTTTGCCAGGCCTTAACTGCAGCTGTCTTCAATTGTTGTTTGTTTGTGGGTCTTTCTGCCTTTAGTTTTGCCTTAGCAAGTGAAATGCATGCTCGATCGGGTTGAGATCAGGTGATTGACTCGGCCATTGCAGAATATTCCACTTCTTTTCCTTAAAAAATTCTTGGGTTGCTTTTGCAGTGTGTTTTGGATCATTGTCCATCAGTACCGTGAAGCGCCGTCCAATCAACTTTGCTGCATTCGGCTTAATCTGGGCAGACAGTATATTCCTATACACTTCAGAATCCATCCGGCTGCTTCTGTCTTCTGTCACATCATCAATAAACACCAGTGATCCAGTGCCACTGGAAGCCATGCATGCCCATGCCATCACACTGCCTCCACCATGTTTTACAGATGACGTAGTATGCTTTGGATCATGAACTGTTCCAAGCCTTCTCCATACTTTTGTCTTCCCGTCCAAAGAATGCTTTTCCAGAACTGGTCAGGCTTTTTTAGAAGTTTTTTGGGAAAGTCTAATCTGGCCTTTCTATTCTTGATGCTTATGAATGGTTTGCACCTTGTGGTGAACCCTCTGTATTTGCTCTCGTGAAGTCTTCTCTTGATTGTAGACTTTGACACTGACACACCTACCTCCTGGAGAGTCTCCTTCACTTGGCTGGATGTTGTGAATGGGTTTTTCTTTACCATGGAGAGGATCCTACGATCATCTACCACTGTTGTCTTCCGTGGACGTCCAAGCCTTTTTATGTTGCTGAGCTCACCAGTGCATTCTTTTTTTCTCAGAATGTACCAAACTGTTGATTTGGCCACTCCTAATGTTCCTGCTATCTCTCGGATGGATTTGTTTTGTTTTTGAAGCCTAATTATGGTCTGTTTGACTTGCATGGAGAGCTCCTTTGAACGCATGAAGAAGGTTCACAGCAATAGATTCAAAATACAAATACCGCACTTAGAATCAACTCCAGACCTTTTACCTGCTTAAGAAATAACGAAGGAATAGCCCACACCTGTCCATGAAACAGCTTTTGATTCAATTGTCCAATTACTTTTGGTCCCTTGAAAAAGGGGGGTAGCTACTCTCAAGAGCTGTAATTCCTAAACCCTTCTTCCAATTTGGATGTAAATACCCTCAAATTAAACCTGAGAGTGTGCACTTCCAGCCCATATCCATTATATAACTATAGCTTGAATATGTTTTGGTAAAAACCAAGATAAATCTAAAATTGTGCCTGTGTCCAAATACATTTGGACCTAACTGTATATACTTATTTTAACTAATATGAGTGGGACAGTGTGGCTAGCAGTAAATAAACAAGCATCTTATGCTTTCCTCCCTCCATGCTCCCTCTCTCCTCCCCAGGAGGCCCTGGAGATGTTCCGGCCAGACTTCATCAGCCGCTCCCAGGGCAGAGTGAGGAGGCTGGAGCAGAGGGCCAGGCGGAGGAAGGCCCTGCAGTGTGCAAACCCAGACCTGGTGCAGGGTCTCTGGGAGGAGAAAGAAAGGCATAGGAGGAACTGCACCAAGCCCCACCCGCTCAGTGGTACGCTGATGGAATATGTCTGACATATGAGTACGCGCATACTGTTTAGTGATTTCTCAATCCTAGTTCGGGGGAACAGTTTTGCTCTCTGCTGGTCGTTATCAAGTACTGCAAATCAGTTTAAGCGCAGTCTTGTTTACGTCCAACTCCACAACCAAAATGGTTATTGTCGGTGAATTACATGTATTTACCTTCTTAAGTCTCTATCATATCTTACATTCTACAAAATTGCTACAGCACTAATGATACACATTTCTTTCCCAATATGACAGTAATTTGCAATACAGTATAGAACAGTATCTCCAAAACCCTAGTACTATGACAGTGAAGTAATAGTCTATAGCATCATCTTAACTCTGGCTGCTGGCTCCCACTCCTGCTTAGCCTTATATGAGGGTAATGATACAGGCTAAATATAGGCCCTCAACCTCACATCTTAATTATGCAGTGCTGACTGTTGGTCTCAGTGATGAGCTGACAAGAGTCAGTCAAGCCCTCAGAAGGACAGGAGTAATGAAGCGTAGTAAGGAAAGTGGAAAGTGTGTGTGAGCGTGTGTGTTTTCCTGACAGATGCTTGTGTGTTTCCCAGATAACCTTTTCAAACCCAGGGAGAGGGCCATATCAGGCAAGGAGATGCAGCTGCACTCCAGACGGTAGGTTTCCAGACAGAGTTGTACTGTGACGTGTCAGTCTCTTAGCTTCCTCTGTTCCACACACACACACACACACACACATACACACGCAAAACACTCTGTGGATGTCAGACAGACGAACGTCTGTCTTGATTGGAGATATGAACTACCTTCTGTATCCCGTTATCATGATTTTCTTTACTCCATGTCTTATCTGAGAAGGCACACCTGATCAGAGGATAGGTTCCCATTGTCATGTTTTTAATCTGACTGGGTCGATCTGGGAACAAATTGACTATTTATGTGAGTTAAAAAGGAGCCAGTGTGATGTTGGTTTTATCAGTGGATCCAGGATTGGCCATTGTGGGTTTGGGCAGATAAAGCTTCCTTTTTACGGTGACGATTTTCTGGGAATATCTGAGTCGCCTGCTGATTCTAGAATATTCCCCTTCACAACCTTAACCTACCATGTCTAACCATCCCTCTTTACTTAGGATTTACAACAAGCTCCCGGAGGTCACTAAGAAGAAGGAGGAGGAGAAAAGGAGAGTGGTATCGCAGACCAACAGATTGCGAGCAGAGCTTTTTAAAAAGGTATGTTTGGTTTGTGCTGGGACTTTGTGACAAAATATTCACAACATAGTTTTATTTACTGTAGCCATGTCTGAATATCCAAATACAGCAATAAACTGTATTGCAAACTAAAGTGTTGAAGAATGCGTTATGAGTGCATAGGGAGGCATTCAATGTGCTTGTAAAACTTTAAGTGGTTGAGGTTTAAAAAGGATTCTGGAGTTTGTAAATTCCACTTTGAAATTTCTGACTTGATTTTCCCTTTCTAATAGGTATCATCCCCTACAAAAAATATAAATAATTTGTAGGGACGCATTCAATGTGCTTAACTTAACACACTGAAGGTTAAGAAGGTCATATGATAAGAACAAAGTATGCAACATTGCAATACAGTTAGAAGGCCTATTCAGAAGAATAGATGAGGTGCCGTTTGAAAAACCACAATTCTCCAAGACAAATGCATTTCAGCATACTCGTTTTACAATCTATGCCCAGCAGAGGCCGCTGTTTGACTTCTTAATAGAATTTCCTCCCTAGTGTAATCTGTCATCGAAATGTCTTCACAATCAATATCTGTGCACTGGTGTGATGTATTCATGTATTCATGTTTCACTGTTGCTTCAGTGGAATGAGTTTGAACCCAGGTATTGTTGAGAAGACACATGTCGTTTGTGATTTTAAAGTTCCTGAATGGCAGCTCTCTGGACACTCAAGGACACATTGGGTCCTTGGATTAGCACAGATTCGGTGTGTAGGGGCTCTTTTAACAAGCCAATGTGCCCTTGGAGGGCAGGTTGTCATAAACTTATATAAACTGTCAAAACATATTCTGGTTCACCAGTACCCTTCATTCAAATTCCCATTACGCCAAAACCAGGACGGACATTGATGGCCTCGATATCAGTCAGGTGTACAGTGTAACAAGTAGGAGGAGGGCCTTTCCAATTTACTCTGAGATAATTAAGATCCCCTTATATGTCTGGGTGTTCCTTTAGTTAGATACCCAAGGTGGTTTGAAGGTGACTGGGTTGTCTCATTCAGTGTCACTCAAACTGAATTAAATGTTATGGTAGCCACAAGTAAAGAGACCTCTTACAAATCCCACTCGATAAAATGCCAAGGGGCACAAAGTTCAAACTCTCCACTCAAGAGTGTCAAGTGGTGTACATGGTGGCATCTCAAGCACAGACCTTTGTTTTATTCTACTATAGACACCAAGTGTATGTGTGTGCATGAGTGTTTGTTACGCGTACAGGATCTTCATTTGAGTCAGATTGCTATGGCAGGAAAATAATCCTGCAGCAACAGGAAATGTGGATTATAAAAATGTAGGGGTTGATACCTTTTCATAAGGGATATCAAGTCGGAAATTATGAACTTCAGACGCCTTTTCAAACCTCAAACACTACAAGTTTTACATTTCCTGCATTGCAGGAAAGTTCTCCTGCAACAGGGCGATCAAATTCAGAGCCTATACATCTGTATACACGTTTGTGGAAAGAGAATCAATCTATTAAGTGTGTTTTACGAGGGACGCAGCCATGTACTCTATGTACGACGTTTCCTTATGGCTGGTTGCTCTCTCTGTTATGGCACCTGATCCTTCCGCTTCTCATTTCTGTTACATAAAATCAAAATCAAATCAAATCAAATTGTATTTGTCACATGCGCTGAATACAACAGGTGTAGACTTTAACGGGAAATGCTTAATTACGAGGCCTTTCCCAACAATACAGAGTTAATAATTATTAGAAAAATTTGCAAATAGTAACACAATAAAATAACGAGGCTATATACTGTACAAGAAGTACCAGTACAGAATGTGCAGGGGTACAATATATAACATTTATTTAACCTTTAACTGACTAGGCGTGTCAGTTAAGAACAAATTCTTATTTATAATGACAGCCTACACCGGCCAAACTCGGACGACGCTGTCTGTAGTGACGCCTGTAGTGACGCCTCTAGCACTGAAATGCAGTGTCTTAGACCACTGCGCCACTTGGGAGCCCCAAGATAGTTGAGGTGGGGTAATATTTTCATGCAGGTAGGGGTAAAAGTGACTAGGCAATCAGTAAATATAATAAACAGAGTAGCAGCAGCGTATGTCAAGAGTGTGAAACTGTGTGTGTGTGTGTGTGTGTGTGTGTGTGTGTGTGTGTGTGTGTGTGTGTGTGTAGTATGTGTGAGTTTGTGGGTAGAGACCAGTGAGTGTGCATAGTCAGTGCAAGAGAGTCAGTGCGAAAGAAAAGGGGGTCAATGCAGATAGTCTGGGTAACAATGTGATTAACTGTTCAGCAGTCTTATGGCTTGGGGGTAGAAGCTGTTCTGGAGCCTTTTGGTCCCAGACTTGGCGCTCCGGTACCGTTTTCCTTACGGTAGCAGAGAGAACAGTCTATGACTGGGGTGGCTGGAGTCTTTGACAATTTCTTGGTCCTTCCTCTGACACCGTCTGGTATAGAGGTCCTAGATGGCAGGGTGCTCGGCCCCAGTGATGTACTGAGCAGTACACACTACCCTCTTTAGCGCCTTGCAGCCGTATGCCAAGCAGTTGCCATACCAAGCAGTGATGCAGCCAGTCAAGAAGATCTCAATGGTGCAGCTATAGAAATTCTTGAGGATCTGAAGGCTCATGCCAAATCTTTTCAGCCTGCTGAGGGGGAAAGGTGTTGTTGTGCCTTCTTCATGACTGTGTTGGTGTGTTTGGACCATAATAGGTCCTTAGTGATATGTACACCGAATAACTTAAAGCTCTCGACCCGCTCAACTATGAAGTAGTCCTACGGAAGAGTACTTTGTTTTAGCAATGTTTTGCCCACTTGTTGTCAGAAATGTTGACGCCTCATTTCAGATCAGCAGTATGCTGGTCTAGGAGCAAAAATGTTGATCAATTCAAATTGCCATGGAAAATCTTCATAGAAAACAATTAGCAATATTTGATTCATTAGGAGAATTCCGTTTCACTTCTGTTTGCAAACCTTAGGACATACTGTAGAAAGGCAACTTTAAATGGTTAAAGTAAGATTGCTTCCTTCATTATAAGAGGAGAGTAATAGCATTGTATGCTGTTTATCCAGATAGCAGGTTCTCGTTATTCCCCCATTGGGAATTGGCTATCCACCTCAGGGGACAGACAGCTATGAAAGCCAATTTAAAGGAGGAATCTTTCCCATTTGAACTACAGCTGCTTTAAGAAGATTGAAAGAAGGTCTAGCCAAGGATTTGTGTATTTGCCTGTCTGACTTCTAAATGATTTGTTTGTTGTTTTGCAGAAACTTCTGGACCAGATCCTGCAGAGATGAATGAGGACAAACTCGAGTAGTTCACTGCTAAACTTTCAACTCACGTAGTTCAGTCACCATCCTTCTAGGATTCATGACCTTATACTCACTTAATACGCAATGTCAGTCATCATTGCCATACCTACAGTATACCTTGATTTTATATGGAATAATGAGAGTACTTCCAAGAAAACCTTCACACTGCTCTTGTTCATATCACTTTTTTTATTCAAGCTTACATGTGTCCTTCGTCAGAGCTTTTTCGTATGCACAATAATTCCAAAGCTTTTAAAAGACTATCCAAGCTCCTGACATGATCACTGACAGTGTACACATCTGAGAGTGGAATGAACTGGATTGATTACGTTGTACTCTCCATGCAGACTAAAATGAATTAACTTTATAATGGTAATGGAGTTGATAGGGTGAATCATACTGTTGTGTGTCAATCTACATTATAAGTGACAGTCTGAAGGCCAGGGCCATGAGGTTTTGTGGAAACCTGCAGGGATAATTGAGGTTCTTTAAAGATGACAAACTGCCCACTCGCTCCAGTCCTCATACTTTGAAAACATCCACCTCAGTTGACATTTTCAACCAAAGCAAAATTCTATTTTTCTATAAGAGATGTTTTATATTCAGTCAGCTAGAGACCATTCTACACTGCTGCATGGTTAGTCATAGTCACGTTTTAAATAAGATATGACATTCTCAGTAGAAAATTGTTGGAAGACAAATGTTGTAGGTCTATAAGGTGTTGGCTGTTGTAAGAGCAATGACATGATTAGGTTTATCAGTTATGGTATGATGGAATGATTCTCTGCTATACAGCAAATGTCTATGTTTTGGCTTTCTATCACTGAATTATGTAATGCTCCTGTAAGTATGTTGTCATTGTTCTCTCAATTATAGTAAAGCTGTCTATAGAAATTAAATGTACGTTTAATTTAATACTTATCCCTCCTATGGTATTTCAGAGTTTAAAATGTGTTGGGTTGGAACATTGGTGAAGAGACAAAAAAATATATATAAGCACATTGTCTGAGATGTGTAGAGCTGAGAGAGAGAGAGTGTCAGTCGTCACTGACTTCATGTCAGCATTGGGGCTTGTGGAGCCTCCCATCCGGAACACTCAAATGCCCAGCTAATGGAACTCAGGAGACATGGAGCATCTGTGAAAGAGTTCTTTGTCGTGGAGGTCCTTGATAGCTACATAAGACAGGAGGTTACTTATGAAAGGCGGGCAGTTGGTCTGGTTGGTCCGGGTGGATGGATGGGTGTATATCACAAACATTTAGCAAACCAAAGGTTGCGTGTTTGACTCTCATCATGGACAACTTTAGAAGTTTAACTAATTAGTAACTTTGAAAACTACTTTTTTAAAACAACATATTACTTTTTAGCTACTTTGCAACTACTAGCATGTTAGCTAACCCTTCTCCTAACCCTAACCTTAACCATTTAACTTAACTCCTAACCCTAACCTTAAACCTAATCCCTGGACTAGCTAATGTTACATATCATACGTATTGCAAATTCGTAACATATTGTATGAATTACAAATCGTAACATATCAAACGAATTGTAATTCGTAACATATCATACGAAATGGACTCAGAAATTAATACATACCATACCAAACGTATGTCATACTGATTTGAGTGTTGCAGATTTTTGTTTACTATGTTAGCTTGTACAGCCCAGGATTAAATGTGAAACGGGAGACAGGCAGCTAAACAAAATCCAGAGTTGCATGACACACTTGCACAGGATAAGCTGTTCTGTACATCACAGTAAGACTGACCATCTTCATACTGTATGGGTCCCACCCTTAGCGGAGTTGGAAGAAAGCAGATGTTTCTGGTTTTCAGGGATACAGTATTTTCAACCTAACTTCTGTTTCCCCTGAAAAACAGAAGTTCGCTCAGTCGTCTTTCTATGCCTGCTATGTTAGCTTGGCGGCCCTTATAACAGAGAGAAGTATGGCATTATGCACAGGGCCGGTCCTGGACTTTCTGCCACCCTCTGCGAAACAAAAATCTGCTGGGCCGCCGCCGGCGGTGTAGTAGCCGATCAGGGGCACCGGAGGGCGGCAGCCAATTGTCAAAATGCCGCCTCAAATTCAAGGGTCCGCCACAGGCAATCGCATAATCTTGCCTAACGGGAGGACCGGCCCTGATTATGCAACTATATTAGACACAGGCAGAACAGAACAGTGAAACTATTAATATACAGTCCATATAGCGTCTAAATGCCTCTTTAGGCTAAACGGGTTCTTTTAACGATACCCACAAACCCCTGTATTGATATAACTGACCTTCTCTTGGGAATTACTTTCTGTAGCCACTAGCTACCAAGCCATGTAGCCCTGTTCCAGTGGCTGAGCACAGACTGACAGCCAGTAGATTATGTGAAGAGGGATGCCTATCAGTCTAGGTCTCTCAAGAGCGTACAGCAGCCAATACTCTGGATCATTTAGCCTACTGCCTGGGCACACACAGGTTGAATCAACGTTGTTTCCACGTAATTTCAATGAAATTACGATGAACCAACGTGGAATAGACGTTGAATTGACAACTGTGCCCAGTCGGAAGGCTTTTAATTATAATCTACAGTCCTGGAAACAGAGCAGATGTGTTCCTTTGAGTCACTTCTGTTTATTTCGAGTCAGGCTGATACAGGGTTATTGATCAATAAAAGCATATTTTGTTGGCGATACAGAAGAGAACGAGCATTTAATGAGCCACACATTCTAAGGTATTCTAATAGATAGGTAGAAAAAAGTTCACAGTAGAATGACATACAGTGGAACACAATGATAAGACATACAGTGGAAGACAATGGAAAGACATACAGTGGAACAATGATAAGACATACAGTGGAACACAATGGAAAGACATACAGTGGAACACAATGATAAGACATACAGTGGAACACAATGATAAGACATACAGTGGAACACAATGATAAGACATACAGTGGAACACAATGGAAAGACATACAGTGGAACACAATGGAAAGACATACAGTGGAACACAATGGAAAGACATACAGTGGAACACAATGGAAAGACATACAGTGAAACACAATGATAAGACATACAGTGGAACACAATGGAAAGACATACAGTGGAACACAATGATACGACATACAGTGGAACACAATGGAAAGACATACAGTGGAACACAATGGAAAGACATACAGTGGAACACAATGGAAAAGAGGTAAAAGCATTCAGGGAGAGATGTTACTGGAAAATACAGTCAACATTTAGAGGCAAAACAAATATAGACCTATATTTTTATAAGATTAAAATGAGTTGAGTCAAAGGGGATCAAATGAGTATTTTGTAATTTAGCAAAGAGTAATACATTTTGGCCTGGATGGGTATAATTTCCTTAATTTGCAGACACTTGAGCTATGGAGATTTATTAGAACTGACTCTTCCTACTAAGAGACATCTGTCCGTTTGGCCTGCAGCATACAGTACACAGAGCAGGTTGGCATTTATTGAGATTACTCATGTGCTGAAGGCAGCTCTGCAAGTGGTCACTAGCTGGCACAGCCACAAAGCCATAACATATTATTTTAAACCTTGCCTTAACCCTAACCACACTCCTAACCCTAAGATTAAATTAAGACCAAAAAGAAAATGTTAGTTTTCATGTATTTTTTACAATATAGACAATTTTAACTTTGCAGCTGGCCTATATTGCGTAAACTACACCATTATGCTTTCAGGGCATGGCTCATGACAATAAACGTCAACCTGCTAGCTACACAGACCAGAGGAACATGTGCAGGAGCAGGTAGCATGTTAAATGCAATGCTAAAATTATCTCTTGTCCACTGTCTTAATGTGACAGGAAATCTCTTGAGGCATAATCTCTCGTGGACAGCCATTTGACCAAATTACACAATATTTAGTTCTGGGGCATATTGTATTGCTGTAAATGTAATATTACATCATATATGTAGAGCCTAATATTACCTCAATATTGAAATAGACCTACAGTAAATGTTTACACATAGCCAAGTTACATTGTAAGTAAGTAAGTAAGTAAGTAAGTAAAATTTATTTATACAGCGCCTTTCACAGACTAGGTCACAAAGCGCTTTACAATAGACAATAAAACATAATAGAAACAGGCTAAAATAAATAAAATAAAACAGACAAAAGATTATCAATATATAAAGGACAGAGATATATATATATAAGGACAGGGATTACCCAAAAGCTAACCTAAACAAATGAGTCTTCACTTGTCCCCTAAAACTGTCCACATTCTCAGCAAACCTAATACTGGTTGGCAAAGCATTCCATAACCTGGGTGCCATAGCGGCGAAGGCTCTATCCCCACATGTCTTTAAACGAGTGCGTGGCGTAGATAGCAGATTTTGGTTATTAGACCTGAGGGACCGGAGAGGGGTATGAAAATGAATTATGTCAGCAAGATAAGCAGGGGCCTGGCCATGTAAAGCCCTATAGGTTATAGTTAGAATTTTGAATTGGATCCTGTAAGTTACAGGAAGCCAGTGAAGGGAGCAGAGTATCGTGGGTGATATGGGTGCGCCTATTTGATCTAGTAAGTAATCTAGCAGCTGAATTTTGAATAGATTGCAGTCGATGAAGAACAGATTTGTTAAGTGAAGAGAAAAGTGAGTTACAATAATCAATACGGGAGGAAATGAAGGCATGAATGAGCATCTCCAGTTCTGAGTGAGAGACCACAGACCTCAATTTACTAATATTACGTAAGTGGAAAAAACAGGATTTGGTCAGTGATTTGATGTGGGTTTCAAAAGATAAGGATTTATCAAATGTCACCCCAAGGTTCCTTAAACTAGGCCGGACCGCAGATGACAAAGGTCCAATGTTCTGCATAATCAGAGGGATAGCGCTGTCTGGCGCTACAATTAAAACCTCCGTCTTATCTGGGTTCAGCTGCAACAAACTTTCAGCCATCCAGCTGTTTATGGCGTCTATACAATCTAAGAGCCTTGTAAGTTTGGATGACTCATTTTGCCGGAAGGTAAAATGAAGCTGAATGTCATCTGCGTAAAAGTGATAGGAAATGTTAAAATCACGAATGATCTGACCCAGAGGCAACAAATATAAAATAAACAATATTGGACCCAACACTGAACCCTGTGGAACACCACAAAATAGGGGTGATGATACAGAGTGGGAATCACCAATATAGACATCAAAGCTTCTATCTGAAAGATATGAAGTAAACCAATCTAGGGCCACCCCCGATACGCCCACCCATTCACGTAATCTCCTAATCATGATATGGTGGTCCACAGTATCGAAGGCAGAACTAAGGTCTAGAAGTACCAACACTGAACATAGACCTGCATCCGAAGCCATATGAAGGTCATTATAGACTCTCACCAAGGCGGTCTCAGTAGAGTGTCTCTTCCTAAAACCTGACTGAAATTTGTCATACAACTCCAAATTCTCTAAAACAGCTGTAAGTTGATTAGCCACAACTTTCTCGAGAATTTTGGACAACAATGGCAACTTTGAAATTGGCCGATAGTTCTTCAAAACTGTTGGGTCCAAATTAGGCTTCTTTATTATAGGTTGAATAGTGGCATGTTTAAAATAGGTTGGGACACAGCCTGTGGCCAGTGAGGAATTGACAATAGCTACTATACTTGGGCCAATGGCAGGAAGTGCTTTTGAGAATAATGAGGATGGTATTATATCCTGTGGGCAAGAGGACATGTATATGTGGTAGAAGAGTATACCTTCCTCATAAATGTTGACAGAGATACATTTCAAATTTGTTGAGCTTGATGTGGCAGTAGATGACCATTGGATGTAGTCTGGCTAACACCTAAATCTCAAAGTCCACCTGACTAGTGAACAAACGGGTCTTTTTGAATGGCTCTTTTTTTGTGAATGTCGGGAACTGAATCTCATCTGTGAAAGAAACGTTCATTTGGCTCCCTGATTTGCATACTGCTAATTCAGCTTTTTGAGCTCCAGACAACCATTATCTGTAGATAAGTTGTAAAAACATTATCTGAAGATGGTAATTCCTCGCTGCGGGAACAATAGGTAATCAGGAGAGAGACTCATTCTGGTCCACGTTTATTTTTGCAATGTGTTAAAATATATTTTTCAAAATTTGCAAGCGATTTTTGTCATGTAAAATTTGAATTGAACTCACATTTCACAATCTGACAATGGTAGTCAACCATTTACGCTTTACATTAGAAATGTTCTATTTTTCATGATTTTTTATATATTTTTTTTATATTTACCATTACAACAGTTGGATTTTCAAATCCAAAACAATGAGAAGTCTCAACCCCCGAGAACATTTTTTTTTTGGAGGGAACCAATCAAACAATTTCTGATTTAATATTGCATTAACAAATAGTGTCCTTTCCAGACCAGTGTGGTTACAGCTATCCCTGCGCTGTGAGTCATATCAGGGGGGTTTTAACCTTTATTTAAATAGGCAAGTCAAATTCTTATTTACAATTTAGAAACTGTGATTGGATGCTGTTTTTACAAAGACTGGATGCTAACCTCGCGGCGCTAGGACCCAACGGATCTAGTCCTTGCAAGCGCACATGGCCATTGTGGAGTCTAGCGGCTCCGATGTTAAAGAGTATGCTGGTCTCGTGAATCGGACTTCTTATATAGGCTATCTGTCTCTGTTTTCTGTCGCACCCGCCTACTTCTAATTTTTCAAACTCACTTATCAATGTCTTGGAGACATTATTGCCAAGTCCTTGAGTGCGGCACGCAGGGATTTCAGCATGCTTGGATGAAAAGTTTTTGACAGCTCCTCTTTCGTAGTCCCGCTATAAGAAGTCAATAATTGTTCTTTCTCTGTTTCGGACCTGATCCCACTCTACTGCTTGCATTCCGCATCCTGTCAAACACTCGTGGACAGCATATTATGGTCGTGTCGGTGCCATAATACATCCCGAACGCATTTATTTCCTAAGTCGGGCAACATGACTAACTGTCGTTGGAAGAACTTTGCATTTCTAATTGTTTTTCATGTCTTGTCCATGTCAACAGCAACAGGCAATACAGACAACACTCCTCTGAATTTACATGATGGTAAGTGTCTATTTGAATTAGCCATCATCCATGCTGACAGTCTATAGTTTACATTGGAGATGTACCAAAATATCTGTCAACTAAAATGTCATAGTCTAAGTATGTAGATTTAAACGGTAATTCCGCGTTTAATGCCATTAATGCCATTAATGCAAAAATCCCAAGGCTACAAATGTAAAGTAAGCTCATATGAGTAATTCCAGTAAAAAACGTTTTCTTTCTGCATCCCCGTTTGGCCAAATGTAATACAAATGTATCTCTCTGTGTGTATGTATGTATGTGTGTGAGTGTTAGAGAGAGAGAGAGAGAGAGAGAGAGAGAGAGATAGAGAGAGAGGTTTGTTACTGAGGTGTATCCTGTGGCTATTGTTTCCTGCAAAGTGAGATGAAACAATAGCAGGAAAGTCAGACAGCCAGTGACAGCAGTGCTGGGTGGATGAGTTTAGCTCACCACACATTGCCTGCTTATGTACAGATTGCAGAAATACATACACCATTGTGAAACATTATATATTAATGACTTAGCTATTATTATACAGTATGTGTGTATGAATGAGAGAAGAAATATAACAAATCAGTGTGTGTGTGACTGACAGAGACATAAAGAGAGAGGAGAGAAATAACGAGAGAGACAGTAAGAGAGAGACAGACAGACAGACAGACAGACAGACAGACAGACAGACAGACAGACAGACAGACAGACAGACAGACAGAGACTGAGATACAGATAGTGAAAGGGGTGAGAGAGAGACATACAGACAGACAGAGGGAAAGAGTGAGATGGAGAGAGAGGGGGGGGCAGACAGACAGAAAGAGACTGAGAGAGTGAGAGGAGAAAGAGAGAGAGGGAGACATGAGAGAGCGAGACATTACGAGAGACAGACAGACAGACAGACAGACAGACAGACAGACAGACAGACAGACAGACAGACAGACAGACACAGACACAGACACAGAGAGAGAGAGAGAGAGAGAGAGAGAGATAGACTACTAAGGAGATTAGAGCTGTGCTGGCTGGGGTGACCAAACCACCTCTGGAGTGTGTGAGTGTATGTGAGATGTGTCCTTTGATCAGAGAGAGGATCTAGTGAGAGCCTCTGGCATCTGTGAACACTCAGCCTGTCAACTGGACTAAGCCACAGGGACTGGCCTCAGAACAGCTCTTATCCTCCCTCTCCCATCCACCTGAGTAGAGCCTTTCTGACAGAGTCAGTGGTACAGAGGGAGTGGGAAGTTAAGGATAAAAGTAGTTTTGTGGTGGGTATTTGGTAACCTGGATGAAACTGAGCAACTTCTATGGTCCCTCCATGAAGAATAACTTTAGTGAGTCTAGCTATTAGATGGGTTAGGTTAGGCCTAACCACATATATCCTAGTTTATTCATGCCATATAAATAGTTCCTCCATCATTACAGAAGAGACGAATGGTAATGACAGTGTTATTGTTCCACCTGCTGCACTCTGAGAGGCGACAAAAAAAGAACATATTTTAGAAACAGGGTGTTCAAAATAGTTTTAGAATAGTGTGTATTGAAATAGGGCAAAACCATGCTTTGATGTCAGCAGAATATCTACTGAGCTCCTCCACTTAGTGGTAGTTGGAATGTCTTCATCATCAACGAACGTGAAAAATTTGTCATACTCTACTCTACATAGAGGCTGTAGGATCCTACTGTGTGTTCAATGGTGATTGTCAAATGAAGGGGAGTCCCCCAGACCTCCCAGAAAAGCTGGACTGTCAACCCAGAGAAAATATACATTTAGTTGCTTAACCAAAATCTTACACTGTAAGGCTAGAGGAGTGATATTACCCTAATTACTGTGTTACTACAGGGATGTCAAACAACGTGAAGATGAGTGGGAGATCGGTCTGCTTTGATAAGAGCATCTTAGTGAATGGCTGTTTCATTTCAGACCGATAAACTCTTAATCTTGTTTATTCCAATTAGCCTACATGGATTTAAACAAGGTTGTATACTTTTTGGTTTGTGATTTATCCAGAGTTCAATAAACAATTAGAGGGAGCCAAATTACCATAAATAAATTTGAGGATATTATCTATTCAGTCAGACTTTGGTTGTGTCCAAAAATAGTGGATAAGGGCCAGGAAATGGTAGATTTTACTCTGACCGGACAAAAAAGAACACACAGAAACACAGTCTGAGACACACACACACTTGAGGAGTGTAGTGATCAACACCGTTTCCTGGGATGTATCTCATGTCACCCCTCAGAATGCTATGGAATGCTGATGTATGGCTGACGACTACCACCGTTGCCACTCCTTCCTCTGGAAAACCCATTGAGGTATAGCCTTCCTGGTTTGTCTTTCAGGCCCAAGCTCATTGGCTGTCTTTGACATTATGGGGACATGTTGGCATTAGTTGTTGCCGTCTTGGGACTGTGAGACACAGTTATCAGTGTATCTCTCTTTTAGCCGTCATTGGCCATTAAAGTTGTCTTTGTGATTTAGCTACCTGCTGCTCGCCAGACGCTGCTGCTACTGCACCCTGGGAACTAACAGACAAACACACAACCTGACATGCATCCCAACAAACAGATGCATGCACACATGAGTGCACAAGTGGAGTGCACAGAGTAACAACACCCCTAGTTGCCATAGTTCTGCAGTACATGGACACAGCAGCAGAACAGATCACCACACTGGGCAGACAAAAATCACTCAGACAGAACCAGTGTGAGGCATGAACCCCATGCCCTCTATGGGCACACTCACAGAGAACGGTGACATGCTAGATGCCAGGCTTCTCAATTGGATGTCATTATTAGGACTGGATGAAAGGAGGTTCATGCTAGGGTGCTCCAATAGTGGGGCAGTGTTAGGTGAGCCTAAATGCCAACTGAGAGGTAAAAAAAAAGGAATGATGGAGAGGTTAGAGGACTTCATTGTGCAGGGTAGAGTGAATCTGACAGACACATGCGGTCTGTGGGTTGGTGCATGTATGTGGTGTGTGTTTGCGTGTGTGCACGTGTGTAGTGCGTGTGGTTGTGTGTGCACATCAAATCAAATTTTATTCGTCACATACACATGGTGTAGCGAAATGCTTGTGCTTCTAGCCAGTGCAGTACTATCTAACAATAATTAACAGTTTCACAACATATAACGCACATAAATCTAAGCAAGAAAGGATTGAGAATATATGCATATGCCAGGGTGGCATTGGACTAAGATCCAGTGGAATAGTAAGATTTAAAGTATACAATATACACATAAGAGATTGCTGATGCAGTATGTAAACATGATTAGGTGACAATTAGGTGACTAAGATACCGAGAATAGTATAGCGTACAGTATAGCGTGAGATGAGTAGTGCAAGATACAGAAACATTATTGAAGTGACTAGTGTTTCATTCCTTAAGTGGCCGGTGCTTTCTAATTTCAAATCAAATCAAATGTTATTGGTCACATACACATTCCACGGAGCGCACAACCTCTGGCTTACTGGCAGAACAACAAGGGCCGTTTTCCTGCTCTTGCAACCGTGGCACGAGATTACCTCTCGGCGCCCTCCACAAGTGTGGACAGCGAACGCTTGTTTAGCTCTGTTTCACATGTCGTGGATGAAAAGAGGAACAGACTGTCTTCTGAAAAAGTGGAGATGCTCGTCTTTGTTAAAAGAAATCGACCATTGATGCTTAAAAGTGAGAAATAGGAGATGTAGCCGTATGGCATTGACGAATTAACCTATTTTAAGTTTATCTCACTGCCTCACCTATTTTCAAAGGTCCATGTTCATAGGCTAATTCATTTGTTTCGTAGAATGTTATTTAATTTTTTACAAAAACCCTACTAATTTTGTTTCCTTTTATTGCCTATTTGTTGGCTTTTTAGCTATCTATTTACATAGGTTTTTGGCATCATTTAAGTATTCTAAATATTCAGATTTGGAAATAGGCCATAGGCAGGTGACTGTTATGCTGAAAAATATTTTGATTAGCCTATTATATAAACTTTGTTTTGTTGCTAAATAATACACTTAGTGTCACTTTTAGTCAGGTTATTCTGTTTTGTTCCTAAATAATACAGTTAGTGTCACTTTTTGTCAGGTTATTCTGTTTTTGTTTAGCCTCCTAAGGTTGAAGAGGCGCTGTTGCGCCTTCTTCACCACACAGTCTGTGTGGGTGGACCATTTCAGTTCATCGGTGATGTGTAAGCCAAGGAACTTGAAGTTTTCCACCTTCTCCACTTCGGTCCCGTCGATATGGATAGAGGGGTGGACCTTCTGCTGTTTCCTGAAGTCCACCATCATCTCCTTCGTTTTTTTTACGTTGAGTGAGAGGTTGTTTTCCTGGCACCACACTCCCAGAGCCCTCACCTTCTCCCTGTAGGCTGTCTCATCGTTGGTAATCAAGCCTACTACTGTTGTGTCGTCTGTAAACTTGATGATTGAGTTGGAGGAGTGCTTAACCATGCAGTCATGGGTGAACAGGGAGTACAGGAGTGGGCTGAGTACTCAGCCTTGTGTTGAGGATCAGCGAAGTGGAGGTGATGTTTGCTACCTTCACCACCTGGAGGCGGCCCGTCAGGAAGTCCAGGACCCAGTTGCACAGAGCGGGGTTCAGACCCAGGGCCTCAAGCTTAATGGTGAGCTTGGAGGGTACTATGGTGTTGAATGCTGAGCTGTAGTCAATAAAAAGTATTCTTACATAGGTATTCCTCTTGTCCAGATGGGAAAGGGCAGTGTGCAGGGTGATGGCGATTGCATCATCTGTGGATCTATTGGGGCGGTAAGCAAATTGAAGTGGGTCTAGGGTAGCAGGTAAGGTAGAGGTGATATGATCCTTGACTAGTCTCATAAAGCACTTCATGATGACAGAGGTAAGTGCTACGGGGCGATAGTCCTTAAGTTCAGTTACCTTTGCCTTCTTGGGTACAGGAACAATGGTGGCCATCTTGAAGCATGTGAGGACAGCAGATAGGGATAGGGATAGGGATAGATTGAATATGCTTGTAAACACACCAGCCAGCTGGTCTGCGCACGCTCTGAAGACGCGGCTAGGGATGCCGTCTGGGCCGGCAGCCTTGCGAGGGTTAACAAATTTAAATGTTTTCCTCACATCGGCCACGGAGAAGGAGAGCCCACAGTCCTTGGTAGCGGGCCGCGTCGGTGGCACTGTGTTCGCCTCAAAGCGGGCAAAGAATGCGTTTAGCCTGTCTGGAAGGGAGGCGTCGGTCTCGGCAACGTGGTTGTTTTTTCTTTTATAATCCGTGATTGACTGTAATCCCTGCCACATACTGTATGTCTCGTGTCTGAGCCGTTGAATGTGTGTGTGTGATCATTGGGACAGTTGAAGCTTTGAGGACTTTTTAAGCACCAGCGTTCTTCATGCAACTATTGGAGTGATCACCATCACTCATTTTGAATGTTGTATAGTTTTTCTGCGTCTCTGAGCGATGTTCTATCGGTCCCCGGGGTCATTTCATGTTTTCATGTGTATCTGAACTATTCGCCATTCAAGCAGGCAGAAATACAGCCAGTATGACAGTTTTTCCCCTGGTCAGTTTTAGGGATGAAACCTGTTTCGCGATAAACCACGGTAAAATTCCAGATGGTTATTATTATCATTTCAAATTGTAATTATCATTAAAACCGTGTTTGATTACCACGGTTTGAAAAACTCAAAGTAAATACTGTCCAGCATCAACCAAAGTTAGCAACAGTCTGACGCAGGCACAGCATGCAACGTGGGTTTTGTTTTTTTGTGAAAAACATGGCGGATGGCAGTGACAGCGCTCAGGAGATTTTTCAGCCTTCTAAGAGGACCAAATCTGAAGTGTGGTCATATTTTGGGTTTTACAAGATTGCTGAAGGAAACTTTATCAAAGATAGTCTCCCTGTGTGCAGAACATGCAACAAAAAAAATCACTGCGAAAAGGAGCAACACTTCAAATCTCTTGAGTCATCTTCGTGTGACCACCATCCACTACTTTATAGCGAATGCAAGGTAAGTTAACTTTTAGCTCAATGCATGATTTGGGGACTTCGGAATGGGGAAAATGTCAAGGTTTGTCTGTCTAACTTGCTAATAGCTTGTCAATAATGTAAACTGAAGCTTTCAGTGTCACCTACTCTTGTAAAATCACTACACGTTGTTTTCTACTGCTGGATGCGTCGTGTGTCTGCAGACTCGATTTGCAAATTACACACGAGAACATGTTAAGTAGTTTAGTCACCCAACCAACATATTATGTTCATTTAAAATCCGGCAGTCGTCGACTTGGTTAGAAAAGGTTTCCAACCGGAGAAACACTATAGACTCCTATACAAGACTCATTGCAATTACTATCACTGTCTTCTTAAGACTCATTTGTATTTATCTAAATTGTCATTGCATATACTCAAATGCAACACAGAAGATAGACTGTGTGAGTGAGTGAGTGAATAATAATAATTATAATGTAACAACATCAATAATAATAATAATAATACATTTGCTATTCCCTTGTTTACAGAGTGGGCGTGCAGCAGGCAAACCCAGTGATGCTACTGGTCCCTCCTCATCTACAGTTGTGACACAGACACTCCAGCAAGCATTTAAAAGGCAGGCTGCTTATGGACCCACATCAAAACAATGCTCAAGACCTCACTGCAGCCCTTTCATATTACATTGCAAAGGACATGATACATTTTTACATTTCAATCTCAAGTGAACAAAGATGCATATATACAGGATGTTAGGCCAGCAGCACCTTATTTCTTTATGAAGGAGAGAACGGACATACAATCAGTGCTGTTCATTTGATTTGTTTACATATTTTGTGTTGTTATTTTAATGTAAACACCTGCACAATGGATTTGTTTACATATGGTTGTATTGTTCTTCCATGCACATTGCTTTACTTTTACTTTTATATGCACATTTGATTTGCTTACTTTGAGTGTTCATTAAAACCAGCACAAGGGAAACTTGTACCTCTTATGGCCACATGCTGCCATCTTTAATGTTAATGTTATTATTTTAATGTTTATGCACACAAAAAGTGCATAGTGCTGCTAATTGTATTTGTTGGTTATCAATATAAAATGTGGGGAAAGGATTTCAGTGTGTGTATAAGTACTTTTTGAACATTTCCAGCACATTTTAACAATATGGCGATAACACTGATAACAGTGATAATTTTGGTCACTATAATCGTGAAATTACATTTTCATACCGTTTCATCTCTAGTCAGTTTTATGGATTGACCTTTAGAATGCTTTTGATAGTGAGCAGAGCTTGTTCTGAGGTACTGAGAGAATATTATATTAATTTAAATACTTCTTGAAAGGTGAGAGCTGAGAAGTAGTGCTACTATGAAATGTGCTTTGCCTTAAACCTGTTGATGTGTTTGTGTGTGCACACATGCTTGCAAAGATGTAGAGTTTGAGGACCCTTCGAGTGGATCTGAACATCCACGTGTGTTTTCAGATGGATCAAATGTCTTCACTAAAACCCCTGTGCTGGGTTTACTGAGGTGATTGTTGGAACATGCTTCTCCACAGCTGGCTGTTAGGTGTTCCTGCATGCATGATCAGTTACTGAAAGCCAGAATCCCCAGGTCTCTATTCTGGGATCCCCAGAGCTCGGAGCCACAATCCTGGATTTGCTGTGAACAAGGTGAAAAGTGGCTCCTAAGCCAATGCTTCCTCTGCAGCTCCTGAGGGATGGGAGTTACTGGACCCCCCCTAACTTACACATACCAGTCACTCCAGGATTCTGCGATCGCAAAGGTTTTTAGCCTAAATCAACAATTCCCTGCATATTACATGAGGGCTTGCACTATTTCCGCACAAAACTGTCCAGCACATTTTCTTGACAAATTGCACAAAATCATTGCATATTGCCATTCAAAATGTCAGAATTGCAGCAGCAAAAATCTACATTTTTTGTCTGCAAATATCACCCAAAATCTCTTTTGAAATCCTGAAAAGACTGACATACTGTACACACACACATGCACACGCAGACACACACACTTCAGGGACCTCCATTAACAGAACATGCTTTAGTGGTGAGGATTGGGAGTTTCAAATTACCATTATTCCACCATGATCCACGGGCCCAATGTTCACCCAATCATCCACTTAATCGGCTTGGCTGTTTGAAATGGGGGTGGGGGCCCAACAGCCATGATTAACACCCACTTTTCCAGTTAGCCCCAGCTTCATTACTGCATACCTGTAGAGTGTTATCACTTGGCAAGGTAACAATTTCAATGGCATCCAGGCACACACACACACCGCAGTGGGGTCCCTACAATAGGAAAGATGACTTCACCAAGGGCCTTGGACGGTATGACGAGTGCTTCTTAAGAGGACAACTGGTCCCACTTAGCACAGCAAAACAGTCCTCCCATTACATACAGATCATGGAGGGCCAGAGAGGGACTGGGTGGGGGACTGGTGGAGGATGGGGGGTTACTGGGTGTTTGTATAAATTATTCCCCATCTAACCTCTAAACCAACCCACAAATGAGAAGGATGTTTTTTTTAAATTATTATTATTATTTAGTTTTTTTTTTTACAATCGCTATCATCCTTTTGTCCAATCTGTAGTCACATTTTCAAAACTCTAAACACAATTCATGTTGTTTTCACAGAATATGCAGTCAATTAACAAAGCTTACCCAATACCAAAATGATGGATCTTTCTTGTCTTATTTACAAATGCTTGCACACAACCTTAAATATAGTATAAAGCCTCTACTTCTGCAACAACAGCAGCTCAAAAGCTGTATTGAAATTTTTGAATGAACAGATCATTGAAACATTGAGAAATAGCTAATTTACTGTAAGTTGTGTAAAATAGACCAACCACAGCTGATTCCAATCTCAATCGGAGACATAGCCAGGTGTTGAAGTTCTTTCAATTACATGGACATACACAGTAAAAAGGGGATTCTTTGGATTGATTTTGTTCAATGTGGATACAGAACAACACAGAGGAGCATAGAGAGAAAAAATTATGTCTGGACAAGGGAGAGTAATAGTTGGACGAGGAAGAGGACCAGCTGGACCAGGGAGAGGAGTAGCTGGACCAGGGAGAGGAGTAGCTGGACCAGGGAGAGGAGTAGCTGGACCAGGGAGAGGAGTAGCTGGACCAGGGAGAGGAGTAGCTGGACCAGGGAGAGGAGTAGCTGGACCAGGCAGAGGAGTAGTTGGACCAGGGAGAGGAGTAGCTGGACCAGGGAGAGGAGTAGCTGGACCAGGCAGAGGAGTAGTTGGACAGGGAGAAGAGTAGTTGGACCAGGACAAGGGAGAAGGAGAGGTGGGGGAGAGGAGTAAGAATGCGTGGTGGTGTTCAAAGGAGAGTAAGAGCTGTTGTCACTGATGAAATAAGAGCCACCATCATAGACCATGTGATAAACCATGGTCTATCACTGAGAGAGGCTGGTGAAAGAGTCCAGCCTAATCTCAGACGGTCAACCGTGGCTTCCATTATCCGTAATTTTCAACAAACCAACATGTAAGTAATGCATTTCACAAGGGCTTCTTCTATCATTACTGTTGCTATGTCCCACAGTAACTGTAGGCCACCAGTCCCAATGCAAATACATATGTTGTATTTGCAACGTACTGTGTTTGATTTCTTTCAGAGAGTCATGGAGTTAGAGGCTAATCAGACCCCACATGAAATCATTTATGTAGACGAGGCAGGGTTTAACCTGGAAAAAACACTTAGACGGGGAAGAAACGTCATTGGGAAAAGGGCCACCGTTGATGTGCCGGGTCAGAGAGGAGCAAATATCACAATGTGTGCTGCAATCTGGAGTGCTGGTTTGGTCCTGCAGAAATACCAGATTGGTCCCTACAACACTGAGCACCTTCTTTTGTTTTAGATGAACTCCACCAGCAACTGGTGCCAGAAGCAGAAAGGGAACAGGTGGGAGGAAACATGAGGACATTCGTGATTGCACGGGACAATGTAGCATTCCACCATTCACATGCAATCACAAACTGGTTTGCAGCCCATCCAAGAATGGTTTCCCTTTTCCTCCCCCTCTACTCGCCTTTCCTCAACCCCATTGGGGAATTTTTTTCTGCCTGAAGACTGCCAGGGGTGGATAAGGCATGCCAAGCGTTTCTATCCAAGGTGCATAGCGAGAGACGATATAAGATGTGATGTGGACGAGAACATTTGGCCAAATGCTGAAGATTGTATAGATTACAACATGACTGAAGACCGTATAGATTAGAATAGGACTGCAGATCGTATAGATTAGAACAGGACTGAAGATCGTATAGATTACAACAGGACTGCAGATCGTATAGATTACAACAGGACTGAAGATCGTATAGATTACAACATGACTGAATATCGTATAGATTAGAATAGGACTGAAGATCATATAGATTACAACAGGACTGCAGATCGTATAGATTACAACATGACTGAAGATCGTATAGATTAGAATAGGACTGAAGATCGTATAGATTAGAACAGGACTGAAGATCGTATAGATTACAACAGGACTGCAGATCGTATAGATTACAACATGACTGAAGATCGTATAGATTAGAATAGGACTGAAGATCGTATAGATTACAACAGGACTGAAGATCGTATAGATTACAACAGGACTGCAGATCGTATAGATTAGAACAGGATTGAAGATTGTAGAGATTACAACAGGACTGAAGATCGTATAGATTACAACAGGACTGCAGATCGTATAGATTACAACAGGACTGCAGATCATATAGATTAGAACAGGACTGCAGATCGTATAGATTACAACAGGACTGAAGATCGTATAGATTACAACAGGACTGAATATCGTATAGATTACAACAGGACTGCAGATCATATAGATTAGAACAGGACTGCAGATCGTATAGATTACAACAGGACTGAAGATCGTATAGATTACAACAGGACTAAAGATCGTATAGATTAGAACAGGACTGAAGATCGTATAGATTAGAACAGGACTGCAGATCGTATAGATTACAACAGGACTGCCGATCGTATAGATTACAACAGGACTGTTTTTTCCCTTCTGTGCCTTTTCTACTGTAATTGTGTTTTATTTTTACACATTTGGAACCAAAGGCCATGTACTGTATGTTGGATTTTTAGTTGATCACTGGCAGCAATTTCATGTTGCTAATAAAGCTTTTACTGCAGCAATTATGTCACTTACTTTCACACTTTCTGCTGTACATTCTATAAAGTAAAGATGACTCTGTCACGTTCGGGTGTGTAGAGAGACCAAGGCGCAGCGTATCGATAGTTCGACATGTTTATTAAACTAACTGACGAACTATACAAAATAACAAATGATAATAATAATAATAAACACACGTAGCACGAACACGAGACAATATACAACAATGAACCACGCCAACAGAGTGGAACACAGACATATAAGTAAGATCCCTAATTAGAGGTAATGCCTAGCAGCTGCCTCTAATTAGGGATCCCACACACAACACCACACAGACGTAGAAATAATAGATCTGCCAGACTCTGACCATAGAAATATAGAGAAGCAAAGCTTCTCTATGGCCAGAGCCTGACAGTACCCCCCCCAAAGGCGCGGACTCCCGGCCGCAAGAAAAACAAACACAAAACATGAGGGAAGGGTCAGGGAGGGAAAAACATCAAACATTAACCATCGCCGGTGGCGGTTCCGGCCCCGGCGAAGTGGATGTCTTCCTCCTTATTCCTACTGGGCCCGGACTGGGCCCCGGTGTGGCTGGCGATTCTGGCCATTTAAAGGGGCAACCCACCGGTCCTGGAAACAACAATGGTGGGGAAAAAATCTCAGGCCATGGAGCGGGGCAAATAACCGGGCCAGGACTGAGCACCGGTGTGGCAGGCGACTCCGGCCATATAAAGGGGCAACCCACCGGTCCTGGAAACAACAATGGTGGGGAAAAAAGTTCAGGCCATGGAGCGGGGCAAATAACCAGGCCAGGACTGAGCACCGGTGTGGCAGGCGACTCCGGCCTTTCAATCATCACGGGAGGCTCCGGGCTGTCGAGAGTCACGGGAGGCTCCGGGCTGTCGAGCGTCACGGGAGGCTCCGGGCTGTCGAGCGTCACGGGAGGCTCTGGGCTGTCGAGCGGCACGGGAGGCTCCGGGCTGTCGACCTTCACGGGAGGCTCCGGGCTGTCGACCATCACGGGAGGCTCCGGGCTGATGAGGCGCACCGACGGTCTGGTGCGTGGAGCCGGCACTGGAGGTACCTGGCTGGGCACACGCACTGGAGGTCGAGTGCGGGGAGTCGGCACGGGACGTACCGGACTGGAGAGGCGCACTGGAGGCCTGGTGCGTGGAGCCGGTACTGGAGGAACCTGGCTGGGCACACGCACTGGAGGTCGAGTGCGGGGAGTCGGCACGGGACGTACCGGACTGGAGAGGCGCACTGGAGGCCTGGTGCGTGGAGCCGGCAATGGAGGAACCTGGCTGGGCACACGCACTGGAGGTCGAGTGCGGGGAGTCGGCACGGGACGTACCGGACTAGAGACGCGCACTGGAAGCCTGATGCGTGGAGTCGGCACTGGTGGCACAGGACTATTAACACGCACCTCAGGGCGAGTGCGGGGAGCAGGCACAGGACGTACCTGACTGGAGACGTGCACTGGAAGCCTGGTGCGTGGAGTCGTCACATGTGGCACAGGACTAATAACACGCACCTCAGGGCTAGTGCGGGGAACAGGCACAGGACGTACCTGACTGGAGACGCGCACTGGAAGCCTGGTGCGTGGAGTCGGCACATGTGGCACAGGACTATTAACACGCACCTCAGGGCGAGTGCGGGGAGCAGGCACAGGACGTACCTGACTGGAGACGTGCACTGGAAGCCTGGTGCGTGGAGTCGTCACATGTGGCACAGGACTAATAACACGCACCTCAGGGCTAGTGCGGGGAGCAGGCACAGGACGTACCTGACTGGAGACGCGCACTGGAAGCCTGGTGCGTGGAGTCGGCACATGTGGCACAGGACTATTAACACGCACCTCAGGGCTAGTGCGGGGAGCAGGCACAGGACGTACCTGACTGGAGACGCGCACTGGAAGCCTGGTGCGTGGAGTCGGCACATGTGGCACAGGACTATTAACACGCACCTCAGGGCTAGTGCGGGGAGCAGGCACAGGACGTACCTGACTGGAGACACGCACTGGAAGCCTGGTGCGTGGAGTCGGCACTGGTGGTACCGGACTAATGACACGCACTTCAGGGCGAGTGCGGGGAGCAGGTACATGACGTACCGGACTGGAGAGGCGCACTGGAGTATAGCAGACGGCCGGACCCAGACTGGGCACCGGTGGAGCGGACTGCTCTGGCACTGGAGTAGAGCAGACGGCCGGACCCAGACTGGGCACCGGTGGAGCGAACTGTTCTGGCACTGAAGTAGAGCAGACGGCCGGACCCCGACTGGGCACCGGTAAAGCGGACTGCTCTGTCACGGGAGTGGAGTAGGTGACTGGACACGGACTATTCCATTCCGACATTTCCTCTTCAACCTCCTCTGCTATCTCCCACATTTCCTCCAGAACTTCTCCAAAATATTTCTCCAAATATTCCTCCTTTTGCCTCATCTCCTCTAATATGCCTCCATAATATGCCTCTAAATCCTTCTCTTCCATCTTGCTTTGCGCCCCCCACTTGTATTTCGGCATCGTCATATTCCACATGGAGAGTGGTACTGGCGCGTCCTCTTCTTTGCCAGACCACCCCCATAGCCCCCCCCCGAAATTTTCCTGGGGTTGACTACGGGCTCCGTTTCCACGATTACGCCGATGTCTTCCATTCTTCTCCTTTTCTCCAGATTTCCGCTGCTTGGTCGGGTGGTGGTTCATTCTGTCACGTTCGGGTGTGTTGAGAGACCAAGGCGCAGCGTATCGATAGTTCGACATGTTTATTAAACTAACTGACGAACTATACAAAATAACAAATGATAATAATAATAATAATAAACACACGTAGCACGAACACGAGACAATATACAACAATGAACCACGCCAACGGAGTGGAACACAGACATATAAGTAAGATCCCTAATTAGAGGTAATGCCTAGCAGCTGCCTCTAATTAGGGATCCCACACACAACACCACACAGACGTAGAAATAATAGATCTGCCAGACTCTGACCATAGAAATATAGAGAAGCAAAGCTTCTCTATGGCCAGAGCCTGACAGACTCATTCACTTTTAGATAGTATGTTGCCAAAAATACACACATTCAACATTCAACCAAGGGGTTTACAGTAAAAGGAAACTGAATTATAAAAAACAATGGATTTCAGAATGTCTATTGTATGGAGGTAGAACTGAAACATGAAAAGTAATGCAGTTTTTGTAATGCCATCAACTGTTAGCATTTTGAAAGTCGTTGTGCTATGATTGACTATATGTTCCTCTTGGATAGAAAACACGTGCTGGTGTTTTGACAGAATGATTAGATATTGAGTCGGGTTTGCCGTGTTTTGATAGAGTTAGTGTACATAGAGAAAGTTTTTTTGCATTTTGAAATGTAGAGTTGGTATTTAATGAACAAAATGTGGTTTTGAGCAGAAAATGTACTATTTGGCTAATTGTCTGATGTAGGTGTGTTGCTGTGTTAAAGAGTTTAGAGTTTAGATACTTAGAAGTATCTTAAGTATAGGTAAATGCTTGTTAGCAATTGTAAAAAAAAAACTAAAAAAAACGAACCTTTATTTAACTAGGCATGTCGGTTAAGAACAAATTCTTATTTACAATGACGGCCTACAACGGCCAAACTCGGACGACGCTGGGCCAATTGTGCACCGCCCTATGGGACTCCCAATCACAGCCAGTTGTAATACAGTCTGGATGTCTCCTGATGCTTGTAGTTTTTCATTCCTGGTATGATGCTAAAGCCAGGCTGTTTCAGCTTTGTTTGGTGTCCTGTTGATGTCATAACAACACAGAAATACTCCAGGTTGTGATTGGCTTGAAGGACATACAGGAAACAGCACTGGATCATTTATGAGGGTAATTCACTATTTTGGTTTTGGCAACTAGCTACGTTGATGTCCCTTAGGGCAGTATATGTAAGCCATGATGAAAGGCTTATTGGGTTGTGCTATGTAAGAGGTTTATTTTCTGGTTGCCTTGAGCATCTAGTATCATGCTATGCCACATTCATCATAAATATCACAGAGAGAGCTAACGCTAGCTATAGGTTTTATTAGTGTAAGAACATGACTTCTAATAGGAATTATTATTGTGTGCACAGTGATACAGTACAGTTTTAACAAGAGGAATTGTAAAGCATTTTCTTTGATGTTGTAGCATTAGCCCCAAAACCATAACTGGCTCGTTCAAAAGAGTCGTGTGTCTTATGAATGGGGCCTTCCTTTGTACTGTAGTACTGTGCTTTCAGAGTGATGAGATGGCATTAAAATCCATGCTGCGAGAAGTTCAGGTAGTTAAAAGATACTTGCTACAGAATCGATTTGATTAGCTTTTGTTAGTGTTAACAGAATGGGTGCAGCACTATTGACTTCAATGGATGGTTCCTCATTCAAAGACTCATTGACGTTACAGAGGTAGGCACATGACAACTCTGTTCCCTGGAAGGTAAACTGTTGGTTTATATACTGTCTACAGTGAGCTCCAAAAGTGTTAGGACTGTCAGCTTTAATTTGAGGGTATTTTCATCCATATTTTAAATGTAACCTTTATTTAACTAGGCAAGTCAGTTAAGAACAATTTACAATGACAGGTGGAGCAAATTAGGGTTAAGTGCTCAAAGACACATCAACAGGTTTTTACTTTGTCAAATCAGGGATTCGATCCAACAACCTTTCAGTTACTGGCCGAACGCTCTGACCACTAGGCTACCTGCCACCCATATCTGGTGAACAGTTTAGAAATTACTCTACGTTTTGTACATAGTCCCCCTATTTTAGGGGAACAAAAGTATTGTAACAAATTCACTTATATGTGTATTAAAGTAGTCTAAGATGTAGTATTTGGTCCCATATTAATATCACACAATGGCAACATCAAGCTTGTGACTCTCTCTCTCTCTCTCTCTCTCTCTCTCTCTCTCTCTCTCTCTCTCTCTCTCTCTCTCTCTCTGCATGCTGGGAATTGTATGAGCGAATGTGAGTGTTGTCTGGAGTTTTTGTTTTTTTCTTGTTTCATTTTCTTGGTGGTTTTCCTTATTCTAGGCATGATTAAGGTTATTATAATTTAATTTTGTGGTAGAATTAGGTATCTTGTTGGAATTGCCCTGGCTTTGCCCTGTCACTTCGGCACGGCTTCAGGTGTGTTACTGAAGCTCCTGTCACTGTGGAGGAGTTTCTGGTCGCCGTCGGAGAGAAGGCAGGCTATGAACATGTTGCTTATGCATCGTGGATGAATAAAGCGGTGGTGGTTTTTCTTAAAGAAGAGAGTCTTGTTGATCGGATGGTTGAGCATGGCGTACTTCTTAAAAGTATGTTTATTCAAGTTACGCCACTTTTTTCTCCGTCAACAAGGGTAACGATTTTGAATGTACCGCTGTTTATTCCCAATGAGCTATTGGAGCGAGAGTTATTGCGGTTTGGGAAGTTTGCAAGTTCAATTAAGATTGTCCCGTTGGGTTGCAAACACCCGGCTCTGAAACAGGTTCTGTCGTTTCGGTGACAGGTGTTTATGTTTTTGGACCCACCGGACTTTGGAGTTATCGTTTAAAGTCAAGTACTGTATGACAACAGACTGTATATGGCTTATGCTAGTACGGGTAGTCAACGGTGTTTTGATTGTGGGGATGTTGGCCATAAGTGACATGCATGCCCGAAAAGGGAAAAGGCGGAGGGAGGGGCGCAGGTGGTCCTCGTAATGCCTGGGCCCACTGATGTAGGGAGAGGTGGGCCGACAGTGGTAGAGCAGCCACAAGCACCTGTTGCTGAGGAACAAATTGTCTGTGTTGAGGGTACTGAGAAGCAGCTTGTAACAGAGGGGAATATAATGTCTGATGTTTAGCAGAAAAATATTGTTGGAGGAGGTAAGGCTGAACTGATCTATAATTATGGAGTGGGAGAATATCGCCTAGGCAATGACTTTGTGGGTCTGACTCTGCAGTCTAGCTAGTCTGTCAGCAATGCTAAGCGGCTTGGTTGGCCCCTCACTGAGGTTGGAAAGGCCCTCTATCTGGTTGAGGCCCAAGGAGGTTATCGCTTCTACCTGGTGGACAAAGAACAGCCTCCCAATGATCCTGTACAGAAGGTGTGTGGCAGGGTCTGACCTGCAGGAATCATTACACTACTGGTCCTCCCTTCTAGGGATGAAGGTGAAAGAGAGAAATGAGGAGAAGAAGACACATTCAGTGTAAACTCGAGCTTCACAACATTTTTGGGACAGTAGATCATGGGACAGCCTTCGGGCGGATAGCATTCTCCTGTCCACGTGAGCAGTTGGCAGATCTTGAAGCCTTGATGACAAAAGGAAACCATAAAATCCTTACTCTCTTGGTTAGCCTGGACAATCCTGTGAAGGCTAAAGTAGAAGTGGCCATTTGGGCTGATCCAGATGCCCATGAGATCTGCTTTGTTGTCAATCTCTCTCTCTCTCTCTCTCTCTCTCTCTCTCTCTCTCTCTCTCTCTCTCTCTCTCTCTCTCTCAATTCAATTCAATTCAATTCAATGTGTGTTATTGGCATGACGTAACAATGTACATATTGCCAAAGCTTACTTTGGATATTTACAATATTAACATAATTAAAATAATACTAATCAATATTATACATGTGCAGGTTGGCTCTCTGCATCCTCCCCAACAGGTCGGGTAGCCTTTTCTCACCAGAGAGGTCTTTGAAACCTTGAATTTCACATTTGGGGAAATGACACTCTCTAATTGTTTTATATTTTTTACATTTTGTCAGGACATGCATCTCTCTCTCTCTCTCTCTCTCTCTCTCTCTCTCTCTCTCTCTCTCTCTCTCTCTCGCTCGCTCTCTCTCTCATGCATATAATAGGATGGGTAAAATGTTGCTGGCTGCCAGGCAGGGTTTTAATCCAAATGTTCCCAAGGAAGATCAAGCATATGAGGGAGAGATGATAGATGCTGAGGGAGAGATGATAGATGCTGAGGGAGAGATGATAGATGCTGCATGCAAACACGCACTCCTTCAATTTGCGCTCACCCACACTCGGGCCCACAAACTCGGGCACAACCACACAGACACATACACACACACACACATACACACATACACACACAGGCAACCTCTCATCCTTCTCTATATTTACACCATGTAATTACCAAGACTTTCAGTGTGTGAGAGAAGAGGGAACATATGAATAGAGGGAGAGCCGTGTTACAACTAGTGTTGAAAGCTTTATTACAAGACGTCTGCTTGACATACATTTTATAGTGTTTTTTTTAAATTGCACTTTAACCTGCCAAATGTGGTCGCTGTTAAACACTCGCGCTGTCGCAGTTTTCACACACCACTAAAACAAACAAACTACTGTAGGGGCGTGGTTAAATATTTAATAAAAACAGGAGGTCTCATTTTGTGCCTTTGTTAGGATATGAACCACAGTGGATACATGGAGTTTGAACCATCCTGGGAGCACAGTCAACTGTTGGACAGTCTGATGCAGGAATCAAATGTGGAGTTGTCATCAGACTGAGTCCCAGTCCCATTAACCAGGTAGAGAGAGAGAGTGACAGAGTGAAGAGCTATCCAGCTATGATGAGAAGGAAAATAGACATCAGACACAGACACCGTAGTTCCCTACTGTAGGTCCTGACTTCTCAGACTTCCCATGATCCAGCCTCCCAGGCGCTTTTCCAAACAGAAAACCCCAGCTCCTCTAGTGTATAGCAGTAGAGCTCAGAGAGCATAAGGAACAAGTCTCACTGTGTTTACTGGTAGAATTGTGGTTCCCAGAGCCTCACATTGATGATAGCAGGGCTTTATCACCAGTTCTTAGGCCTCCCTCCCGCTGTTCCACCCTTCATCCCTCCACTTTCCTGGGGCTAGTGTTCCCAGCACTTCCTCCTTGGCCACACAGGAACCCCACTGGGCCTGCTATCATCTGAGCACGCTCAGTGAGGACCTCAGAGGGCCCAGACGACAGTGGCTTGTGAGAGCAGAGGAGAGGAGGGGGAGCATGGCAAGAGATACTGATAAACTGGAGAATCTCAGCTTAAAGTCAGTCACACAGTATACCATGCATATAATAATAAAATAATAATCATATATTTATTTTATATAAGTCGCTTTAAAAACAAAACAAACAAAAATTGTTAAAAACAATTTAACAGAACAAATCTGGCAGTTCTTGGGTTATGCTGTCCCACCACTTCAAATGACAGGAAGTTTGGAAAAGTAGAGTCTTGAGCATATGTACAGTTGAAGTCGGAAGTTTACATACACCTTAGCTAAATACATTTAAACTCAGTTTTCACAATTTCTGACATTTAATCCTAGTAGAAATTCCCTGTCTTATGTCAGTTAGTTATTTTAAGAATGTGAAATGTCAGAATAATAGTAGAGAGAATTATTTATTTCAGCTTTTATTTATTTTATCACATTCCCAGTGGGTCAGAAGTTTACATACACTTAGTATTTGGTAGCATTGCCTTTAAATTGTTTAACTTGGGTCAAACGTTTTGGGTAGCCTTCCACAAGCTTCCCACAATAAGTTGGGTGAATTTTGGCCCATTCCTCCTGACAGAACTGGTTTGTAGGCCTCCTTGCTCACACAAGCTTTTTCAGTTCTGCCCACAAATTTTCTATAAGATTGAGGTCAGGGCTTTGTGATGGCCACTCCAATAGCTTGACTTTGTTGTCCTTAAGCCATTTTGCCACAACTTTGGAAGTATGCTTGGGGTCATTGTCCATTTGGAAGACCCATTTGCGACCAGGTTTTAACATCTCAAGACTGATGTCTTGAGATGTTGCTTCAATATATACACATAATTTGACTTCCTCATGATGCAATCTATTTTGTGAAGTGCACCAGTCCCTCCTGCAGCAAAGCACCCCCACAACATGATGCTGCCACCCCCGTGCTTCACGGTTGGGATGGTGTTCTTCGGCTTGCAAGCCTCCCCCTTTTTCCTCCAAACATAACGTTGGTCATTATGGCCAAACAGTTCTATTTTTGTTTCATCAGACCAGAGGACATTTCTCCAAAAAGTACGATCTTTGTCCCCATGTGCAGTTGCAAACCGTAGTCTGGCTTTTTTATGGCGGTTTTGGAGCAGTGGCTTCTTCTTTGCTGAGCGGCATTTCAGGTTATGTCGATATAGGACTCGTTTTACTGTGGATATAGATACTTTTGTACCTGTTTCCTCTAATATTGGAGAAATGTTGTGGTACCTTCAGGCGTTTAGAAATTGCTCCCAAGGATGAACCAGACTTGTGGAGGTCTACACATTTTTTTCTGAGGTCTTGGCTGATTTCTTTTGATTTTCCCATGATGTCGAGCAAAGAGGCACTGAGTTTGAAGGTAGGCCTTGAAATACATCCACAGGTACACCTCCAATTGACTCAAATGATGTCAATTAGCCTATCAGAAGCTTCTAAATGCATGACATCATTTTCTGGAATTTTCCAAGCTTTTTATAGGCACAGTCAACTTAGTGTATGTAATATTCTGACCAACTTTAATTGTGATATAGTGAATTATAAATGAAATAATCTGTCTGTAAACAATTGTTGGAAGAATTACTTGTGTCATGTACAAATGTCCTAACCGACTTGCATGAAATCTGTGGTTGAAAATGAGTTGTAATGACTTCAACCTAAGTGTATGTAAACTTCTGACTTCAACTGTATATACAGTACCAGTGAAAATTCTGGACACACCTACTCATTCCAGAGTTGTTCTTTATTGTAGAATAATAGTGAAGACATCAAAACCTATGAAATAACACATATGGAATCATGTAGTAACCAAAGAAGTTTATACAAATCAAAATATATTTTGAATTTGAGATTCTTCAAAGTAGCAACCCTTTGCCTTGATGACCGCTTTGCACACTCTTGGCATTTCCTCAACCAGATTCATGAGGTAGTCACTTGGAATTCATTTCAATTAACAGGTGTGCCTTGTTAAAAGTTAATTTGTGGGATTTATTTCCTTCTTAATGCGTTTGAGCCAATCACTTGTGTTGTGACAAGGGAGAGGTTTTATACAGAAGATAGCCTTATTTTGTAAAAGACCAAGTACATATTATGGCAAGAACAGCTCAAATAAGCAAAGTGAAACGACAGTACATCATTACTTTAAGACATTAAGGTTAGTCAATCTGGAAAATTTCAATAACTTTGAAAGTTTCTTCAAGTGCAGTCGCAAAACCATCAAGAGCTATGATGAAACTGGCTCTCATGAGGACCGCCACAGGTAAGGAAGACCCAGAGTTACCTCTGCTGCAGAGAATACGTTCATTAGAGTTACCAGCCTCAGAAATTGCAGCCCAAATAAATTCTTCAAAGAGTTCAAGTAACAGCCACATCTCAACATCAACTGTTCAGAGGAGACTGTGTGAATCAGGCCTTCATGTTCAAATTGCTGCGAAGAAACCACCACTAAAGGACACCAATAAGAAGAGGAGACTTTCTTGGGCCAAGAAACACGAGCAATGGACATTAGAATGGTATTAGTCCAAATTTGAGGTTTTTGGTTCCAACTGCCGTGTCTTTGTGGGACGCAGAGTAGGTGAACGGATTATCTCCGCATGTGAGGTTCCCACTGTGAAGCATGGAGGAGGATGTGTGATATGTGGGGGTGCTTTGCTGGTGACACTGTCAGTGATTTATTAATTCAAGACACACTTAACCAGCATGGCTACCACAGCATTCTGCAGCGATATGCCATCCCATCTGTTTTGGTTACTACATGATTCCATATGTGTTATTTAATAGTTTTGATGTATTCACTATTATTCTACAATGTAGAAAATAGTACAAATTAAGAAAAACCCTTTTATGAGTAGATGTGTCAAAACTTTGGACTGGTATTGTATATATATATATATACAGTGTCTGCTTGTATACACATACCCCTTGACTTATTCCACATTTTGTTGGGATACAGCCTGAATTCAAAATTGATTAAATAGATTTGTTTCTCACCCATCAACACACAGTAACCCATAATGACGGTGAAAACATGTTTTTAGACATTTTTTAAAATTCTTCAAGCTCTGTCAAATGTTTTTCTATTACATTTGTCATTTAAAAGATGTTCTTATCCAGAGCGACTTACAGTAGTGAGTGAGTGCATACAATTTAATACTTTTTTCGTACTGGTCCCCCGTTAGTCCCCCGTTGGAATCAAACCCACAACCCTGGCGCCATGAGCTACACGGGACAAATTGGTATTTGATCATTGTAAGACAACCATTTTCAAGTCTTGCCATAGATTTTCAAGCAGATTTAAGTAAATCTGAATCAGGTTTTCCTCTAGGATTTTGCCAGTGCTTAGCTCCAATACGTTTGTTTTTATCCTAAAAAACTCCCCAGTCCTAAACATTACAAGTATACCCATAACATGATGCAACCATCACTATGCTTGGAAATATGGAGAGAACATAACACTTTGTATTCAGGACTAAAATGTAATTGCTTTGGCACATTTCTTGCAGTATTACTTTAGTGCCTTATTGCAAACAGGATGTATGTTTTGGTATATTTGTATGATGTAAAGGGTTCCTTCTTTTCACTCTGTCAATAAGTTTAATATTGTAGAGTAACTACAATGTTGTTGATCCATCCTCAGTTTTCTCCTATCACAGCCATTAAACTCTGTACATGTTTTAAATCCAACTGAGCAGTTTCCTTCCTCTCTGGCAACTGAGTTAGGAAGGACGCCTGTATCTTTGTAGTGACTGGGTGTATTGATACACCATCCAAAGTGTAATTAATAACTTCACCATGCTCAAAGAGATATTCAGTGTCTGCTTTTTTTATGTTTACTCATCTACCAATGGGTGCCATTCTTTGCGAGGCATTGGAAAACCTCCCTGGTCTTTGTGGTTGAATCTGTGTTTGAAATGCACTGCTCGATTGAGGGACCTTACAATTAACTGTATATGTGGGGTACAGAGATGAGGTAGTCATTCAAAAATCATGTTAAACACTATCATTGCACTGCACACAGAGTGAGTCCATGCAACTTATGACTTGGTCAGCTCATTTTTACTCCTGAACTTATTTAGGCTTGCCATAACAAAAAGGTTGAATACTTATTTACTCAAGAAATGTCAGCTTTTCATTTTTTTTTAAATGTCGAAAAACATAATTCCACTTTGATATAATGGGGTATTGTTTATAGGTCAGTGACAAAACATCTACATTTTATCCATTTTAAATTCAGGCTGTAAAGTCAAGGGGTGTGAATGCTTTCTGAAGCCACTGTACATACACAAATGTACAGTGGCTTCAACGGTATAACCACCGTTGAATTCACCTTACCAGGTGGGTAAAGAAGTTGCTTTTAATGCTAAAATAATAGATTTACAATAGAACAAAACATTGGGGGATAAACAGCTTTAAATTGATTCCCAGTATAACAGAGTAAGATCTTTAATGTGCAGCACAGCAATAGGTTGGTTTGTGCAGCAGTGCTGTTGAGAGATATTGGTAAAGCTGTGTTCCTGATGAGCTGTGTGAAACCATCCATTATTGATGTTGTGTCTTTGGTCTTACTGCAGAACAGATACCCTTTGGGGACACCACTGTTTCCCAGTAGAATAATAGAGAGCTTGCGTTGTGTTTTGGAAAAGGCAATATCTAAAGGCAATATGTCTACAGTGCTTTACAGTTTGTCTGAGGGCCTCTTCATTGGCCAATTGGTGTGTTTAAAAGATGGATGCATGCATATTTTTAGTTTGTAAAAAAATTCAAGGTCTTTTAAACAATAGAGCATGTTTCCCCAACTACTATCGAACAAAAAACAGCAAATCAGCAAATCAGCTCCAAGTGATTTTAATTTTGGAAAACTGTTTCAAAGTATTTCCATTCATAGTAGAGATATACATGTGATCATATTCAAATTTAAGCAAGGTTTGAAAATATGATGTTTTAGTCAAATATTATACACTATATACTGTACACAAAAGTATGTGGATTCAGCTATTTCAGCCACACCCGTTGCTGACAGGTTTATAAAATCGAACACACAGCCATGCAATCAATATAGACAAACATTGGCAGTAGAAGAGCTCAGTGATTTTCAACGTGGCACCGTCATAGGATGCCACCTTTCCAACAAGTCCGTTTGTCAAATTTCTGCCCTGCTAGAGCTGCCACGGTCAACTGTAAGTGCTGTTATTGTGAAGCACATAACGCATAGAAATTGTCTGTCATCGGTTGCAACACTCACTACTGAGTTCCAAACTGTCTCTGGAAGCAACATCAGCACAAGAACTGTTCGTCGAGAGCTTCATGAAATGGGTTTCCATGGCCAATTTGCCGCACATAAGCCTAAGATCACCATGCGCAATGCCAAGCGTTGGCTGAAGTGGTGTAAAGCTCGCCGCCATTGGACTCTGGAGCAGTGGAAAAGCGTTCTCTGGAGTGAGGAATGAAGCTTCACCATCTGGCAGTCCGACGGACAAATCTGGGTTTGATGGATGCCAGGAGAATGCTACCTGCCCGATTGCATAGTGCCAACTGTAAAGTTTGATGGAGGAAGAATAATGGTCTGGGGCTGTTTTTCATGGTTCAGCTAGGCCCCATAATTCCAGTGAAGGGAAATCTTAACGCTACAGCATACAATTACATTCTAGACGATTCTTTGCTTCCAACTTTGTGGCAACAGTTTGGGGAAGGCCCTTTCCTGTTTCAGCATGAAAATGCTCAGGTGTAAAAAGAGAGGTCCATACAGAAATGGTTTGTCGAGATCGGTGTGGAAGAACTTGTTCCAACATCTAGTGGAAAGACTTCCCAGAAGAGTGGATGCTTTTATAGCAGCAAAAGGGGAACCAACTCCATATTAATGGCCATGATTTTGGAATGAGATGTTTGAAATACTTTTGGTTATGAAGTGTATATTTTTGGGCTTCGGTCACTTTGCAGTCTACAAATGATTTGTAATTATGTTCCAGCCCCCTGACCATCCGCTCCAGACAAATCAGCCGCCAGCTGAATCTAGTTTATGAACCATGCAATAGAGCATTTGACTTGAGGTGGCCTGAAGCTAAATGATGAAACAATCACATGTTCAAAAGACTAACATTTCAAGTCTGATACCAATGTTATGTAATTCTCCATGATCCCATGGTTGACTGCCGCCACAACCATTGCAGTCAGGGGTTATGTCATTCTCATTATACAGTAATATACATGCTCTCAGTTAGGCCACGTCAGTTCATGTGATAGCAGTACTTAACAGAGACCAGCTAGACATCAGTCTCGTGCTAACCATACCCACTCAGTACAAACCACTTCCATTGATTACATCACATCACATCACTAATCATTGTTATTGATCTTTTAACAGGCAACAGCTTGGACCAGAACGTGCTGCACAGTGCTGTCCCTAAGCCCCAACGATATGACACCACAGTACCTCTCTTGCTGGAAGGGCGTGAGCGCAGACCACTCAGCCAGCTCAAGTCCAGGGTAAATATTCATAAAGCGGCCACTTAGCGGCCTTGGCTAATGCTAATAAGCTGCTCCTAGCTCAGCCTAGCGCACCTGCCAGCCTGCCTGCTCACCTGCCTCAGGTCTCCTTTGTTGTTCCAGTCGTGAGCTCCTAATAATTCCCTCATTTCTGTTTATCCTCGGCTGATTCCCCTTTGTGTTTTTTCCTCAGAGCTTGCTCCCCACGGCATTGAATGGCCCCTCTGTTGTTTGTTTAGTATGAGCTAAGTCCTGAGGCTCCACACACTGTGAAATTATTCCCCCAACTCGCCAGGCTCCTATACTCTACAAATCAGCAGTGCATGAAAAGCACCATTTTGAAATGGTTTACCACTGGGCTACCTTTTTTCCCTGAACTGTCTGGTTGTGTAACAAAGTCAGGTAGCAACCGGATTTGAAACCATCTAACCATTGTGCTAAAATGTATTCGACAGATAAGCATAGTTGCGGATGGCTAGCAAATTCACTTGTTATGCTTGACATACCAGAACTGTAAGCACAGCAAATATTTATAAGACATATTAGAGTTGCTTTCTATGAACCATGTACTGTATAATGGCTGAAATCCATTCAGTTATTAAAACCAGGTAATTAATTATGTTCTTCAATGAGTATGTGTTTTTAGGGTGTCCTAGGGTAGCTTCAGACAGGGAAACCCAATGCGTTCAGCCCACTAGGACTTAGTGAGAGAAATACATTTTTGAAATCCAGGATCCCCCACTTCACCACAGGGAAACCATTCCCAACAAGGGAAACGTGTGGGTGTTGAGTAGTACTCCCGCTTTCCAAGATTTATCTCTCAGATTTTACAAGAGTGTATAGGTTTTTCCTAGCTTAAGGAAATATCACACCCTCGGGGAGAAGGAGAAGGGGGGGGGGGTTCTACTATGTTAGTGTCTCAATTACACACTGCATGTTGAGCTTGTGCTTTACTTGGATGACATGGGGAGGGTATTAGCAAAACAACAAAATCTCTGAAATGAGAAAGAGTCATGAGAGCTGCCAGTGATGCACCAGTAACGCATCAGAATGTGTTGTACTATAGCTTTGTCTGGAACAATGAAGAGATTCTAGTTATTTAGTTAGGACAGAGTTTTGATGAAAGTTTATTTTATTTTATTAGAGAGGTATTCCGTTGTCATGACACTAAATAATCAATTGAGTTTGACAACAATGTATATTTGTATAGATCACGAGCCAGCTGTTATAGCCATGTTGACCATTCCAACATATTATTGATTTTAACAAGTGAACTGTTTTCTGTGGACATTGTTAAATATAGTTGTATGGTTTGTTTAACTTTGCAATCATTGGTTTTTGTTTGGCATACATTTTAAAGTGAAAAGTCTGAGTTTCAGTATCACTGTTACCATGGAATTGTCTGTCTGTCTGTCTGCCTGCTATCTTTATCTCTGTCTGTCTGTCTGTCTGTCTGTCTGTCTTTATCTCTGTCTGTCTACCTTTATCTCTGTCTGTCTGTCTGTCTGTCTGTCAGTCAGACAGTTAGTATTACCGTTTCAAATTGTAATTATCATTAAAACCGTGTTTGATTAACGCGGGTTGAAAAAGTCACGGTAAATACTGTCCAGAATCAACCGAAGTTAGCAACAGTCTGACGCAGGCACAGCATGCAACGTGGCGGAAGGCAGTGACAGCGTTCAGGAGATTTTTCAGCCTTCTAAGAGGACCAAATCTGAAGTGTGGTCGTATTTTGTGTTTTACAAGAGTGTTGAGGGAAACTTAATCGAAGATGGTCTCCCTGTCTGCGAAAGGAGGCAACACTTCAAATCTCTTGAGTCATCTTCGCGTGACCACCACACACTACAATAGCAAATGCAAGGTAAGTTAACTTTTAGCTCAATGCATGATGTGGGGACTTCGGAATGGGGAAATGTCATGGTTTGTCTGTGTAACTTGCTAATAGTTTGTCAATAAAGTAAACTGAAGCTTTCAGTGTCACCTACTCTTGTAAAATCACTACACGTTGTTTTCTACTGCTGGATGCGTCGTGTGTCTGCAGACTCGATTCGCCTATTACACACGATAACACGTTAAGTAGTTTAGTCACCCAACCAACATATTTTGTTCATTTAAAATCTGGCAGTCGTCGACTTGGTTAGAAAAGGTTTCCAACAGGAGAAACACTATAGACTCCTATACAAGACTCATTGCAATTACTATCACTGTCTTCTTAATTTGTATTTATCTAAATTGTGCATGGGGTCATTGCATATACTCAAATGCAACACAGAAGATAGACTGTGTGAGTGAGTGAGTGAATAATAATAATTATAATGTAACAACATCAATAATAATAATAATACTACATTTGCTATTCCCTTGTTTACAGAGTGGGCGTGCAGCAGGCAAACCCAGTGATGCTACTGGTCCCTCCTCATCTACAGCAAGCATTTAAAAGGCAGGCTGCTTATGCACCCACATCAAAACAATGCTCAAGACCTCACTGCAGCCCTTTCATATTACATTGCAAAGGACATGATGCATTTTTACATTTCAATCTCAAGTGAACAAAGATGCATATATACAGGATGTTAGGCCAGCAGCACCTTATTTCTTTATGAAGGAGAGAACGGACATACAATCAGTGCTGTTCATTGGATTTGTTTACATATGGTTGTATTGTTCTTACATGCACATTGCTTTACTTGTGTTGCTTTTATATGCACATTTGATTTGCTTACTTAAGGTTGTGTTCATTAAAACCAGCACAAGGGAAACTTTTACCTCATGGCCACATGGTGCCATCTTTAATATTAATGTTATTATTTTAATGTTTATGCACACAAAGTGCATAGTGCTGCTAATTGTGTTTCTTTGTTTTCAATATAAAACTTGATTAAATGATTTCAGTGTGTGTATCAGTACTTTTTGAACATTTCCAGCACATTTTAACAATACTGCGATAACACTGATAACCTTGATAATTATGGTCACTATAATCGTGATATGAAATTTTCATACCGTTTCATCTCTAGACTGTCTATCTAGTATATGTCTGTCTGTCTGTCTGTCTGTCTGTCTGTCTGTCTGTCTGTCTGTATCTCTGCCTGTCTGTCTGTCTGTCTGTCTGTATCTCTACCTGTCTGTCTGTCTGCCTATCTTTATCTCTGTCTGTCTGGTTCGTGTATATCTGTGTCTGACTGTGGGTTAAGACAGTGCTTCCACGGACTAACATGCTGACCAGACCGCTCGCGCGCGTGCGCCACTGCGCACATGTTGATTTTGTCCACCTGCACCAGACGCTACAGGACACGCAGGTTGAAATATCAAAACAAACTCTGAACTAACTATATTAATTTGGGGACAGGTCGAAAAGCATTAAACATTTATGGTAATTTAGCTAGCTAGCTTTCTGTTGCTAGCAAATTTTTCATAGGATATAAACATTGGGTTGTTATTTTACAATTAATCCACAGATAAAATGGTCAACCAAGTTAGTTTCTAGTAATATCTCCTTCTTCAGGCTTCTTCTTCGTCTTTGGACTTTATATGGCGGTTGGCAACAAACTTTAAGGTGCATTACCTCCACCAACTGGACCTCAGTTCATCTTTCAATCACCCACGTGGGTGTATGCCTTTAAAAACCAATGAGGAGATGGGAGAGGCGGGACTTGCAACCCGTCAAGCATAAAAAATAGAACCAAGTTCTATTTTAGCGCCTGGCTAGGCAGAGGCTCGTTGACGCGCGAGCAGTGTGGGTGCAATGATTGAATAACATGTATGTGCACATTTATTCTGCTTGTCTGTGTACCTGCTTTTACGTGGGTAGTAAAGTAGTTCTAATGACAACATTACTTTTTCCGAGCAGGAGGCTCTCCATCTCTACCTGTGTGTGTGTGTGTGTGTGTGTGTGTGTGTGTGTGTGTGTGTGTGTGTGTGTGTGTGTGTGCCTGTGTATGTGATACAGTATCTGATAGTCATAAACTATGCGACAGACAGAGATCCCCAGCTGCTGTCAAGCCCTCCTTTTCCCACAGGCCAGTTCGGTCATAACTCAGGAGTGTTAAAAAGGCAGGAGGTCTGGGGAAATTAGTGTCAGGGTCATAACTCAAGAGTGTTAAAAAGGCAGGAGGTCTGGGGAAATTAGTGTCAGGGTCATAACTCATGAGTGTAAAAAATGCAGGAGGTCTGGGGAAATTAGTGTCAGTCAGCACTGAAATATGCAGACAATCATCAAAATGTTGTTCTTGCACTCAAGGAAAAACACTGCTTGCTCTGCAAAAACAGAAAGGTTTTTGCTGTTAATTTCTGACCAACATCAACCTGACATGGTAGATTATTGCCTAAAAGGGAATTTTCATTTCATGTTCAACATTAGATTGTTTTTTACATTACTTTCTGAATGAGTCCAGTTTTTAACCTAACTATGGGAAATCATGAAAGGTACTAACGGAGGTGTTTATGACCTGGTCATCATCGGTTGGAGAATTCGTAATGGAGAAGTGTGATACATACACTGGGGGCCAAAAGTTTGGAATATTACTCATTCAAAGGTTTTTCTTTATTTGCACTATTTTTTACATTGTAGAGTAAAAGTGAAGACATCAAAACTATGACATAACACATATGGAATCATGTAGTAACCCAAAAAGTGTCAAACAAATCTAAATATATTTATATTTGAGATTATTCAAAGTAGCCACCCTTTGTCTTGATGACAGCTTTGTACACTCTTGGCATTCTCTCAACCAGCTTCACCTGGAATGCTTTTCCATCAGTCTTGAAGGAGTTCCCACATATGCTGAGCACTTGGTGGCTGCTTTCCTTCACCGCGGTCCGACTCAACCCAAACCATCTATATTTGGTTGAGGTTGAAACCAAAAATCTCAAATTTGGACTCCAGACCAAAGGACAAATTTCCACTGGTCTAATGTCCATTGCTCATGTTTCTTGGTCCAAGCAAGTCTCTTCTTCTTATTGGTGTCCTTTAGTAGTGGTTTCTTTGCAGCAATTCGACCATGAAGGCCTGATTCACACAGTCTCCTCTGAACAGATGTTGAGATGTGTCTGTTATTTGAACTCTGTGAAGCATTTATTTGGGCTGCAATCTGAGGCTGGTAACTCTAATGAACTTATCCTCTGCAGCAGAGGTATTTCTGGGTATTCCATTCTTGTAGCAGTCCTCATGAAGTTGGTTGAGAGAATGCCATGAGTGTGCAGAGCTGTCATCAAGGCAAAGGGTGGCTACTTTGAATAATCTCCAATATAAAATATATTTTGATTTGTTTAACAATTTTTTGGTTACTACATGATTCCATGTGTGTTATGTCATAGTTGTGATGTCTTTTATTCTACAATGTAAAACATAGTGCAAATAAAGAAAATTACTCCAAACCTTTGGCCCCCAGTGTATGTGCTCATCAAAAAGTCAGCTGTCATGGCTAGAGTCCAGAGATTTCCCTGGTCAGGTCACAGAGTCAGGGAAACAGGCCCCTAATCATGACAACCACCAATGCAATGGATCTGGGAACTGGAATCCCTCTTCCAGGCCCTTTCCCAGCATGCCCTCGTACTTCCTGTCCAGTATGTATCAGCCCTACTGGGTGTCCCGTCCCCTCACATCTCGTGTCCTCTGTTTGTGTTCTAGAGTCATCCTGCGTCACTGAAGCTGGTGGTGGAGGCAGAAGGCGAACAACTGGTCCTGGCGCTAGAAAAAAATGAGTAAGTCATCATTCTATATTCCACTGCACATCCTAAAGTCCTACATCCAGACCTTCATCACTACAGGCATCTAGGCTTCCAAAGGAATATGGATGTTTTGGGGACGAGTGGATATTAATTAATTTCATGAATGGTTTGTTTGAATTTGTGAAGACACAAGCACATTGACATATGGAATAAACATTAATCATACGCTGTGCCCATGGCTATAGTAAGAGCTATGGCAAACGCTTCTACAGTATGAAGGCTGATACAGTTTCATGGAGGGGAAAACATATTTCACTGAACAAATGTCAAGGCTCTTTTATGGTTTAGTCTCTCTGAAGAGTTGAATGATGATAGTTGATAAAGAATGAGGGAGAAGTGGACTCCCCCTCCTCTCAATCTCCCTTTTCTCTTTCTCTCATCACCTTTTTGTCTTCCAGACTGTGGAATATAACACCAGGCATGAGAACTGGGAATCCTGTGATATAACACCAGGCATGAGAACTGGGAATCCTGTGATATAACACCAGGCATGAGAACTGGGAATCCTGTGATATAACACCAGGCATGAGAACTGGGAATCCTGTGATATAACACCAGGCATGAAACTGGGAATCCTGTGGAGTATTTGTGAAATAAACTGCATATTTACACACGGTTCATATATACAATACAAACTAAGCATTTCCAGAAGCAAAGAGACTTGGGTCAGGTATTAGGTCTGAAGCAGCCATGGGCCTTCAAGTATTTTATACTTGGCTTAGACATTGCATTTGAATGTGTAACTTACACTCCTTGGCTTGGACACTGTGCAGGAGACATGATCTCCCTCCAGTTAGTTTAGTCTGCCAGGTTTGATGGACCACCATAGATGCATATACTAGACCAGTAGGGATAAAACCCCAGAGATTATCAGATTTCACTGCAACACTACTGAGATAGTACATACACTTTGACATCCGGATATTAGTGTACTGCACTCACTCCCATCACTCCTTTAAAACAACCCCACTATAAACATAAAAACTCTGATTTCCCTAATCACCTCATTTCGACTGTCCAAATTCATCTGTGTCCCTCACAATATTCCCACCACCCTATTCCTACAAAGAAAAAATCCCACCCAACTACCCTGCTGCCCCAACCTCGGGGACCCGTGCGTCAGCTGTGAGAGATAAGCTAGCCCAGCCATTCTGTTCCACCTGTCCTCCTCCCTCCCTGCCTCCCTCCAGCTGTGTCCGCTGATGTCTGTCTCATCTCTGTGCCCAGACACAGGTGTTGTGTGACCTCTGCGTGCCCTCTGTGTGTGCACTGTGCGGGGTCGTACCCTCCCTGCCTTCTATGTAGGATCAGGTGTTAGGAAGAACCTCTGAGCCAACATGGAGTAATAGTTTGACCTCTCAGTTTGTGGTGTGTAAAAGCACAATATTTTCTATCTGTCTATACTGTTTTACGCTGCTAATGTCCACTTAATAGTGTTCAGTATGGAGGTTCTGTTATCCTAAGAAATTAGTTTCACCCATAAATGAGCTGTGCTGTAGACAGACAGACAGGCAGAGCAGGATGTACTCTGAAATGTATAGAGATTCTGTATGCATTCTATAAGAGTTTGTGTTTTATTGGTTTTCAGTAAGAGTGAGTTAGTCAACTGAATTAAAGGACCTGTTTAGTAAGTGGATGTGTTCTGGCCTGAGTTATGCAAGGTTTCCTGTAAGTGGTTGTTTTTTACAGAGTTCTGCTGAGTCCATACGTTTTCCTCATTTGGTCTTCCTCAAGAGCACACTTGGTCCAGGGCCAATCTGAAAAGACCTAGCTCTACCCAAAGTAAACAGAATACCACATCTAATTAATAAACCAATATGTTAGCTATCAGCCCTCTGGCCCAACAGTCTGGCCTAGAGAAAGTACAGAGCTTTTCAGGCTGTGTGTGTGTGTGTTTGGTCATGCATGTGTTTGTTCATTGCTTATCATCAACATATTGATTCCTCTATCCTCTCAACTAGAAGCACTCACAGCCTGTGTAGCATTAACAGTATTGTAAGACCAACTCAGTGGCCTTGTGGTTAGAGTGTCCGTCCTGAGATTGGAAGTCTGGGAATCATACCAAAGACTGTAAAAATATGACCCGATGCATCTCTGCTTGGCACTAAGGAGAGAGATTGGGGAAGGCCCTGTGATAGACTAGTGTCTTGTCCATGGGGTGTACTTGTACATCAAGCTGCCTCATGCTACAGAAACAGGAGATAAGCTCCTACTCTTTTGAGCTGTTCCAGCTTGCACAAGCAAAGACTACTTCCAGTTATTGAGTCTCTCTAAAGTAACAGCCTAGGCCCACTTCAACTTTTTCCTTTGGTCTCTCCTGGAAATATTTGACCCAAAAAAGGGGTCAATTTGGAGCTGGACTTGCATGTTCTGTCTGAGCTTGATGTTGGCTCTTTGTCAGCTCTATACCTGAGCAACAGACTGAGAAATGAGGCTGACGCGTCTGGCCTCATTGGATCCTGGCTCTCATTTATTCCCATTTCTGTGTTTAGTGTTTTGGAGGGTGTGTGTATGTGTGCCAGCGGAGCTGTTTTTATTTATTCAGTCTGAGTGGATTGCCTCCTAGCTCCCGAAGCAGCACCCACCGCATCATTGTTTCAACGTTTTCAAGGTTTCAGATATTGATTTTTTTAAATGGAATTTTCTATCGTTAGTCAGGAACAGAGTGAAAAATACAAGAACCTCTCAACGGCCCACACTGCTATGCAGAGACGCCAAGCTGTGTAAAAACAAAATGGATCAGATTATGCAAATCACCGAAGGACTGAGTAGTGAGAGGATGAAGAAAGATTGACTGAAGGAGGTAGGTTATAAGTCTTGCACTTGGCTTTGGTTTTGTCAATACCTTTTGATTGACATAACCCAAGTGGGCTCCCAAGTGGCACAGAGGTCTAAGGCACTGCATCTCAGTGCTAGAGGCATCACTACAGACACCCTGGTTCGATTCCAGGCTGTATCACAACCGGCCGTGATTGGGAGTCCCATAGGGCGGCGCAGAATTGGCCCAGCGTCGTCCGAGTTTGGCCAGTGTAGGCCGTCATTGTAGATAAGAATTTGTTCATAACTGACTTGCCTAGTTAAATAAAGGTAAAAATAAAATATATAATTAAAATTGATGCGGTCTAGCCCTTAAGATGCCAGTTTTAGTCACTCTAGATGGCAGGGGCCTAAACAATGGCAGTTTTCAGGCAATACATGACTACTGCAAGCAGTACAGAGAATATAGAGAAATCCATAGGGGGGCACAAAGGTCAAATGTTATTATTAGGGCCAGGAAAAATTCTGGGCACCCGGGTCACACGGTCACGAAAAAGTCTGGGCCATATCATGGTACAGTATATGCCACAGGTGATGTAACACGTTTTAGCCAATCTCTTTCTGCCTCAGCCTTATATTCCCCTTACACATTCACCTTACAAATTAGCTTTTATTTTCCAAATGTCAGTCAGCAGCCGACCAGAGACGGTAACATTACTCATATGGTTGAAAAATGTCAAATGTTTACCTAACAGCCTGTCAAGTTTTTAATAAGAGCATAGGGGTGGGCAGTACGACATAGGATATTTAAAGCTTGATGTGTTCTACACACGGATGGTCAGACATATGTGTTTGTGACAGAGTGGCTCCTTTAACGTATAGCAGTGATCTAGAGCATGTTAGACAGCCTCTCATGATGTCAGTCTAATGAGACATTACACTGATTAAAGACTGCAACGGTACTGTGCAGGGAAGAAAGAGTGTGTGTGAGTGTGTGTGTGTGTGTGTGTGTGTGTGTGTGTGTGTGTGTGTGTGTGTGTGTGTGTGTGTGTGTGTGTGTGTGTGTGTGTGTGTGTGTGTACACGTACACAAGTGCATCCATCTGTGCATGTGCATGTGTGTGCAGCCCTGGTCTCATAGACTAGAAGTAACATAGTAAATGTAAATCCGAGACGCTCAAATTAGTATGAAATGTTACGTTTGTTATGGTTACATAAGACAGAAGGTTACTTAAGGCAAAAAACAAAAGGAGGGTGGTTGGTCGGGATGGTTAGGACTCAAAGGTTGCGTTTTCGAATCTCATCACGGACAACATTAACATTTTAGCTATTTAGCAACTTTTCAACTGCTTACTACTTTTTAGCTACTTTGCAACTACTTGGCATGTTAGCTAACCCTTCCCCTAACCCTAACCTTAACCCTTTAACCTAACTCCTAACCTTAACCCCTAGCCTAGCTAACCTTTCGCAAATTGGTAACATATTGCAAATTCGTACATATGATATGAATTGTAATTCGTAACATATCATATGAAATTGATGATGGACATCCACACATAAATACATACCATACAAAATGTAACATATTATACGAAATGGAGTGTCTCGAATTTACATACAGAATAATACGAAATGCTCTGAAACCATGTTGATGTGTGCGTGTGCATGTGTGTGTGGATTAAGAGAAATTGTCTTGTCAGGAGAGTTCTGTTTAATACTGTTAAATTTTCACATTTTCCTAGTACATTCATTTGATTCAGGTCATGCTGTCATATTTGGTGTTGCAAAGCTTTTAGTATGTAACTGCACAGAATTTCAGCACTAGGCATCTACAGTAACAATACAGGAAATTCACAGACAATAGGATAACTTTTTAATGTCTCCATCCATTTCTCTTATATGGGCCAGCTCCTGAAACATTTGTCTCCTTCTCCAGTACAATTAATCCATTCGACAGCTCAGTTGTTGACAGAATACTTTCCCATGAAGACATTTCCTCAAATAATTTTCTGCCATGAAGGAATAGAGGATAGAGGATCCTTCACAAACACAGGCCACTATTAAGCAACATCATTATGGCTCTGCCACAAACATCCCCAAAGCAACATCCTCCTCAAGACTGTCATGATTAGCAGGAGATGAGTTCAGATGAGGCCCCGTATGAGCCGTACTAAACAGAGCAGAGGACTGACAATGTCATGATCCCAAAAAACCACCAGTACTAGACTGGGAGTACATCATTAGTGGAGAAGCTCATTGACAAGAGGAAGACCCTGGACAGAGAGAGCGCTGGTGTCCTTAGCTGGGTAATTGGATATGTCAAATCAGAGATATGTCTTAGTCGTGTGTCCGAGTTATTTCAGTAGCACGGGTCCTGTTGAAAGGAGTTAGCGGTTAGCTCATTCGCCTGTCAACTTTGCAGCATAATGAGGCGGTTTTAAGCGCTCCCTTACAGCTCAGTGTAAACACACTGTAATGATGGCTTTCCAGGCAGACTAAACAAACACTACAGCGACCTAGTAACCTGGCAGGTCACGAGACGACTACCATGACGATGTCTCTAAAACCAGCACAGGACATTAGCAGCATTGCGTCTATTCGCCAAGGATTTAATCCCTATCTCTAAAATGTTCACTCTCTTTTGCTTTCGCTCTCTTTCTTTCATTCTCTCACTCTCTTTCTCTATGTATTTCTCACTCTCTTCATTCCATCCCATCCTGGCTATGGACCTCCAGTGGCAGATGAGTATGGTAGGAAGAGTGATGTGTGTGTGTGTGAGGGAGTATGTGAGCAGCCCGTCTCTCTGAAGACCAGCTTTTTCCAGAACCTCTCCACAGGCAACTTGCGACCTGATTCGAGCCAGCAGTGGGGGATTTGGACCAGGCTGTTGTGTCTGGTGCCAACACAGTGTGCCCTCAGCAGTATTCTACGCCCCCGTTGCCAAATCTCTGTGCCCCCTGCTTCGTGTGCCTATACCGGTCACAATCCATTTGCGTAGCGTTGCCGGGTTAAATTGTACAAAACGCTCTTAGCCTTGGTATGAAGTACATGTTCTTCCATGCGGTGCCTTTTAGCCTTAGTAGATACACTGAAGTACATTAGAGCGGATTTGTTGATAAAAACTAATACTATGCATCCATACCAATAAAGGCTCTGTGACTTTTAGATGAAATTATTTCAATGTCTTGTGTTGTGAAACGGAACACTTGGCAGTGGGTGGCTACCCCATGAGTGTTTGCAGTTGTGCAAGCGTCAATGACAACTCCCCCACTACTAAAATAAATTACATTTCCAATACAGAATTAAACTGAGTGAATTTTTCTCTTTTCAAATTACATGTACAGAAGCTTCAGTTAACCCTAAGCTTAGAACAGTAATTATTGATAGTCTTATTGCTATTCTTGTGGTATTTAATTAGTGGATCAGAAAGAATATGAGAGAGTTCAGGGGGTAATACAGAGAGTGCCCTTGGGAAGAGTTGTCTGCTGCTTAAAGGACAAAAGAACTAAGGCTTGGAATTGCCAGGGATACGATACGATATTATCACGATACCTAGGTGCCAATACGATATGTATTGCAATTCTCACGCTTCCCATGATTGCATGTATAGTGCATTCGGAAATTATTCAGACCCCTTGACTTTTTCCACATTTTGTTACGTTACAGCCTTATTCTAAAATTGATTACATTTATTTATTTTACTCATCAATCTACACACACATTTTTTTTTTTTTGTGTGCAAAAAATAAATAATTATTTACGTAAGCATTCAGACCCTTTGCTATGAGACTCGAAATTGAGCTCAGGTGCATCCTGTTTCCATTGATCATCCTTGAGATGTATCTACAACCGAGCAATCGGGGGAGAAGGGCCTTGGTCAGGGAGGTGACCAAGATCCCAGTGGTCACTCTGACAGAGCTCCAGAGTTTCTCTGTAGAGATGGGAGAACCTTCCAGAAGGACAACCATCTCTGCATCACTCCACCAATCAGACCTATATGTTAGAGTGGCCAGACAGAAGCCACTCCTCAGTAAAAGGTACATGACAGCCCATTTGGAGTTTGCCAAAAGGCACCTAAAGACTCTCAGATCATGAGAAACAGGATTCTCTGGGGGCGAAGGTTCACGTTCCAACAGGAAAACGACCCTAAGCACACAGCCAAGACAACGCAGGAGTGGCTTCAGGACAAGTCTCTAAATGTCCTTGAGTGGCCCAGCCAGAGCCCGTACTTGAACCCGATTGAACATCTCTGGAAAGACCTGAAAATAGCTGTGCAGCGACGCTCACCATTCAACTTGAAATAGTTTGAGAGGATCTGCAGAGAAGAATGGGAGAAACTCCCCAAATACAGATGTGCAAAGCTTGTAGCATCATACCCAAGAAGAATCGAGGCTGTAATCGCTGCCAAAGAAGCTTCAACAAAGTACTGAGTAAAGGGTCTGAATACTTATGTAAAGGTGATATTTCACTTAGCTGTTTTTGCTTTGAACAACCGACTAGCTCTAGCTAACGCTACCTAGCAAAACATAAATATATATAATAATTTAACAAATCGAGTCAAAGTATTTATATAATATCGTCCCCATATCACTAAAAAGAACAGAAGGAGGAATCCCTTGGTGTTGTTCAGGGATAAGAGAAGAGTATTGCATTTGTGTATGTGCCAGCGGTACTGTAGACAAGCCCTTAAACCAAGCTCAGACTATTCCTTGTTCTCTATTAATCTCTCTGTATGAGCGCTTTTCCAGATGGATTGTGGGACCTGTGTCTGTGTCCTATGTTTCTTGAAGGAGCCATGGCTTTGCAGCCAGCTTTTCCACTGGACAATGGAGAGGGAAGAACTGGACTACCTGTTTACAGCATTAGGGGCTATGGCCACTCACAACAATAGCCGATTCTACCCTCTGGTTGTCCATCTTTTTGGTTGTCTGATAGGGTTCCCTACCGAGGTTAGAAACTTGAAATGTCCCTGTGTAGTCCTGAAATAACAGATTTTCAGGACTACACAGGGACATGTTTGTCCTGTCTCTACAGTGTTATGTCAACCATACATTAAACAGAACAACACTTTCTCTCAGGTTCTAGGACAGTTTGTTTTTAGCTGAGTAGTTTGAGACAAGCCTCTAACATTCTAGATGTTCCACATTTCTTTCAGGCTTACATCCTCTCCTTGAGATTGCTAAAACCTATGACATCACCTCTTGCTGCTCCCGTCTGGCTATTTTTAGGGAACAGTCATCGTAGCAAGGATGTTGTCAAGCCACTTAGCAAAAGTGTTTGTGTTGTGTGTGTTTTCTTGTGTCTGCGTTTCTCATCTACCTGAGAGAACATTGGTGGGACGTCACCCAATTTTCACTGCTTTTAACCTTACATATATGGGTCGACTGTCAGGGGTGTTAGCTAGCGGAACGGATGAAGTCCTGCGAGCATCAGCAATTTGTTGTACGCGCATGAGAACATTACCGAGAGTAAGTACCTTCAAATTAGACCTGGGAGTTGATGCATTCTCTGCTGCGTCCGATAGATATGGTGTCAGTGAAATTAACTACAGATGTAGAATAATTTGATCACTCTTTTGTTGCTGAGAAGTTTCCTGCACCGCATACATTCACTGAAAACCCACACTTACACACAGTTCTATTAACAGTATTGCACTTTTCATATAGCTTACTTTTGGCCAGCTAATAGCCTAACTGCCGATCAAGTAACATTATGGACTAAATGTTCAAATCCTCTTTCTGCAGGATTATTTTGCTGTGACAACATTAGTCAAGTTGAGATCCTACATCTGTATTGCTGTGTAGGCAGGTGCAAAGCATATGATACGTTATGTAGGGCTTTTTCCTTATCTTCCTTTGGGACTGGGACCCTAGATGTTAATGGTGAATAATGTTCCTATTTATCTGGATCAGCAGGAAAGGAAGACATCCTAGAGTGTGAGGGAATGCATTATTTTTTTATGATACTATAGAGATCTCTGGAGATGATAGGATTTGCATGTACATTATATGGCATTCACATGCATTTGTCTCTGACACAATGCGAACATTACAATGTGTCATTATGTTACATTTCCTGCCCTAGTATATCCGGTTGCACAGCCTGGGTCAACTGTATCATAATCATAATCCCCTCTTGGCCCCCTTTGCCATCCATACCAAAGTTATAATGAGAGAACACGGTCTTAGAAATGCACAAAAACCTTTAGGGTACTACCCTCCGATATATATAAACTAATGAACATTTATTTTACAGAGAAGAAATCATAACTAAGAGACCCATGAGAGAAAGAGGTTATTAGGCTAGATTGTGCCGCTGCTGAGCTCATGTGTATCAGATTAGAGCAGCTTTATAGTCTCACAGATCTTTATCTAACATGGATTTGTCAGTCAAATCACTGTCTTAACTGTCAGGCGATCCAGGTGATGTAAAGATTATGGGGACTACATGGTTCTGGCTTTGAGCTGAAACCTGTGAGCAAGAAGTGCACATACACACACACACACACACACACACACACGAGGGGAAGTGTGCCTCGGTCATCTGCCAGATGTGCTTAGGAAAACAAGGAAGTAAGGAAATGCATCACATCACTGATGGAGGGGATTTTACCCAGTAAGGCCTTGTTGAACCTGCATGGGAGCAGAAAATCAAGTGGACAAACAGAGAAAACAGGAACATGTGGGAAGTTTTCTGCTGGAAATAGATAAGATAACCAGGGATTTGTTTTAGACATATATTTTGTTATAAGGTCCTAAATAAGAAAGTGATGTTCTATTTAAAACAGGCAAGAGATTATGAAGGTTCCCATCCAGGAGATTAATTATGTATGACATTCAAATGTTTTTGCCACATCCCAATCATATTGGACAATGGACAATGGACTAGGCTAAAGGTCAGTCAACCCTGAGAATCCTATAATCTCACCAGTGTCGGACTATGAGTCAGATGTTCAGAGTTAGGGTAAAGAAACAAAAACAAGGATGTATTATTCTCAGGTACTGGAGAGGGAAGACAAGGTAGTGAAGCAGATTCAGGGGTTACAGAGCTGTTGTCAGAACAGTTTACACCTTGCATCTGGAGAACACAATGACCTTTTGACCTTAAACCCAAGCGCCTTAGTTACCACAGTCCTACATCCTGTCCGGGGTCAGTGTAGCTCCAGTATTCCTGCACGTTGCTTGTAGCAACGACTCTGATTGTACTGCGGTTCTAACTCTTTCAGAGAGCAGTTAGAATCATTAGGAACCAGGAAGAACTGAGGAATTAATTAATTTCAAAGTAGTTCCTGTATGTTGACTTTACACTTCACCCTTAGTGAGTCCATAGTTGACATGTGCCTCTCTGGCCACCACAGCAATGACTCAAAATGCATACAATGTGACTGTCTGATCACCCTGATCCTCTGTTTAAGTGATACTGTGGAATGGAAGACAACCTCCACCATGTTGCCAGGGTAATGAGGTGTGGGATGACAAATTGGACGCTATTATCTTATTCTAGAATCAAAGCTGCTTCTGTAAAAACAGAAAAGAAGTGGAATTAATAATGCCAGACATTTAAAGAGCAGAGAGAGCATACTTTGGGGGGGGGGGATTAAGGGGAAGTAATATTGTGTTTTTATGAGTACTACAGGTGCTATCTAGAACCTAAAGGGTTCTTCGGCTGTACCCATAGGAGAACCCTTTGAAGAACCCTTTTTGAAAGCAATGACACACGTACACTCTTAGAAAAAAAAGGGTTCCAAAATAGTTTTTCGGCTATCCCCATTGGTTCAAGGTAGAACCCTTTTGGGTTCCATGTAGAACCCTCTGTGGAATGGTGTTACATGGAACCCAAAAGGGTTCTACCTGGAACCAATGGGGATAGCCGAAAAACTATATTGGAACCCTTTTTTTTTTCTAAGAGTGTACGTGCGTCATTGCTTTCCGTCACTGGTACCATCCTCCTCCAGTGGTCTGTGTACGTCAGCTGTCAATTACTCTTTCTTTATGCAATGTGGCCATGCCTTTTCTGGTAACATGTAAATAATGGGTTGTAAAGAAGTATCAATCTTTACAAAACAAGAAAGGAAAAAATGAAGGAAAAATAAGAAAAAGAAAGAAAGAAAGAAAGAAAGAAAGAAAGAAAGAAAGAAAGAAAGAAAGAAAGAAAGAAAGAAAGAAAGAAAGAAAGAAAGAAAGAAAGAAAGAAAGAAAGAAAGAAAGAAAGAAAGTTGAGGGAGCGCAAGGCAGAGAACCACTTCTATTTTCTATTCAGCCCTTTGTCTGTTTTCCCTGAAGAAAAAAATAAGTCTGGCAGAACAATGGGACCACTTTGGGGAGCAACCTTAGATTAATTGGAGAGATAGTAACCCACTGACAGTAATATGTATGTATTTGTTTACTTTGTTCAATGAATAATAATGGGCCTCCTTGCTTTAAGATCCCCAGTCACTCATTAGTTCCGGTGTAAAACTTGTTATGAATGTGAATATGGAAGTAGCTAAAACAGCGGTTTTGCATCTGAGCAGTGGGCAGTTACTAACCAACGCCTGGGGGTTGTTGTAGATGTGGCTGACTGGAATAAATACTTTGCCAACAAGCTTTTGCCTGCAGAGTTTGTAACAGCCTACAAAGACAGGAAGTTAGTTGTCACGTTTAGGTCCTCATGCGTCTGAAAGGTTGACTTAATACAGTGGTGATTATGTGACTTATGTCACTGTCATCAGCCATCACGGTACATATGCCATAACATGAGGTAGCTTACAGTGTTACTATGTTATGAGATAATTGTTGCTTGGATATCAGCTATATTGAGATTTTTCAAATCTTTGATTTTGTCTCGTATTTAAAAGTTAAATGGCTCATTATATTTAAAATAGTTATAATTTGAAATGGGAATTTGACAGGCAGTTGGTGCTGGCCTCAGTCTTTTATTGTAATCATTGAAGAGCTGTAAAAGACTTAGTCTTTTATGACATTTGAATTCCATTTTAACATGCTGCTGTATAAATGAAGATTGTGGATCTTAATAAACTTGTAAGTATATGCTGATCAGGAAGGCTAGCTCTGTTCTGGGGATTAGCCTTGACACTATTGAGGAGGTGGCGGAGAGACGGATCCTGGCCAAACTGCTGGGCATCATGGACAACGTCACCCACCATGCCATGTTTATGATGCAGAGGAGTACTTTCAGTCACAGACTATTAGACTATTTAATGCCTCACCAGGGTGCCATGCCGTCGGCAACATAGACCTGGAACTGTTGGGGTGTTAGGACCTAGTTTAACAATTAGGCATCCATCCGTGAGTAACTCTCTGGTCTGTAATCACTCATTCACTCAGGACTTATTCATTCAGCACTCATTCATTCAGGACTGTATATAGATATTCATGTACAGTTGTTATATCATATCACGTGCAATATTGTAAGTCATTCTTGGACTGAACTTACTTACGTAGTCATTCACTCAGGACTGCATATTAGTATCCTGTCAGTTGTATCTTTTTTCATTGCTTTCGGTATATCGAATGTGCAATACGTACATTTTTCTGTAATTAAACCCTGCACTAAGGACTGTATTTTAAGGGATTATTATTACGCTAAATTATATCATACGGACATTTAGCTATTTAAGTATCTCTTCCTGTCATTTACCTGTACAGTTAATGTAACCATGCAAATATTCACTTACCTGTACATTTAACCAGACTGTACATTAAGTAAACTATTATTACCCTCACTTATATCATACGCACATTTAGCAATTTCAGTTTTTCTCTGCCATCGACCTGTATAGTATAGTTAACCATGCAAATATTCCTTATTTATCTATATCAACTTGCAATATTTGTATCATTTTGTTTTACCTAACACTGTAACAATGTATAGTGTACATATTCAGCCACTCACCCATACTATGCAATGCCTTTTTATAGATTTTTGAACTCCAGACTTCTTGTATTTTTATACTTTTTCATACTGCCGCGCTATGTATCATGTATCGTGTATCTATCTTTTGTGTATTTTCGTTCCGGCATTTTGCACATGCCCTGTGTTTTTTCGTAGATCTATCTATCTATCTATCTATCTATCTATCTATCTATCTATCTATCTATCTATCTATCTATCTATCTACCTATCTATCTATCTATCTATCTATCTATCTATCTATCTATCTATCTATCTATCATCTATCTATTTATCTATTTGCATCTGTGTAGTGGCTCAGCCTTCTCAAAAATGCAACCACAGTAGTCTAAAAGCTGTGTCTGATGAGACATTTAACAGCTTCTCTGTTTTACCTTTTATATAGTAATGAAAAAAATGTTGGTACCTACTTAAAATTTACAAAGAAAATCAATTTAACACGGTCAAAAACTGTATTGCTCCATAGATTTCTTATTGACTACTGATCTAAGCAGTGATGTCAGGGATATGACGTCATATGGATTAAACTAAATGGAGCATCTAGCCTATGCAAAGCGGGGATTCCTATACAAATATCCATAATGGAATGTTCCAAAATAGAAATATTCTCAATATTAACAAATATACAAATAAATAATAATACTATAATAACTTAAAATATTATTAACTATTTTCTGAATTATGGCTCTTACAATCTGTGAACAAAGAAGATTGATTTAGTAGATTATCTGTAATTATCTAAAGAGTAATGTTTCTAACAGCCTTTGATAAAGCAGTTCCGTGGTTCACTGCTTGTTAGTTGTGATACTGCCTTGGGCTTCTGAGGTTCGCTAGTAACGTCATCAGCAGAATCAGAAAAACATAAAGTCGCTTTTTCAGAAATGAACTCTTCTTGCACATTTTTGTGTCACATTGTTGTAAGACAAATGCTAATGCTAGTTGTACATCAGTACAACCCACAGTACAGTTCAGGCCTAAGGGAGATCGGCATGTACTGTATGTATGTAAAGGGATCACTGTTAGATTAAGAATGTTCCTCTCTGACAATTGGCTAACTGTTACCTTTAAAGACTCTCAGGGAGTATGACATCATGCTCTTTGTACAGTAACAAGGAAAGATATGTTCAGTCTGGGAATGGTTTTATGGTGTTACATATTCCGGACGTGTAGGCCAATAGGCAATGAAATGGTTCATTATTTTAAAAGTGTACCGTACCTCAGGGTGTTATCTTCAATTGTCATGTGGTTTCTGAAGCTCTTGTGTACAACTACAGTTAGTTCATGTTAGATAGCTGATGATCTGGCGATTTTGTAGGTGGTCTGATTCACATGGTAACAGTTGTTTAACACACTACATTTTTATAATTTTGTGTAAATAAGTGAAAGTTGGATTTGTAGTAGGGTAAATAAGAGGGTGGAGAGATAAAAATGCCTTGTAGTAAGAGAATGGGAAAGTAAGACCTTGTACACTAGAAAGGGAATGAAACAAGAGACCTTGAGAGGGAAGAAATGTATTTAACAGTGCTCAAATGAATGTGGGCTGCTGAGTTACTGTCAGGCTCAATAACCTATACAGGACATAATGAGATGTCTCATGGACCAAAATACTTAGTCATTCCACTTCAAAAAGCACAATAAAGAGATATTGTCACCCACTATCTCAGATTGTTCTGAAATCCTTTCTGTAGTTAGAAACACAAGATTAGCATTCCTGATTATTTTTTTTGTTGAAATATAATTTAATCTCTGAGAAATTAAGCTAATTGATTGCACCCAAAAAACAACCAGTATACAGTATCAGTTCTCTATATCTGACAAGTAATATGGAGTTTCTTCTTGGAGTACCTTTAATGTATTCCCTGTGAATCTGGTGATGTTTTTTTTCCCCTCTTCAGAGAAATGAACTTTTGAAGTTGCTTGCATTCTATACCATAAATTACTGTGAAGTACCACATTCTGCCCACTAGATGCCGCTGTTCCTGCTACTGCCACCACACCTCTTAATTCATTTTGCTGGACTCTTATATTTATTAAATGGATCACAGCATTTTCTTTGCAACTTTGGATAGAAAACCAATAGCTTTCGCTCATAATGAAAATAAATTGTGTGGTCAATTGTGTGGTCAAGCCAGTCGTCCATGAAAGCAATTCAGTTTGTCCTTCTCTTAGCAACCCAATGCTTCAACCCAACTCTCCTTGAATAATAAAAAGAAATGGCAGCTCTCTTGGAGGTTTGTCTGTATGGTGCAATTCTCATATGAAGACTTTTATTACAAGACCAAAACTTTAATGGAAAAATGGGCTAGTGACTAAAATGTTGTGACAACCCTAATAAAATAACACAATTACAAACCATTGGGGAAAACTAGTCAGTTGTACAACTGAACACAACCCCTCTGAATCAGAGTGGTGCAGGGGGCTGCCTTAATCGACACCCACTTCTTCGGCGCCTGGGGAATAGTAGGTTAACTGCCTTGTTCAGGGGCAGAATGATAGATTTTAACCTTGTCAGCTCGGGGATTCGATCCAGCAACCTTTTGGTTAATGGCCCAACGCTCCTACCCTCCAGGCCACCTGCTGCATGGCAGTCATATGTTTTTCAATAAAATTGTTAGAAAACATCTCTATATTTGAAGTGGTGTTTTTTTTTACATTGGATCAAAGAAGAGACACAGAGCTACAAAATTGTATATCATACACTGCATTTAAGGAACAATGGGAAAGTAATTCTGCTTTGAAAGTTGATAAACTTGTAACCTCACTTCTGAGAAAAAAGCCTTTGAATGTTTTGGTACCTACTGGAGAGCTCTTCTTTTTCTACACCCATTCAGCATCGTTCACACCCTCTTAAGCTGTAGCCCCACCCATTTCTTTAAGGGTTGATCCGAGCGTTCTGTACTAACAACAGCAGTCATGGCTAACGTTGGCTAGTTTGCTAGCTACTTCCAGACACAAATGAGAGAACAGCTCACTGACCATTACTCGCCCTAGCAGGGCTGGTTAGGCTGTTTTATGTTATCCAGAGCGTTGGTGACTGCAACTATTTATGTTTTTTTAACAACATTTACTGACACCAGCCATATTCAACGGGTGTTCATAAGTTATTCTGCGCTATGTTTATTGGTTTGCTTGTTCGTCAATCGCCAGGAATGGTAACTAATCCAGGGAATAAACCACACAGGGGCCGAAATTGGTTTTCCGAAGTCATTTTTGATTTGTCCAAAGAAATTATTTTTCGGTGAGCATGGGCGACTGTTCATTCTCTCAGGGAGAGAGCGCAAAGATGAGAAGGAGAACCAAAAGGTGCACTTTGTTAGCTTGCTATTACTAAATAACATTTTGTTAGCCTGTGATGATGTTATTCAGAGTTATTGACCCCACAGTAAGCCAGATTTTAGTAACTTACATTTCAACATGTTGACTCAAAAGCTGTACTAACAGATAACGTTAAGCTAACTATCTAAAGTTTTTTCCAATTTATAGAAGATGGACATACGGAATTTCTTCTCAAGAAAGAACTCAGCAAACACAATGACGGTTGTTGGAGTAAGTTAATCAATTTGTGTGTGTATGTTTACAATACAATTACTTAGCATCACAGTAGATACAGTGGGGAGAACAAGTATTTGATACACTGCTGATTTTGCAGGTTTTCCCACTTACAAAGCATGTAGAAGTCTGTAATTTTTATCATAGGTACTCTTCAACTGTGAGAGACGGAATCTAAAACAAAAATCCAGAAAATCACATTGTATGATTTTTAAGTAATTAATTTGCATTTTATTGCATGACATAAGTATTTGATACATCAGAAAAGCAGAACTTAATATTTGGTACAAAAACCTTTGTTTGCAATTACAGAGATCATACGTTTCCTGTAGTTCTTGACCAGGTTTGCACACACTACAGCAGGGATTTTGGCCCACTCCTCGATCCAGATCCTTCAGGTTTCGGGGCTGTCGCTGGGCAATACGGACTTTCAGCTCCCTCCAAAGATTTTCTATTGGGTTCAGGTCTGGAGACTGGCTAGGCCACTCCAGGACCTTGAGATGCTTCTTACGGAGCAACTACTTAGTTGCCCTGGCTGTGTGTTTCGGGTCGTTGTCATGCTGGAAGACCCTGCCACGACCCATCTTCATGCTCTTACTGAGGGAAGGAGGTTGTTGGCCAAGATCTCGCGATACATAGCCCCATCCATCATCCCCTCAATACGGTGCAGTCGTCCTGTCCCCTTTGCAGAAAAGCATCCCCAAAGAATGATGTTTCCACCTCCATGCTTCACGGTTGGGATGGTGTTCTTGGGGTTGTACTCATCCTTCTTCTTCCTCCAAACACGGCGAGTGGAGTTTAGACCAAAAAGCTCTCTTTTTGTCTCATCAGACCACATGACCTTCTCCCATTCCTCCTCTGGATCATCCAGATGGCCATTGGCAAACTTCAGACGGGCCTGGACATGCGCAGGCTTGAGCAGGGGGACCTTGTGTGCGCTGCAGGATTTTAATCCATGACGGCGTAGTGTGTTACTAATGGTTTTCTTTGAGACTGTGGTCCCAGCTCTCTTCAGGTCATTGACCAGGTCTTGCCGTGTAGTTCTGGGCTGATCCCTCACCTTCCTCATGATCATTGATGCCCCACGAGGTGAGATCTTGCATGGTGCCCCAGACCGAGGGAGATTGACCGTCATCTTGAACTTCTTCCATTTTCTAATAATTGCGCCAACAGTTGTTGCCTTCTCACCAAGCTGCTTGCCTATTGTCCTGTAGCCCATCCCAGCCTTGTGCAGGTCTACAATTTTATCCCTGATGTCCTTACACAGCTCTCTGTTCTTGGCCATTGTGGAGAGGTTGGAGACTGTTTGATTGAGTGTGTGGACAGGTGTCTTTTATACAGGTAACGAGTTCTTTCTTATTGGTTGGTAGGTGATCAAATATCTATCTATCTATCTATCTAAGAACCCTATTATATTCCATAAAACAACCATTTGATGCAATAACAGTATTATAACATAATCTTGTAATTTTGCTCTCACAATATAAACTGCTAGACCCTGATATGTTCCCATCATTGAAGGCAATCATACAGGCCGCGCTGACCATCCCAGTTAGCAGCTGTGAGAGATCTTTCAGTGCATTAGGACGTCTACATATCTGGTTTAGGAGCCCAATGGCCCAAGATAAAATGCATCATGGCAATTGACAAAGACATACATACTAACACACTTGGGAAAGAGTGAAGTCATAGACAGGTTTCACCTACAGTTTAATTTTGTTTCATTTCGAATCTTTATGGATGGACTAACATCCTAGTACTGTGTAATATAACTTGCATGTAATATAAACATTGTGAATATTTAGTTGGAGAAAGGATTGTATACTGGTATGTACATGTGTGTAAATTGGAGGGGGTGTTTTTGTTATCTGTTAAAGTTATCTGTGCCCCCCCTACTGCTAATGTGAGTTTACGCAATTCTAACATAATCCAATGGATTGCAGCCTGAAATCCCAATCCTGCTATATAACTACAACAAAATTATAACTACAACATGTGGTTTAGGCTGCCACTATTTGGATTGTTTTGGAACTGCACAGTGCACGCAGCATGGCTAGCTCAAATTATTTTGCAGTAATGTGACCAACATCAACATGAGGCTTTTTTTATTACCAATGAAATATTGGACATGGTTTATGAAAGCATTGCAACAAAATGATACAAATACTTTTTCCAATAATAGTTTATTTCTTCATGGAAAATTACGATATAGTATTGTAATTTGTACTTGCTAATAGAATTGTATAAATATTATTAACACCCTATTCCATGGGTTTACTGACCACAATCCATTAAATTAAAATTGAGAAGTGTTAATAATTTGGCGTCAGAAGAGCACAGTGCATTGATGAAAGCAGTGAGATATGCAACATAGCGTTATGTTTCTGCAAAATGTTCACTGCTAGCGTGCGAGGCCATGATTGAGATTATATAAATCCTTTCCATTAAAATGGCAATTTTGGGTGCAATCAATTAGCTTAATTTCTCAGAGATCAAATTATATTTAAACAAAATAATGTTTCAGGAATGCTAATCTTATTTGTTTCTAACTACAGAAACGATTTCAGAACACATCTTATTTCTTGTACTTTTTTAGTTGGAATGAGGTGGAATGAGTATTTTGGTTCATGAGGCATCTCATTATGTCCTGTATACTGTAGGTTCCTGAGCCTGACAGTAACTCAACAGCCCACATTCATTTGAGCACTGTTAAAGACATTTCTTTCCTCTTTCGGTCTCTTTCTAATGTACAAGGTCTTTCTTTCCCAATGCTCATTGTAGGGTTCAAAGAGCTTTGGTACTTCAGTGTGAGTTACATGCTTTCCCCATGAATGAGACATTTCATTTGCACATTGCATCTTAATAGCGACAATGCATCTTGTTAAAGTGTGCTCTCTTTTTGTACAATAGAAAGAAGATGAAACAAGATACCTTGTAGAGAGAGAGGGAAGAAATGTATTTAACAGGGCTCAACGAATGAGTGTGGGCTGCTTAGTTACTGCCAGGCTCAAGAGCCTATACAGGCATGTTGAGATGCCTCACCAACCAAAACACTTAAAAGTGGAGGCCAAACAACACCAACAAATGAGGTGTCATGTCATATTTACATTCCCTCTTTCTCAAATGTAATGAAAAATATCCCAGCAGTTAGTGAGTCTTTGGTAATGAAGAAGTCTTCAGTGTGCCTAGTTAGCATCAGATCCGATTTTGGTAATGAAGAAGTCTTCAGTGTGCCTAGTTAGCATCAGATCCGTGTGAGCTAAAACCATCACCGAAATCAGGCTTAGCTCAGAAACATTGGTCTCTGTTTTACTAATGGACTGTTTTACTAATGGAAATCTCAAGATTTGCTGGAAATGTATTTTTAAAAAGTATCTTAGTCTCTGCTTTTCATCTAGAGAGTGATCAACAAGTCCCTAGTTACCAGTGTTTGACTTGGGCAGGAGTTCACCGGAGCTGAATATCGGCACCTCAAATGTTGTACTGCTTGAGCTCCTGTTCCTCTTATAAAATATGAACTTAAAAGTATTGTGGAGCTTCTGCACCTAAATATAAAGAGTACCGGCACCCAAAATGAGTAGGGCACCTATTTCAGTCCAAGTCAAGCAATGCTAGTTACAGTTACTGACCACGACTAGTGCTGGAATGCTAATGCAGTGCGGATGTTGTAGTGTTCAGCGATGCCTTGAGGGCACACCAGATAGAATAGACAGAATCTGGAAGAGGCTTACTAACACATCTACAGTAGGATAAGAAAACGCATATCTTCACTTGAGTAGCTAGATAACAACAGTATCTGGGGTCTTATATACAGTATACAGTATGTGCCTTAACAAGAAAGGCACTCTGTGCAGCTGACTAGGCTTTGACCAAGCATGAGAAGTGGGGGAGTATTTCTTCAGCTGAATGGATTTTATTTTTTTCTTCCTCCACTCCTTTTCCTTCTTTTCTTTGGCTCTGTGCACTCCATCGCTCCAACGAGAGCTGGGCCCTAAGCCGGGGGATACGGGGCTGTATGTAAATCAATTTGAGACGCAGACGCGAATGGAAATAGAATTAGGGATGTCAACCAGCGCTGTTTCATAATTTTCTCTTTCTTTCTTTCTCTTTTTCTCACTTGCTTTCTCCTAACGCTCTCCTCCACTTTGGCTAGCAGTATCTGAAGTAATAGCAGTGCGACATGCTGGGAGAATATTTTTCTTTGCTTTGGGAGTTCTAGGCAGGGGGGTTGTTAGAATGAGAGACTAAATGAAAATCACCCAGATTACTGCTTTAAAAGAGCATGAAAGCTGTAAAGAGCAGAGCTGGATTTCAGTCAAATGGTTTAGTGCTCAAGGGGGTTCCTGTAATGGTGAATTATTACATGAGTCGTGGAGTTGCGTGTATTGAAATGGATTTCAACATCCGTGAATTTACATAGAACATTAAAATCTTTCTGCTGTCAGAGTACAGGAGCAGGGTTTAAATGTCCAATGTTGTAACATCAAACACAATGCAATTGTTGTCAGGAATTCAGAAAAACTGTTCTGACAATTAAGTCATTATATTCCGTCTGTAAAGGTTGCTTGGCTTTAACATGAATGTTCAATTTGAAAATAACACTCTAGGGAAATGGTTTATCCCAAAGTATTTGTTTACTTCAAATGATAATGTCTTTAACGCCAAATTGGGTTGTAAGATGGTGCTCAGACAAAGGAAAAGGACTTAGTTCTTGTTATCTCTACTGGGCTCAGCAATCTTAGGTAAAAGGCGGTGGTTTGGATGTCGGAAGGAAAAAAGCCTTGCAATCAATTATAGAAAAGCGGAGGAAACAAACAGATGCTCCACTTAAAGAGGAGGCTAAAAGTGGAGATTTAAAAGTGGTGAGAGAGGACATAAAGAGGTAGAGAGTATAAGGAGAGAAAGAAAGAGATTAACAAGGGTTAGTGTTTCCTACTCTACCTCAGGCAACCTGAACCACACCTAAGGTTTCCTCCGTCTGTTCATCGGCACTCCAGGTACAAACGATCTTCCCAGGGAACTCTCTATTAGGCTAACCCCCTAACTCTCACACCTTCATTTCTCATCCGCTAGTTAAGAGACTCCGCACCCCATACCTCACCTAATGGAAAAGCCCAAGAAAAGCAGAGGCTGAAGAAATGTTCAAGCTGCCCATTGAACATGCTGCAAAACTTACTCTCATTTTGTTTTTCTCATTTTCTAGGTTTGTACAACTAAACGGGTCTAGTAGTCATGTGCTCAACAAACACTTCTGTTGAAAATGATGTACAGTAACTACAGAGGAGGAGGTTTAAAGTTTAAACAGCAAAGTAAGATGGATGACGGTGGTTTCACCCTCCCTAAGGTTCCATTTAAAGGTCCTTGTTTATCACAATTAACCTGTGTAACATCTATTAAGAAATCACTAATTAGATGTTAGTCTGAGTTTAATGAAACGCAACAGGCTCTGAGGACTAGGAAATCAATGGTTATTGATTGGAGCATTATGATGACTTGTGTAATAGAACTTTGTGTATATAAGGCAGGAGAAGTGGAAATGATTACAAAAGTTTCTGACACCGCAAAAGATGCTCAAAGTGGGAAAGCAAGAAGTCGATGAAAATTGCTAGTCTACTTGCCTTACAACCGCATCTCAACCTACAGTATTTTCTGCCTGGCCAACGAGAATCTGCATTTTCTTTTCAGATAGCAGACAAACACTTTACTCAGACTGAAGTATTCTGCACAGTAGTTCACTCTAGGACATGTGGATAGTTGCTAGTTGGAAGGCAACTGGCAGATTTTCTCATAGTTGTGAGTGTGACCATGTCGTTTTTAAACCCATGTTCCTGACCTACCACATAATGTAATTTATCAAAGTAGACACATCCATTTATCAAACAAGACATGTGTCAATCTTAAAATCAACAATGCATTCCACTGTAAATCAACCAAAAACAATTCATCACCTCCCCGCCAAAGCCATTTCACTGCCTCTTAACACAGTTCCATTACTCCCCAATCACTACAGAAGGACCATCCACAACACTGATGGCTCACTGTAGTGTTGATATAAAAAATGACAGCTGTGCATTCTGAATTCATGCTGGGTTTGTGCTGAGGATTCTGGTGACTGTCACGCCGATTGCTACGAGACGAGATCAAAGGCTATGCCAGCTACTTTGAAGTCATCCGCCATCTAAATGTAATTTGATTGGCTGCCTGTCCCTCAACAAAAAAAGGGCCCCTAGTGGGGAGTCATTACTAAAGGGTGGCGTAATCAAATTGAGCTGTTTCAATGTCCAGGGGAAAAATATATATTTCTCGCTATCTTTTCCTTTCTCAAGAGTGTGCTGCCTGGTGAGGAAATTGTATATCCGAGGTCCAACAAGCATATGAAGTGTCTATTCTTGATGAAAATACATAACATACCATGGTGATTTATTATACTTTTTTTTTTAAGAATATAGATGGATATTGTATGTACCAAGAATGGATCTACATCTTTCAAATCTCCTACTGTAATTGCCTTGGTATTGTTTGCCTTGTGGAATTCTACCACACAAACAGGGAGTCACAAAGCTCTAACTAACTAAAGAAAACAACCAGCCATAGAGAACTGATAGTTTTTAGACAAGAGGGGAAGTAGGCTGAACATACAGACACCAAACACCCATGAACTAATACGCACCATCTGCCCCGTGCCAAGGAGATGATTACAACAGGATTTCATCATGTTAAACCAGTGGCTGCTGCAGTAATGTATGTCATGGCACCTTACACAAGGACAACTCTGCCAAAGCCCAGCTTCCAAACCTGCCCCAAAAACTCCTCTTTAGCATATGCACGGAATTAGCATTAGCTTGAAACAAATCCTGTCTAGACTCGTATCCTCTTATCATGTACATGCCAGTGCCTACTGTAGCCTGTCTATCAAACCTCCTCTCTTCTCTGATGTAGGTCCCCAGTGTAGCTTAATACATGTTCAATTAAACTGTGGGTTTACTCGCTTCTGGCTTATTAATATTAATGTTATGTGTTGCTAATGGTAAGATAAAGAGTGTGATTGATGTAGAAACAACCAACTTGTCAAAGGTGAGACAGAGCCACAAACATGAGCACTAAGCTTCAATCCGGCACTCATTTCTGGTATACCTCCTGAAGACTTTTTCATTGTCTGACATGATTGACTAATCCCTCCTCATCTAATCCTAAATATTGGTCGGTAGGAAATAGCGTAGGATGGCCAGGGAGCTTCATGGGAGCTTCCTGCTGGGACTTGGACGCACACTGTGTCCCATTTAAAAAATATATATCCCACTGACTGATTTCTCAAATTCTCTCCATCCACCTCAGCATATTTTTTATTGTGATTATATTAGGGAAAACATTTTAAAAATAGTTTTGCTCAAATATGGGTCAACGTAGTGGGGGTGATATTTTCTCAGATATTTTCCACTCAACTCAAACTGTACGGGATCTTCCTCACCCTCTCTTTGACAAATCAGACCATAACTATATTCTCATGCTTCCTGTTTAGAAGCAAAAATTCAAACAGGAAGTACCAGTGATGCGCTCAATACGTAATTGGTCCGATGAAGCGGATGCTTAGCTACAGGACTGTTTCGCTATAAATATTTTTGGGGATTCATCCGATAACATTGAGGAGTTTACCACATCAGTTTACCGCATCAATGACGTTGTCCCCACAGTAACCATACGTACATACCCCAACCAGAAGCCATGCATTACAGGCAACATCCGCACTGAATTAAAGGCTAGAGCTGCCGCTTTCAAGGAGCGGGACACTAATCCGGACGCTTATAAGTAATCCCGCTACGACCTCCGACAAGCCATCAAACAGGCAAAGCGTCAATACAGAACTAAAATCGAATTCTACTACCCCGCATCTGATGCTCGACGGATGTGGCAGGGATTGTAAACTATCACGGATTAGAAAGGGAAAACAAGCCACAAGCTGCCCAGCGACACAAGCCTACCAGACGAGCTAAATGCCTTCAATGCTTGCTTCAAGTCAAGCAACACTGAATCATGCATGAGAGCATCAGCTGTTCCGGACAACTGTGTAATCTCGACCCGTAGCCATTGTGAGTAAGACCTTTAAGAAGGTTAACATTCACAAGGCCGCGGGGCCAGACAGAATACCTGGACGGGTACTCAGAGCATGCACTGACTCAGAGCATGCATCCGAACGGATGTTATTATTCGAATATGAGTATGAGTATTCATTTTTGCGGCCCAAAACGTATTTTGACACTGAAAAGAATGTAATTAAAATATCCATGTGACATCATTACATACTAGGATACACCATGACATTTAAAATTATTAATTTAATAAAACAACAAACTTTCCAATGTATTTTTATGACTTGAGCATCCTTAAAAAAGACTGGTAACTGGCCGGTAGCCTTCTCGTGTGTAGCTTGATGTTTATGTCGGCCAATCAAACCACCAAAGAGGGTCAATGTGTAGCTAGTGGAGTGAGAGTTCAACAATACAATGCAAGTTAGCAAAATGAGAAGGGGTAGACTACAACAAGCAACCAACAGGCTGTTGTTTCATCTGATGTAGCCTCAATTAGCCTAGCTAGATATAGTTGGCTGGATTAGCTAGCTAGCTTTCCTAGACTACTCCAGTCAAGACAGACACTGTTAAATGGGATGATAGTGGAATGATAGTGTTTCACAGTATTACTTAACCGCCAGTGTTGTGATTGGCTGCGATATTCGCCGATTGATTTCTCCCACCGAAGCGGCATCTGTTGTCAAAATGGGAAAGCGATTCAGACTTTGTGGCTGTGTTACCAGTGGAAATCACTCTGTAATTTCATGGTTGCTAAAATTACACTGTTCACTCAATTTCATTTGTCTATGTGAGAAAATAAACCGTGAATAGTGTAGGGAATCATTGTACCATCTAAATCGCTGTGAACTAGTGGATACAATTTTTATCTTTGTGTCTAGTATGAAGGAAGTTTAAGGTAATTTCACAAGCCAATACAAACTAGCATTAACACAATGACTGGAAATCTATGGCTATCTGCTAGATGTAAAAAGGGTATCCACAAGTTCATCTGACTCTGGGGAAGTAGATAAAGGGCATCATTGCCAAAATCCCGAAGCATCCCTTTAAATACTCTACCCATGCATTTGACCAATGAGAAACCGTCCTATCACATCAGGTTCAATTAACATTCAATACCATGAATTTCAATATCCACATCCTGATGTTAAACGTACATAAATAACCTTAAGCACACATCAATAAAGGTGCTAACATGCCTTAGCATAAATAAACTTAGGGATATGAACATATACGTCCCTCAAAGATAAGCTACTGCCGCATTTTCATTATCAATGAAAAACCATTCGCAGGATCGCGCCCCATTTGCCTCTCAAATCTCGGACCAGGAAATGGATAGAACCCTCTTCAATCACAGAGGAAAATAAGGTAATCATTTACATTTCTGAAGATGTACCTTAACGTTAGAATTTTTTAAGATGTTCACATTATAGAGCTAACTTTTGATCGTTACATACAACAAGTATTTGATACACTGCTGATTTTGCAGGTTTTCCTACTTACAAAGCATGTAGAGGTCTGTAATTTTTATCATAGGTATACTTTAACTGTGAGAGTCGGAATCTAAAACAAAATCCAGAAAATCACATTGTATGATTTTTAAGTAATTCATTTGCATTTTATTGCATGACATAAGTATTTGATACATCAGAAAAGCAGAACTTAATATTTGGTACATAAACCTTTGTTTGCAATTACAGAGATCATATGCTTCCTGTAGTTCTTGACCAGGTTTGCACACACTGCAGCAGGGACTTTGGCCCACTCCTCCATACAGACCTTCTCCAGATCCTTCAGGTTTCGGGGCTGTCGCTGGGCAATACGGACTTTCAGCTCCCTCCAAAGATTTTCTATTGGGTTCAGGTCTGAAGACTGGCTAGGCCACTCCAGGACCTTGAGATGCTTCTTACGGAGCCACTCCTTAGTTGCCCTGGCTGTGTGTTTCAGGTCATTGTCATGCTGGAAGACCCAGCCACGACCCATCTTCAATGCTCTTACTGAGGGAAGGAGGTTGTTGGCCAAGATCTCGTGATACATGGCCCCATCCATCCTCCCCTCAATACGGTGCAGTCATCCTGTCCCCTTTGCAGAAAAGCATCCCCAAAGAATGATGTTTCCACCTCCATGTTTCACGGTTGGGATGGTGTTCTTGGGGTTGTACTCATCCTTCTTCTTCCTCCAAACACGGCAAGTGGAGTTTATAGACCAAAAAGCTATATTTTTGTCTCATCAGACCACATGACCTTCTCCCATTCCTCCTCTGGATCATCCAGATGGTCATTGGCAAACTTCAGACGGGCCTGGACATGCGCTGGCTTGATCAGGGGGACCTTGCGTGCGCTGCAGGATTTTAATCCATGACGGCGTAGTGTGTTACTAATGGTTTTCTTTGAGACTGTGGTCCCAGCTTTCTTCAGGTCATTGACCAGGTCCTGCCGTGTAGTTCTGGTCTGATCCCTCACCTTCCTCATGATCATTGATGCCCCACGAGGTGAGATCTTGCATGGTGCACCAGACCGAGGGAGATTGACCGTCATCTTGAACTTCTTCCATTTTCTAATAATTGCGCCAACAGTTGTTGCCTTCTCACCAAGCTGCTTGCCTATTGTCCTGTAGCCCATCCCAGCCTTGTGCAGGTCTACAATTTTATCCCTAATGTCCTAACACAGCTCTCTGGTCTTGGCCATTGTGGAGAGGTTGGAGTCTGTTTGATTGAGTGTGTGGACAGGTGTCTTTTATACAGGTAACGAGTTCAAACAGGTGCAGTTAATACAGGTAATGAGTGGAGAACAGGAGGGCTTCTTAAAGAAAAACTAACAGGTCTGTGAGAGCCGGAATTCTTACTGGTTGGTAGGTGATCAAATACAGTGGGGAGAACAAGTATTTGATACACTGCCGATTTTGCAGGTTTTCCCACTTACAAAGCATGTAGAGGTCTGTAATTTTTATCATAGGTACACTTCAACTGTGAGAGACGGAATCTAAAACAAAAATCCAGAAAATCACATTGTATGATTTTTAAATAATTAATTTGCATTTTATTGCATGACATAAGTATTTGATCACCTACCAACCAGTAAGAATTCCGGCTCTCACAGACCTGTTAGTATTTCTTTAAGAAGCCCTCCTGTTCTCCACTCATTACCTGTATTAACTGCACCTGTTTGAACTCGTTACCTGTATAAAAGACACCTGTCCACACACTCAATCAAACAGACTCCAACCTCTCCACAACGGCCAAGACCAGAGAGCTGTGTAAGGATATCAGGGATAAAATTGTAGACCTGCACAAGACTGGGATGGGCTACAGGACAATAGGCAAGCAGCTTGGTGAGAATGCAACATCTGTTGGCGCAATTATTAGAAAATGGAAGAAGTTCAAGATGACGGTCAATCTCCCTCGGTCTGGGGCACCATGCAAGATCTCACCTCGTGGGGCATCAATGATCATGAGGAAGGTGAGAGATCAGCCCAGAACTACACGGCAGGACCTGGCCAATGACCTGAAGAGAGCTGGGACCACAGTCTCAAAGAAAACCATTAGTAACACACTACGGCGTCATGTATTAAAATCCTGCAGCGCACGCAAGGTCCCCCTGCTCAAGCCAGCACATGTCCAGGCCCGTCTGAAGTTTGCCAACGACCATCTGGATGATCCAGAGGAGGAATGGGAGAAGGTCATGTGGTCTGATGAGACAAAAATAGAGCTTTTTGGTCTAAACTCCACTCGCCGTGTTTGGAGGAAGAAGAAGGATGAGTACAACCCCAAGAACACCATCCCAACCGTGAAGCATGGAGGTGGAAACATCATTCTTTGGGGATGCTTTTCTGCAAAGGGGACAGGATGACTGCACCGTATTTAGGGGAGGATGGATGGGGCCATGTATCGCGAGATCTTGGCCAACAACCTCCTTCCCTCAGTAAGAGCATTGAAGATGGGTCGTGGCTGGGTCTTCCAGCATGACAACGACCCGAAACACACAGCCAGGGCAACTAAGGAGTGGCTCCGTAAGAAGCATCTCAAGGTCCTGGAGTGGCCTAGCCAGTCTCCAGACCTGAACCCAATAGAAAATCTTTGGAGGGAGCTGAAAGTCCGTATTGCCCAGCGACAGCCCCGAAACCTGAAGGATCTGTATGGAGGAATGGGCCAAAATCCCTGCTGCAGTGTGTGCAAACCTGGTCAAGAACTACAGGAAACATATGATCTCTGTAATTGCAAACAAAGGTTTCTGTGCCAAATATTAAGTTCTGCTTTTCTGATGTATCAAATACTTATGTCATGCAATAAAATGCAAATTAATTACTTAAAAATCATACAATGTGATTTTCTGGATTTTTGTTTTAGATTCCGTCACTAACAGTTGAAGAGTACCTATGATAAAAATTACAGACTTCTACATGCTTTGTAAGTGGGAAAACCTGCAAAATCGGCAGTGTATCAAATACTTGTTCTCCCCACTGTACTTATGTCATGCAATAAAATGCAAATTAATTATTTAAAAACCATACAATGTGATTTTCTGGATTTTTGTTTTAGATTCCGTCTCTCACAGTTGAAGTGTACCTATGGTAAAAATTACAGACCTCTACATGCTTTGTAAGTAGGAAAACCTGCAGAATCGGCAGTGTATCAAATACTTGTTCTCCCCACTGTATATGTTTCTCTTCTTTTATAAGTGACCAGCAGCAACCAAGTGAACACCTCTAACCACATTATTATCAATAAATAAATATTCTTCTCATCAACTGCAAATCATCATCAGTGTCTGGTTATTCATATAGGCATGTCTTTAGATTAAGTGAAGTAGGACATAGGACAATCGTCACATCCACAAACTCCAGCCACCCAATCCATAGACTGTTCTCTCTGCTACCGCATGGCAAGCGGTACCAGTGCACCAAGTCTGGCAATAACAGGACCCTGAACAGCTTCTACCTCAAACATAAGACTGCTAAATAGCTAATCATATGGCTACCCGGACTACCTGCATTTGCACAAATTCTCTTGCACAGACTCTACCCACACACTCACACATACTTACACCCCAATACACACACACTACATACGCCCACACACACAATACGCACACTCATGCATACTGACGCAACACACACTCACTCACACTTTCACACTCACCACATACGCTGCTGCTACTGTCTAGTCACTTTACCCCTACCTATATGTACATAGCTACCTCAATTACCTCTTACCCCTGCACATCACATCGACTCGGTACTGGTACTGCCTGTACATAGCCATGTTATTTTTACTCGTTATTGTTATTTACTGTGTGTTTTTATTTATTTTTCTCTTTAACTCTACATTGTTGGAAAAGGACCCGCAAGTAAGCATTTCACTGTTAGTCCACACCTGTTGTTTTTTTCAAAGCATGTGACCAATAAAAATGTATTTGATCTTGTTAGTGTCTGTGATATGTCAATTCAGCTCACTCCTCTTTTCCTTACAATGGTTTCTATATTCCGGTAGAGTAATCCAGTAAATCTTGTTCCTCTGAGTATCCCTGTACTCAAGACAATTTTTATCTTCATTTCACATACTAGCAAGGAAACGTAAAAAAAAATTGCAAACACTCAATGAAGCAGGTAGGGTTACTAACTCATTAACACCCATTGGTTCCTGAGCCGAATGGACAGATGCTGTTCTGCTTGCCCAAGCCACAAATCCTCTCTCAGACTTAAGTCTAGCACCACAAAACATACTTCTTAGAAATATAGTAGTATTTGAGGCACTGCTTTGGAGGACAGCACTCAGCTACCTACAGACCCAACTATACCTACTGCACACACACTGGATTAACTCTTTCTCTCTCTTTCTTTCTCTACACACAGACACCCACGCACACACCTACACACCTAAATATGTCCCAGTGACCATCCCCTCTGATGTCACTTTGATTATGCAGCTGTAGAGATGGGTGTTCCTGACGCTCCTCAGCCAACGCTTGGGGTGGGACTCACCATGTCCATCTGCTCATGGCCTGCAGTGTGAAACATACACACACACACACACACACACTGAAATAATATAGTTAACTCATCAGCGATTCTTCAGCGTGTGAGTGTATGTCATTCAAGGTTACACCCAAAACCCTGCCCCCGCTTCTCTAGCTTCCCAATGCTGTATATTTCCTATATCCCTAACAGCTCACTCAAAAAAACTGTATAAGGCTATTAACCAGAGTCTGTCCTACTCCTCTCTAGTCCTCTAAAAGGGATTGTGTTTTTTATGTGGAGCTGAAAATATACCTGGTTTTGATGTCTCTATTTCCTTTTCTATTCCTTCCCCTTTTAGGGGCCTGTTTGCGAGCCATTACACTGAGACACATTATCTGGAGGATGGCAGTGCAGTCACTGGTGCTCACAACTTTACGGTAGGCTGGAGGTCGAATGATTCTGACATTCATGTTTGACTGAACATTGTGTGCTGCTGACTTTAAAGGATGGACCTTTAAAGATGTCATGTAAACTGATGTTTCAAATTGCCCTTCTGGTAATGTTGAGGACACATGTCTGAATTATAGACATGGCATTTCCATCCAAAATATCAAATGTTGTCATCCAGTAAATGGAGAATTACTAACTTAGTTTTCAGTGGGGAATATCTGTACAGTTATTGACATACAGTCGTATTGACATGTATACCTAACAATTGGTGAATTGATACAGGGTTAGGTAACTTAAGGGGAGCCAGGTATCAATATATTTACATTATTAGACAAAGCAACGTTATTGTAAGTCCTCCAGGACCAGAGCATGCTAAATTTCAATGGCTGACAAGGCCATTTGACTTTGTTAGCTTACTGTTTGATTTACAGTAGTTAGCTACTGTAACTACGCAGATGCTATAGGTCTCACATCTTGGTCAACTGTACTTTTGCTACTCTTCCTTAAAGTAATTAGCTCAGCTGTTAAAGGTTTGACAAGCAGCTTTTCTAGGCCAGCCTTCAGGTACAACATGTTGAAGAATTCTGGGATAACCAAGCCTCATTAGTGTTCCCCCTTCACAGTTGGAGTGAGATTTAAAATAATACTTAATTGAGCAGAGGTGAGGACAGCTTGACAGGTGCTTGGCAGTTGGAAAGGGAAATGCTTTGTGATTTGGCACTGATTGACAATCTAATTTCCTCAAAGCTAAACTGTCCGAATACCCATACTTGCATTGTAAATAGTAGGTTGATTGATTATGCAAAAAAGTTTTATAGTATGTGACATTTCTCAAATTGAGAATGTTTTAAATGTCAGGACTTTATACCCTTTTTAGACTTTTTGACAAATGAAAAACCAACTGTCAAAAAACACTTATTTGTATCTTGTATCTGGCTGCAAATTTCATTTAAAAAGGTCCCTATCCAAAATGCAACTGAAAGTATTTATGGACATTATAAAATTATAAATTGGTACACACTCAAAAAATGAATCACAGTGTCCTAAAGAAAGATGAAGAAGCTAAGGTAAATGCTAAACCTAGTGTTTCCCAATATATGTCTATGGCACTGTTCCTGTTTAATGTAATGGAAGTGAAGGCCATTAAGCCTAGCTGGTGACTCAGCAATGTATATTATTTATTCATAGCAATGCTTTTTCAAATAGTTTCACATAAATAGTCTCATTCCTTTCAGGGAAGTAAGGGTGTCTCTTTTGGAGTCAAGTCAGCACAGCTGAATTGATTGTGTAAAAGTATGAGCTGGCTACGGAAAATGCCAGCCTCAAGTATTTCCTCACAGTTCAGTATTGACATTCAATATTTTTCGAACTGACTTTTGGCTAACAAATCAGTTGGTCTTGGAGGGATTAGTGTAGACTTGAAAGAAGCCTGTCAGCCATAATACAGAGGTTTGTTTTCACTCCAAACCAGACACTTCCTCCTCATCGTACTGTCTCAGACAGACAGTAGCTACATTATGTCTCTGTACACTTAGATGGCTTCCTTTCCAGTTCTTCTTTCCATGGTTGACCATGGGTGAAACAAAAGATAGGGTATAGGGTACCCAATGTATAGGGTAAATCCATTTGAATTCAATTACCGAAACATTCAGGTGATAAAGGTGCTTAAAGTTGACCCATTTTGCATACCCTACCATACCAGGAAACATCCATGTCTTCATCACTGGAAAAGATAAACGGTTTAATATAATTTAGCTGGTACACCGTTGACATTTAAATTGAATTGACATTTTAACTTCTAATTAGTAATCAAATCAAATCAAATTGTATTGGTTACATACACGTGTTTAGCAGATGTTAATGCAGGTGTGGCGAAATGATTACTACCACAAAGATGGCCGCCAGTCCACACACCGTTGAATGTCAACTTAAAAGGTAATGTCTATTCTATGATCTATATTTCTATGATTTCAATACAAATGTAGGATCTTACTTTGAGCCAGTTTGCTACAGCAGGAAAATAATCCTGCAGCAACAGGAAATGTGGATTATAATAAATTGACATTTTCATTAGGGCAAATCAAGTCAAATTTTAAAGTGGACATGACAAACTTTAGAAACCTGCTGCTATGCAGGAAAACTCTTAGCAACAAAAGAGTGATCAAATGAAGATCCCATTCAAGTAAACATTTTCTGATGTGTGGACCTTCAGCCATGTGTGGTACCATTTGAAAATATAAATGTCAATTGTACTCCCATTAACCCCAGCTGTTTAGGAGTGGTATCACACCAAACACAAATTATTGTCTAGTTCTGTTTAATTTTTTAATTTTTTTGTATATTATAAAAAAAGTTTGACAACCCTGTTTGTATATCAATCTCCACCGTTGATCTTTGCCAGTGATGAAGACATGGATGTCTCTAGCCCAAGATGGACCTTAAGTAGGCTACCATTACTCTTTAAGGTCCAAGGACCTTATATGATATCTTCGGAGGTAGACTGGCTCTGGCAGCCAAAACAGCCAAATACTAAATTGCGATACGGTCCTAGAAATATAAAACCCTTTACTTTCATATCACGTCAAAATATTTTCACAAAAGTAATGCAAAATATACACTGTTTTAACCGACTTCATCACAGTTGCAGCCGACAGTATATTTCAGTGACAACATGTTTCTGGAGACCTTCTTCTGTTTTGAAATGTATGTAGTTCCGTCCTTGTGCTGTTCGTGTCTATTAATGTTCTGTATTATGTCATGTTTCATGTTTTGTGTGGACCCCAGGAAGAGTAGCTGCTGCTTTCGCAAACAGCTAATGGGGATCCTAATCAAATACCAAATATCACACAGGTGTTCGGAGCATGCTAGACAGCTAATTAGTACAGGTGGTCCCTCTTTCATCAGTCTGTCTACTGTAAATACTCACTGTAACGTGGAAACACTAACCCTAACCCTATAAAAGTGTGTATCAATGTAACCTTTTGTTTCTTGAAAAATGTTTCTTGCCAATATGAAAAATAAGGTCCTTATGTTTCCAAAACCTTATTGCAAGCGATGCGTCTTAATGTTCAGACTGAGCGTTGGGGCTCCCCCATACATAATACGCCTTTGTCCAATTAGTATTATGTGTAATGTAACGGAACTAAGAGTCTTAATCAAGAGCTAGGATGTCTCATGGTATGGTGGGGTATGCAAAACAGGTCAACTTTGAGTACCTTTATCTCTTGAATGTTTTGGCATTCAGGTCCAAAAAGTCACTTCCTGAGCACAAATAATATGGGCAAAAACTATGTATGGAACATTTCGTTCAAATCAAAATGGGTGCTGTCAAAAAGTGATTGAATTCAAATGGATTTACTCTATACTATAGTATATTGAAAAACGTCCTGACACAGTTCAAATTTCAGTGCCATGATGGTGTCTTTCAGAAGAACTGCTACTACCATGGAGAAGTGGAGGGCCACGCTAACTCTGACGTCACTCTCAGTACCTGCTCTGGCCTCCGGTAAGTAACACTTCACTCTATAAGATCCCAGCACCCTCAGTCAGACATGCTGCATAACTGGCCCTCAAAGCTCTGTCAACAAGCAGGTATGAGTATCCACTTACCCAATAGTATAGTCAACCAGAGCATATACAGTGGGGAGAACAAGTATTTGATACACTGCCGATTTTGCAGGTTTTCCTACTTACAAAGCATGTAGAGGTCTGTAATTTGTATCATAGGTACACTTCAACTGTGAGAGACGGAATCTAAAACAAAAATCTTTTTTAAATAATTAATTTGCATTTTATTGCATGACATAAGTATTTGATCACCTACCAACCAGTAAGAATTCCGGCTCTCACAGACCTGTTAGTTGTTTTTAAGAAGCCCTCCTGTTCTCCACTCATTACCTGTATTAACTGCAACTGTTTGAACTCGTTACCTGTATAAAAGACACCTGTCCACACACTCAATCAAACAGACTCCAACCTCTCCACAATGGCCAAGACCAGAGAGCTGCGTAAGGACATCAGGGATAAAATTGTAGACCTGCACAAGGCTGGGATGGGCTACAAGACAATAGGCAAGCAGCTTGGTCAGAAGGTAACAACTGTTGGCGCAATTATTAGAAAATGGAAGAAGTTCAAGATGACGGTCAATCTCCCTCGGTCTGGGGCACCATGCAAGATCTCACCTCGTGGGGCATCAATGATCATGAGGAAGGTGAGGGATCAGCCCAGAACTACACGGCAGGACCTGGTCAATGACCTGAAGAGAGCTGGGACCACAGTCTCAAAGAAAATCATTATTAACACACTACGCCGTCATGGATTAAAATCCTGCAGCGCGTGCAAGGTCCCCCTGCTCAAGCCAGCGCATGTCCAGGCCCGTCTGAAGTTTGCCAATGACCATCTGGATGATCCAGAGGAGGAATGGGAGAAGGTCATGTGGTCTGATGAGACAAAAATAGAGCTTTTTGGTCTAAAGAGGAAGAAGAAGGATGAGTACAACCCCAAGAACACCATCCCAACCGTGAAGCATGGAGGTGAAAACATCATTCTTTGGGGATGCTTTTCTGCAAAGGGGACAGGATGACTGCACCGTATTGAGCGGAGGATGGATGGGGCCATGTATCACAAGATCTTGGCCAACAACCTCCTTCCCTCAGTAAGAGCATTGAATATGGGTCGTGGCTGGGTCTTCCAGCATGACAACGACCCGAAACACACAGCCAGGGCAACTAAGGAGTAGCTCCGTAAGAAGCATCTCAAGGTCCTGGAGTGGCCTAGCCAGTCTCCAGACCTGAACCCAATAGAAAATCTTTGGAGAGAGCTGAAAGTCCGTATTGCCCAGCGACAGCCCCGAAACCTGAAGGATCTGGAGAAGGTCTGTATGGAGGAGTGGGCCAAAATCCCTGCTGCAGTGTGTGCAAACCTGGTCAAGAACTACAGGAAACGTATGATCTCTGTAATTGCAAACAAAGGTTTCTGTACCAAATATTAAGTTCTGCTTTTCTGATGTATCAAATACTTATGTCATGCAATAAAATGCAAATTAATTACTTAAAAATCATACAATGTGATTTTCTGGATTTTTGTTTTAGATTCCGTCACTCAGTGTTGAAGAGTACCTATGATAAAAATTACAGACTTCTACATGCTTTGTAAGTGGGAAAACCTGCAAAATCGGCAGTGTATCAAATACTTGTTCTCCCCACTGTAAGAGATCCCTAGACAGAGAACATGGTCTTGGTCTGGGCCACCCAGTGATTATCTGTCCTCTCCTCCAGTCTTCTCTGGGCATGTGTCTATGCCTAATGGCCACCTGGAAGTAATAAAGCTGCCTGACTGAGTGTAAACAGCAACAGAAAGCCTGCTGATGTATGCTCATCTCCTGTTTAATTACCCCAAAAGCTACAGATGCATTATGTGACGAGAAAACGTTTAATATGCCATTATCCTTTTAACAACACAATAAAAGCTAATGAAGAGGAACATTTAGCTGTAGTACATTGTGATAAAATGTTGACCTTAACTAGAAGTAATGCTGTAGCTGAAGAATCCACCCCAATGGAGTTTTACTGGTAAAACTGTATCTTGTACCTCATGACAAAATCCTTGAGGCAGACAGATGTTTGATGAGCAATATGTGGCTTGGCTTCGATGGCAAAACAAATTGTTTCAGAGTTTTGGTTGGCCTAAGAGCCTTTTTGGAGAGTTGAATCTACTGTAAGTCAGTGGGTCCATTTACATTGACTGAGTTATTGCGCTAAGAGCCATTAGTTCAGTCCCAAAATCGAGAAATCCAAAAATAAGCAAAAATCTAAATAAATCCAGCCGCAAGAAAGGAAATAAAGATTGATTGTACCAGTTGAGTTGTTATGCTATGTATTAATCCAAAGGAAAGGAAGTACAGAGTGAAAAAAATGTATAATATATATATCAATAGGCCATTTACTTTTTCCACATTTTGTTACGTTACAGCCTTATTCTAAAATTGATTAAAAAAAAATAAAAAAATGTAAATACCCCATAATGACAAAGCAAAAACAGGTTTCTAGAAATGTTAGCAAATGTATAATAAATAAAAAACAGAAATACCTTATTGACGTAAGTACTCTGACCCTTTGCTATGAGACTTGAAATTGCGCTCAGGTGTTTCTATTGATCATCCTTGAAATGTAACTACAACTTGATTGGAGTTCACCTGTGGTAAATTCAATTGATTGGACATGATTTGGAAAGGCACACTCCTTTCTACAGTGGCAAGAAAACATTTGTGAACCCTTTGGAAATACCTGTATTTCTGCATAAATTGATCATAACATTTGATATGATCTTCATCTAAGTCACAACAATAGACAAACACAGTCTGCTTAAACTAGTAACACACAAACAATTATACATTTTCATGTCTTTATTGAACACACCGTGTAAACATTCACAGTACAGGGTGGGAAAAGTATGTGAACCCTTGGATTTAATAAAAGGTTGACCCTCCTTTTGCAGCAATAACCTTAACCAAATATTTTCTGTAGTTGCAGATCAGACCTGCACAACAGTCAGGAGGAATTTTGGACCATTGTTTCAGTTCAGCAATATTCTTGGGATGTCTGGTGTGAACCGCTCTCTTGAGGTCATGCCACAGCATCTCAATCAGGTTGAGGTCAGGACTCTGACTGGGCCACTCCAGAAGGCGTATTTTCTTCTGTTGAAACCATTCTGTTGTTGATTTACTTCTGTGTTTTGTGTGGTTGTCCTGTTGCATCACCCAACTTCTGTTGAAGTTCAATTGGAGGACAGATAGCCTTACATTCTCCTTGATAAACTTCGATGATAGCAAGCTGTCCAGGCCCTGAGGCAGCAAAGCAGCACCAAACCATGATGCTCCCTCCACCATACTTTACAGTTGGGATGGCATCTTGATGTTGGTGTGCTGTGCTGTGACAGTGACAGAATATTTTGCCAGGTGCTCTTTTGCGAACTTCAGAAGGCATGCAGCAATGTGGTGTCCTCCCATGAACACCGTTCTTGTTTAGTGTTTTAAGTATCATAGACTCGTCAACAGAGATGTTAGCATGTTCCAGAGATTTCTGTAAATCTTTAGCTGACACTAGGATTCTTCTTAACCTCATTGAGCATTCTGCACTGTGCTCTTGCAGTCATCTTTGCAAGACGGCCACTCCTAGGGAGAGTAGCAACAGTGCTCAACTTTCTCCATTTATAGACAATTTGTCTTACCGTGGACTGACTTTTAGAGATACTTTTGTAACTCTTTCCAGATTTATGCAAGTCAACAATTCTTAATCTTAGGTCTTCTGAGATCTTTTTTGTTCAAGGCATGGTTCACATCAGGCAATGCTTCTTGTAAATAGCAAACTCGAATTTTGTGAATGTTTTTAATAGGGCAGGGCAACTCTAACCATCTCCCATCTCGCCTCATTGATTGAACTCCAACCTACACTGTGAATGTTTAAATTATGTATTCAATATAGACAAGAAAAATACAATAATTTGTGTGTTATTAGTTTAAGCACACTGTGTTTGTCTGTTGTTGTGACTTAGATTATTTATTTTGCTACAGTTGAACTATAATAGTTCAGGATTATGGATTTTATCGCAGCTGAACGTCGACAGGAGTCGTCAACTGTTATTATTTACAACAGAGCCCAGCTCCTGGATTTAGCCCACGCAGCGCTAGTGCTCCCCAGGGAAAAGTTTGATATTCCGGACGAGTTGAAAAGGCGACGCCGTCGACGCAGGGTGGGATTGAAATGTAAGGCAAAGCGGAGGAAATACAAGTACAAGCCAGCTATACCGTCTATTATTATGGGCAATGTGAGGTCACTACACAACAAGATGGACGAGCTAGAGGGTCTTGTCCGTGGACAAAGGATCTATCGGGAAACGAGCCTAATGCTTTTCACTGAGACTTGGCTGAACGATAACATCCCCATTGAGAACGTCACTATCGACGGTTTCCAGACCATCAGAGCGGACAGGGATCGTGTCTCTTCCGGTAAGAGCAAGGGTGGTGGGCTGGCTTTATTAGTTAACAACAGATGGTGTAATCCGAAACATATTACTCTTAAGGAAGAGTTTTGTAGCCCGGACATTGAACTGTTAGCTGTTAGCTTGAGACCCTACTATTTCCCGAGGGAATTCACGGCGGCCATTGCTGTTATTGTTTACATCCCGCCCTCTGCTGACGCAAACACAGCATGTGACGTCATCCACTCTGTTATCGCGAGGTTACAGACCGCGCATCCCAGTGCTTTCTTTGCCATTTCGGGGGATTTTAACCACCACTTGTTGTATGCTAATGTGAAGGACGCATACAACTCCACTGCACTCCCTCCCCTCGGTAGATCGGATCACAACCTTGTCCACCTCACCCCACTCTACAGGCCTTTGGTCCAACAGCAGCCTGCGACCACCAGGACCATTAGGAGATGGTCCCCGGAGGCGACTGAGGCCCTACAGGACTGCTTTGAAACAACAGACTGGGATGTGCTCTGTGAGGCTCATGGGGAGGACATCGATGGACTTACTGACTGCATAACAGACTATATTAATTTTTGTGTAGACAAAACTGTACCCACCAGGAAGGTACGCTGTTTCCCAAACAATAAACCCTGGGTCACCAGCGACCTGAAGGCCCTGCTGAATGAGAAGAAGAGGGACAAGGACAAATTGAAATGCGTCCAGAGGGAGCTGAAGTTGCGGATTGCTGAGGGGAAGAGAGTGTATAAGGAGAAGATGGAGGACAAGCTGAGGCAGAGCCAGGTGAGAGAGGTGTGGAAGGGTATGAGAAATATCACTGGCTTCAAAAAGTCAAACAGTGGGCAGACGGAGGGGACCCAGGACAGAGCCAATGAGCTGAACCAATTTTTTAACAGGTTTGATACTGGCCCTGTCCACCTCCCCTCCAGCTCCCCAGACCACACACCCTCACACCCTTGCTCACAACACCTCTGCTGAGACAATCAGTGAACCCACCTCCGCCCCTGCTCCCCCTGGACTGATCCTCAACACCCCCCTTCCCCCCACCTCCCCACCTGGGCTGGCTTTCACCACCAACCAAGTGAAGAGAGAGCTGGAGAGACTACATCAGTGGAAAGCGGCGGGCCCTGATGGCATCAGCCCAAGGGTGCTTAGGGTCTGTGCTGACCAACTGTGTGGAATACTCCAGCAGCTTCAACCTTAGCCTGAGCCTAGAAAGGGTCCCTGTGCTGTGGAAAACATCCTGCCTCGTCCCAGTGCCCAAGAAGGCACACCCCACTGTCCTGAATGATTTCAGACCTGTAGCGCTAACATCCCACATCATGAAGACCCTGGAAAGGTTAGTCGTCGCTCACCTCAGACCCCTGGTGTATACATCAATGGACCCCCTGCAGTTTGCATACCAGCGCAACATTGGGGTGGATAATGCAATCATCTACCTTCTGCAGAGGGCCTACTCTCACCTGGACAACGCAGGTTGCACTGTGAGGGTTATGTTTTTTGACTTCTCCAGTGCCTTCAATAAGTTCTCGGATGACTCTGCTATTGTAGGGTGCATCAGGGGTGGGCAGGAGGAGGAGTACAGGAGACTTTGTGTTGTGGTGTGAGCAGAACCACCTTCAGCTCAACATCAGCAAAACAAAGGAGATGGTGGTGGACTTCAGGAGAACCAAGGCACAACTGACTGCAGTCCCATTACAGGGGATGGATGTGGAAATGGTTGGGTAATACAAGTTCCTGGGAGTCCATATGGACAACAGGCTGGAATGGGCTGGTAACACCGGGGCCCTGTACAAAAAGGGCCAGAGCCGACTCTACTTTCTGAGAAGGCTCAGGTCCTTCAACGTGTGCAGTAAACTACTGCATACCTTCTACCAGTCTGTGGTGGCCAGTGCCATCTTTTTTGCAGTGGTGTGCTGGGGAGCAAACATCAAAGCCGGTGATGCTTCTCGGGTAAATAAGCTGATCAGGAAGGCTAGCTCTGTCCTGGGGATGTGCCTTGACACTCTAGAGGAGGTGGCGGAGAGATGGATCCTGGCCAAACTGCTGGCCATCATGGACAACGTCACCCACCCTCTGCACGCTATGGTTATGAGGCAGAGGAGCACTTTCAGTCACAGACTGATCCCACCACGGTGTGCCAGAGAGCGCTACAGGAGGTCCTTCCGGTCGGCGGCTATTATACTATATAATGCCTCACCGGGGTGCCGTGCCGTCGGCAACATAGATCTGGAACTGTTGGGGTGCTAGGACCTAGTTTAACAATTATGCATCTATCCGTGAGTAACTCTGGTCCGTCAACACTCATTCACTCAGGACCTACTTATTCATGCAGGTCTGTATATACATACTCATGTACAGTTGTTATATCATATCACGTGCAATATTGCTAGTAATTCTTGGACCTAACTTATGTAGGCATTCACTCAGGAATGCATATCAGTATCCTGTCAGTTGCACCTTTTCTCATTGCTTTTAGTATATCGAATGTGCAATACGTGCAGTTGTCTGTAATTAAACCCTGCTCACTAAGGACTGTATTTATTACCCCAAATTATATCATACACTCATTTAGCTATTAAAGTATCTCTTCCTGTCATTTACCTGTACAGTTTGTGTAACCATGCAAGTATTCACTTATCTGTAAATATAACTGTATACTTACCTGTTCATTTAGCCAGTCTGTCTATTAAGTAAACTATTATTACCCTCGCTCATATCATACGCATTTTTAGCTACTGAAGTATTTCTCTGCCATCGACCTGTATATTATAGTTAACCATCCAACATCCACCAATGTATAGTGTACATATTCAGCAAACCACCCCATACTATGCAATGTCTTTTTATAGCTTTTATTTTTTTTGCACTCCAGATATCTTGTATTTCTATACTTTTTCATACTGCCGCTCTATGTATCATGTACCGTGTATCTGTCTTTTCTGTACTTTCGTTGTGGCATTTTGCACCTGCCCTGTGTTTTGTTGTAGCTGCTTGACAATGAAATTTCCCCCCCGGGGGATCAATAAAGTACCTATCTATCTATCTATCTATCTATTTATCTAGATGAAGATCAGATTTTCAGACCAATTTATGCATATATCCAGGTAATTCCAAAAGGTTCACATACTTTTTCTTTCCACTGTATATAAGGTCCCACAGTTGACAATGCATGTCAGAGCTAAACCAAGCTGTGAGGTCGAAGAAATTGTCCGTAGTGCTCAGAGACAGGATTGTGTTGAGGCACAGATCTGGGGAAGGGTACCAAACAATTTCTTTAGCACAGTGGCCTCCATCATTCTTAAATGGAAGAAGTTTGGAACCACCAAGACTCTTCCTAGAGCTGGCCGCACAGTTGGGGGAGAAGGGCCTTGGTCAGGGAGGTAACCAAGAACCCGATGGTCACTCTGACAGAGCTCTAGAGTTCCTCTGTGGGGATGGGAGAACCTTCCAGAAGGACAACCATCTCTGCAGCACTCCACCAATCAGGCCTTTATGGTAGAGTGGCCAGACTGAAGCCACTCCTCAGTAAAAGGCACATGACAGCCCGCTTGGAGTTTGCCAAAAGGCACCTAAAGACTATCAGACCATGAGAAACAACATTCTCTGGTCTGATGAAACCAAGATTGAACTCTTTGGCCTGAATGCCAAGTCACGTCTGGAGTAAACCTGGCACCATCCCTATGGTGAAGCATGGTGGTGGTAGCATCATGCTGTGGGGATGTTTTTCAGCGGCAGGGACTGGGAGACTACTCAGGATCGAAGCAAAGATGAACGGTACAGAGAGATCCTTGATGAAAACCTGCTCCAGAGCACTCAGGAACTTAGACTGGGGCGAAGGGTCACCTTCCAACAGGACAACAATCCTAAGCATACAGCCAAGACAACCCAGGAGTGGCTTCAGGACAGGTCTCTGAATGCCCTTGAGGGTCCAGCCAGAGCCCGGACTGTAAATAGCCTTCCACACTTTGGTCCTTGAATGTCAATAGTCCACAAAAAGGAAACTTCGCTTGATGATCAATACACTATCCCTTACAATACTTTGAGGAAGGCCTTTCAACTATAAAGAGTTACAAACATTTCTGACCACAAATGCAGTCAAAAATCAAGATGGCTTTGCCGTTCCTGACACACTCAAACCAGGGTTGCGTTCAGTACGACAGAACGGTATGCAACGTTAAACTCAAAGGAAACGGTACTGTACTGAACGACCAGTTGAAAAAGGTGTGATTATTGTGTCCCAGAGGGCAGTTATCATATGGTGAGCTGCACGAGTTTTGCGATTTCAGATGGTCACGCCCATATTGATCAGACCACACCCACCAAACAGGAGCAAACCTACCTCAAAGGCTGTTGAAGAACGGTGCACACCGTTTTGGGGAAATGTGTCGTTCAATGCAAACTGTCACACAACGTAGCAAATGTTGGAGCGAACTGAACACACCCTAGGAAGTGACTATGGGTGTGGCTAGGGTGTGACTGGGGCAGAGTCCACAGCCTATACACATCTCAAGGGACCATGGAACATTGTGGGTTACAACATATTCAATAAAAACCGGTAAGATGTTTTTGATGTCTAAAACAATATTAATGAAGTGATTGTGTAAAAGGTCCAGTAAATCAACCCACCCGCACTGCTCACAGCCAGCAAAGTAAACATGTGGAATTGAGAAATGACTTGTGTTTTAAAACACGCCATCTGCAATGTATTTGTCCTCTTGAAACTAGCCCTGATATGTGATTCATGCCAGACTTTAGATTTGTATTTGCTAACACCAGATTGAAGATCCAGATCCTTATCATAGAGAAATACCTCAATCATTGACTTGTTTTCCACATAGCTCATGAACATTTTGTATTATAGAGTCAGGTCACATATCGCCCTGTCCTCACAGTCAATGCATTATGTCAGATTTGTTGAACACCATTACCTTGTCTTCCCTTCTCTTCCAGGGGTTTCATCTCACTTGAAAATAAGACCTTCATCCTACAGCCATCATTGTACAAGGACAATAATAAACACATAATCTACCGAGGGGAAAACCTCAACCTGTCCCCCGGAACCTGTGGTCATGGCTTCAACATGTCTTCTGTTACCCCTGACAACCATCTCAGAAGCCCTTTTAGAACATTCAGTACCAGGGTAAGGTTCATCATCAACTACAGCAACAACGGAGTTCTTCATCCGACCATTCAGATAACCTCCATCAAATACCACTTTAGCAATATTTCAGGATTCCATTAACAACAACGATCATGATAAAGCTCTCAGATAGAATCATTAGATATAGAAATATTCAGAAGTCAGAGCTTGATAATGGATTAATGTTCTAGATGGTCTGGAGCGTGGGCTCATGGACTTATGACATTGTCGACCAGATAGCTTTCTGATAGCAGCTGCGACACAAGGTTCTGGGTTTGATAACAAACAGAGCGAGGAGGATGCCATCTTTCATGATAGGAAATCAATGTATCTGCCAACTGACAAGATTCATAGGAAACACTTTCTCTGATGTATTACATAACACCATTTGAAACAGGCTGATATAATTTTTGTTTTGTAATGGGAAGCCCTTAGGGAGATATTAAATATTCATTTGTAAAATGATGCATGCCTTTATAGCTTTTTTTTATTTTTTTATTTTTTTATTTAACTAGGCAAGTCAGTTAACAGTAACAAATTCTTATTTACAATGACAGCCTCCCTACAGGGTCAGCCTTAGTAGTACGGCGCCCCCGGAGCAAATTAGGGTTAAGTGCCTTGCTCAAGGACACATCGCCAGGTTTTTCACCTTGTCGGCTCGGCGACCTTTCGGTTACTGGCCCAACGCTCTATTGGATTAGAGGTAGGATCAAATTTATTTTTGCCATATATTTTTGGATAAAACACAGCACTTTATGGCACTAGGATCGATTAAAGACAAAGACAGCAATTTTTTGCTGTGACTAAACTATGACCAGGAGCCAGGGCTTAAACTGGATTGGTTTTGTACCTGGATTGGAGCTCAGACCAGCACATGAACCATGGTAGAGATCCAACCTTGGCCTTACTTTCTCCCTCTCTCTATATCAGGGCCAGGGCAGGAGCGTGGGCCCTGCTCCCCACACCAATCTCCATATACCAGGTATACAGGTCCATCTGCCACTACCACAGTACCTGCATCCATACGTAATCCTGGTCCTCCCTTTTTCATCAGAAACAATAACCAAGACACTCACTGACACAGTGAATCAGCAGCTTTCAATGTTAATGCTTTAAAAGCTCTCTATAAAAAGCACAGGAGTACTACAGTATGATAGGTGAACAATATATTCCAGAGAAAAGTGTCTGCTGTCTGCGTGAATCAGCAGATGAATAATAGGCTTTTTTTGTGAAGCTTTGGCCACTGGTGTGTAGGCGGTTAATGCAAAGTTGAAATCAAAGGTGATGCCGTGAAAGAAGCCTTTTGAAAAATTAATAAGCAATATTTTTGAAGTAGCTTTAACATAAAGAACCCAATGTGGACTCACAGGAAGTTGTGCGTAAGTGTGCGTTGTTTACAATGCTCAAAAAAGACCATCTTGAGCAGAAGGGAGGTTAAATTTAGAATCTCACCCCCCCTCTCTCTCTCTTTCTGCATCACAGCACAAGAGGCACACTCAGAAGACTACCAAATACGTAGAGCTGATCATTGTTGCAGACAACAGAGAGGTAATGTATCTATAATGTATTTATAATGCAAGTGTAAAAGTCCTATCATCACCCCACACATTATTACCATGCATATGTGGTTTGCTCATTAACAATGGCCCAGAGATGGGCATGATGATGTAAGCCACACAGACTTTGCTGAAGAAAATAGGCGAGACTTTAACAACGCAATAACAAATCCACCCTAGGTAACGGCAGAATTAGGTCAGTGTGCTGCTACAATCAGTGTGGTCATCGGTGGCAGCCATATTCCACAGGAAGTGCTGAACGATTCCCCAGTGGACTAGACAGGAAACAGGAAACGGTGTGGATACAGAAGAAGGAAAGAAAGTCTCACACTGGGATTTCCCCTTGGCTGCCCCTAGCTGATGCTGTTGACCTGAACTGGAAGAGAGGAGGAGAGAACCCATTTGCTTGTCCAGCTCTATAAAGGGCCGGTTGGATGGTTCAGCTAAGTAGGCCTTCACTTAGGGCACTCAAGCAGGTGGATGCACAGTTGGATGAAAAAAGAGAGTCTGTCTCAACATGGATTGCATCCGACTCCTCTTACATGCTATTTGTGCCAATGCACATGCTCCCCGTTGTCTTGCCAATAGTTTTTTTTCCCACTGTGAGATCAGCCCAGATCCATATTGATCGCAGCTTGACAATCTGTCTAGTATGTTATACCTTCACTCTCAGACAGGTTGAAGATACAGGGTATCTGTAATTCATGGGCCATTTCTGCAAAGAGTTACCATTATACTGTACTAGCTTGTGTAAAGGACAAAATATACATGATAAGGAAAACTGAGAACAAATATTTTACAAAAACAATAAACTAACTTACTTGGCCAAAAATAGCAAAATGCCCATAAACTCACTGAGTTACTCACATCTGAGTATTTGGCAGATCTTTAGTAACAGCATGATTCCTCGGCAAGCAGGTACATTCTCAATAAACATTCAGTACATAATAGTACACTTTATTCAAATGTATAATTAGCACAAACATTAGCATTTACGATAAACTTTCGAAACACTCCTTAAATGGGAGATTCCACTTAAACGGGAGAAACCAAATAAAGCTCTGAACGTCACCGGCTCATGCTCACTTAGGAACCCAGTTCACAAAGAAGGTGGTGAGTAGAACAGGGTGGCAGTAAATTATATGATAACCAGACTCGGGCGTTTGTGTTCTTATAAAGCTAACATAAAGAATAATATAATAATGATTATATGATATAATAATAATGATCATAGAAATAGTCATGTTGTACTGTATATTATGGGCATTATCTTGTACTCTCATCTACTATTCATGTCCTTCTTTGCTTCCTAATGTCTAACAATGTTAACCTGGTGGTTGTGTGTTCAGTTTCAGAAACAGGGGAAGGACGTTGAGAGGGTGAAGCAGAGACTGGCAGAGATAGCCAATTACGTGGACAAGGTAAAACCTCCACCTCCCAATGCACAGCAGAGATCCATCATATGTTTAAAATAGAAATACCTCTGGCAGTAAAGATTAATGCCACACCAGTCTAATATATTCATGTCAGTCTCTCACAACGGATTTTAGTCCATCTAAAATAGTATTTTAGAGCTATCGATAGATCGCTCGTAAAAGAGGGTCCCAAGCAAGTCCTAAGCCATTCATCCATACTACCTTTTTATGTAAATCTGTCCAAAAATACTTTGTTGATATGGGAGAGATCCTACGATAGTACTACAACTATGCATCCTTCTACTCACTGCCCCTCTCCTCCTCCTCCTCTTCAGTTCTATAGGGTCCTGAACATCCGTGTGGCCCTGGTGGGCCTGGAGGTGTGGAGCGACGCTGATAAGTGTCCTGTCACTCAGGACCCCTTCAACACCCTGCATGAGTTCCTAGACTGGAGGAAAGTCAAACTGCTGCCTACGAAATCCCACGACAACGCTCAGCTCATCAGGTGGAGATCCTACAGTACACATAAACGCATAAACACACATATGAAGCACCTACTCAAAACAAAGAGACACGCACGTTTAATCGCCCATACAGTTTCTGATTCATACAGAAGCTTCCGTTGTTTGTGATTTGGGATACGAATAGGCTATGATTGGATTTTCCGTATGTATTTAAACCCTGAAGTCACTTTCTGTTACTCTCCTCGATCCCCTTCCCCCCCAGTGGGGTGTACTTCCAGGGTACCACCATTGGCATGGCCCCCATCATGAGCATGTGTACAGTGGAGCAGTCTGGAGGCATCGTCATGGTGAGTACAAGCTAAACCTTACTGTTCCTCATCTGTTCAGTCTGATGCTATCAGCAGCATTGATATTGTTCAGAGCTCAGCTTATCACTTATCCAGACGCACCGTGTAAAGAAAATGTGTTCACCGTTCATTGTTTGGTGAGGGGGTCGGAGGAAATGATGATTGTTAACACCAGGATATTCACACCCACGTACACACAGATGCAATCACGCGTGCGCGCGCACACAAACACACACATACACACACATACCATCCAATAATTTCCCAACTAGTCCAGTTATAAATGTAGGCCGATGTGGGTTTGAGGTAAATCACTGTACATATAGAGCTTAATCAAGACAAATGTAGCTTTTTTTATGAGGGGTGATAAATACTATAGGCCACCAAATACTATAGGTCATAATATAATACCCTTTACTCACTACCACGCACAACCCACACAGTTCCTTTTTTCAATGAGCAAAGTGAGCTGTGTTTCCGTCCCCACTGTATTACCTGATACCCATTTCCCCCACAATTTGTGTTCTAGCCAATGAGCTTCAGCCCCTCACCATTTGAGTGACAGCTAGCAAGACGGACACACAGCAGAGCGAGAGAGAGAGAGAGAGCAATGGCGTGGTGCACATATCTGCACATATGTGATGTAGTACGCAATTTTTGCGGGCCACTTTTGGCTCATGAATGCTACTTTCTGAACTACTGGCTAAAAAGTATACAAAAGTACCGGAAAATCTCTTTAATAGATATGTTTTTCTTCTGGCCAGGGTTGGCTGGATATTCCCAGATGTTTGTCCTACCCATTACTCACACAAGGCACAGACTTGGAGCAGGATTACAGAACCATGTATCGAGTTATAGGGCCAAAGGATCAGATGAACCACTTCATATTCCACCATATGTTATTACTAACTCCAACCCCCTTTATTTGCTCCACATGTAGGTTGAATTTTACAGTTTGTACTTTGCTGGGTTTTTAAAACATGTTTAGTCATTCATTGTAAACAAAATACAATCATCTTGTTTTGGGAGATAAAATATCCCCCTGCATGTCTGTAAATGATATCAGAAAGACCACAAAACCTTTTAATGACCAAACTAACCCTACCGTGTTGTCACCATCACAGCTAGCTTAGAAGGGCTGACTCTGTCTTCAACTACGTCAATTCACTCTCTCTGATTCTACAATTACAGTGCTTGTGAAGGGGCACTCAACCATGATGCGTGCAGTATGATCTGCACCACTCAGTGACATCCATGAGACCTCTCATAAACATGACAGGGCTGGGAGAGATGTAGTATCCTTCCTCTAAAACCCCAGGAAACGTGTCCCGCCATGCGGATCCGTAATCAGGACCCTCCACTCCTCTTTAAAGGGAAAGACCATGCATTTCTCATGAACATTCAAACAAGGCCTCTGTACACAAAAGTGGTTGTGGAGCTGGCTAGAGACATAGGGACCTATGGATTGAGCAAATGGCTGATTCATGTGCCTAATTTTTGTGCCTTGTTGTGTCGCGTTGGATGACAGCATCCACATAGGGGACACATTATATGACTGAGACAAGTCTTTCAGTCTCCAGTATCCCCGAGTAAATTCAGAGCTTGGTGTGTGTGTGTGTGTTCACTACCGTTCAAAAGTTTGGGGTCACTTAGAAATGTTCTTGTTTTTTGAAAGAAAAGCAATTTTTTGTCTATTAAAATAACATCAAATTGATCAGAAATACGGTGTAGACATTGTTAATGTTGTAAATGACTATTGTAGCTGCAACGACACATCGACAGCTTACGGCTTATTTTTTATGGAATATCTACATAGGCGTACAGAGGCCCATTATCAGCAAACATCACTCCTGTGTTCCAATGGCACGTTGTGTTAGCTAATTCAAGTTTATCATTTTAAAAGGCTAATTGATCATTAGAAAACCCTTTTGCAATTATGTTAGCACAGCTGAAAACTGTTGTGCTAATTATAGAAGCAATAAAACTGTATCTGGAGCATCAGCATTTGTGGGTTTGATTACAGGCTCAAAATGGCCAGAAACAAATAACTTTCTTCTGAAACTCGTCAGTCTATTCTTGTTCTGAGAAATGAAGGCTATTCCATGTAAGAAATTGCCAAGAAACTGTACTACTCCCGTCACAGAACAGCGCAAACCGGCTCTAACCAGAATAGAAAGAGGAGTGGGAGGCCCCCGGTGCAGAACTGAGCAAGAGAACAAGTACATTAGAGTGTCTAGTTTGAGAAACAGACGCCTCAGAGTCCTCAACTGGCAGCTTCATTAAATAGTACCTGCAAAACACCAGTCTCAACGTCAACAGTGAAGAGGCGACTCCGGGATGCTGGCCTTCTAGGCAGAGTTGCAAAGAAAAAGCCATATCTCAGACTGGCCAATAAAAAGAAAAGATTAAGATGGGCAAAAGAACACTGGACAGAGGAAGATGTTGCTTTTTCTTTGCAACTCTGCCTAGAAGAGGAAGATTGGAAAAAAGTGTTATGGACAGACAGATCTACGTTTGAGGTGTTCGGATCACAAAGAAGAACATTCGTGAGACGCAGACCAAATTAAAAGATGCTGGAGGAGTGCTTGACGCCATCTGTCAAGCATGGTGGAGGCAATGTGATGGTCTGGGGGTGCTTTGGTGGTGGTAAAGTGGGAGATCTTGAAGAAGGAAGGCTCTCACTCCATTTTGCAACGCCATGCCATACCCTGTGGACGGTGCTTAATTGGAGCCAATTTCTTCCTACAACAGGACATTGACCCAAGGCACAGCTCCAAACTAAGCAATAACTATTTAGGGAAGAAGCAGTCAGCTGTTATTCTGTCTATAATGGAGTGGCCAGCACAGTCACCAGATCTTGACCCTATTGAGCTGTTGTGGGAGCAGCTTGACCGTATGGTATGTAAGAAGTGCCCATCAAGCCAATCCAACTTGTGGGAGGTGCTTCAGGAAGCATGGAGTGAAATCTCTTCAGATTACCTCAACAAATTGACAAAATGCCAAAGGTCTGCAAGGCTGTAATTACTGAAAATGGAGGATTCTTTGACGAAAGCAAAGTTTGAAGGACACAATTATTATTTCAATTAAAAATCATTATTTATAATTTTTTCAACGTCTTGACTATATTTCCTATTCATTTTGCATTACATTTAATGTATGCTTTCATGGAGAACAAGGACATTTCTAAGTGACCCCAAACTTTTGAATGGTAGTGTATGTGTATGTGTCAGTGTGTCTATACATAATTCATGGCTTAGTGGCTGTGGTTCACCTGGTGTGGCTTAATAAAGACACACGCACATAGTGTGTAAAGCTCCATGGGGAGGGACCTTTATAATTTATACTGTGCTGCACTTAACTGTGCAGCAAGCTTCAGCAGCTGTTGTTATCTTCACTTCTACTGTTCCCTCGCTTGCTTCTCTTTGTCTCTCAGTGTCTTTGCCGCTCTTTTTTTTTCAGTCTCATTCCATTCTCTCTCTGCACTCATATCTGCCTTTCTCTGTCTGGTACTTTTCAGTTTGTCCAATTTGTCCTAATTTTTTTCTCCATCACTCTTCCCTTCTCCCTATTTCTCTTCACCCCTTCCCTCCCTCTACCCTGTCGCCTTCTGAAGGACAGTGGTCTAGCTTATCGGTGCACTAAAATGCCATAATGCACCAAGTTTATATTGCTCCCCAGCATCTGTCCCCACTGGCAGTAGTGTGTGATTGGGGTTGGTTGGGGCTTGTGAGCGAACAGCAGACAGCCTCCGATGAGCTCCCATCCTCCATGAGCAGAATGTCTAATGACATGTGGATCAGTGGCACCTAATGGAACCACTGTGGGCCTGTAGAGTCAACCGAACATAGATAGATATGTAGTTAACTAGATGTGTAGTGAACTAATGTATTACTTTACATTGTAGCTGTTTACTCTATGCAACAACCATTGTCTTCCAAACAGTTGATGGATATCCGCTGAGCTTAATTAACTAAATATTGTGCTTCTCCTTAGCTATTCATACTAGACATTACATAAAGCAGTTATTATACAATAGTTACTAATGGTGTGGTTTTCAGAAAGATTCACAGAACTAAGTACAGAAGTGTGTTCTCAGTTGTCCGTTTTTTCTCCATTTCCTTTTTCGACAGAATATGAATGTGTTTTTTTTTCTTCTGTAGGATCATTCGGATAATCCCCTGGGTGCGGCTGTGACTTTAGCACACGAGCTGGGCCACAACTTTGGCATGAACCACGACACTCCAGAGCGGGGGTGTGGCTGCAGGATGACAGTGGACCGTGGGGGCTGTATCATGACCCCCTCCACTGGGTGAGTGATGCAAATGGCACAGTCCATTCATATTAATGGGTTATAAAAACAGTGTATAAAAATTTGTTATAAAAACTGGATGGTAGGCCAGCTCTATCAATTCTAGTCAATTTCGGAAAATGTAGGTTTCAGTTTGTCTGTACTGGCTCAAATTGAAATGGAGGTTCCCTCTAAAATCTGATAGTCCCTTTTGTCTCATCAATGTGTAACAGTTTAACTTAGCCTTTAACTCCCAAATCAACTATACTCTTTACCAGTATGCAAATTAAGTTCCATTTATTCCCCAACTTTTCAGAATAAAATTAGCAACTTTTGTTTACCTTGTGTTAACAGACCATACAGACAAGATTAATCACCTCAGAGCTTATACGGGGTCGATCGTTATATAATGTAAACACTAGTTCCCTGTGTGTGTCATTGTTAATGTGTGGATGGTCATGCATCTTGCTGAGGGCTGGGACCAACCTCCCAGCCTGAAGACAGAGAGGCTGCTCACAGATTCTCTCCCCGTTTCCAGCCTGGGATCTCGTGATAATGCAGCTGCCTGCGAGTGATGGACCATGTTACTGTTCCTTAGTAAACAGTAGTCAGATAAGGTGTACCCTGCGCGTATTATGAGATTTCACCCTTGGTCTGATGGCAATTTGTTTTATCTGATGATGAGTGGACTTGCAGACGGATGGATGTGTTTGGGATGGATTCTACAGCCTTGTGAGAGAGGGGAAGTAGAGGGAAAGGGGAAACTATATGTCAGGTAGATAGACAGACGGGTGCCCAAGCAGTGCAGTCTGTTATTGCCATCGGAATTGGAAATGTAGAAATTCAGCTGCTTCCTGAGCAGTACATCTGAGGGGGTTTAGTTAAAGGACGCGTCGCTGCCTCCTGTTCGGAACTGTGTCTGAGGGGTGTGGGCGGCAATCGGACACAGCTGATTCACAGCCTGTCGACGACGGCCCCTCTTGTCTCTGGGCTGGCTGTGTTTCCACTGGACCATGCTCTCACCATTGTCATTGGAGCCAGGCCATGAAAAACACAGTAACACAATTCTCAATGATGTGCTCATAAAACAACATAGCGACCCACTGGGAGGAAACCGCTCAGGGCTTGCGAGGGCATCCTTCGAAAATGCCAGCAGGTCTTTGAATAAGCGAAAGACGTTATCCACTCGTCAGAGTCAGCCAGAGAAAATAATATGACCTTTTACCTAAAAAATAGGCCAGACGAAAACGGTGTGCACCAGAGTTGGCAGTGAGCTCATTCTGTTATACTGATGCAATATGAATTGAGAAAATTGTGTAATACTTTATTTGGATAGTCCATCTGTAGATGCTCTACAGACTATCAGTACCATTTCAACTAACCCTAACCCTAACCCTAATCTTAACCTTTATCCTAACCCTAAACTTAACCCTTATCCTAACCCTAACCTTAAACCTTATCCTAACCCTAACCTTAACCCTTATCCTAACCCTAACCTTAACCCTTTTACTAACCCTTAACTTAACCCTTACCCTAGCCCTAACCCTAACCCTAGATAGATAGATAGACAGACAGACAGACAGACAGACAGACAGACAGACAGACAGACAGACAGACAGACAGACAGACAGACAGACAGACAGACAGACAGACAGACAGACAGACAGACAGACAGACAGACAGACAGATAGATAGATAGATAGATAGATAGATAGATACTTTATTATTCATTTTTCTTTTTTTATCAACTGTAACAAAATAAAAAATAAAACTAAAGAAAAGAGACGAAAAAAACGAACTAAAACAACAGTTTATGCACGAACAACGGGAGCTGCTTAACAGGCGACCACTCAGGGCGGCGCCAAACACGACTTCTAACCTTACTTGTAACCTTAGCAAGCAGTTGCTTATCAACAGATAGTTTGTTGATAGTATGACCAGTGTTAGAGCGTCTACAGATAGAATGCATAAGCATCCTTCACCCCCATTAGAGTATGCAGGACCTTAATAAGTGTATGCACAAATTATTTTGTTTCTATGAAGTGAGTTTTAGTGCAAGACAGTTCAGATAAGGTAATACTGTACTACCATGTCTGCTTTTCTGAGGGAAGACATTGTTTCTCTCTGTATGTTCTACTCAAGAACATCACGGCTAGAACTCAGACAATGCCCTATTTCAACAGTATTAGGGCCCAATGAGAAAAATCCTACAATGTTCTCAATTCACTTCAGCTGAAAGGCCACTGAGCACACACAAGACAAGAAAAAAGGCAAAGCATATCCAACTAACATTCTATGTGTTTATTAGTGTGTATGCTGAATATGTGGAAACACACACTTGCGCACAAAGGCACACACACACTCACACACACACACACACGCATACACTGTGTGTATGTGTGTGTAAGTGTGTGTGTCTGTGTATGTGTGTGTTTGTATGTGTGTACACCAATAAACACACGGTACATCAGTTGGATATGCAATGCCTTATTTCAGCCAGTCAAACACATCCTCCTCCGGGCTGAATTTACAGTGGCTTGTTGACAAAACCAGTCATTTCAGCAATCCAATCCGAAACTAATTTCCTCCTCACCATTTTATGCCTTCTTTACCCACAGTGCACGCTGTCTCTATCTATCCCTCAGTCCTGCTGCATTCTCAGAATGTGAGGAGCAGGCAGGCAGTGAACCCTGTATAGCTGCCTGGGTGTTGTGTCGGGGACATTCTTTAGTCAGACTTGCTAATGGAGCGGAGGACAGGCTGCATCTAAATGACGTGATTATCACTGACGCTGCCAGCTGTAATCAGGAACAGGGCTCAGAGAGATCCACAGAGGAGGTTTTTGCCAGGCTAGACAAACACTGAGGTGACTGTGCCTTTTTTATTTACAGTGTTTTATTTGTTAGAGAAGTGCGAAAGATAGGAGATAGAGAGAGAAAGAGAGAGACCGAGATGTGGTGGGCTTGCTTAGTGTGGATATAAAGTTATAGGGTTGTGTTTGAATAGAGCACCTACAGTAGATCCCAGCTTGCTTAGTGTGGATATAAAGTTATAGGGTTGTGTTTGAATAGAGCACCTACAGTAGATCCCAAAGAGAGGTGTGTTGTCTCGCCTCCAGATTTGAAGTACGACAAATCTTAGAGTGAGATAGCTGAGAAAGCCACAGGGATGGTGTGTGGACTTAAGAGCGGTTAAGAGCATCGGGCCAGTAACCGAAAGGTCGCTGGTTCACATATCTGAGCCGACTAGCTGAAAAATCTGTCGATGTGTCCTTGAGCAAGGCACCTTAACACGAATTACTCCTGTAAGTCGCTCTGGATAGATGATTAAAATGTCAAATGTAAATGTGGGGACTTGTCATGCTAGTGGATTGTGTCATTTGTGGCAGCTTTGGGTAGTCCCAGTTAGGTGGCTGTATCATGTGTAATTGAGTAGAGCACAGACCCACAGCAGTATAACTGGGCTGCACAGATGTTTTGGGTAATGCCCCGGGCTGGTATTGAGGGGTATACAGTTCCCTTAACTGTCTGAGTGGACCAGTGCCAACACTACAGCATGGTTCCACATCTGCTTAAAGGTCAGACTTGTCTCACCAACATAGTTCGTTTGGGAGCATAGTTTCGAGGCGCAGATGGCTGTTCTAGTCCCCTGTGTAGAAAGACCCAAAGACAGGCTGGTGTTTCACTCCCACAGAGGAAAACATCCTGCTCTAGTCTCTTCACCCACCACTTCCATTGTCAACAGACATCCATGCCAGCCCCCTATCCGCCTTGGCATTTACTCAGACACTGAACCCAGTGGCTCCTTGTTTGACTTGATCAGACTAACAACAGTCTTCTGGGGCCCCCTGATGTAGACTAGATTCAGAGAAACGCTACTGTTAGTCACCAGCGGTGACAGCCCAAACTCTGCCTCAGTACAATGTACAATGTTGCCATATCACTGTCATACCTCTGCATTTGTGACATGAGCACAGATGCAATGGTCCCAAATCCTCCATGTCAGAAGTCAACGTAGACTTACTAGGCCTTGTTGTTGTCGCTGCAGAGGAGAAGACATGTTACATTGGCAACCTGAAAATGACTGCAGTGCAGATTGTTGTTCCCCCCTTTACTTTCAAAGAGTTCCAAGGAAAATGCTAATTAATTCTGTGTAATTTCCTATAGATCAGTCCTGCTGACGAAAGAGCACATCAGATCATATCCATTTGCTCTTTCCCTCTGTGCGTATGCCTGGCATTGAACTCCTGTTAGTAATAACAAAGGCTGTCACCGTCTGAGCCCCCGGGGAGTACAAAAGATGCTGTCTGTCATCATTGCCACTGCTCTAAGTAATATATGAACGGCCATTCATCATAGTAGCTATCAAGGCATGATCAGAATATGAATTAGCTTCTGTGTCAGCTTTTATGAATAACCTTATTTACTTGTGAAATAACAACTCCTATTGCCTCTCATACTGTCTGTCAATCAGGCCCTGCAGGATGACTAGGTTTGAAATGGATACTCTACGACCATTATGTTGGGTCCGCCCCAACACCTCCTAGTCCTAATTAGATCTACATTGCTTGACAGCTCATGTAGAAAACTTGGGGTTTTTAAGACAATGTATAGTTCCTCGTAATATAATTTCCTGGACAGCGTAGCCGGCACGTGGCATCCACATTAAACGACTAGAGTGGACTAGCGAGCAGGGCCCACTCCTCTCCCCAGGCCTGGTGGACCTTCTCTGGATGCGAAGCTGGGGAGGAAATGATGGACAGTCTCAGACTGGTCGCAGCATATTGCTTTGTCTGCTAGTGGAGTTAAGTATTGTGTTTTTCCCCACACAGATCAGGGGTCTCCACCACTCATGCTTTGGTTCCCCCTAAAGAGCAGCCAAGCTCTGTATAGTTAGTAGACCCTGTTCTTTTCAGGTAAACACATTTAGAACCAAGTGGATGAATGGAGCAGACAGGTTGGCGTGGTGCAGGTCATCACTGGGTGGTGAAGAAGATGTGTTTCAGAGGTGATGGGTGGACTGTGTAAGACAGCACGATGTGTACTCCCAGGGTGTTGTTGTGAGTGAGAGTTCAGTGGGTTTTTCCTAGTAGTAGGGAGGGAGCACAGTGTGTTTTTCTGGCTGCCTCCACTTATCTCTTAGCCCCTAGCAGACCCACTAAAGAGTGAACTGATGACAGTGCACCATCCATAGAGTTACAGCTGCCAAATCCCCCCTAGGCTGAGGCGAAGCATCACAGATGCCCTCACAAACCAGATGCCAAGTTTTAGCTACAACCCGACTCTGTGTCACGTTAAAGAAAGTGATTCTGTCTAATGTCAAGGTTTAGCCTCAAACCTTCTTTGGCCAACGCAATGTCAAGTTTACCAACCTGCATCCAGTGCCAAGACTCTCAAGCCTTTTAGTACTCTGACTCTTTGAAGCAGTCATGTCTGATATCAGCTTTTCCACAATCCCATGCCAGCGGTCACCCTCCTGGCCATCTTGCTCGGCCACACCAGCCTCCTAGCTTGGTACCAGCCCTTCTCCTCCTCTGTCGGTCTTAAGAAGGCTTTTTAAAATGTCGCCTGTCTAAAGCCAACCCTCCATCTTCACCACTCACGACACCGCTCACTCTCAGATACCAGGCTTACCCAAAGCCTTTTCTTTTGTGCTAGTCGCCTGTGCCAATACCACTCCTTCATACTATATCATTAGCCAGCTTTACATACTGAAGGTGAGCTAGCCTATAGTCAAAGAGTAAAGTCGTTATATAGGCCTGTATGTCTCTGGCTCAGCCCACCTGCTGCCATTTCTAGTACTGTAATTACAGATTTGTCACATCCAGTGTTCTGTTCTTTGGCTTTAGTTTCCTACTGTCAGAATTGTCAGGGTGATGGGAGGGAGGTTAGAGGAGGACAAGGGTTGATAATGAGGTGAAGCAGCAGTGTTTATCCATCTGTCCTGTGATTGGTTGGTTGGTTGGTACGTACAGTACAGCCTGAGGAACACACTCTGGCAGCACAGAAACCCCCAGGGAGGACAGCTGTTACAGACAGATATTTTGTCCACATTTAGGATGTTTTTATTTCTTACTTTCATACTTATGTAGACATACAGTATACACCATATATACAAAAGTATGTGGACACCCCTTCAAATTAGTGGATTCGGCTATTTCAGCCACACACGTTGCTGACAGGTGTATCAAATCGAGCACACACCCATACAATCTCCATAGACAAACATTGGCAGTAGAATGGCCTTACTGAAGAGCTCAGTGACTTTCAACGTGGCATCGTCATAGGATGCCACCTTCCAACAAGTAAGTTCGTCAAATTTCTGCCCTGCTAGAGCTGCCCCGGTCAACTGTAAGTGCTATTATTGTGAAGTGAAAATGTCTAGGAGCAATAACGACTCAGCCGTGAAGTGATAGGCCACAGAAGCTCACAGAATGGGACCACCGAGTGCTGAAGCGCGTAGCGCATAAAAATCGCTTGTCCTCGGTTGCAACACTCACTACCAAGTTCCAAAGTGCCTCTGGAAGCAATGTCAGCACAAGATCTGTTCATCGGGAGCTTCATGAAATGGGTTTCCATGGCTGAGCAGCCGCGCACAAGCCTAAGATCACAGTACCAAGTGTCGGGTGGAGTGGTGTAAAGCTCGCCGCATTGGACTCTGGAGCGGTGTTTGGCGGGGGCTGGTCTGGGGCTGTGCCAATGAAGGGAAATCTTAACGCTACAGCATACAATGACATTCAAGACAATTTTTTCTTGATTTATTATTATGCTTTTTTTTCTTACTTTCTTACTTAGTAAAATAGAGATATCATGTACTGTATATGCCACAAGCTTGGCTTGGCTGCAGGTATGATCAGGTCTGATCATCATGTTTAAAATATGATTCACCGCAATGCATAAGTTAATATTTTGTTGTTGTTGAAGACACACAGACAAACTTTAAGAGGCATGCGTAATTTCCCCATAGCCTTCCTCTTCAAAAGCCTGTTGCTTGAAACGGCCCAGATTACCAAAGCTCCTCTGTGATTGAAGACTAAGGTCTGACTGAGCGGCGGAAAAATATTTATGAAAATAAGGGGCCAAGCTGCGTCTTTGTTGTATTGATTATTTGTTTGTTTGTTTGTTTGTCTTTGTGCTTATTAAACTGTGTCAAATCAGAACGCATCTGATGTCGGTAGACTGTTAAATATGTGCCGAGGCCTTATGAATGAACAAGCCAGTAGAGCCTTTATAGTTTCAGTCTGAGCCCTGTCTGGGTTTGCTCGTTTCTGGCATGTGTACATTTACTTATGAGATCACTTGTCCTAAGTTAACTTTTAAAGGCTTAAAAGTATGAGCATATTTTAACCAGGAATGACAAGCATACAGGAATGAATAAGATCATTCTTGACCGTAATAGCCTGTTGGACTATTTTATGGAAACTCTGACCTTGAACACCAGGAGCATGCCAGATTGTTTGTGCCCACAGCAGGTGTAATGTAACAGTGTATCTGCATAGCAACACTTAGCACTCCACTGTCTTTATCCCCCAGGTACCCATTCCCTACGGTATTCAGCACCTGCAGTAAAAAGGACCTGGCAGCCAGTCTGGAGAAGGGAGTGGGGATGTGTCTGTACAATATGCCTGAGGTCAAAGTGCTGTACGGGGGACAGAAGTGTGGCAATGGATACGTGGAGGAGGGAGAGGAGTGTGACTGTGGAGAGCTGGAGGTACAGTAAGGAACACAGAGAAACAATTATTTCTGTCATATTATATTGTAGCTATAGCTACAGATAGCTTAAATGCTGACACATTGGACCAGCAGTCACTATCCACACTAAAGAACACAGAGAAATACAACAAACCATGAACACCCGCACAGAATAGCAACAAATGACACACAGTAACTACAAGCAATTACCCAGAACTATAGCAAAGCACAAAAAACGCAACCAAATTGCCATAACAAAGCACAAGCAAATGAAAACGTTTGCATACGTATAGTTTCATGCCATGCTGTCAACATTGTTATTTTGCCACAAAGGCAATGGCATAGATGTGTAAAACGGCTCAATGCATAACACTACAAACCACTGGAGAACCTAAGCTATTTGCAACCCCTTCTCCCTGTCAGCCTCCCATATGTGCCGAGCAGTGCTCTGATACTGTGCCAAGATCATGTCACTTCCTGTTCATTTTGCTAATTTGCTCAAGTGTGGCGTCTAAATTTGTGACAATCCTAACAAACAAGAGAGTAATCAGAGTGACGTGGAGCTTTCTTTGCCTCTGCCATCAAAACAACAGTGCACTACACTGACATGGTTGCCATGGGAACTGAAACCAGTCCAAACCAGTCCAGACCCACATCTGGGGAACAGGTACTGGAGCAGCATACAGCATCACTCCAACCCACAACCATAGCAGAAGCTCTCACGTCCTACAGAACATGATAAATCCCTCTGGCACTGTGCTTAGGTGTTACTCTTCAAACAGAACAACAAGAAAGCAGGTAATTAACTGGATGTGAGAATGTTGTTGTCATCTTCAGGATGACAGGATGGTTAAGGACGCCATTAGGGAGGCTTTTGATGAAGATGCATTTGATATGCAGACAATTAAACTCTTTTAGCACTCCCATTCCATTATACACTTAGATAATCCTCTCTCTCTCTCTGTAGATACGTATCCACTCCTCTCATATGTCTACTTTACTGTGGCATCCAGTGACTATGCTAATAAACAGAACGTATCTGTGTTCTTAAGTCTACTCCAATGATACACACTGATGTCATTTTGCCTCAAGTGGTTACAGATTTGTCAAGTAATGATCGGACCAGAATTCCCTCAATTACAGTATGAGGTATTTCCAATCAGGCAATGATTATAACACCCTAATACCAACTGTGTGGTGTGGGTTGGAATACTGCTGTTCCATTACCTCCCTGTGCCCCGCCGTGACCCAGTGATGTCACCAGAGGCCTGGTGTGGTGGGCCGTGTTCCCAGTTGAACCGGGGGATCAAAGCATCCCTCTCTCCCCACAAAACAATAGGCTGACGTCAGGACACAAGAGCACAGCCAACCCCATAAAACTCCCTTCAACAGAACAGCAGTGGCCAACTAGGCCACCTCTAGTCCTGATCCATCAGTATCAACACCTTGTCAGACAACAGATTCAACGTACCAGGGTCTTGTTGGGAAGTAAAGACAAAGGAGAGATGGTGTAGCCGGGACTCTGTTGTGGTCTGGAAAAAGAAGTTGATGGCATTCGACCTCTAATGAAAGCTAAAAGGGTTTTCAACGCTGTTCTATACTCTTTCACTCTGTCCTGTACCTCATCTCTTTAATTAGCCTTGTACTTCTCTCTCTCCGTCTCAATCCCAGTTCATTTCTCACTCCGTCACCTCTTGTCATTCCCTCTCCAACACCTATCTCTCTCTCTAACCCCCTTTGCTCTCTTCACCTCTTTCCCTCTGTGGCCAGCTCTCCATTTCCTTCCATTGTGTTACATTGTTTGTAATCTCCAGGACTCAGGGACCTCAAAGCTCACCAACCTCAGCTCACCCCACCACCCATTCAATTACCTCCACAAGATCCTTTCACTACCTTCGCCCTCAATGAAACCTCAACCAAAGCCCCCTTAACCTACCACACCCCCTTCCCAACCTACAATACACTATCTCAATCACCACAGCTGAGCTTGAGCTGTGGAACTTCCCATCCACCCACCCATTGTATAGATAGGCAACGCAAGGGACATCCAAACAGAATGTGGTTTAACAACAGAGTGAACCACAAATCCGAAACATATGAGCTGAAAATACGTTTACCATGACAGAGAATTGTCTCTCGCCTGTCTGACCCTGACAGAGAATGGCCTCTCTCCTGTTGGTTTGTTCTGTGCTATTGTGTCTCCAGGGTTAAGAGGCTGCGCTGTGGGACTCCAGGGCTACAGTCAGGGGATTCCCCACAGGATGTGCTCTCCCTGAGCTAGAACACTGATCTGAGACGGACACAGAAACAACAGTTAATCAGGTCCATGTGTTGCTTTGTTTTGTGTGTCTCAGGAATGCTTGAACCCCTGCTGCAATGCCACCACCTGCACCCTGAAGGGAGATGCTGTGTGTGCCCATGGACAGTGCTGCGAGGACTGCAGGGTAAGACTGCTCTTTCTGTTTCTCTTTTTCTACCTCTCTCTCTCTCTCCCAACTGTCTTTCCCTCCCTCTCTCTCTCCCTTACACTTTTGCTCTCTGTCTCTTTCTCACTCATTCCTTCCCTGTCGAAATGATCAAAAGCGTGGGAATCTAATTTTCTCTGCTCCATTGACAAGTATTACACAAGCGTGTGTTTACAGTAAAAAATGTAAACATTTTGTTTCCAGGGACTTTTAAGCCAATACATGAAAATGTATTCAAGCACAGGGCCCTCCTGAGTGCACAAATATGCCAAACTTTATACATTTAGTTATAATTGAGGTGTGTGTGTGTGTGTGTGTGTGTGTGTGTGTGTGTGTGTGTGTGTGTGTGTGTGTGTGTGTGTGTGTGTGTGTGTGTGTGTGTGTGTGTGTGTGTGTGTGTGTGTGTGTGTGTGTGTGTGTGTGTGTGTGTGTGTGCTGGCGGGGGGGTGGGGTTCTCTCTGCAGCTAAAGCCTGCTGGCACACCGTGTCGAGAGTCCAGTAACTCCTGTGATCTACCAGAGTTCTGTACTGGTGCCAACCCCCACTGCCCTGCCAACGTGTACCTGCACGACGGACACTCCTGCCACAACGTGGATGGATACTGCTACAACGGCATCTGCCAGACCCACGAACAGCAGTGCATCACGCTATGGGGACCAGGTCAGTTGAGTGCCCCCAATGGACTAAACGTCTTGATGAAAGTCTTCCATGTTTGAAGAGATAAGATGAGTACATCCGTAACTTTCCTTAGCATGTTTATTGAAGTAGCTAAGGAAAAACGAATCCTAGCTTATAAATCAGTTCAATATAAAGAGAGAGACCATGCAGCACCTGAACAGAACAAGCTGGCAGACATCATCTGGACAATCATTTGAACAAATACCTCAAATTCAAGCATTTTGGTGCAGGTATTTTGATGAAAACGGGTTGACCTGGCTCAACTTCTAGAGGTCAGGGGTTACCTTTGGCTCGTGGTATGCTTTGTCACATCTCTGACACATCTCTCTCTCTCTCTTCCCTTCTCTCTCTCTCACTCTCTCTCTCTCCCCCCATCTCTATTTCTCTATCTCCCTCTCTCTCACTTTCTCCTGCAGGAGCCAAACCTGCTCCAGGGATCTGCTTTGAGAGGGTCAACTCAGCAGGAGATCCTTACGGGAACTGTGGGAAGGACTCCAAAGGATCGTTTGCCAAATGTGAAGCCCGGTAAGACTGAGCAGCTGTTGTTATGTATGTCATGTCTTCGAAGCAAAAAGAGCTAGCTAAAAAGACAAATGAATAAAACACCATTGTTAATCTGAATTGGTATTATCAAGAGTGCCATCGACAATCAGCATGGCACATTAGATGGGACAAATAGCCCAGGAACAATAATTAAGAGAGAGAAAAACACAATTTGGAGATGATGAAGGCTAATTACATTTTGAAGTATTCATGAAGCACTCTATGCTATTCATGTCAGTTAAATGTTCTTGGATCTCCCATGGGTGAAATCTCTAATCAAGCGTTTGTTAATTGATGTAATTGCTTTAATGACTCGAGGACTGAGGGAGTCATTATTAGGGTGAGATGAAGGCTGTCTAGTCTTTCATCTTTGGTTATAACGATGTCACACATGTCAGAGATTGTCCATGTTAAACTTTATGTCTTGTCATTTATGTTGCGTGTGTGTTTATGTGTCTTGTTGTTTTTTTACACAGAGACGCAAAGTGTGGCAAAATTCAGTGTCAAGGAGGGGCCAACCGGCCTGTGATTGGCACCAATGCTGTCTCCATAGAAACCAACATCCCTCTTCAGGAAGGAGGCAGGATCTTGTGTCGGGGGACCCACGTCTACCTGGGTGATGACATGCCCGACCCTGGTCTGGTTCTGGCTGGCACCAAGTGTGGAGAGGGCATGGTGAGGGTACTCTGTAGGGGGGTGCTTCAGCTGTTATCAAGCAGAGCTAGAGAGAGATTACCGTCACCAATGGTGGAGATGCTAATGCCCACGCTTGTCTTTGGCCCAATTCCAAACCAATCACTTACTCTCATTACTGGGATCAGATGAATTGGGCCTCTTACGAAAGTACGTTAAGTAGAATAGATAACAGTTCTCGGAAGATATGCTTTCCATTCAATAACTAACATCACATGTGGAGTACTACAGTACTTTACATTGGATTCAAAAATGTTATCAATATGACTCTTTCTCTATTCCATAGATGTGTCTGAATCGTCAGTGCCAGAATGTCAGTGTGTTTGGAGTGCACCAGTGCTCAGGGAAGTGCAGCGGACGAGGGGTGAGTACTCCGTGTTGGAGTGTATCATCTTATGTTGGGTAGCTAGAAGGCAGTGACTTATTCCAGTCTATTAGCTAAACACCGGTGTCATGTAAATGTTATTAACTTATCACAGATTCTTATTGACCTCAACGTAGCATAAAGTAGAGTAGTACAGGGCTCTACTGTGCGACCATTTTACTCGCATATTTTGCTGTGCGACCTGTAATTTAAATTTAGGAGAACCGGTGCGCCTAGAAAAATGTAGGATTCTAGCCTTAATAACTCAAATGTTTTTTATTGTGCTCCTAAATTTCTTTGTGTGCGCCCACATTTTTCAACCTTAGGCACATACAGTGGGGAGAACAAGTATTTGATACACTGCTGATTTTGCAGGTTTTCCCACTTACAAAGCATGTAGAAGTATGTCATTTTTATCATAGGTACTCTTCAACTGTGAGTGACGGAATCTAAAACAAAAATCCAGAAAATCACATTGTATGATTTTTAAGTAATTAATTTGCATTTTATTGCATGACATAAGTATTTGATACATCAGAAAAGCAGAACTTAATATTTGGTACAGAAACCTTTGTTTGCAATTACAGAGATCATACGTTTCCTGTAGTTCTTGACCAGGTTTGCACACACTGCAGCAGGGTGTGAGGGCTTGGTTGTGATAAGGCCTCTTACCCCCACCTAGGGGAGGATGAGAGGCACACAACCAAGTCCTCACACTCCTATTAGGGAGATTATCATCCCCAATCAGAGACAGCTGTATAGCGTTGTCTCTGATTGGGGATAGTATTTAGTCACCACACACAGCCACCTGTGTGTGGATCATTGTTCGTTTGTGTGTGTCTGCACTGCCTGCAGCCACCAAAAGTAAGTCACCGTGTTTTGTTTGTAGTATCGTTTTGTTTATTCTCTCCTTTTGTATTTTCGTGCTTCGTGAGTCCATCTCCGAAAATAAAAAGGATGACTCTCCACCAGCGCTCTGTCTACCGTCCCTTATATAATGCGCACGGTGACAGAATGATCCACCACCCTGGGACGCAACGAGAGCAGACACTGGTAGACATCCTCTACGATATGGGAAAATTATCGAAAGAGGATGTCTACCATTATCATGCGGTGGAGGAAGGCTGGGGTCCGGAGCAGTCAAGGCGCCGAAGACGGAGGACACGTCACCGGGCTAAAACTGAGGACCAGCCTGGAGCCCAGAAAAACCCCCAAACTGATTTTGGGGGGGGGCTATGGGGGTGGTCGGGGATCGGGGGAGAAGAGCCCCGACCACTGCACTCGTGGGGATTCCAGGAGGAGCCCCTACAGCCATGGGAGCAGGAGTACAGAGAGGAGTCGGAGGAAGACGACGACGATGTGCTTCTGTTCCCTCACTCGTGGGGGTTCCCGGAAGAACCCTCACAGGATGGGGATTGGCGGTGGAGTAGGCACGACAGGGACAGTCGTGCTCCAGCGCCAGTTCCCAGTCCGGTGCCTCCAGCGCCGGTCCAGAGTCGGAGGAGGAGGAGACCGACTCTGCGCACCAAACCATCGGTGCGCAACACTAGCCCGGTGCGTCCCGTAACAGCTAAACGCACCAACCCAACGGTGCGTTTCCCCAGCCCGGCACGGCCCGCGCCTGCTCCGCGCACCAGCCCAACGGTGCGTGTCTCCAGCCCGGTGCGACCCGTGCCAGCTAAACGCACCAACCCAACGGTGCGTTTCCCCAGCCCGGTACGGCCCGTGCCTGCGCCTCGCAGCAGACCAGTGGTGCGCTCACCCAGTCCAGTATGCCCCGTGCCCATTCCTTACACGGAGCCTACAGCGAGGGTCGACAGCGCAGCTCTGTGGTTGGAGACCATCTCTGCGTCGGTGCCCAGGGTGGGCACGACGTTCAGCCCCGCTGTGGAGCAGGAGCTCCATAGCGCGTCGGTGCCCAGTCTGGGGCCGACAGCCAGCCCAACCACAGGGCTGGAAACCATCTCTGCGTCGGTGCCCAGGGTGGGCACGACGTTCAGCCCCGCTGTGGAGCAGGAGCTCCATAGCGTGTCGGTGCCCAGTCTGGGGCCGACAGCCAGCCCAACCACAGGGCTGGAAACCCTCTCTGCGTCGGTGCCCAGGGTGGGCACGACGTTCAGCCCCGCTGTGTAGCAGGAGCTCCATAGCGTGTCGGTGCCCAGTCTGGGGCCGACAGCCAGCCCAACCACAGGGCTGGAAACCATCTCCGCTTCGGTGCCCAGGGTGGGCACGACGTTCAGTCCCGCTGTGGAGCAGGAGCTCCATAGCGCGTCGGTGCCCAGTCTGGGGCCGACAGCCAGCCCAACCAGAGGGCTGGAAACCATCTCTGCGTCGGTGCCCAGGGTGGGCACGACGTTCAGCCCCGCTGTGGAGCAGGAGCTCCATAGCGTGTCGGTGCCCAGTCTGGGGCCGACAGCCAGCCCCACCAGAGGGCTGGAAACCATCTCTGCGTCGGTGCCCAGGGTGGGCACGACGTTCAGCCCCGCTGTGGAGCAGGAGCTCCATAGCGTGTCGGTGCCCAGTCTGGGGCCGACAGCCAGACCAGCTGCAGGGCTGAAGACCACTTCTGTGTCGGTGCCCAGGGTGGGTACGGCGTTCAACCCGAGACCTCCGGTGAGAGTCAACTGCCCGAGGTCTCCGGTGAAGGTCAGCTGCCCGAAACCCCCGGAGAAGGTCAGCAGCCCGAGGCCTCCAGTGAAGGTCAGCAGCCCGAGGCCTCCAGTGAAGGTCAGCAGCCCGAGGCCTCCAGTCAAGGCCTGGAGCCTCCTCCACCGGTGCCCAGTCCAGGGCCGGTCGTCTGCTTCGCTCCAGTGCCGGAGCAGTCCGCTCCACCGGTGCCCAGTCCGGGGCCGGTCGTCTGCGTCGCTCCAGTGCCGGAGCAGTCCGCTCCACCGGTGCCCAGTCCGGGGCCGGTCGTCTACGTCGCTCCAGTGCCGGAGCAGTCCGCTCCACCGGTGCCCAGTCCGGGGCCGGTCGTCTGCGCCGCTCCAGTGCCGGAGCAGTCCGCTCCACCGGTGCCCAGTCCGGGGCCGGTCGTCTACGTCGCTCCATTGACGGAGCAGTCCGCTCCACCGGTGCCCAGTCCGGGGCCGGTCATCTGCGTCGCTCCAGTGCCGGAGCAGTCCGCTCCACCGGTGCCCAGTCCGGGGCCGGTTGTCAGCCCCTCTCCAGGGTCGAGGGCTCCCGCACCAGGGTCCAGACAGGACTTGGTGAATGGCGGGAGTACTGAGGGGGGAACCACGCCGGGGTCCGGACCGGACCGGGCGTGCAACGGAGAGGTAGGAGGAAAGCTACTCTCACAGCCTGTGCCACGCCCGGAACCGGAACCGGAGCCCCCACCAGCAACCACCTCAGTACCCCGCCATGTCCCCCCTAGTTTTGGACATTTTTTCTTTCAGGAGAGGGGGGATTGTATGTGTGCGATCGGGAGTCCGCACCTTAGGGGGGGGGTACTGTGAGGGCTTGGTTGTGATAAGGCCTCTTACCCCCACCTAGGGGAGGATGAGAGGCACACAACCAAGTCCTCACACTCCTATTAGGGAGATTATCATCCCCAATCAGAGACAGCTGTATAGCGTTGTCTCTGATTGGGGATAGTATTTAGTCACCACACACAGCCACCTGTGTGTGGATCATTGTTCGTTTGTGTGTGTCTGCACTGCCTGCAGCCACCAAAAGTAAGTCACCGTGTTTTGTTTGTAGTATCGTTTTGTTTATTCTCTCCTTTTGTATTTTCGTGCTTCGTGAGTCCATCTCCGAAAATAAAAAGGATGACTCTCCACCAGCGCTCTGTCTACCGTCCCTTATATAATGCGCACCGTGACACAGGGATTTTGGCCCACTCTTCCATACAGACTTTCAGCTCCCTCCAAAGATTTTCTATTGGGTTCAGGTCTGGAGACTGGCTAGGCCACTCCAGGACCTCGAGATGCTTCTTACGGAGCCACTCCTTAGTTGCCCTGGCTGTGTGTTTCGGGTCGTTGTCATGCTGGAAGACCCAGCCACGACCCATCTTCAATGCTCTTACTGAGGGAAGGAAGTTGTTGGCCAAGATCTCGCGATACATGGCCCCATCCATCCTCCCCTCAATACGGTGCAGTCGTCCTGTCCCCTTTGCAGAAAAGCATCCCCCAAGAATGATGTTTCCACTTCCATGCTTCACGGTTGGGATGGTGTTCTTGGGGTTGTACTCATCCTTCTTCTTCCTCCAAACAGACCAAAAAGCTCTATTTTTGTCTCATCAGACCACATGACCTTCTCCCATTCCTCCTCTGGATCATCAAGATGGTCAATGGCAAACTTCAGACGGGCCTGGACATGCGCTGGCTTGAGCAGGGGGATATTGCCTGCGCTGCAGGATTTTAATCCATGACGGCGTAGTGTGTTACTAATGGTTTTCTTTGAGACTGTGGTCCCAGCTCTCTTCAGGTCATTGACCAGGTCCTTCCATGTAGTTCTGGGCTGATCCCTCACCTTCCTCATCGTCATTGATGCCCCACGAGGTGAGATCTTGCATGGTGCCCCAGACCGAGGGAGATTTACCGCCATCTTGAACTTCTTCAATTTTCTAATAATTGCGCCAACAGTTGTTGCCTTCTCACCAAGCTGCTTGCCTATTGTCCTGTAGCCCATCCCAGCCTTGTGCAGGTCTACAATTTTATCCCTGATGTCCTTACACAGCTCTCTGGTCTTGGCCATTGTGGAGAGGTTGGAGTCTGTTTGATTGAGTGTGTGGACAGGTGTTTTTTATACTGGTAACGAGTTCAAACAGGTGCAGTTAATACAGGTAATGAGTGGAGAACAGGAGGGCTTCTTAAAGAAAAACTAACAGGTCTGTGAGAGCCGGAATTCTTACTGGTTGGTAGGTGATCAAATACTTATGTCATGCAATAAAATGCAAATTAATTATTTAAAAATCATACAATGTGATTTTCTGGATTTTTGTTTTAGATTCCGTCTCTCACAGTTGAAGTGTACCTATGATAAAAATTACAGACCTCTACATGCTTTGTAAGTAGGAAAACATGCAAGATCGGCAGTGTACCAAATACTTGTTCTCCCCACTGTATGTGCTCCTTGTAAAAAAAGGTCAGCGTAGAGCTCTCTAGCTAGTACACTAGGCCTTTTACTCTGCTACACTGAGCTCCAATTTATTTACTGCACCACCCATGAATTATGGCAGCCAGAAAGGTTAAATCAAAGATGGTGGATAAATGAAGATAGTTCACTAAGGCCGTTTACCATTGAACAAAAATGTGTCAGTTACAGTCTACCTAACTGGGTGTGTCTCCCATAGACACCAATGCAATAGCAGCTGGGTCTGGTCTACTTAGTTTATTGACTTTCATTGAACCAGAAAATAAATGTTTAAAAAAAATAAACAGTGAGTGGGGCCTCACGGTTCCACTTCTGCCTCTGGTTAAATCAATATAATTTAATGACATGATTTATGTTCTAAGTGCCACCCATCATCTTTTGGCATAGAGAAGGCAGGCTAAGCAGCATTTGAACATACAGTGCATTCGTAAAGTATTCAGACCCCTTCCCCTTCTCCACATTATGTTACGTTACAGCCTTATTCTAAAATGTATTCAATAATTTTTTTCCCTCATCAATCTACACACCGTACACCATAATGACAAAGCGAAAACTGTTTTGTTTTAAGTTTGGCAAATGTATTACAAATAAAAACAGAAATACCTTATAATACATTTGTATTCCGACCCTTTGCTATGAGACTCAAAATCATCCTTGAGATGTTTCTACAACTTGATTGGAGTACACCTGTGGTAAATTCAATTGATTGGACATGATTTGGAAAGGCACACACCTATCTATATAAGGTCCCACAGTTGACAGTGTATGTCAGAGAAAAAAAAAATTCATGACATCGAAGGAATTGTCCGTAGAGCTTCAAGACAGGATTGTGTCGAGGCACAGATCTGGGGAAGAGTACCAAAAAATGTCTGCAGCATTGAAGGTCCCTAAGAACACACTGGCCTCCATCATTCATAAATGGAAGAAGTTTGGAACCACCAAGACTCTTTCTAGAACTGGCCCAAACAAGCAATCGGTGGAGAAGGGCCTTGGTCAGGGGACAGAGCTCCAGAGTTACTCTGTTGAGATGCGAGAACCTTCCAGAATGATAATCATCTCTGCAGCACTCCACCAATCAGGCCTCTATGGTAGAGTGGCCAGACTGAAGCCACTCCTCAGTAAAAGGCACATGACAGCCCGCTTGACGTTTCCAAAAGGCTCCTAAAGGACTCTCAGACCATGAGAAACAAGATTCTCTGGTCTGATGAAACCAAGATTGAGCTCTTTGGCCTGAATGCCAAGTGTCACGTCTGGAAGAAACCTGCCACCATCCCCACTGTGAAGCATGATGGTGGCAGCAACATGCTGTGGGGATGTTTTTCAGGGACTGAGAGACTAGTAAGGATCGAGGAAAGATGAACGGAAAGTACAGAGGGATCCTTGATGAAAACCTATTTCAGAGTGCTCAGAACCTCAGACTGGAGCGAAGGTTCACGTTCCAACAGGAAAACGACCCCAAGCACACAGCCAAGACAATGCAGGAGTGGCTTCGGGACAAGTCTCTGAATTTCCTTGAGTGGCCCAGCCAGAGCCCGTACTTGAACTCGATCTAACATCTCTGGAGAGACCTGAAAATAGCTGTGCTGCAACGCTACCATCAAACCTGACAGGATCTGCAGAGAAGAATGGGAGAAACTCCCCAAATACAGCTGTGCCAAGCTTGTAGCGTCATACCCAAGAAGACTCGAGACTGTAATCGCTGCCAAAGGTTTTTCAACAAAGTACTGAATAAAGGGTCTGAGTGCTTATGTAAATGTGATGTTTCAGTTTTTTATTTTTAGTACATTTGCAAGAATTTCAAAAAACATGTTTTTGCTTTTTCATTATGGGGTATTGTGTGTAGATTGATGAGGGGGGAAAACGATTTAATCAATTTTAGAATAAAGCTGTAACGTAACAAAATGTGGAAAAGGTCTGAATACTTTCCGAATGCACTTTACTAGCAAGTAGCTATAGTCTGGAAGCATCGAACTGCACTAGTCAAAATGCTCCCTGCTGTTTGAATAGGTATTAATAATGCAACGAGAAGCCTTTTATGTTTTATTTACTTTGTTTAGTTGAATGAATGAACGAATGAACGAATGGACCTGATTTGCTTACAGTGTCTGGCTTTTGAACCACTGCATGGTTGACTCACCTTCTTCAGACAGAATCAAAGCTGGTTTAAGAGATTGCCTTAATTTACATAAACTTGTGTTTGATTGCTTCTTTGAGGTTTTATTTGACCTCTAATTGGATGATGTATGATTCATTCATTCGTTAAGAACAGGTTGAACCAGGTGATGATGTAATTTGCCACAGCACTTTTCAACCACACCACTTTTGACTTAGTCTAATAAAATATATATTGATGCAAAGCATTAAAAAGTGCCGTTTTTTAGACCAATTTGCCCCATAATTTGTCAACCCACACACAATTTCTCTGTCCTTCACATCGGAGTGCTGATGCAGGCTCTTTGCGTGTCTTGACCTGTGTTATCAGTTGATGTTATTCTTCAATAACACAGACCCCAAAGCAAATCAGGGGGAGGAAAACATATTTATTCAAAGAGTCATAGTTTTTACCCTGGGAAGTAGATGGTAGGTGTTTATTCTTCCCTGTAGTTTATACCAAAACCTAGCAAGTGGTTGACCAATTAGAATTCCTTGCAATAAAATTGGGCCAATGGCCAAATACCAAGTATCCCGTTTCAGGCCAATGTATAGACAATTCAGACCAATGAGAACTTGCCACATGTAGCTATGAGTCCTGGACTGGAACCCATACACAGATTCTAAACAGATGTTCAACTGAAAAACAACTATTTCCATTGATTGTCAATTCCCTATTACAGAAAAACAACTATTTCCATTGATTGTCAATGCCCTGCGTTGTGTATTTATCTTGATATATTCTTACATGACCAATCAGATTCACGGAAATCGCAGGTTGTGAGGGCCGGGCACCCCACTCTCCACTTTCATTTGGTATTTATTTAGTAAGTGTTATAACACATCACTCCCGACTGACACAAGCAAAAACTCTTACATAAATGTAGAAGCCCCACCTAAACACTAGAGATCTGACATGCTGTATTGCAATGAAACTAGACAATTTTTCAGTTTAAAGCAAGCTCAGCTCTGTAAGTTTTATTGTCCAATCATGTTTCTTTCTCTGTATCTGTGTATAGGAAACCACCTTAGTCCTTATTTATTAAAATATAATTCATATAAACAAGTACAAGGTTTCTGCAGTTTGACAGGTTTTTCATCCTGTGGAGTTTTTCCATTCGTTTTTTTTTAAAAGCATGTGACCATGTTTAGAAAGACTCTGGTCCTATCATAGCTCATATTAAACCTTTTTACAACAGATGAATCATGTCACACCTTAAAATGTGTGGAGTTTTAACTGGTTAGGTTACCAAATCAAGAAAAACTACAGGCCCCAGAAATATATTTTTTTTTCCACACCACTCTGGAACCACCTCTGTACTAACTACACATTAGTGTCTTTATTTCTCTAAGTTGAACATTATACAGTATATTGACTATATTCAGACCCACATGATGTCCTCAAATATAACCAACCCTACATTGTATATCCAGTGCCAATATGCATCTCCATATGTGGCTCTGTGTAGATTTAAGTCTATATAACATAATGTGTGTATGTGCATGAGTGTGTACTGTACAGTACTATGTGGTATCACGTCCATAGGTCTCCCGTCATGGGTTCTTAAGTGTCCTTAAGTCTCCAGTCTTGACCTTGGCCACCCCTAGCCCAAAACATTCCAGACACATAAGGGAGTGCCAGTCATCCTGAGAGAGGCAGGGAAAGGTCTTCTCAGTTTTTGTCCAGATCCGATCTGGAAATATCCCAGCAACAGGCCTCCCTGCAGCTGACAGCTGGACTCCATTATCCCGCTGGGAATCCTGATGGATCCCTTTCCCGTTCAGAAAACTGTGTTTTGGGATGGGCTGTCCCCTGCACATGTTTTCTCCATCATGTTTGACACTGCACAGTCTATGGCGCCTGCCACATCAAAACAGATGGGTCTGATGGAATGAGTGTGTGGTTTATTTGTAGAGGTAATCCAAACATTTGAGATGTGGGCTGTGATACTATTTTCATCTCTCTTTTCTGAGGAAATGATAGGCAACTACGATGCATACTAGTAGCTTATAAAGTTAGTAAAATAAGTAATGCATACTTGCCATATCCCATTAATCTTTGCACTGTAGTCTCTTTCACTACCGTGTGTCTGATGATCCCAAGAGCCTAGAGGCCTGGCACACAACTCTCCCTGTGCTCTGACCAGTGTCTATTGGTAGTATTGTGTTGTACATGTGAAGATGTGTCAAGTTAATATTAACCAGCATGCATTGTGATTCTAGGTGTGTAACAACAAGGAGAACTGCCATTGTGAGGCGCAGTGGGCCCCTCCCTTCTGTGAGAGGACAGGGTTTGGAGGCAGCCTCGACAGTGGACCAATGAGATTGGCAGGTACAATACGCTCTTTCCTCATTTGTACTTCACTAACTTTACCCTCTTTCTCACTAGCCAGTGCAGAGGGTAAGACAGTTAGTTTGGGATAATAATAAGGTTAACACCTTTAGTTGTACTTTCATAACCTGCTCTACCTCAGTCACCTACAGATGTAGGATATTAATTTGACCACTCTTTTGTTGCTGAGAATTTTCCAGGAAAGTAAAACTAACTTTATAACCCTTTTAAAACCTTGAATACACTACAAGTTGAAGATTCTCAGCAACAAAATAGTGATTAAGTTAACTTTCCTTGCCTGGTACAAGTTTCCCTGCCTGGTTATTCAAGAGAAAAAGGAAATAATGATGTACTAAACCGCTGCCGTGGCGTCTATTAACACTCTCTGTGTGTGTCCTGTTTGTACCGTGCCGTAGATGTGCGTGTGTGTGTATTAATGTGCGTGTTGTCGTATGTGACGTCAGCCGACAGCAGGGTTGTTGCTGTGGCAATCCTGGCCACCCTCCTCACCCTGATGGGCGCTGGGTTCCTGGTATTCCTTAAGAGGAAGACTCTGTTCCGTCTGCTCTTCACCAACAAGAAAACCACCATGGAGAAACTGGGGTACAGTAGGACAACTCCTCCCACACATGTGTTTAATCTTATGTTCTGTACGTCAAGATAGACTACTTTTCTAGAGATGCTTTCTTGAAGAGATGATTTTCTTGTAGAAATTACATCATGGTCCCATGGTCTCTCTCTGATGATTTGATATGTTTACAACCATGTTAGAGAAAAACACATACCGGTAGTCCTGCACATACAGTTGAAGTTGGAAGTTTACATATACTTAGGTTGAAGTCATTAAAACAAATTTTTCAACCACTCCACAGATTTCATGTTAACAAACTATAGTTTTGGCAAGTCAGTTAGTACATCTACTTTGTGCATGACACAAGTAATTCTTCCAACAATTGTTTACAGACAGATTAGTTCGCTTATAATTCACTATATCACAATTCCAGTGGGTCAAACGTTTACATACACTAAGATGACTGTGCCTTTAAACAGCTTGGAAAATTCCAGAAAAGGATGTCATGGCTTTAGAAGGTTCTGATAGGCTAATTGACATAATTTGAGTCAATTGGAAGTGTACCTGTGGATGTATTTCAAGGCCTACCTTCAAACTCAGTGCCTCTTTGCTCAACATCATGGTAAAATCTAAAGAAATCAGCCAAGACCTCAGAACAAAATTGTAGACCTCCACAAGTCTGGTTCATCCTTGGGAGCAATTTCCAAATGCCTGAAGATACCACGTTCATCTGTACAAACAATAGTATGCAAGTATAAACACCATGGGACCACACAGCTGTCATACCGCTCAGGAAGGAGACGCGTTCTGTCTCCTAGAGATGAAAGTACTTTGGTACGAAAAGTGCAAGTCAATCCCTGAACAACAGCAAAGGACCTTGTGAAGATGCTGGAGGAAACAGGTACAAAAGTATCTATATCCACAGTAAAACAAGTCGTATATATCGACATAACCTGAAAGACCGCTCTGCAAGGAAGAAGCCACTGCTTCAAAACCACCATAAAAAAGCCAGACTACGGTTTGCAACTGCACATGGGGACAAAGATCATACTTTTTGGAGAAATGTCCTCTGGTCTGATGAAACAAAAATAGAACTGTTTGGCCATAATGACCATCGTTATGTTTGGAGGAAAAAGGGGTAGGCTTGCAAGCCGAAGAACACCATCCCAACCGTGAAGCACGGGGGTCGCAGCATCATGTTGTGGGGGTGCTTTGCTGCTGGAGGGACTGGTGCACATCACAAAATAGATGGCATCATGAGGAAGGAAAATTATGTGGATATATTGAAGCAACATCTCAAGACATCAGTCGGGAAGTTAAAGCTTGGTCGCAAATGGGTCTTCCAAATGGACAATGACCCCAAGCATACTTCCAAAGTTGTGGCAAAATGGCTTAAGGACAACAAAGTCAAGGTATTGGAGTGGCCATCACAAAGCCCTGACCTCAATCCTATAGAAGATTTGTGAGCAGAACTGAAAAAGCGTGTGTGTGCAAGGAGGTCTATAAACCTGCCTCAGTTACACCAGTTCTGTCAGGAGGAATGGGCCAAAATTCACCCAACTTATTGTGGGAAGCTTGTGGAAGGCTACCCGAAACATGCTACCAAATACTAATTGAGTGTATGTAAACTTCTGACCCACTGGGAATGTGATGGAAAATAATAAAAGCTGAAATAAATAATTCTCTCTACTATTATTCTGACATTTCACATTCTTAAAATAAAGTGGTGATCATAACTGACCTAAGACAGGGAATTATTACTAGGATTAAATGTCAGGAATTGTGAAACACTGAGTTTAAATGTATTTGGCTAAGGTGTATGTAAACTTCCGACTTCAACTGTACATAGTCCTCACAATGCATGTGGGCCTTGCGTGTACAGAAGAAGGCCTGTTACCATGTGTCTCATCGCTTCAGCTCCTGTAAAATAGTAGTAGAGCAGTAGAATAGTAGTTATCAGTTACTATAAAACAAGTATAGTAGTTGAAATGTTAGCTTTCTGTCCTTATAGATCAGTTGGGTCGACCAGACCAACCAGCCCCAGCCAGACTCAGTCCATGTACAGTCCACGACGCAAGCCCCCAGCCAAGCCTCCAGGTACCAGCATATACAAGGTGGGTCTCTTTCTGCTGGAGTTAATAGACAACTGATTTTCCCTGATAGTCACTTTGGTAGAACACAGACTGTTACACATGACTGTATACCCACTTTATATGTATATACTGTATGTTAGTCATGGCTCATCCTATATAACTACTGCTGCACACACCTTTTCTATTCACATTTCATGTTCCTTCAGAAAGTATTTACACCCCTTGACTTTTTCAAAATGTTGTTGTGTTACAGCCTGAATTTGAATTGCGATTTTGTGTCACTGGCCTACATACAATACCCTGTAATGTCCGAGTGGAATCATGTTTTTAGATAAAACATTTTTACAAATTAATTACAAAAGAAAAGCTGAAATGTCTTGAGCCAATAAGTATTGAAACCCTTTGTTATGGCAAGCCTAAATAAGTTCAGGAGTAAAAATGTGCTAAACAAGTCACATAATAAGTTGCATGGACTCACTGTGTGACCGCTGGAAATCTCTCCATGTGTTTTCCTACTGCTCCGTGCTCACAGGCCAAATTTGCTCCATTCATTAAAATCACAATTTAACCAACAGCCATCTATTTTTGTGACTACCTGGGCCTACGAATTGGTTTTTAAGTATTGATACCAAACCATATGGATTTGAATGAAAAGTATTTGAATAAACATGGAAAGGTGAATGTAAGAAACAAACATAATTTCAAATAGGCTACATGTCATATAAAACTGCATATAAACACTCTAAATAAGTCAGGAGCCAGACAGGGAGCTTACGAAGGAACGGAAATGCGTTATTTAGGCTATATTATTTCATTTTTTTCAAGGCTATAGCCTACAAAGAAATACATTGTGAAGCATTTGCCAGTGTGACATAATAGGCTGGTAGGGACATAAAGCGCTCAGCATTTAAACAAAATGTTGTTGTATTCAATAATTATAGTTGCGCATATAGGCTGTGACTTACTTAGTAAATACAAATTAAACGAAAAATGACTTATTTTTAGAATTCCTTTTTAGAAACACGAGTTTGGCCAGTCTGTGGCTCCAGGCTCATGCAATGGTGCCTGGAGAGCCGGCCAGCAGCGGAGAATATCCTCTCCATACTTGCAGAGCCACTGGGGATGCTAAACAACCTTTTGGCCGCTCTTGCCAGGCTGGACAAAAACAGAGTTGTTTTTTTATTTTACTATAGGTAGGCCTAAAAGCTTTTATGCAAAATAACCCAATCAAAATGGAAAGTTCCTTGAACGTGGGAATATGCCAGGCCTATTGGGCCAAAATCAATTATGGCCTAATGTTTAGGTAATAGAACACATAATGACACACTTTGTTATCTATCCACCTCGTTCCTTTCTTTTAGCATGTCCATGTAGTACACCATCATGCTTTTGGGATAGGTGTCTTTCAGTGGCGATTTTGGCATGTAAATCTTGGTGGGACATTTTTTTTTAATTTGTGTGATGCATGCCAGCAAAGCCACTGCACTACACAACACTAAACAATACATTAATTGCACTATAACGTGACAAACGGTGCCCACAAACTGTTAGGGCCTACATAAAGCTGTCCCCACAGCAGAGTCCCAACAGCAGTCTCAACACCTCAGCAGAGCCTTGTCTGGCAGCGAAACAGCTCATTCAGCCTCATTTACTGCCTTTTTAAAAAACATAGCTGAAATGGCTGACTTGCTTGAACAAATGTTTTTACTGACAATTTAGATGTACAAACTATGGCATAGGGAGACGACAAGCGGATAAGAGGAAATCCGTAATTTCGATTAAGGCATTAATGAGCTCGCTTTTGAAATGTACAGCAACAGAATTCAGAACATGGGCCGTTCTAACAGTGTTCTCCCTGTAAACCAAGTCAGAACCTTAGGATAAATAAAGGGGGCAAACAAGCTGACAATGAAAGCTCTTACAATATTAGATGATTACATTTCTCAAAAACAGGTTATAGGCTACATGTGCACCACCAAGTCAGAACAGTAGGCGAAATTAAGAGGTGAAAATAGACTAAATTATTAGGGTGAGGCACATGTGCTACTACCAGCTTACTACACAACATACACTTAGTATTACTTTCTTAGCTACAGTATACATATCTCCCTGGCATATTATATAATTTATGTAGCAGCATACAAGACATTTTTGGACTCACCTTGTTGTGCTGTGCTCACTTGAACAGGAACGTGGCGTGGCGGTCCTTCGTGGGCAAATTTTGTCATCAAAGAAAGAGAAAGAGGCCGGATGATCGTTCAAAACGTATTTTCCAAGTCGAAGCTTGTTTATTCCCAACTTCCCAGGTGCAATGCTTGCAGTTAGCACTGTCACCGATTCCTTTCAATCCACTCATTGTTGAATTTGCGATTTCCAACTTGTTGTGTAATGTTTATGTCCAATAGCCAATGAGCACCATTTTATCTATAATTTATCCTCATTATTTCTCTTCATATGTCATGGATTAAAAAGGATTTTCCAGTAGATTGTCGACTTGATTCATGATGATGACTGCTAGCTAAGATTTTGAAAGTATGATGTTGACATGATCAGTCCAATCAAAGCTACTGTACATATAACGTGATTTGACGTAATTTTATCTGTGGCCATTGACCTTGAGCCTTCTTGGAAGGGCACTTCTAATGTAACTCTATGGCAGCAGCGAAAGGGCTTGAATTTTCAATGTCTACCCTTATACTTGGCTGTGACATAGTGTCCCCACGAGTGACAGAACACTGTGCTAATCATGGTGCAACTAGAGAACATTACCAACACGTATGCTCCGTATTTTCCGCTGGTTGCCCCACCTACACAGAAAGCACAGAGTTAGGCTGTAACACCTGCATTTTGGAGCTGCCTTACTCAAGAAAGCAAAAAATGCGGCTTTACTAACTCAATTATTTATAGATTTTTTTTTACATTGTTTGCAAACTGATATGTGATATGTTACTGCCAAAATAACAAAATATTTTTTTTTTTTACCTAAAAATGTGGGGATCAAAACAGGTGGGGCACCTGGTGTCTTTTCAGATTCCACAATGATTATTTAGTTGTGGGCACTATATCACCGCACTCCCTCTCTTGCTCTTGCTCTTGGTTCTCAAGATTGGGATATGGATGTAGGGAGAACTAAAACGTGTGTTAGCAAAGAAGTATTACAAGCGAATTGCTGACAAACTATCTGTCACACCATTGGATTTCTAATGCAATCATACTGTATCAGAACCGCAGCACCACAACAGGGAATCAACTTAGACTGAGACTTGCCATGCTTATCTGAACCTATTAATTCCAAACTTATTGTCAAAACAAGTTGACGGCTAAGCGGATAATTGATTTAGTCTCAGCGGCTCTCCCTGAAGAAATATTCATGAGCTCAGTATTGCTGGCAGAAGGCTGAAGGAACTTTAATTGAGATGTCGCGGTCCATTTCAATGAAATGGTAATCATGATGCAGTATCATTATAGGGCAATGGTTCTGCCTGAAATAAAAAGTGTTTGTGTACAGGGATACAGGAGAACAGAGTTGATTGATTCAAGCGTAGGAGGCAAATTGGGGTGGACTTGTATTTGAATTGAGAAGCATTGAGGGAAGGGCGTGGGTGTGTTAGTGTGTGCATGTGTGCATGCATTCAAACAGCCACAGTCTATTCCCATGGAGAACAGCTAGAGTGTATCATTGGGGTCAGAGTTCAGGGTAAGGGTTAGCTGACTTAGGCAGGAAGAAAGATGCTTAACCAAGTTCGGTCTCCAACACCAGTATCTTATCTTCTAGTGAACATGGCTGGCTCCTCAGCAGTATTCAGTCCATCTGTCTACTGTATCTGAACAGTCAGATAGTTTGCTTCACCTGTGTCTAACTGACAGTTTGCTGTAGTCCCATTCCTGCTGTTTACTGTTTGTTCTGGCAGTCACGGTTCCCACTGTCCAGATGTCCAGCTGGCGTAGCTGCAGTCAAGCTATCGCAGGTGCAATTAGGCTTATTCTGGAGGGCTAACAGCTGTTCTGGACAGGCAATCTGGTGCTGTCTTTGGCTGTTTCAATGTGTTTGATTCACTAACTATGTTTTCTGTTATTGACTGCCTGTGACACCTGTTAATAGTAATATCAGCTCCATGACAGAGAACTTAGGTTTAGTTTTACCCATAGAAATGAGAATGGTAGTCAATAATGGATGGACTCATGCCAGGAAGTAAAAGCAGGAAGTGTACCCTTCAATCTGTGCTGTGATTTGTCGAGTCAACTTAACTCACATTACAAAAAAATACATTCCATTGCATGAGCCACATCAGTTAGCATCATTTGAATGAACATTCTACATTTCCATGGCAATCCAGCATCAATTGATAGAACGTTCCAAAATACCATGGAAAATATTGAATCACAATACCAGGCAGCCATTGCGAGTGTACCCATGATTTTACCAGTCAATTGCCAGAGTTAGAGCTTCCAAGCCTGTCCTATTCATTCTTATTTCTGAATGAGGTGAGACAAGGAGGAGCAGAGGGAGGAGAATATAATAGCTGAAGCCCTGACCGAAAACACAAACTAACAGCTCTCTCTTCTCTACCTCCATCCCCTCCATATCCCCTCCCCCTCCCTCCATCCCCACAGCCATCACAACTGAGTTCGGAGCCTCTCCTCCCTCCACACAGTTTCCACTCTCACAGCTTGCGGCGGCTGCCCCACTACCAGCCCCTCCACATCAGCCACCCCATGCCTGTCTCCCTGAGTGTGGGTCAGCAGCCCCTGCCACCGGTCCCACCCCACCACAAGGCTCTGCCGGCCCACACCGCCCTCTCCCCACCGCGGGCACCGCCCTTCCACAGCCTGCCCCGACAGCAGCCCTACAGAATGGACCAGGTTAGTACTAACTGTTCAGCTATACGCCATGAATACAAATACAGATGGATTTCCCTTATTGGGGATTTCTTTGGAAATTGATCTAGCTCGTAAAAAGTAAATAGTAAAAAGTTGATTTATGAATTCGCACAATCCATGAAATTCAAAGAACAATCGGAATATGTACTGTATGTCCTCAATCACTTATTCATAACACCTGCCTTGGGTCCCAATACTACACAATGCACAAGTTATGGATCATGCATACTAAATAGTGTGTTGCTCTAACCATTGGAAGGGCACTTTATCCCTACAGTTCTCCATGTCCTCCATACATCATGCTTTGTGCTGAACCAGCGAGGCTGTGTATAGAGGATGTAAGTCCATCTGTCTGCTCAGAGCTCACGCAGGCAGCTGATCTGTATGCATGGAGCACCATGTCAGATGTCCGCGGGTTTATGAGGCACAGTCTACACTAGCAGATGCACGTCGCTGTAAAAACAGACATTAACTTTGAGCTGCTTTCTTTTCTCTCAGGTGTATATAGCACATAACTGCTCCCAGATGTAAGGGAAGCGCATGCAGGAGATAGAGAGGGCAGATATAGGTTTAATGCATCCTTATCCTGAGGTACTCTGTTGAGGTGATGGATCACATATGTGGGAATGTATATCCTGGTTTCCATAGCAGCCTAGCACAGTTCAGTTCCCCATTGAGAAAAAAACAAACAAAATAAGGTATCTGTACACCCTAGGCACTTAGGTTCTCTTGTACACATGCTCTCTTGTACACATAATTTTTTTAACAAAACATGGAATATTGATGAAATTCAAACTGTATACACAGTGTATAAACACAGGAACACCTTCCTAATATTGAGTTGCACCCCCCTTTCCCACAGAACAGCCTCAATTTGTCGGGGGGTGGACTCTACAAGGTGTTGAAAGTGTTCCACAGGGATGCTGGCCCATGTTGCCTCCAATGCTTCCCACAGTTGTGTCAAGTTGGCTGGATGTCCTTTGGGTGGTGGACCAATCATGATACACACGGGAAACTGTTGAGCGTGAAAAACTCTGCAGCGTTGCAGGTCTTGACACACTCAAACCGGTACCTGACACCTACTACCATGCCCTGTTCAAAGGCACTTAAATCTTTTGTCTTGCCCATTCACCCTCTGAATGCACAATACTGTCTCAATTGTCTCAAGACTTAAAAATGCATCTTTAACCTTTCTCCTCCCCTTCATCTACACTAATTGAAGTGACATCAGTAGGGGATCATAGCTTTCAACTGGATTCACCTGGTAAGTTTATGTCATGGAAAGAACATACTATTTTGTCATAATGTTTAGTACACTCAGTGTATATTCAACCCAAATGTCCGCTATGCTGTCTGACTACCCAAGGGTCGTCCTCATGGTCTAAATCAGGTTTCACAGTTCAGGCAAGAAGTTACATCTTGACTTAGGCGGTCTGCTGAGGGGCACAGTTCAAAATAAATCATAGAAAATTGTATTTGTCACATGCGCCAATTACAACAGGTGTAGACCTTACCTTGAAATGCTTACTTACAAGCCCTTAACCAACAATGCAGTTCAAGAAATAGAGTTAAGAAAATATTTACTAAATAAACTAAAGTAGAAAATGAAATAAAAAGTACACAATAAAAAAACAATAATGAGGCTATATACAGGGGATACTTGTACCGAGTCAATGTGCAGGGGTACAGGTTAGTCGAGGTCATTTGTACATGTAGGTAGGGGTCAAGTGACTATGCATAGATAATAAACAGTGAATAGCAGCAGTGTAAAAAACAGGAAGTGGGGGGGGGGGGGGGGGTCATCAATGTAAAAAGTCCAGGTGGCCATTTGATTAATTGTTCAGCAGTCTTATTGATTTCTTATAAGCGTCCGTATTAGTGTCCCGCTCCTTGAAAGCGGCAGCTCTAGCCTTTAGCTCGGTGAGGATGTTGCCTGTAATTCATGTCTTCTGACTGGGATATGTACGTACGGTCACTGTGGGAATGGCGTCATCGATGCACTTATTGATGAAGCCGGTGACTGAGGTGGTATACTCCTCAATGCCATTTTGCCACTGTGCTAGCAAAACCCCTGTAGCGCTGCATCCGCGTCATCTGACCACTTCCGTATTGAGCGAGTCACTGGTACTTCCTGCTTTGGTTTTTGCTTGTATGCAGGAATCAGGAGGATAGAATTATGGTCAGATTTGCCAAATGGAGGGCGAGGGAGAGCTTTGTATGCGTCTCTGTTTGTGGAGTAAAGGTGGTCTAGAGTTTTTTACCTCTGGTTGCACATGCTGGTAGAAATTAGGTAAAATAGATTTAAGTTTCCCTTTCAATAAAGTCCCGGGCCACTTCTGGATGAGCATTTTCTTATTTGCTTATGTTCTTATGCAGCTCATTGAGTGCGGTCTTAGTGCCAGCATCGGTTTGTGGTGGTAAATAGACGGCTATGAATAATATAGATGAGAACTCTCTTGGTAGATAGTGTGGTCTACAGCTTATCATGAGGTACTCTACCTCAGGTGAGCAATACCTCGAGACTTCTTTAATATTACACATCGTGCACCAGCTGTTATTGACAAATAGACACACACCCCCGCCCCTCGTCTTACCAGACGTAGCTCCTCTGTCCTGCCGATGCACGGAAAACCCAGCCAGCTCTATATTATCAGTGTCGTCGTTCAGCCACGACTCTGCGAAACATAACATATTACAGTTTTTAATGTCCCATTGATAGGATAGTCTTAATCATAGATCATCCAGTTTATTTTCCAGTGATTGCACGTTGGCCAATAGTACTGATGGTAGTTGTGGTTTACACACTCGTCTCCGAACTCTCACAAGGCACCCCGACCTCCGCCCCCATTTTCTCCGTCTTTTCTTCACACGAATGACCAGGTCTCGAGAAAGCAGTATATCCTTTGCGTCAGACTCATTAAAGAAAAAATCTTTGTCCAGTTCGAGGTGAGTAATCACTGTTCTGATGTCCAGAAGCTCTTTAAGGTCAGCAATATTATGTACAAAATAAGTTACAAACAATGCAAAAAAAAATAAAAAATAGCACGGTTGGTTAGGAGCCTGTAAAACAGCGGCCATCCACTCCAGCGCCATTCTCATGTGGGTGTCCATATGATGTCATATGGTGTCCAAGGTGACCTCTCTCTGGAGTATCTGATCCAGAACTACCCCTGCTGTGTAGGATTAATTCTCCACCTACCCACCACAGAGGCAGAGATGGTCTTAACAACAGATCTAGGATCAGATTACCCTACCCCTTATTCATCAAAGAGATGAAAACGCATCTTATGCAGGGTCAGTGGTTAGAGGCAACTTCTACTTACTGATTAGGTCTTTATTTCAACCTCTGTGGGGCCTCTCTGGTTTTATCTGCATCAGAAGATGATTCAGCTGCCACCCCCAAGAGGTGATCTTATTCTCTGAGTTTAGAGATTCGAAAGGCAAATTGAAGCATCAAAAGACTGCTGTTTCACAAGTGGTTTCTGTTGTTTGTCCTAATACAATTTGAGTCAAAGTCACAAAAGTATTTAGATGTGGTTTAAGCTACAATACATTAACACTAGTACTGTAGGTTCAGTCGAATGTGTTTTTGTGAGGGCAGTTGTATCTGGTCTAAGAGCTTAATCGACTACAGCGGATGTTAGAATGAAACAGTCAGAGGTCACCAAGCGCAACATAGCTTCAGCATGTAAATTAAAGATAAAGATGTGTCGGCATTGAGTAATTGTCTCTGGCCCCCTCCCAGTTAGGGGGAGTGAGGGGCAGCTCTACAGCAGAGTCTCACAACTCAATCGCTGTTTGAAACTGTTTTCTGCCCCTCCCAAAGGATAGAATTTGTAGACAAATGGCCCTCTTTCTGGGACTCACTCACAAACAGGACGAAGCCTGGCCTGCTGAGGAGTGACGGACTCCATCCTAGCTGGAGGGGTGCTCTCATTTTTTCAGCCTGCCAGCTTAGTGGAGTCTGCCACTAGCATAGTCAGTGTAGTCAGCTCAGTTACCCCCATTGAGACCGATCTAGGTGTCATGAGTTGTGCAAACCTAAACATGGCGGTGTTCGCCTTAGTAATCTCACTGGAATAAAGACCTCCTCCATTCCTGTCATTATTGAAAGAGATTGTGATACCTAATCTTAGATCCCTGACTTCCAAGGCAGTTATAGTCAATGAACTAATCACTGATCCTAATCTTGATGTGATTGGTCTGACTGAAACATGGCTTAAGCCTGATGAATTTACTGTGTTAAATGAGGCCTCTCCTCCTGGTTACACTAGTGACCATATCCCCCGCGCATCCTGCAAAGGCGGAGGTGTTACTAACATTTACGATAGCAAATTTCAATTTACCCCCCAAAAATGTTGAGCTTCTAGTCATGAAATCTATGCAGCCTACTCAATCACTTTTTATAGCTACTGTTTACAGGCCTCCTGGGCCTTATACAGAGTTCCTTACTAAGTTCTCAGAATTTTTATCGGACCATTCACATGGAAAAGTCCACAGATCCACTACAAAAGGCTTTTGGCGCCATCATCGAGTTTTGTCCAACATGTCTCCGGACCTACTTATTGCCACAGTCATACCCTGGATCTAGTTCTGTCCCGTGGAGTAAATATTGTGGATCTAAATGTTTTTCCTCATAATCCTGGACTATCGGACCACCATTTTATTTTGTTTGCAATAGCAACAAATAATTAGCTTAGACCCCAACCAAGGATCATCAAAAGCCGTGCTATAAATTCTCGGTCAACCCAAAGATTCCTAGATGCCCTTCCATACTCCCTCCACCTACCAGTTAACGATCAAATTGAGGATCTACATTTAACCTTGCGTAATACCCTAGATGCAGTGGCACCCCTAAAAACAAAACAGAAAATACCCAAGCTTTGAAGCAAGCTTCCAGAAAACTGGAACGGAAATGGCGCTCCACCAAACTGGAAGTCTTCCTACTAGCTTGGAAAGAAAGTACAGTGCAATATCGAAGAGCCCTCACTGCTGCTCGATCATCCTATTTTTCCAACCTAATTGAGGAGAATAAGAACAATCCTACATTTCAATTTGATACTGTTGCAAAGCTAACTAAAAAGCAGCATTCCCCAAGAGAGGTTGCCTTTCACTTCAGCAGTGATGAATTCATGACCTTCTTCAACGAAAAGATCATTATCATTAGAAAGCAAATTACTGACTCCTCTTTGAATCTGCGTATTTCCCCAAAGCTGTCCTGAGTCTGCACAGAACTACCAGGAGCTAGGATCTAGGGAGACACTCAAGTTTTTTTATCCTATATCTCTTGACACATTCATGAAAATTGTCATGGCCTCTAAACTTTCAACCTGCATACTGGACCCTATTCCAACTAAACTACTGAAATAGCTACTACCTGTGCTTGGCCCTCCTATGCTGAACATAATAAATGGCTCCCTATTCACCGGATGTGTACCAAACTCACTAAAAGTGGCAGTAATAAAGCCTCTCTTGAAAAAGCCAAACCTGTAAAAAAATATCGGCCTATATCGAATCTCCCATTTCTCTCAAAAATCTTAGAAAAAGCTGTTGCGCAGCAACTTACTGCCTTCCTGAAGACAAATAATAATGTATACGAATCACTTCAGTCTGGTTTTAGATACCATCATAGTACTGAGACTGCACTTGTGAAAGTGGTAAATTACCTTTTAATGGCGTCAGACCAAGGCTCTGCATCTGTCCTCGTGCTCCTAGACCTTAGTGCTGATTTTGACACCATCGACCACCATATTCTTTTGGAGAGATTGGAAACCTTAATTGGTCTACACGGTCAAGTTCTTATCTGGTTTAGATCTTATCTGTCGGAGAGATATCAGTTTGTCTCCGTGGATGGTTTGTCCTCTGACAAATCAATTGTACGTTTCGGTGTTCCGTTTTAGGACCACTATTGTTTTCACTATGTATTTTACCTCTTGGTGATGTTATTCGGAAACATAGTGTTAACTTCCATTGCTATGTGGACGATACACAGCTGTACATTTCGATGAAACATGGTGAAGCCCCAAAATTTCCTGCCCTGGAAGCCTGTGTTTCAGACATAAGGAAGTGGCAGCATTTTTTAAATTTTTTAACTCTGACAAAACAGAGATGCTAGTTCTAGGTCCCAAGAAACATCTTGGATCTGACAATTAATCTTGATGGTTGTACAGTCATCCACAAAAAAACTGTGAAGGACCTCAGCGTTACTCTGGACCCTGATCTATCTTTTAACGAACATATCAAGAATATTTAAAGGACAGCTTTTTTCCATCTTCGTAACCAAAAATGATGCAGAAAAGCTAATCCATGCTTTTGTCACTTCTAGATTAGATTACAGCAATGCTCTACTCTCCGGCTACCCGGATAAAGCACTAAATAAACTTCAATTAGTGCAACACGGCTGCTAGAATCTTGACTTGAACCCCAAACTCTGATCATATTACTCCCGTGTTAGCCTCTCTACACTGGCTTCCTGTTAAAGCTAGGGCTGATTTCAAGGTTTTACTGCTAACCTACAAAGCATTACATGGGCTTGCTTCTACCTATCTCTCCGATTTGGTCCTGCCGTACATACCTACATGTACGCTCCGGTCACAAGACGCAGGCCTCCTTATTGTCCCTAGAATTTCTAAGCAAACAGCTGGAGGTAGGGCTTTCTCCTATAGAGCTCAATTTTTATGGAATGGTCTGCCTATCCATGTGAGAGATGCAGACTCAGTCTCGACCTTTAAGTCTTTAATGAAGACTCATCTCTTCAGTAGGTCCTATGATTGAGTGTAGTCTGGCCCAGGGGTGCAAGGGTGAACGGCAAGGCACTGGAGTGACGAACCGCCCTTGCTGTCTCTGCCTGGCCGGTTCCCGTCTCTCCATTGGGATTCTCTGCCTCTGACCCTATTATGGGGGCTGAGTCACTGGATTACTGGTGCTTTCCATGCCATCCTTAGGAGGGGTGCATCACTCCCTGTCCGGTTTGTCGCCCCCTCGGGCTTGTGAAGTGGAGGGGATCTTTCGTGGGCTATACTCAGCCTTGTCTCAGGGTAGTAAGTTGGTGGTTGTTGATATCCCTCTATTGGTGTGGGGGCTGTGCTTTGGCAGAGTGGGTGGGGTTATAACCTGCCTGGCTGGCCCTGTCCGGAGGTATTGTCGGGGGTATTGTCGGAAGGGGCCACAGTGTCTCCCACCCCCCCCTGTCTTAGCCTCCAGTATCTATGCTGCAATAGTCCGTTTGTTAAATCTGATGTTATTATCCGGTGTCTTGTGTGGATTTAAGTATGCTCCCTCTAATTCTCCCTCTATCCCATTCTACCTCCCCTCCCGGTGGACCTGAGCCATAGGACCATGCTTCAGGACTACCTGCCCTGATGACTCCTAGCTGTCCCAAGTCCACCTGGTCGTACTGCTGCACCGGTTTCAACTCTTCTGCCTGCAGTTATGGAACCCTGACCTGTTCATCGAACATGCCACCTTGTCCAAGACCTGCTGTTTTCATCTCTCTCTCTCTCTCTCTCTCTCTCTCTCTCTCTCTCTCTCTCTCTAAGTGACATTTACTCCTGATGTATTTACCTGTTGCAACCTCTACAACCACTATGATTATTATTTGACCCTGCTGATCATCTAATGGCAATGAATTGTTATAATCTCCACCCGGCACAGCCAGAAGAGGACTGGCCACCCCTCAGAGCCTGGTTCCTCTCTAGGTTTCTTCCTAGGTTTTTGCCTTTCTAGGGAGTTTTTCCTAGCCACCGTGCTTCTACATCTGCATTGCTTGGTGTTTGGGGTTTTAGGCTGGGTTTCTGTATAGCACTTTGTGACATCGGCTGATGTAAAAAGGGCTTTATAAATACATTTGATTGATTGATTGATTTGAGTAGCCTCTAATGATGACATCACTGGGGAGGGTCATTCATAAACGATTCATTAAATAAACCCTGTCATGCAGTGTTGTAGGTCCAAGTACCCAATTTTTGTCTTGTCTCTGTGTTGGAAACATTTGTACTCTGCCTTGACTCGGTCTAGGGCAGTGAGGACTCGTAATTTCTTCCCGCAATCAGCGGAGTAAAAACTCAATTATCAGCTTCCATTCAGTTCGCCATGCTAAAATATACAGTCCTTTCTTGATACATTAATACCTGAACAGTCTTTATATCTATTATAGACATGTTTGCGCAGTGGTAAACCTATTGGACCTAGGTCTTCAGTGTGTGACAGGTTTGTGATACTTCTCTGGCACCCCAATGGTGGAACAAGCTCCCCCACGACGCCAGGACAGTGTCACGATGCGAGGTAAGGGAACGAAGCGCAGAGCGAGAGGTGCGTGCAGATGTTTAATTAAAACCAAATCAAAACAACAAACGCACGAAACAGAGACAGCACCGTGAACTGGTGTCGAGTAATACAAGCACACACAAGATGCCATGATGTAGGTGGAACACAATGGAACATAAATAGAATCCCCAATTAGAGACAACTCAAGACAGCTGCCTCTAATTGGGGATTAACCAAACTCAAAAGACTCCCTGAATACTATTGTCAGGTCCTGACTGTAGCCATCCGACTCCCAATAGAGGGTGCCAGAAACCAGGCCTCAGTCAGGACCTGACAGACAGTGGAGTCACTGACCACCTTCCGGAGACACTTGAAACCCTACCTCTTGGAATAGTATAACAGTAATCCTTCTACCCCCCGCTTGTTTAAAACAATGTACTTACTGTGATCGAGATGTGTCTGTCCCACTGGCTATCCTAAGTTGAATGCACCAATTTGTAAGTCGCTCTGGATAAGAGCGTCTGCTAAATGACTAAAGTGTAAATGTAATGAAAAAACAGCCAAGGTAATACCAGCGAAGGAGTGCAATTTTGTAAAACACAAAGGGCCAGTGGTGTAGTGGATGCTACGCAGGTATATGCCTTAAACCACTTTTTTTCGGTGGTCATTGCTTATACTCACTTCTTAATAACCACTGATGCATATAAAAGTAGTGTAGTAGAGGTATACAATTTATCAATTGTGTAGTACAATAGTAGGCTACACAATCGCAAAGCACATTAAATATATTCACATGCGCACCGTTTCAGCTGAATATCATCTGCAGCCAGCAATAGCGTGCAGCTCTCAACTAGTTTTGCCATGGAGTAGCTCATAGAAGAATGTCATCGCTAGCCGGTAGGGTAGGTAGGAAAGACGTTTCAACTTATGATATCTACCAGTAAACGCTAACTAAGGCAATAATGGGTATGCAAACCAGGTATTGAAAAAGTTTGGTCCAAAGTGTTGGTTAGTAGGCTAAGCTATTTGTGATGAGCAATTCAGTCATCATGTGCTGTTTGCATCGGGGACGGAGACAAGGTGGGCCTGGGTGGACAGAGGTCCACCCACTGAGGAGCCAGGCCCTGCCAGGCCCACCCAATCAGATTGAGCAAAAACAAATAAAGAATACAATATTAATCAAAAAACACTCCTTGGACCTCCAGCCTCCTGTTTAAGCATTATTGTGGACTTAGAACATTAATTGTGGTTTAAATGTGATTTTAAGACCACAGGGTGTCTTTCCTTCGCTGGGCGGGCCGTTTGTGAACCTTTGGCCCAAATTAAGGTATACCCACTTCTCCATGCACCACTATACCACTGAAAAGGGCAGATGGAAAGACAGCAGTCACACACAGCATGATGTTAAAGGATAAGCAGTCCATTCACTCTGACATAAGCCAGTAGGTCCCAATCATAAGAATACAAAAACACAACCATTAGGCTAAGCATTTCCCAATCGAAAACTATTGCTTCCTATAGCAAAAAAAAACATTTCACGTTAAGCACACAAAGTTTCACACACAAGTTATTTTCAAAGAGATGGCTAACAGCAAGCGAGCTCCAATAAAAACACAGTTCCACTTACCAGATGAGGATAATTTGAAACTTAACTTCTTGTTGAAAGTTATTCTTGAAAAGGGAGAAGCTAACAAATTAGCAAAAACATCCTCTTTGATAACACCTGCTGCAGCCGCTGCAAAAACTAGCCTACAACATAAGATAGCTTCTAGACATTGGGAAAACTACTGCTCGGTATTGCGCAGTGACCTGTTGGTCTTTGAGAAGGCAGAAGTTTCCATACGTTTTTTGTAAAAACGGTCCCTCCCTTTACAAGTCAAAATGGGATTTGTTGATTCCACTATCACTCCAAATTGTTGCCCTAAAACAGTTGAATCACAGAACAATGAGACATATATTTCACTGGATGTATAAATGTGAAGCATCCGCTTGGTGTTTCCACCCACTACCAAATATGGTAGCAAGAGGAAGCCAAGTGTCCTCTGTGTGGGCAGAAGATTGAACGAGATGGATTTTGGCTGAGATTCAGCAAATTTTCTCATCAATTAAACTCCCAGTTTTATGTTCCCAAAACTAGAATCTGTTACGAACAGAGTAGACTAAGGTTTGTAGACTTTACCCTTTGCTAAAGTTGTCATTGTTTAGTAGGAGCGCAAAGGCGAAATGAGTTATTGCACACGCACACTTCACAGAGTAGGCGTTCCCTAAAGGAAATATGAAAATGTCTGCTACAACGCGCCAACAGGATCTCGCTAGCTCGTGCTTGGCTCTGCCCACCTCCTTGCCTGTTCTGCCCACTATGACTAATTTGTTCCCATTTGAAATAACGGGCTATGGTCTATCTTAGTTAAGTTATAAAAAATCTTTGTTTGAATGGTAGATGCTTTCTATCTAGCTTCTAATGGCCTAGCCAATGGCTGATTTAACTAGCTAGATTTATCTCCCAAGGGACCACCAAAGAGAAATCATGACTGTTTTTTTGCCCTCAGCATGCATTTTTTTCACCATTCAGAATGTCTAAAGAATCCATATGTTCTTCTGAAATATGAACACAGAAATACTGGACATTTTTATATCTTATTACATTGGCGATTTGACAAAATTACAATCATGGTCTTGAATTGGACTCGCATATTTCTGGTCTCGGTTTTGACACGCCCCCCCCCCCCCCTTCCGGTCTTGGTCTTGACTCAAACTCGATTTGCTCCGGTCTTGGTCTTGAATCGGTCTCGCTTTAGGTGGTCTCAAACCCAACACTGCTGTCATGTCTTAAAGTGCTACTATAACCCCACTACTTTACCTACCGCGGCCATGGTCAAAACTCACATAATGGAATAATATTATTTTATCAGTGGGACATAATTATTCAAGCATTGTCAGTATAAATAACCTTTAAGCTGTTGCTGACACTGACACATTAAAGAGCTGGAAGTCACTACAAACTCATCTAGTTTAGGACACACTTTCCACTCTTAATATGTGATTTCAGTGATTTCCCAACATGGATAAATGTTTTTACACTTCATTCAGCTCTATAATGCTTTGCATTTGGTGTTTGCTGAAACTTGGCACTTATTTGTGAGTATTGCTCAAGGTTTCTCCCTTTCCTCCCTACAAACAGTGCAGAGCAGCTGGGATGCTGCTAGCAGATGTTTGTCATTACCTCGCCCACCCCTACCCGTTTAAGATTAGTAACACATGATGGCACCTCGTTTAGTTAAACGTCCAGAGAGAACTGCTACAGTGGTGGCTACAGATCTGAAAGATGCATTGTAGAGCTTGCCTTGTGTTGGAAACACTATAACACAGTGCCCTGTAGTGAGGTTTCAGTACCAACACTACTCTTCAACTTCTGGTTTGTCGTTTGTAGGACTGCGAGAAACCCAGTCCACCCCAGAAGCCCCTGCCTGCAGACCCTCTGGGAAGGAGTGCTCGGGTGGGACGCAACTCCTCGGTGGTTGGGGTTCGCCTGCCTGGACCCATCCCTATTCCCATCCCCACCGTACCCAGACCCCTGTTCACCATTCCACAACCAAACAGGTCTGTGCTACGGTGGTCTGGCTGGCACAACGTTTATAGGTTTATGAGGGGCGGTTGTTCTTTCTTTTTTGGGGGGGGGGTAATCTTTGCATTCACTTGTGCTTTTTTCACTTTTCAGACCTGCACCCTTGCAACCCCTGAGACTGCCAAAGACTGATCATTTCGACCGCTGATCTGAAAGAAGTTGTGATGGAATGGAATAGTGGAGAGCTCTACGGATGGAGACCCATATTTGCACTACAAGAATACCAGACCTTTGCAACTTTTAAAGTGTCTCAGAGTTTTAGGGAAAGGGGACTGTCTTCAAACCTTGGTGCTGTGCCTCTGCTTTTGTTGTCCTCGCTCAGGTACAAATGAACTATTTAATGTCTATATTTATTAGTACTGTGTGCACAGTGCACTCTGGTAGACCCTATTGACATATTGAGCATATAGCATATTGAGACTTGGATCGCTGTTGGTGATTTTGTTTTTACCTCCAGCAAAATCAGAAGTGTGTGTGTATGTGTGTGTGTGTATATATATATATATATATATATATATACAGTGGGGAGAACAAGTACTTGATACACTGCCGATTTTGCAGGTTTTCCCACTTACAAAGCATGTAGAAGTCTGTAATTTTTATCATAGGTACTCTTCAACTGTGGGTTAATGAATCTAAAACAAAAATTTGATACATCAGAAAAGCAGAACTTAATATTTGGTACAGAAACCTTTGTTTGCAATTACAGAGATCATACGTTTCCTGTAGTTCTTGACCAGGTTTGCAGCATGGATTTTGGCCCACTCCTCCATACAGACCTTCTCCAGATCCTTCAGGTTTCGGGGCTGTCGCTGGGCAATACAGACTTTCAGCTCCCTCCAAAGATTTTCTATTGGGTTCAGGTCTGGAGACTGGCTAGGCCACTCCAGGACCTTGAGATGCTTCTTACGGAGCCACTCCTTAGTTGCCCTGGCTGTGTGTTTCGGGTCGTTGTCATGCTGGAAGACCCAGCCACGACCCATCTTCAATGCTCTTACTGAGGGAAGGAGGTTGTTGGCCAAGATCTCGCGATACATGGCCCCATCCATCCTCCCCTCAATACGGTGCAGTCGTCCTGTCCCCTTTGCAGAAAAGCATCCCCAAAGAATGATGTTTCCACCTCCATGCTTCACGGTTGGGATGGTGTTATTGAGGTTGTACTCATCCTTCTTCTTCCTCCAAACACGGCGAGTGGAGTTTAGACCAAAAAGCTCTATTTTTGTCTCATCAGACCACATGACCTTCTCCCATTCCTCCTCTGGATCATCCAGATGGTCATTGGCAAAATTCAGACGGGCCTGGACATGCGCTGGCTTGAGCAGGGGGACCTTGCGTGCGCTGCAGGATTTTAATCCATGACGGCGTAATGTGTTACTAATGGTTTTCTTTGAGACTGTGGTCCCAGCTCTCTTCAGGTCATTGACCAGGTCCTGCCGTGTAGTTCTGGGCTGATCCCTCACCTTCCTCATGATCATTGATGCCCCACGAGGTGAGATCTTGCATAGTGCCCCAGACCGAGGGAGATTGACCATCATCTTGAACTTCTTCCATTTTCTAATAATTGCGCCAACAGTTGTTGCCTTCTCACCAAGCTGCTTGCCTATTGTCCTGTAGCCCATCCCAGCCTTGTGCAGGTCTACAATTTTATCCCTGATGTCCTTACACAGCTCTCTGGTCTTGGCCATTGTGGAGAGGTTGGAGTCTGTTTGATTGAGTGTGTGGACAGCTGTCTTTTATACAGGTAACGAGTTCAAACATGTGCAGTTAATACAGGTAATGAGTGGAGAACAGGAGGGCTTCTTAAAGAAAAACTAACAGGTCTGTGAGAGCCGGAATTCTTACTGGTTGGTAGGTGATCAAATACTTATGTCATGCAATAAAATGCAAATTAATTATTTAAAAATCATACAATGTGATTTTCTGGATTTTTGTTTTAGATTCCGTCTCTCACAGTTGAAGTGTACCTATGATAAAAATTACAGACCTCTACATGCTTTGTAAGTAGGAAAACCTGCAAAATCGGCAGTGTATCAAATACTTGTTCTCCCCACTGTATATATATACTGTATATATACACACACACAGTTAAGGAGAGACTTACTGAAAAAGGCCATGTTTGTTTTATCCTGTGAAATTCCTAGAATCATTTAAGAGAGAAAGACAGATTGGGTTCAAGTTAAAGGGAAACAGAGCACTGCATGGAACACTTTGAGTCACTTGTAACTCACTAAGCAGCAGTGTTAGGGACTGGGAGTTTTTGTTCAGTTTATCATTAATAAGAACTGCTTTTACATTCCAAGGCGTCCATTCACTTCATAATCAGAAACGGTGTTGGACTGACATGTTGGACGTATCAATTGAGGTGTTTTGACTAATCCAATTCGGTGCAAAAGCAAGGGAATTGTTCAGAATTGACACATACTTGAGAATTGACTGTTACGTGATCTTTGTATTCATACATGATCTTTATTAATATATACCCTAATATTTTTTGGGCCAGTGTATTGGACCATATTAGAAAACTACCCCAAAGAACAGTATCTCTTACCTTGTAATTTTTCTCCACTGGCGAACTTGAACACGTTTACAAACTGACAAATGGTGTTGGGCTCTTACATACCCTTATTAGTTCATGTTAGGACCACACACTTGAAAGATATGCTGTATTCACCGCTTTCCTAAATTATCAACTCTCTTAAACACAGTTTGGAGTGTCTGCTGGCAGTTGTGCAATACGTAATGCTCCCAGAAGAGCGAGGAGAGTCTGATATGACCTGACACTGCTGGGTTTCAGAGAATTACAGCAACACCAAATAATGCAATATAACTGGGCTTGTGGAGGAGCGCGCTAACATTTTAACTCGCTTGATGCTGTAGTGTCAGGATGACTTCAGTGTTATGAACAGTCCAAACCCAACCTAGATGGTGTCCGATGTTTTATTAATTTCTGTATTTTCAAAGTTCACTCAGACAAAAGTATGGCCAAGTGGTTTGGTTTACGAGGTAATTCCCAGTACTTGACCTCATATTTTTCACTATTCATTTGATATTGGAGCTCAGTGTCACACATTGGCACCCAACTCTCCTTGAGGTTTTCAAGACTCCCATTAGGTTTAATTTGTCCTTTGAAATATTACAGTCTATTACAGGAAATACTCCCAATACCTGTATTGAACATCAAGTTCTTGTCCCTTTAAACTTTTCCAACACTTTGTGGACTTTTAGATTTCCAGTACATTAACATGTCCAAATGAGAGACTGGGTGCATAATGTCTTGGTCACTATATGTTTCATTAAACATAGCTTTGATTAATGCTGAGTAAGAGTGCTCATCATACTGCTCAGTCCTCTGGCATGGCACAGGGTTTGTGTGCGTGCCTGCCTGCCTGCCTGTATGTATGTATGTTAGCACGCTTTCCATATGCAGTTATGACCTCGCTCTCATAACTACTCATAAGGTTGTTTCAACAGGAGGGAACTTTTACACAGAAAGATATATTCAGTACAGCAGTAAAACAGGGGCACATGTGGTTGCATTATTGTAGGTGTTAAACTAAATATCGAACCCGTTCTGCAATGTATTGGGTCATCACCAAAGTACTGATGTGCTTTAGTTAAATGGATGCATATGTGTGTGTATGCATATGCAATGTATGTCTTGTCGTTCAATATTGTGGAATGCACTACTTACATTGGACTTGAATCAGAAGTTCATTGCATAGTTGCATTTACACTTTTAGTAATCACTGTATGTGTTACAGTTTTACAGATTTAGATATACTGCTATCTGATGTCAGCATTTGTCCGTTTTGGCAGATCTTCAGATCTGTTCATCATCTGTGTAAAAGTTGCTTTTTACAAATGTACTGTATTTTTTTTGTATAACTTACATTTTCAAATGAATAGCCATTGTACAGTTAGTGTAAATATAGTATCTGTCAGCAATCATGTTTATTTTCTTTTTATGCTTTTTTTTTTTTTTTTTACAATGAGAGCAGTGAGAACCTCAATAAAGTTGTGGTTTCTCCTGTTCAATAAAACATGTTTGTTTCATTAAACTCCTTAAGGAATTAGGTTTATGGTATTTACACACACGATTCATTCAGGACTATCCGTAATCATGGTAGCATCCACATTAATGTAGAAGTGTTTAGAAACATATTCTATTCTTATTTACAATAAAAGTGACTTCAAAATGACACAATACATTATTTACCATTCATTTCTGTTGGGCACAGAATAATTGGAAATTTTACCAAAACAAACAGCAAATGCATCCAATAGGTTTGTAGAGTCACACGCTTGATGTAATCACTGTGTGCTAGGAATATGGGATCAAATACTACATCTTAGACTACTTGAATAGTTAATTTTCCCAAAGTGCTGGAGTACAGAGCCAAAAAACGTACAGAGCCAATTTGTCACTGTCCTAATACTTCTGGCGCTCACTATCTGTACGGTATAGCGAAACCAAGTCAATCCTTTGGGTCTTGAGGAAATTCTTGATGGTTTATTATTTCATTCATCCATAAAAATTGGTATACAGTATATGTATACATGTTTTGTTATACAAAACAAATATCCAGATAAAAATGCAGGTTTAAGATACAGGAAATACATACGTGTAAATGAATAAACAACAGTAATAAAGCTATTAGAAATTAGGACAAATAAAAATACTGCTGTCCACCTAAGCCCTTTAATAATGGACTATACCATCTCTGACTATACTCTTCCGTCCTTCTAATAAACTGATGATATTCTGTAGGGGGAAAAAATAATCATCAACAACATTTGCTCATATATTCACTATAACAGTAATATACAACACAAACGTAACGTTTATGGAGAAATGCATTACCTCTCTTCCAAAGGCCTTTGCCATTTCAGCTGCCCCTGACCCATACTACAAAGACAAAAATATTAGTCAATTCCAGAATAAATTGAAATTGCAACAGAGCCCATGCTGTAAATTGTCATTACCTCGTTCTTCACATCGTAGTCGGCCCCACTGTCCAACAACAGCTGCACCAGCTCCTCATGGTTGTTCAACACTGCCACCTAGCAGACACACTGGTTATATTGACTGCTTGCCGTGTCCTCTATCAACTTTCCTGTCCCATGTCTTACTTCCTAAGAAGTCTCGCTGAGTTTGCACCATGAGTGGCTCAACAAAGGTTTGTGAAGAGTGTTAAGTGTACCATAAGTGGCGTCTTCCCATCCTTGTCCCTGGTGTTGACGTCAGCCCCGGCTCTGATGAGGAGAGAGGCCACCGCTGGGTTCCCACTGACCGCTGACACCCTCATCAGAGGAGTCCAGTGGGACACAGTGTCCCTAACGTCCAACTGAGACAACAATCAACATGCCTTTTAGCCTCAAAATTATAACTCTTTCACCCGCTTTAGTCTTCCCTTCCGATAGTTAAACTAAGACTCTGGTTAAAAGTAGTGCACTTTATATGTACACTAGGGAATACAGTGCAATTTCAGACGCAGCCAGCTTATAAAGCTCATAAATACTGACACCAGTCTTACCTCACAGCCATCCTGGATCATGTAGGCTATGACAGCCAGGTGTCCTCCGTCAGCTGCCCAGTGGAGTGGGGTACAGCCCCCCATGTCCTGGGACTGCCACGTGGCCCCAAATCTCCTCAGGTACTTCACTATATCCAGGTGGCCAAAGAAACATGCCAGCATCAGACTGACAGACACAGGAAATGGTGGTGGAGGTCAATCACAAACCCATTGCTAATTTATCCACAACGTTTGTACTGTAAATGTGAGCAAATACAGTAGAAGTCTATTTGCAAAGGCAAGGTACATAATACTGTATTCTGCACACCTGTCTTTCCCACTACCGTTCTTCATATTCACGTCTGCACCGTGTTCTACCAATTTGTGAACCAGTCTGAAAAAGATCATAGAAGTTCATAGAAAAGGTTTCAAGCATAATGCTGACATTATTCCATTATTAGGAGACCTTGGTGAGCAAGACTCATCCTGTAAGGTTTTACCTGGCAAATCCTTTCTGTGCAGCCACCATGAGAGGAGTGAAACCGTGTTTGTCATTGACGTTCACACTGACTGTCCTGGAGAGAAAGAAAGCATGTAATTAACCATAAGAGTACCTCAAAATTCTATCCTATTGTCCATCTGCTCATTGCTCACCCAGACTCTAACACTTTGGTCATGTCCTCCTCATCATTCATGTTGACAGCACGATGGAGGTTCTTCCCACTCATAGGCTCACCTGGATGACATTATATAAGTGTCATTTTGATAAAGCAGATATGTCAACTGAAAGAGTGCTGTGTACGACATACTCACGTGTGGTAGACACAGACACAGCCGGGCTGTAGAAGGACTCCCCAGTTGGTCTTGTGATTCTCAGTCTGTATTTATAGGATGTGCTAGGCTCCAAACTCTCTACAGTGTGGTGACTGCTGTACCCACTGGTGGTGACCCAAAAGCACAGTTAGCCTACTCTTAGATTAGATCAACTAGAATTAAGCGTGTTCCCAGATATTATTCAGGCCCATAGGTTGTAGTCTATGAATAGCTTATACTCACACATAGATAGTCCCATACGTGTGTGATTTGGGGTCCATCTCTTCCACAGAGAAGCGGGTCCATTTCTCTGGTGAGCCCGTCCGTGGTTCATTCTCCTCTGTCTCCCAGCTCAGATCAATGCTATGGTGACTCACTTTACCAATGACAGGAGGCGTCGGTGGTTTGAATGGTTTATGGCTGCCTAAAGAACAGCGCAGACATTGAAAGGGATAACTTATATTACAGTACAGAGGGTTGCATTTCTGGCCATGGACACATGAGGGCACTACTACTATCTGTAAATTACAGAAAAAATACAACTTTCTGGGATTTTGTTTTACCCGTTTTAGCATTTTATTTTTATTGGAAATAAATAATTGTGCACCAAAGGCCACCAAAGACTGAACCAGTGAAGGATTTGCCAAATTGCTGAAGGTTAGGTCCAGCTTGCTGTAACTTTAAACTGTTAGTAAAGTTAGCTAGCTACTATTGTATAGCTACTAGCTAACTAAAGCCAGTTCTATCTAACTTAACGTTAGCTAGCTGCTGTAGTTTGCAAACCTGTATTTCTGAAGACAGTCTTTGATTCAAGACGGAAATCAAAGGAAACTTAAAATGGACATACCTGGATTTGTCATTGTCACAGAAAACAGTTATCTTGTTGATGCCGTTTTATGGTTGCTATGGGAACCAAATATGGCATGTGCGGGAAAACCTGAAGTGCGCGAAATCCTTAGAACCTTTGGACAACCCAGCGTGATTTATCTAGGTTGAAGATGTGTAGCCTTATATTTTCAACCTAGGTAGTGATTTATATTTTGCAATATTCATCTCATTCTATATGTGTGCAACATTGTTGCAAATGCTAAATTGCCCAATTGCACAATGCATAATATTGTATGAATCATCCATGCACACTCCTCCACACAGACCATGTCCTCTGTTTTTGTTCTTTCAAACTATTGTTCTCTATTCTATTATGCCTTGGCCTGTCCCATCATGGTCTCATCTGTTGGACTCTTTGGGATTAAGTGGCCACATGACCAATCCAGCCTTCACGCCGGAGCACGTTTAATTATTCAGGCTCCCCCGGTTTTAAGCAGTGCGGAGGCATTCGAAGCGATTGTATTTAGCTTGAACAACCTAGCTAAATTATATAATATCAAAAAACATTGTTCAAATTAAAATTTTGATGCTCTTTATGTGAGCGCGTATCTCTCTTTTGGGTAAGAAGTGCGCGCATAACCAACCTCAACCATGGCGCAGGGCATATCAACCGGAGAGAAGTATTGGGAGGATAGAGTAGCCTTCGAAACAGAAGGAGCCAGTCAAGAAGATGTGGAATATGATGATGTTTTGGAGCTTAATAAATTTGACGGATTACCCTATTCCTCTCGATATTACACGTTACTGAAGGAAAGGATGGCTCTACCAGTTTGGAAAGCCAAGTGTGATTTCATGGACAAGCTGGCCAACAAGCAGTTTGTTATTGTCTCTGGCACTGCAAAAACTGGCAGAAGCTGTCAGGTGAGTGGATTATTCTCCCTTCTGATAATAACTAGGTTTTATCTAACGATACACTGAGAATAGAACACATTAAGAACACCTGCTCTTTCTGTGACATAGACTATCCAGGTGAAATCTATGATCCATTATTGATGTCACTTGTTAAATCCACTTCAATTAGTTTAGATGAAGGGGAGGAGACAGGTTAAAGAGGGATTTTTAAACCTTCAAACAATTGAGATATGGGTTGTGTGTGTGTGCCATTCAGAGGGTGAATGGGCAAGACAAAACATGTGTCTTTGAAAGACTCACAAATATGGGCACTTGTTCAATTCCCTTCTTGGATTTGAAAGAAAAGGGCTGGTATAAGGAATAGGCCTATGGTGGAATCTCCCTCTAGTCTAGAAGTACTGAACCAATGCACACTTCAGGAGAAAATAAAGATTGTCCAACCAGTAAGTGAAATGAGGGCTCTCATTATGACTGAAGGACATGATTAGAGAATGGATAATCTGTTGTGGCAGTGTATTTCATGTTCTTATCTTTCTTCCTGTGGCATGCTCAGATCCCCCAGTGGTGTGCAGAGTTCTGCCTGTCTGTCCAGTACCAGAATGGGATGGTGGTGTGCACCCAGGTCCACAGGCAACATACAGTGGATCTGGCCCTGCGTGTAGCTGATGAGATGGACGTCAACATCGGCCATGAAGTGGGCTACAGTATCCCTCTAGAGACATGCTGCTCTGGTGACACTGTTCTCAGGTCTGTTAACACTATTACACACACTGCTCACGCTATTTCACAAAAAAACACACACACTTTTTCTCATACACACTTACATCACCCCTCTCTTTCCCTGCGGCTGTCTTTTTCTTTTTTTTAAAGAAGTGAACAAAATAGTTGAGGGGCCTCTTTTCAGAGGCTCCGCTGCAGCTTCCCAGCTCTGACTCTGACCGTTGGTCACGGTCCCACATCTCTCACTGCCATCAGTCAGCCGGGGAACAAAAACACAGGACAAGCTAAGAAAATAGGCAGCCACGGAGACCTAATGAATCCACTGACCAGTCTAATTACTAGAGTAAATGACACTAGCACAAAGCAGCTTCATTAAGGACCCTTTCAGGAGGACAGCTAATGGTCTCCTCATACATCATGTTGTCTTACTCCTTTGGCTGTAATTTGCTATTAGAGCACTAAAATGGATTTCTTTTACGTTTTTGTAGGAGTATTTAGCAGAACTTTACCAACACAGATGCTACTCCCACAAATCTGTCGCCCTACGCCTGTTTGCGACCATACATCTGTTTGTGGGTGTTCGTGTGTATGTATGTTTGTGACCCTTTTCTTCTTCACCACCCCAGGTACTGCACTGACGACATGCTGCTCAGAGAGATGATGTCAGACCCCATGCTGGAGCACTACGGTGTCATCGTCATCGACCAGGCCCACGAGAGGACGGTCAGTACAGACATTCTGCTGGGCCTGCTCAAAGACATCGCCCTGCAGAGGCCTGAGCTCCGTGTGGTGCTCCTCACAGCTACACACCCAGGACCCAAACTACTGGGCCACTACAGGAATGTCCCACTGATCCAGCTGGAGGGTGTGTGTTCAGCGGAGGTGGTATATACTGGTACAAGCCACAAGGACTACTTCTGCTCTGCCCTGCGACTGGTTCTGGAGATACACCACTCCCAAGAGCAAGGGGATATAGTCGTGTTTTTGGCCACAACTCAAGTAAGATCTGCTTAAAATGTATTCTCCTTGTCTAGAGTCTGGGAATGTGAGAGAAGCCATACCATGACAACTGTTGCTTGGAGAATAGCTTTTCCCAACCTTCTCTCCTCTTGTGTTTTCCCTATCTCAGGAGATAGATCTTGCCCGTGATATCCTCGGTCACGAGGAGGCCAATATATCTCCACATCTAGGGGAACTTCTCCCTATCTCAGTGCACCCTGGGTTGAGTGGGACTCTGCCCATGCCGGGTGAAGAGGACGGCCGGTGCAGAAGAGTCTTCCTCACCTCCAGTCCAAACGAAGACCTCTTTTGCGCTGTGCACATGCTGAACTTTGTCATCGATGCCGGTGTCCAGAAAAGAAATGTGAGTAACATATTGACAAATTGTTATTTTAAGAGAAGCTTTTTGGTAACTACATTGTAATAAATTATAATTAGTGGTGGTTTATTTAAATGAATGTCTGTCTACTCATTTTATAGGTTTATAACCCTAGGATCAGGGCAAACTCAGTCGCCATTGAACCTATCAGTAGAAGTCAAGCAGAGAGCCGCAAACAGCTTGTAGGACCAACAGGTATGACAAAGATGGAAGTCAGTAACAAAGTCCAGGAGTGTTGAAGTCACATACAGTCTGGAGAGTCATGTGTCCTTGCTAACCTGAGCCCATAATTTCCCGCAGGGAAGAGTTTCTGTCTGTATCCAAAGGACACACCCCTGCCCAGCGAGACACGCCCCCACATCCTGGAGTCTGACATCACGTCCATAGTGCTCTTCCTGAAGAGGATGGACATTGGTGGCCTGGGCCGCTGTGACTTCATCGACAGGCCAGGTACGGCAAAATAGGCTGAACAAGTACAGGCTGATCACATCTTTACTAATGCTGCAGAAATTTGTTTTAAGGCAGTATCAAAATCCATAGAATGTAGTGATCACAATATTATAGCCATATCTAGGAAAACCAAAGTTCCAAAGGCTGGGCCTAATATAGCGTATAAGAGGTCATACAATACGTTTTGTAGTGATTCATATGTTGATGATGTAAAGAATATTTGCTGGTCTGTGGTGTGTAATGAGGAACAACCAGACGCTGCACATGACACATTAATGAAATAGCTTTTTCCAGTTACTAATAAGCACGCACCCATTAAGAAAATGACTGTAAAAACGGTTAAATCCCCTTGGATTGATGAGGAAATGAAAAATTGTATGGTTGAGAGGGGCTGTTGAATCAGATGGCTCATTCATCACAAAACCCACTGATATTGCCAACTACTTTAATTACTTTTTCATTGGCAAGATAAGCACACTTGCCAGCAACAATCGCTGACACAACACATCCAAGTATATCTGATCAAATTATGAAAGACAAGAATTATACTTTTGAATTCCTTAAAGTCAGTGTGGAAGAGGTGAAAAAATTAAGGTTGTCTATCAACAATGACAAGCCACCGGGGTCTGACAATCTGGATGGAAAATGAATGAGGATAATAGTGGATGATATTTAAGCCTACATCTTCAATTGAAGCTTACCAGAAAGTGTGTGCCCTCAGGGCTGAAGGGAAGCAAAAGTAATTTGCTTAGTAAACTTCTGGAAAAAATTGTGGTTGACCAGATACAATGCTATTTCACAGTAAACAAATTGACAACAGACTTTCAGCACGCTTATAGGGAAGCATACTCAACAAGCACAGCACTTACACAAATGACTGATGATTGGCTGAGAGAAATTGATGATACAATTATTGTGGGGGCTGTCTTGTCAGACTTCAGTGCAGCTTTAGACATTATCGATCATAGTCTGCTGCTGGAAAAACGTATGTGTTATGTCTTTACACCCCCTGCTATAATGTGGATAAAGAGTTACTTGTCTAACAGAACACAGAGGGTGTTCTTTAATGGAAGCCTCTCAAACATAATCCAGGTAGAAGCAGGAATTCCGCAGGGTAGCTGTTTAGGCCCCTTACTTTTTTCAATCTTTTCTAACAACATGCCACTGGCCCTTGAGTAAAGCCAGTGTGTCTATGTATGCGGATGACTCAACACTATACACGTCAGCTGCTACAGCAACTGAAATGACTGCAACACTTAACAAAGAGCTGCAGTTAGATTTGAATGGGTAGCAAAGAATAAATTTGTCCTAAATATTTCCAAAACTAAAAGCATTGAATTTGGGACAAACTAAACCCTAAACCTTAACTTTATCTCGTAATGAATAATGTGGAAATTGAGCAAGTTGAGGGGACTAAACTGCTTGGAGTAACCCTGGATTATAACTGTCATGGTCAAAACATATTGATACAACAGTAGCTAAGATAGGGAGAAGTCTGTTCATAATAAAGCACTGATCTGCCTTCTTAAAAACACTATCAACAAGGCAGGTCATACACACCCTAGTTTTGTTGCACCTAGACTACTGTTCAGTAGTGTGGTCAGGTGCCACAAAGAGGGACTTGGGAAAATTGCAGTTGGCTCAGAACAGGGCAGCATGGCTGGCCCTTAAAAGTACACGAAGAGCTAACATTAATGACATGCATGTCAATCTCTCATGGCTCAAAGTGAAGGAGAGATTGACTTCATCACTACTTGTTTTTGTAAGAGGTGATGACAAGCTGAATGTACCGAGCTGTCTGTTTAAAATACTAGGACACAGCTCGGACAACCATGCATACTCCACAAGACATGCCACCAGAGGTCTCTTCACAGTCCCCAAGTCCAGAACAGACTATGGGAGGCGCACAGTACTACACAGAGCCATGACTACATGCAACTCTATTCCACATCAGGTAACTGATGCAAACAGTAGAATCAGCTTAAAAAAAAACAGGTAAAAATACACCTTATGGAACCATGGGGACTCTGAAGAGACACACACAAAGGGACAGACACATGCATATGCACACATTGAGATAATTGTATGGTGGTATTAAACATTTTGTATTGTGGATATGTAGTGGTGTAATAATGTTATATGATGTACTGTTCGATATGTAATGTAAGTGCTTTAATATGTTTGGAATCCAGGAAGAGTAACTGCTGCATCGGTAGCAGCTAATGGGGATCCCTAATAACAACAGTACCAATGTGACAGGACAGCTAAATGTATACATATTGAATGGAGTTATACATTAGTACAATGAAATTACATCCATAATGCAATAATGTCCCTTGAATGGTGGCATAACACCAGTGTTGTTTTGTATCTAAGGTTTTGAGTTCCATGCATCATGTAGAGAGACATTTTGGGTTGAGCTCAGTTAGTTAGTTTGGCCTGTGTGGTATTGTGTTCTATTGGAGGGCGGTGAGCCGTGCGTAAACTAAGCTGACAAGCCCTGTTCTACCGCCATTGTTTTCAGAGCTGACCTGCTTCTGTGAGATCTGGCGCTAGGCTATAGCCTTTCACATGGCTCCCTGGGCCTAGGGATGCAGCAGAGGTCATGGAGGGCTAACACTCATTAGAGATAAGAGCTTAGCCAAGCTCTCTGTGTTTGTGTGTGTGTGTGTGTGTGTGTGTGTCTAAACCCTGCCAAGCACTACAGCTTAATGGTGTGCAGCAGGGCAATATGGGCATTCCACTATAAGCCCCATGATTGGATGCCATTTAGATTGAAAGTGTGTGCTAAATGGGTGTGTGATGTGATGTGATATTATTATGTTGTTGCTGTTCTGATGCTGTTTCTCAGGATTAGACTATTACCATAATGACCATAACGTGACAGTATATTTGAGATGCTTATTGCCCTGTATACTCTATTTTTGTTGTTGAAAACATTGTTACATCCAAAAGCGGCAGTGTAAAGCAAAGCCTCTCAGAACATTTACTTTGCATAGTGATGCACAGCTGATATTAGGATATTGAGGATTAAGATTACAATCAATTTAGCCTGCTTGCTGGTTGTACAACTTAATAAAAATAATGTTTTACAAGATTGTAAACAAACAGTTTACAGATGATTTTCTTTATGTCAGATACTTCACAATTAGATTCATATGGTTGTGTTATTTCCACCAGATCCTGAGGGTCTGATGCAGGCTTTAGAGGAACTGGACTACCTAGCAGCCCTTGATGACGATGGGAACCTGTCGGAGATCGGCATCATCATGTCTGAATTCCCCCTGGAGCCCCAGATGGCCAAGACACTACTGGCCTCCTGCGAGTTTGACTGTGTCAGCGAGGTGATCACCATCGCCGCCATGCTGGCAGGTGTGTGGGATTTCATCTTTCAACCACTCCACAGATTTCATGTTAACAAACTATAGTTTTGGCAAGTCGGTTAGGACATCTACTTTGTGCATGACACAAGTAATTCTTCCAACAATTGTTTACAGACAGATTATTTCACTTATAATTCACTATATCACAGTTCCAGTAGGTCAGACGTTTACATACACTAAGTTGACTGTGCCTTTAAACAGCTTGGAAAATTCCAGAAAATGATGTCATGGCTTTAGAAGCTTCTGATAGGCTAATTGACATAATTTGAGTCCATTGGAGGTGTACCTGTGGATGTATTTCAAGGCCTACCTTCAAACTCAGTGCCTCTTTGCTCGACCTCATGGAAAATGAAAAGAAATCAGCCAAGACCTCAGAAAAAAAACTGTAGACCTCCACAAGTCTGGTTCATCCTTGGGAGCAATTTCCAAATGCCTGAAGGTACCACGTTCATTTGTACAAACAATAGTACGCAAGTATAAACACCATGGGACCACACAGCCGTCATACCACTTAGGAAGGAGACGCGTTCTGTCTCCTAGAGATGAACGTACTTTGGTGCGAAAAGTGAAAATCAATCCCAGAACAACAGTAAAAGACCTTGTGAAGATGCTGGAGGAAACAGGTACAAAAGCATCTATATCCACAGTAAAACAAGTCCTATATCGACATAACCTGAAAGGCTCAGCAAGGAAGAAGCCACTGCTCCAAAACCACAATAAAAAAGCTAGACTACGGTTTGCAACTGCACATGGGGACAAAGATCATACTTTTTTCCTCTGGTCTGATGAAACAAAAATAGAACTGTTTGGCCATAATGACCAACGTTATGTTTGGAGGAAAAAGGGGGAGGCTTGCAAGTCGAAGACCACCATCCCAACCGTGAAGCACGGGGGTGGCAGCATCATGTTGTGGGGGTGCTTTGCTGCAGGAGGGACTGGTGCACATCACAAAATAGATGGCATCATGAGGAAGGAAGATTATGTGGATATATTGAAGCAACATCTCAAGACATTAGTCAAGAAGTTAAAGCTTTGTCGCAAATGGGTCTTCCAAATGGACAATGACCCCAAGCATACTTCCAAAGTTGTGGCAAAATGGCTTAAGGACAACAAAGTCAAGGTATTGGCGTGGCCATCACAAAGCCCTGACCTCAATCCTATAGAAAATGTGTGGGCAGAACTGAAAAAGCGTGTGCGAGCAAGGAGGCCTACAAACCAGACTCAGTTACACCAGTTCTGTCAGGAGGAATGGGCCAAAATTCAACCAACTTATTGTGGGAAGCTTGTGGAAGGCTACCGAAACGTTTTACCAAAGTCAAATAGCAATGCTATTGTTTGACCCAAAAATGTTTGACCCAAGTTAAACAATTTAAAGGCAATGCTGCCAAATACTAATTGAGTGTATGTAAACTTCTGACCCACTGGGAATGTGATGAAAGAAATAAAAGCTTAAATAAATAATTCTCTCTACTATTATTCTGACATTTCACATTCTTAAAATAAAGTGGTGATCCTAACTGACCTTAGACAGGGACTTTTTACTAGGATTAAATGTCAGGAATTGTGAAAAACTGAGTTTAAATGTATTTGGCTAAGGTGTATGTAAACTTCCGACTTCAGCTGTACTTCATAGTGTACAATATTGGTGCACTAACCCCTTCTCTCACGCTGCCCTTCTCTTAGCACCAAGCTGCTACCTGGTCCCCTCAATGGAGTTGAGGCTAGAGGCCTCTCAGTGTCACCTTAAGTTCCAGCACCCAGAGGGAGACCACTTCACCCTCATCAACATCTACAAGGCTTTCAAACAGAACCAGCAGGAGCCCTGTGAGTTCACATAGGCCCATCTGTAGCCACAACCAGCTTGAAGAAAACTAGGTTAACATTGGCCATAGACTTGTCATTGATTGATGCTTGTTATGTATGCAACCCTAAATTCCTCTCTCTGGTTTGGCGTGTTCCAGTTGTCAGTGTGGAGAAGTGGTGTCAGGACTATTTCCTGAGTCTGTCTGCCCTGCAGACGGCTGACGCGATCCGCTCTGAGCTGACTGACATCCTGAGGAGGATAGAGCTGCCTGTCTCCATGCCTTCCTTTGGTTCCAAGGGAAACATCCTCAACATCAAGAGAGCGCTGTTAGCCGGCTTCTTCATGCAGGTAGGGTAATATGGCTTGGCTTCTACCTTCTGGCATTAGATATCTATTGAAAACTGCTACTACTAAGACACTTGAAAGATACAATCTACCATTTACTTGGAGTGATTATAAAATACATACTTTTATGACTCTCAGGTGGCGAGGGATGTGGACTCATCAGGGAATTATTTCATGTTGACGCACAAACACGTGGCCCAGATTCATCCTCTCTCTGCCTACGGCACCAAGACACCCAAACTGGGCCTGCCGGAGTGGGTCCTCTTCCATGAGTACACCTTCTCAGAGGACAACTGCATCCGCACCGTGTCCCACATATCACCACAGGAGTAGGTGGAAGATATTCTTTGAACTATGATTAAAAAAGAAAGGGCGTCTGTGGATCTGAAGTAACCATTTGTGAAAGATATTTAAAAACAAAACAAACATCTAATATATCAAAGATAATATCCCAAAACTACTAACTAATAGGTTATAACCATGTGTAGCTTCAAATAGATAACTACAGATATTCACTTCAGGGAGGGACAAGAATTTCCTGACACTACTTTCTGTTTTGGCCCAGGCTCTTCACAATGGCACATTAGAGTCAGATTATAACTGGAAAGGGTTTTCTTAATCCTGCCTTCCAGTTTCAGATGGTTTATGGGGATTAGGGATAGCACCGCTACAGTACTTATACAGTGCTGGCTTAATAGGGACTGTTAATGACATGCTGTCTTAGGTTACACACTGAAATGTCATGTTTATCAAATGGTGCTCCTCGCAGCTGTTCGACTGATGTTACTGTAAGTGTGATATCCAATAAAGAGAGTAATTCGTAGGAAACCCTGGATTGATAGATTCTCATTCTGTTGTCTATGATCTCAAACTAATTTCAATTCCAATTTAGGTTGCTCTCCGAAATTGCAGGTGACCCAATGTCCCTGTGCTATGTTAAATGTGCACTTCAAGTGCAAGTGAATAAGATACTGTGTGAAATTAGAACCAGAACGGAATGAATGAAAATCCAACTCCATGTTCACCAATGATTCCCTCCCTCTACCCAGGTTCATTCAGATGGCTCCGCAGTACTTCTTCTTCAACCTGCCTCCGAGTGAGAGCAAGGACATCCTCCAGAACATCTTAGACAAGGGAGCTGAACACTACAAAGCAAAGAAGATTAAAAAGAGCCCCAGCCTAGAGAGCATACCAGAAGTCACAGCCAGTTGTGTCATACAGTGATTGTGAATGCCTTGGATGGGGACCTCTTTAGAGGAAGAAACGCCATACTAATTCCCTGGTACTGGTACTATATTATATGATAATTTTCACCAGTGTTACCTTTGTCATCTCACCGGTGTTACTTTTGCGTCATTGAAACTTAGAATCATGTCAAAATGTCAGGCTATCAAATGAATATAATTCCATTTGTTAATCACTTGAATAGCATTTATATATAGGAAAAAAGTGACTGTACAGATTGCCAATGTGTTAGTTTTAGTGATATTTATATAGGCACCCTTTCTAGTCAATGTACATTTAATTTATAGAGCCCCATGTACCTGTATGTGTGTTATTTTTTGGAACTTGCACTTGAATAATAAATACACCACAAAAAATACATGTTTGGGGAGTGCTCAACAAATGCAAATCTAGTTTAAGAAATAAGCCTATTTTGGCCAGTCCAAAAACCAAATTATAAACTGGGTGGTTCGAGCCCTGAATGCTGATTGACAACCCTGGTAAATTAAACCATATACCACGGGTATGACAAACGTTGTTTTTACTGCTCTATTTATGTTGGTAAACAGTTTATAATATCAATAACGCACCTCGGAGGTTTGTGATATGGCTAATATACCACAGCTAAGGGCTGTGTCCAGGCACTGCGAGTTGCATTATGCTTAAGAACAGCCCTTAGCCGTGGTATATTGGCCATATACCACACCCCCTCTGGCCTTATTGCTTAAATATAACACAGCTTAAACACTTGTGCATTCTTCCTACTTCACTCTTACCCTCCACTGCTTTTTAACCATCTGTACCTTTCTGTTAAATCCCTCTAGTCTGTCACGGTGAGGCAGAGCACAAAATGGCTGTCCCAGACAGATTACCGAGGTACAGAGCAGCACAGGGACAGCATTTGAGTTTGATGCTCCATTTGCTGTGGAGAGAGAATGGGTGGGGTTGACCCAATTCAGTGACAGGGCATTACAGTATTGTAGCTACACAAGGCATTACAGCACCATGTGACCTCTTTAGTCCTGCACACACAGGCTCATCCATAGGCAGGAATAGGTTGAATCACTTGGCACCAAGGTTGGTGTTATTTAGTAGTGTTCATACACGGTCAATACCAACATGAATCAAGACAAGGTGATAAGAAATATAATTCAAACCTTTATTTTAAGTCCGGGCAAACATGCAGGCACACACGTTCACGAACCAGTACAAACCATCCTTTGACAGGATAGTTTGCAGTCAACATTGCCTGCAGGCTATTGCACATTATCAGTTTGAAATGTTCTCACATTGTGTTAACATTTTATCCAGCTTTGTAAGACCCGTTGAGATACCAGTACTCCAAAGTTTGAGTCATGCGAATGTATTTCATTTAGAGAAAGAAAATATAGTTTTTAAAGGTAATTTTCCAATCCTCCTTACAAAACTAAGTCAATTGAAAAGATGAAGTGCTACAATTGTAAAAACAAACAATCTACCAGACACTAAACTGCAGATTGCACAGTCTGGAAGAAGGCACAGCTGGTGATGCTTTCACATTGCAGGTGTGTAGAGAGTGTGGAGCAGTGAACACCTTGGAAAGGCTCTGTTATTTTGGTTGTTGTCATGACGATGCCCCAAGGTCACCACTTCCTGTCTTTGGGGTCAGCTGTTGTAGGAGGTCGAGGAAGAGCTCAACGCGGCTGAGGAGTGGAGCTGTCTTTTCAGCACGCAGTATCTTCGAGTAAACATTCTTATAGGTCTTCAGGAGCTCCTCGTCCTTTTTGCTATTGTAAAAAAATTAAATAATATAATACACATACACACACTATTTGCACTATTTTTTACATTGTAGAATAAAAAAGTGAAGACATCAAAACTATGACATAACACATGGAATCATGTAGTAACCAAAAATGCCTTTATGACAGCTTTGCACACTCTTGGCATTCTCTCAACCAGCTTCACCTGGAATGCTTTTCCAACAGTGTTGAAGGAGTTCCCACATATGCTGAGCACTTGTTGGCTGCTTTTCCTACACTGCGGTCCGACTCATCCCAAAACATCTACATTTGGTTGAGGTTGGAACCAAAGGACAAATTTGGACTACAGACCAAAGCACAAATTTCCACCAGACTAATGTCCATTGCTCGTGTTTCTTGGCTCAAGCAAGCCTGTTCTTATTGGTGTCCTTTAGTAGTGGTTCCTTTGCAGCAATTCAACCATGAAGGCCTGATTCACACAGTCTCTTCTGAACAGTTTATGTTGAGATGTGTCTGTTACTTGAACTCTGTGAAGCATTTATTTCGGCTGCAATCTGAGGATGGTAACTCTAATGAATTCATCCTCTGCAGCAGAGGTACAGTTTAAGTCGGAAGTTTACATACACCTTAGCCAAATACTTTTAAACTCAGTTTTCACAATTCCTGACATTTAATCCTAGTAAAAGTCCCTGTCTTAGGTCAGTTAGGATCACCACTTTATTTTAAGAATGTGAAATGTCAGAATAATAGTAGAGAGAATTATTTATTTAAGCTTTTATTTCTTTCATCACATTCCCAGTGGGTCAGAAGTTTACATACACTCAATTAGTATTTGGCAGCATTGCCTTTAAATTGTTTAACTTGGGTCAAACATTTTTGGGTAGCCTTCCACAAGCTTCCCACAATAAGTTGGGTGAATTTTGTCCCATTCCTCATGACAGAACTGGTGTAACGGAGTCAGGTTTGAAGGCCTCCTTGCTCGCACACGCGAGTTCTACTCACAAACTTTCTATAGGATTTGTGATGGCCACTCCAATACCTTGACTTTGTTGTCCATAAGCCATTTCGCCACAACTTTGGAAGTATGCTTGGGGTCATTGTCCATTTGGAAGACCCATTTGCGACCAAGCTTCAACTTCCTCACTGATGTCTTGAGATGTTGCTTCAATATATCCACATAATTTTCATTCCTCATGATGCCATCTATTTTGTGAAGTCCCTCCGGCAGCAAAGAACCCCCACAACATGATGCTGCCCACCCCGTGCGTCACGGTTGGGATGGTGTTTTTTTGCTTGCAAGCCTCCCCCTTTTTCCTCCAAACATAACGATGGTCATTATGGCCAAACAGTTCTATTTTTGTTTCATCAGACCAGAGGACATTTCTCCAAAAAGTATGATCACTGTCCCCATGTGCAGTTGCAAACCGTAGTCTGGCTTTTTTTTTTAAATGGTTGTTTTGGAGCAGTGGCTTCTTCGTTGCTGAGCGGCCTTGCAGGTTATGCCGATATAGGACTCGTTTTACTGTGGATATAGATACTTTTGTACCCGTTTGCTCCAGCATCTTCACAAGGTCCTTTGCTGTCGTTCTGGGATTGATATGCACTTTTCGCACCAAAGTACGTTCATCTATAGGAGACAGAACGCGTCCCCTTCCTGAGCGGTATGATGGCTGCGTGGTCCCATGGTGTTTATACTTGCATACTATTGTTTGTACAGATGAACGTGGTACCTTCAGGCATTTGGCAATTGCTCCCAAGGATTTACCAGACTTGTGGAAGTCTATAGTTTTTTTTACCTGAGGTCTTTTGATTTTCCCATGATGTTGAGCAAAGAGGCACTGAGTTTGAAAATAGGCCTTGAAATATATCCACATGTACACCTCCAATTGACTCAAATGATGTCAATTAGCCTTTCAGAAGCTTCTGAAGCAATTACATTTTCTGGAATTTTGCAAGCTGTTTAAAGGCACAGTGAACTTAGTGTATGTAAACTTCTGAACCACTGGAATTGTGATATAGTGAATTAAAAGTTAAATAATCTGTCTGTAAACAATTGTTGGAAGAATTACTTGTGTCATGCACAAAGTAGATGTCCTAACCAACCTGCCAAAACTATAGTTTGTTAACATGAAATCTGTGGAGTGGTTGAAAAATTAGTTTTAATGAGTAATTAGTAATATTCCAATCTTTTGGCCCCCAGTGTGCCCTGCTGGACAAGGTTAATCAGGCTGTCCTTTCCTCACCTTGGTTTGCGCTTCATGGTCGTCATCAGCTTGACCAGCTGCAGCAGCAGGAAGGAGAAACTGGGCTCAAAGACGCCAATCAACTTCATCACTTCTGTTGTGTTCAGCCCTGAGGAGGTGTGGCCATCTGCACCACTGTCAAGGGGTCCTGTCAACTCTGGGCCATTTGTCTACATAAGGAAAAATAACAATGTGGAAATATAAAAGTAACTTTTTGGGCGACCCGACCAAATTCACATAGAAATGTGAGTTATAGATCTAATTGAAAGCAAGTCTAAGAAGCTGTAGATCTATGTAAACTATTTCTATGCTTCCTATTCTTAAGTTTAGTTGTTGAGTCTTTTACTTTCTGTTATGTACAACAGCATCAAACAGCTGAAAATATGATACTTTTGGTTATGGAAAATGCATCTCACAACGGTTTAGATGGTACAATGATTCTCTATACTATACTTGCTTATTTTGTCACAACTGAGCTATTAGTTTTAGCAACCAGGAAATGGCGGAGTGATTTATAGTGCAACTTTAACAAGCGGGAGGAGGTGTGGGAGTAGTTGGTAGTTAGTAAGTTCTATTTCTGCTTGTGTCTGTACCTCTGTGTGGTCCTCTAGCAGCTCTTTGTGGATAAGCAGGAAGGCATGGCGAGTGTCCGTCAGGATATCCAGAGCTCCTGTCAGAGTCTTCAGCTTGGCCACACTGCTGCTCTGACCTGTAAAACACACAGTTACTCAATAACACCAACTTTTTGGGGGGGCAGGGGGGGTCAGGGAGCCTGACTGACCTGCCATGGTGAACTCGGCGAAGGCCACCCTCTCCAGCAAGGTGCGGAGCAGCTCGCAGGGCGCGTCCTTCAGGCTGAGGAACAGGCGGACAGCCTTGCTGTAGTGCAGCTCTGCCAGACTCCTGTGTTGCTTCCTCAAGTGCTCATCCCCCACCTGGCACAGAGGAGGAAACATCAAGAATGTGCTACACAGACTGAACACCTTAAAGGGGAATGGAAACACTAGGATTTAGAATGGCAGCTAACTGTAACTCTAAAGTGTTCCATTCCACTTTAATGCTCTTCTACAGATGCAACAACATTTAAATGGTTTAAAACAGGCCTACTGGTAGATATTTTGCTCTAGTTACAGTGTACTTCTTAGGTCAGGTCCATACCTGGTTGCGGAAGCAGCTGTGGTACATGGAGGCCAGGCGGTGGTGGATGGTGGCAGCTCTGTACTGGTAGAGGGGCTGGCGGGCCGACTCTGTCTGCAGGTCACAGTACGTCAGAGACTTCAGCATGGCCTCCGTCACCTCCCGCTCAATCTGGCAACCCACAGCAATGAAAACTTAGTTATGGATTACTGTGCTCCTACAATTTTCACACCGGCGCTAACCATTTCACCTAGGGCAGAATGTAGAGTTTGTATGGTTAGTTAACTTGCTAGATATGTTCCACTCTGTTCATTCACCTACTATAAATCTATCCAAGTGTTACCTGTTCCTGGGCCTTCCTGGACAGAGGGGCGTAGTCCTGCAGCAGAGTGGCCAGGGTGAAGTAGGTAGTGGAAAGCTCCCAGTTGACTGAGTCCCACACTGCAGGGTGGTTCCCCCTGGTGGCCAGGGACCGCATAGCCCTCAGGTAGTAGTCTATAGCCTTAAGAGGGGGAGACAGCGAGTGTAAAGGTCCCTGCTCCATTTTGAAAGCGTAGTGATTAAGTTGAATTGCCCGACTTAGACACAACAAAAAATAAGAAACCTTAGAGCTTATGCAGCAGTTGACAAAATGACAGGAAAGTGACTGGCAAAAATAAGCACATCGTTAAGCCTTCATGCCTTTCTATTTATTGTGTAAAACAATATGGCGTTGGTGTAATCATAGAAATCATGATATGTCTATTATATGGACTCCAGAGTGGCACAGCGGTCTAAGGCACTGCATCTCAGTGCAAGAGGCGTCACTACAGTCCCTGGTTCGAAACCAGGCTGTATCACATCCGGCCGTGATTGAGAGTCCCATAGGGCGGCGCACAATTGGCCCAGCATCGTCCGGGTTTAGCCGGGGTAGGCCGTCATTGTAAATAAGAATTTGTTCTTAACTGACTTGCCTAGTTAAATAAAGGAATACATTTTTTTTTTAAACACACACACCACACTGGGGGCCAAAAGTTTGGAATATTACTCATTCAAGGGTTTTTCTGTATTTGCACTATTTTTTACATTGTAGAATAAAAGTGAAGACATCAAAACTATGACATAACACATATGGAATCATGTAGTAGGCTTAAAAAAGTGTTAAACAAATCTAAATATATTTGATATTTGAGATTCTTCAAAGTAGCCACCATTTGCCTTGACAGCTTTGGACACTCATGGCATTCTTAACTGACTTGCCTAGTTAAAGGTTAAATAAAAAATACCAACATAATTAGAGCAGTAAAAAAATAATGGTTTGTCATACCCGTGGTATACGGTGAACTGCATTGTTGGCTAAGTAAGCATTTCCCTGTAAGGTCTACAACTGTTGTACTCAGCGTATGTGACAAATACAATATTATACCATGGATGTTAGCCAATCAGCATTCAGGGCTCGAACCACCCACGTTGCATCATGCCTAAGAACAGCACTTAGCTGTGGTATATTGGCCATATACCACACGTCCTCGGGCCTTGTTGTTTAATTCTATTAGTGTGGTAGTGGTACCTTATTGTAATAGAGAGCCTCCTCCGGGGAGAACTCGCCTCTGCTCATGTCTGCAGATGTAGCACAGTGGGCCTGGGCACAGATCCTCATCAGTCTGCCGGTGTTGCACAGCAGCAGGGAGGTGTTGGTGCTGTCCTCGATGGCCTCAAAGTCCTTCATGCCCTTCTCAAAGCACGAGAAACTTTTCTTCCATATCTCCTGTTCAGCTATAGATACAGACTTATTCACTGAAAAGGAAGGGAAGGGGTGGGGTGGGTTAGAGTGAGGAAGAGGTTATTATTTTAAGATGTTTCAGAAAAATGTCTTATATTGCAACATTTATAAATTAAACCAATAAATCAACCATTTACACAAAATCATCCTACATAACTGATAGGCCAGACCTACCTTCCTTCTCTGTCTGCATGGCAGCAGCCTGGTTCATGTAGAAGACTCCTATCTCGTTGCGAATGTTTCCCAGTCTCTTCAGAACCTGGGCTAGCTGTTCAGGGCCGTGCTCCTTCACCACCCCGGAAGTCAGCAGCTCGTAGGCCGCCTCGTAACACTTACTGCTCACAAACAGCTGGTACTCTGGGTCCGTGGCCAGGTCACTGGCCATGTTAAAGGCTGGGGGACAGTCACAGAGGCCAGACTGATCTAATTTGTAACAACAATGATGCACTGCATTTATATATAGGATTCTTCAAGCTTTTAAGTAATGTAATGTTAGAGTTTGTTATTACAGGTTCTTGCTTCTGAAAAGCACCACAGCAGGGATCATCAACTAGATTCAGCCGCACACTATTTTTTCTTGAGCGGATGGTCAGGGGGCCGGAACATAATTACATATAATTTGTAGACAAATAGACTGCAAGAAGCCCAAACAGATATAAAATGTTTGACTAAAACATAATGATTTCATATCTTGCTTACATTTGTATACGATCACATCTCTCTATTATGTGTGGGAATACTTGGGAACAGATTTCTTAAATTCAAATCACTTGAAGCTGATTTCCTGGTGTTTTTCCTGTCCAACAATAAAAAATAAACATCTCAAAACAGCGGTCTAAGGCACTACATCGCAGTGCTAGCTGCTTTACTACAGAGCCGCGACTGGGAGACCCACGAGGCGGCGCACAATTGGCCCTGCGTCGTCCGGGTTAGGGGAGGGTTTGGCCGGCCGGGTTGTCCTTGTCCCATCGCTCTGTAGCGATTCCTGTGCCGGGCCGGGAGCATGCACGCTGACAAGGTCGCCAGGTGTACAGTGTTTCCTCCGACACATTGGTGCGGCTGGCTTCAGAGTTAAGCAAGCATTGTGTCAAGAAGGAGTGCGGCTTGGCGGGGTCGTGTTTTGGAGGACGCACGGCTCTCGACCTTCGTCTCTCCCTAGTCCGTACGGGAGTTGCAGCGATGGGACAAGACTAACTACCAATTGGATATGACAAAATTGGGGAGAAAAAAAAGGGGGAAAAAATAAATAAATATATATATATATAAACCACCCGCGGGCCGCCTATATATATATATATATATATATATATATATATATATATATATATATATATATATATATATATATATATATATATATATATATATATATATATATAAACCACCCGCGGGCCGCCAATTGGGGAATCCATTTTGGGTCAATTGTGAAGACATTAGGAGGGATGCGTTATGTGTTTATTGTTGAAAGGTGTGAGTGTCTCCTCACCCTGGCAGCTGCTCTCTCTGTGCAGGCTGTGCAGCACCTCCTGGTCCTCCTTGGTCTGGTAGCTGTATTCCTCCAGGTAGGCAGCACGGTTACTGGAGTTCTGGGCAAGCATCAGCTGGATATCCCCACACAGAGACAGACACTGGCTGTGGAACAGCAGCACCCGCGAGTGTAGTGTACTGCTCACTGAACAGTAGGCATCTGCAGAGGGAGGGAGAGAGCAAGATAAAGAGATGGATGGTTCAACCTTATTTCAACAGGTCGCCTACATTATCCATTAGTCCAATCTCAGGCAGCCAATCTGATCAAGGTTAACTACATTTCCCAGAATGCCTAGCTGAACCAAAGAGGAGACACTGACCGTGGCACTGCAGGGCCAGTTTGATGTAGCGCAGGGCCCGGCCGTACTTGAGCAGGTTAGTGGCAGCGTCTGAGAGTACGTAGTAGGCCTTGGACGCCTTGAAGAAGAGCTGCAGCTTCATGCGGTGCTGCCAGGACCCTGGGATCATCCCTGACCGGGTCGGATGCTTCCGGTCCTCCTGGAAGGGACCAGCTGTACCCAAGAGAAATGGAGAGAGAGACGGAGGGAGAGAGAGAGATAGATAAGGAAAGAAAGAGAGAAATTGAGGTATTTACTAGGGGCTCCTAACATTTAAAGAGGAACCTGCACATTATGGTACAACATCCTTCACTATAACTAATGTAGTGTATCTATGCTTCTTGATGGGGTCAGTGATGGCCAACCTCTGTCCAGGAGGAGTGCGATCCCTTTCTCCACAGCCTTACTCCCATCCTCGTACTTCAGGGGAATGGGGGTGTTGGGGTCAGCAGCTGGGAGGTCACTCTCCTTCTTAATGCTGCCATCCACTGCTTTCAGGCCCTGCCAATTACATCCAACCGTTAGAGCTCACATAACACAGCATTTAGTTTAGTGATAACCATTCACTTTAGTTGTAAGATTTTATTTTTAAAAAAAAATATATACAGACAAACATCCAAGACATCACACCTGCTCAGACCCACATGTTCCCACCCCATCTATCGCCAGTGACTTTGCCATATGGCCTCAAAATGCACTATTTCTGTTTCTCTGTCACCCACACCTTTTCAATATTTAAATAATAATGCATTTGATTCTTCCACCGTCTTAAAGATTGAATTTTCTTTTATTATTATGATTGACGAGAAACAGGTCCAACCCATTGGCTCTCACCACACCCTCATATGCCATGTCTTGAAATAAGCAGATAGACGGATTAAAAGTAAAAAATGTACAATCTACACTACAGGATCACCTTTAAGACGTAGCTGAGGACGTGTCGACATCTTTCCTCCTTGTCTTGAGAGACGGGAAATGCGTAGATTGGCTGCAGTGGGGGAAAAAAATAAACAAGATTACTTCATTCTCTAGATAGAACATCTAAGACAACTCTACTCACTCCATGTAGTGGCTCGTTTCTCGTTAGGTCAAGACATGTCAACATATCCATAATGTCACCCAAACAGCGTAGCTAGCGACAAACGCGTGACACTCACCCTGATCTGGTGAGTGGACTTGTACTTCTCTGGAACAGACAGCTCCCCCACTGATCTGATGATAGCTACAGCTTTGCTATCATCCTGGGAGTCCAACGTGGTACTAAAGGAGCCGTTCTCATCACTGTCCTCTGGAAGGTCTTCTTGATCCTCTTCATCCTCTTCGTCACTGTAGCTGTCCTCTGAGCCCCCGGCACGCAGAGACTCCCCTCCGGCTCCCTCTTCTGGAGGCTCGTCCAACTGGAACAGCTCTGCCAGCATGTAGTGGGCCGATGCTATTATCTGAGCCAACCAGAAAGGGGAGAGGAAGGTTAGATAGAGGGAACGGGCCAACCACAGAGAAGGAACAGGCTAGCCAGGTCGTTCAACAAACAAGTAATTGATTTATTTGCACATTTGTCATCGTCTTTGGATATCAATGAGATGTTTGCACAAACATTTTAGAAAGAAACAAAGGCATGAGTCCAGTCCATTACCTGTGGGTGCCTCTCCTGGTCCAGGAGCTTAACACAGTTGAGGAGCAACGTTCTGATTGTCCCATAGTGCTTCCTGTTCTGGCTCTTCTTCAGCATCATGTTGCTAGCCACTCTGCAAGAACAACAACGCACATTCTACAAAAACAGAATGTATAGTCTGGTGCCACCTGTTGGACTTACTGTATTTGCCATTACTGCACTGACTGATAACCCTATGTGTTGTGTACTGGTTTCAGGGACATCTGTTGATACTGTACCAGGTTGCAGGTACCTACTTGTAAAGGAGCACAGCCACAGGCAGAGTGAATGGGTTCTGGCATTTCTCCTCTGCTGCTTCCTCACAGAGAGTGGTGAGGTCATACAGCTTTACGATGTCACTTCCACTAGCTGAGGAAGTAAAGAAACAGGACAGTAAGATTAAATAGGGCTACTAGCACATAGTGCTGTTTATTTACCAGGTAATTATCATGTCCTACAGGAGTTACAGTGAGTGTGTTGTTATCTCCCACCTTTGAAGAGCCAGTAGGTATGGCCCTCTTTGGTGCAGTTAGACTTGAGGAAGGACAGAATGTTCTGAGCAATGTCTTTCACAACCCTGGTTGAGAAGGTGGAGTTCTCCAGATCAGGAATGTCTTCCGTTTTGATCATCTCATATTTCTGACCAAAGAACAAATCAGCACAAAATTGACATTTTAGTAATTTAGCAGACTCTTATCCAGAGTGACTTAAAGAAGCAATAAGAGCTAAGTTCCTTGCTCAAGGGCACGTTACTGGCTCAACGTACTTAACAGCTAGGCTACCTGCCACCCCAGTGTTCAATTGTGAATATGTATATATGGTTTAAAATGATACATTTGGGCAGTAAAGACAGGGCTTATTTACCTGGACGATGCCATTGACATGAAAGCACATGACGAGCTCTGGAACATTGCACATCAGATTGTCCAGCCAGTAGTCAATACCCGTGAGAATGTTGATTGGCTTGTTGTTATCCCTGAAAAAGAAGGAACCTTCTAGGTATTTTGCAGGGGAACATTGCTGTGGAACAGTAGTAACCAGTTGAAATGTTTTATAATAACTGCCATGAACGATGCGTCTGGGGCCATTGTTCCCCGCTTTACGCGATTCTGACCTGAGCCGCAGGCTGACAGCTGGGTAGCGCCCTCCTCCGAAGATAGGCATGTTGGACCCTACCAACATGTGGATGTCCTCAAACGTCCACAAGATGTTCCTCACAAAGTCATTCCTCAAACCCTGAAAAAAAAGTTGAGGGAAAGTTGAATGGATACTTGAATTGAATATATGAAACTAATATACAATCAAAGAAACAAATGACAACTAAACAAAAATACGGGAAATGCACATCTTTAATCATCCTGTTTATGAAGTTACTTAGCAGTAGCCTACCTGACTGTTCTCCCCCTCATTGAACAGTGTGGTCAGGTTCTGCTCTTTGGAAGCCACTTGACCCAATGCATACTTGCTGTCCATGGGAACCCCTTCCTGTAAGGAATGGACATACAGTCACCAAGGAAGAAACAAACTCAAAAAGAGCATTAACAAAACACAGACTTAAAGTACTGCACATTGCTAACTATTTCCATAAAGGATGACCTACCTCTTTGTGTGCTGCGGACTCCTCGGAGTCTGAAGCGGTGCTGGTGAAGGTAGCGGGCCAGGAGGGACCAAACTCCTCCGCCCCACACCCCTCATCAGGGTTGTCTGAGTCAGGGACAGGCTCTGCTGCTCCATCACCATTAATACTGGAGAAGACAAGGAGGAGTCAACCATTAGGATTTACTCTGGCAAAGATATGGTTCTTGTTTCAATTGCAAGTCTTTCACATTAACAAGTAGGCTAGTAGTCCAACTAGGGCTGTGGCGGTCATTAACTTTTGTCAGCCAGTAACTGTCATGCAAATGACTGCTGGTCTCACTGTAATTTACTGTTAATTTATGTAAAAACGTTTAGCATCTCCGGGCTTCCACACATACAAGCTGCTGATGCGCGCCTTTGGAACATCTAGGGCTACATTTTAAAAAGTCAAACGGAGTGGCTATTGTGTTGAGCGTAAAAGTGATCATTTGAAACAGGTCCAATAGGCTACACTTAGTTTAGAGTTAACTGTTAACTTTAGTTGTGATAGGCCTACAAACCTCAGAATGTCTTAGAAATCAAAACATTTGGGCTGCATGACACGACTATATTGATGATTTGAGTGGCTTTCCGGTGTCTATTTCGGAACTGGAGCTCTAACTCCCATCAACATTTGTCCTCATATTAAATCATAAAGTGTTTAGAGAGTGATTAGAGGGACTATAGAGCGCTGAGTACCAGGCCATTAGTGAGGCCCGTTAGAAAGTTGGGTAGACTACCCATCAGCGACATTAATTTGCACAGTTTGGATGGGATTACCAAGACCAACGGTCACAGGGAATTTCACTGCCGTCATGACTCGTGACTGACGGTATGCTGGTAATGGGGCACCGCGGCAACAGCCCTAAGTCAAACCTCAAAGCACTCACCTGTAGTAGAGGAACTTCGACAATATTGCTTTTTGGTACCAGTGTTCTTTACTCTTCTTTTTTCTCTGCCACTTTTGATCTATTAGTCTCTGGTAAAACTCCTTCAGCCATGTCCAATCTCCTGTCTGTGACAGAACATACATATAGATCATACTACTATACTGGCTACAACCAAAGAGAAACACAATCAAATGTATTTCTACAACCATTGCCAATAGTTCAGACATTTTCATGCTTTTTCACTTCCACAATGACATTAAAACAGGCTTATTCTCCACTGGCTGTCTAATTGTACCTGAGAGGACCTCATGAAGAGCTCCTGAATGTCCAGTTCATCAAGGAGGAGAGTCCTTCCAACGCGGTGGACGGCCATACTGACATGGGACTTACTGTAGGGGATCTTCAACAGCTTCTTGATGTTCTGAGTAGAAAAGAGAATTAAACCGTTAGGTTCAACAAACATTTTTTATTAACAAACATGTCAAATACACAATACAGTAGCAAAACAAATAGTTAGCTGTTGAGCGGAAACCTACCTCAGAGTCTGACACCACATCAACATCATCCCCAATAGAATCAATGAAGTCATAGGCCATCCCAAAACTGTAGATAGAACATACATGTACATGAGCACCTTGCAACAATTCAGTGATGATGCATACCACCAGATATCACATCTCGTTTTGAGGGCTGAATAACCAGCACTTCACCTGGAGAAAGGCTTGCTCTTGCTGCTGGACCCTAGTACAGTGGACCCTGCAGGCCCAAGTTGGGGGCTCTCCCTGAGCCAGTTGGCAGGAGGCAGCTTCAGGTCTGTCTTCTCCTGCAGTAGTGCATAGGTGGTGGGTGGAGGGGCAGCAGAGTACTTCACTACCGCACGGCTCTTTATTTCGTTGTTGCCAAGGCACATCTCCAACTCCTTTGATACATGTAAACAACGGTAGCATTGATGGTAAACTCAGACAACTTGATTCAATATAACAAGTAGATAGCTAGATTATTGTGAAGTTAGCTGCAACTACCTACAGTTGAAGTCGAAAGTTTACATACACCTTAGCCAAATACATTTAAACTCTGTTTTTCACAATTCCTGACATTTAATCCTAGTAAAAAGTCCCTGTTTTAGGTCAGTTAGGATCACCACTTTATTTGAAGAATGTGAAATGTCAGAATAATAGTAGAGAGAATTATATAGTTCAGCTTTACTTTCTTTCATCACATTCCCAGTGGGTCAGAAGTTTACATACACTCAATAGGTATTTGGTAGCATTGACTTTAAATTGTTTAACTTGGGTCAAACGTTTCGGGTAGCCTTCCACAAGCTTCCCACAATAAGTTGGTTGAATGTTGTCCCATTCCTCATGACAGAACTGGTGTAACTGAGTCAGGTTTGTAGGCCTCCTTGTTCACACATTTTCTATAGGATTGAGGTCAGGGCTTTGTGATGGCCACTCTAATACCTTGACTTTGTTGTCCTTAAGCCATTTTGCCACGACTTTGGAAGTATGCTTGGGGTCAAAGTCCATTTGAAAAGACCCATTTGCGACCAAGCTTTAACTTCCTGACTGATATCTTGAGATGTTGCTTCAATATATCCACATCGTCTTCCTTCCTCATGATGCCATCTATTTTGTGAAGTGGTCCCATGGTGTTTATACGTGCGTACTATTGTTGTACAGATGAACGTGGTACCTAAAGGCGTTTGGAAATTGCTCCCAATGATGAACCAGACTTGTGGAGGTCTACAATTTCTGTTCTGAGGTCTTGGCTGATTTCTTTTGATTTTCCCATGATGTCGAGTAAAGACGCACTGAGTTTGAAGGCCTTGAAATAAATCCACAGGTACACCTCCAATTGACTCAAATGATGTCTAAAGCCATGACACAGTTTTCTGGAATTTTCCAAGCTGTTTAAAGGCACAGTCAACTTAGTGTAATTAAACATCTGACCCACTGGAATTGTGATATAGTGAATTATAAGTGAAATAATCTGTAAACAACTGTTGGATGAATTACTTGTCATTCACCAAGTAATGTCCTAACCGACTTGCCAAAACTATAGTTTGTTAACATGAAATCTGTGGAGTGGTTGAAAAATGAGTTTTAATGACTTCAACCTAAGTGTATGTAAACTTACGACTTCAACTGTACATACATTTAAATACCCCATGTATGTACAGCTAGCTAGCTATAACATGCATAGACAGATAACTGCCGTTCAAAGCTCGCTAGCTACTGTACATCTTACCGGTCTGCCACTGGTATTACTGGCACTATCACCGCCACTGTCATCCACTTCTTCACTTCCACGGTCTGGAGGGACGCCATCCTCTCGGTTTCCTGGTTCTGAACTCATTTTCCTTCTACAAGCAAGCTACTTGCTACAAAAACGAATGCTGCCCAAAGGGGTAGCCGTCCTTGGCTAACTAGCTAGCTTCCTGAAAATGTCAACAAATAACGTTACACAGTGACAAGCTAAATTAACCGCAAGTGCTGTAGTTGCTAGCTAGCTACATAACGGTGTAGCTTTAACGTTACACACCAAGCGACATGTGTTCATCTGAGCCAAACGATAAAATTACTAAAACAGCTAACAATATCTCCGTTCTGCAGTCTCCCAGACTGTTTCAACACCACCTACTGCGTGCTGCTGTTGACAGAACACGAGTTCGCGTAAAGCCACAGATTATCCATTATAGTGACCAGATACTCTAGAGGCCGCTCTAACAATGAGAATAAACGTCTTCAAAAATGGAAGGCAGTCCGGAGGACCACAACCACAACGTTATATGTGAAAACAAACATTTTTTTTTATTTAAGGTTAGGGTTGGACATGAGGTTAGGGTTAGGTTTCAAATCAAGTTTTAAGAAGATACATTGTAGAAATAGGCGGGGTTTAGGACTTGATTTAACTTATATTCGATCAAGGAAGATACACTTAGCAAATAAGGCATTACATTTTTTGGTAACCAAATTCGGCAACCTCAGTGACCATACAAAAAAAAATCGCCACCTGCTGGAGAAGACATATTTGGGGTCCAGCTATCCCTCTCGCTTCGCCCCTTCCTATCTGGTAAAGCAATACTTCAGAGCAGGGATACTTTTGAGGAGATGGGGAAACTCCATTAAGGTCGTATTACAGCACACTGTGCACGTACATTTTAAATGGGCCGCGTGGGGCATTATGGGTACACTCCGACAAGGCGATCTCTCCTCCAAAGAGTCAATGGGAGTCAATTGGGCGCTAGCACAAAAACCCAACAAGAACACGAAATACGTGAACAAGAATCTCAGTATTGCAAATTTTTTCTAGGATTTGAGATACTTCACTTGTCCTCTGTAGTATCGTATAGCTTTAAAATCGTGACATTACGTACTTTCGAGGAAAAGGGGCAGGTTTATCGACTTTTTGAAGGGATTGCGTGACGATTAGTTTAGTAACCGCTTGATGCACTATAACAACGTAAACGCGATTGGTCGAAAATCCTGGGCGGAGCGTTATTAATTTAACCATTTATTTAGCGCTGGGATTCCTTTTCTAATATCTCTGATCAGAGTCGCGAGCGAGCGAGCTCACAACTTCCGGGGGAAAAAGCAAAATAAAAGACTGCATTTGCAGGATTATCAATTGAGCCAAACTCCAAATGAGGCTATGAAGGATACCTGGCTTTTAATACAACATGATATAATACAGTAGCTTACATGCCTAGTTAAATAAAGGTTAAATAAAAAATAATATATACATAATTGGATTTGGACAAACACATGTAAAAAAAGGGTGGTTAGGGTTGGACTTTTAGATTGATAGAACATGTCGGTTGTGATGTTGCAACCGATGTACTGAGTCTTGTTACTTGCTGCTACCTTCACGGACCCGAATATGCCATAGTCTTCTAGAAGTTTACTTCCAGTGAGTTTCCAGAAAAGGCTAGAAAAAATTGAATAACTTTTTATTCATTGACGTATGTTCTGATTATTTTATTTATCTATTATTTTATTTACCTGATTTCTTATCTTTAGCAACATGAAATATTCCTTTATTTTCATATTCCCTTTCCCACAGTTAAATGATTGGAAGGTCCAATGCAGCCGTTATCTCAATATGAAATCATTTCTGGGTAATAATTAAATAGCCCACCTTACCTTGGTTATTTTCAATTAAAATGCTAGGAGTGTCTGGTAGTAGTCTGAGTGTGGAGGGGAAAACTGAAAACTAGATGCTATTGGCAGAGAGGTTTGGAACGCCCTTTGTTATTGGTCTATTAACTCATTTACTGACTGGTGATGTCACAGTATTATTCCAACCTCATCGTGTGGAAATATATATAAAACAAAGGAAATCAAGTTTTTGATTGCACTGGACCTTTAAAGAAAACTGTACCTAACTAGTTTCAAATTAATTGAAATAAACTGGGATAATGTGCCCACTACAATGAAAACAAAGACATCGTCTTTGGAAGTGTGAGTGGCGTGGGGCAGACGAGGGGAGACTTCTCAGCCTATCAGACAGACTACCAGAACTGCCAGGACACAGAGGGCGCCATCAGCAGGTGTTTTCCCAGCAACCATCTGGAGAGGTCCACTGTGGCAGCTGTTGCCCAGGCAGGAGAGCACTTTTTGTGGTTCGGGAGGCATGATGATATCCTGTGTCCCTTGGAGTGCTGGCAGCTACACTCTAAAACCAAGGGTTCAACAAGGGTTCTAAGATCCTCAAAGTTCTTTGAAGAACCGTAGGGTTCTTGGCACTGAAATTTGCCCCAAAAAGGTTATTCCAAGAACCCCATAGGAGCTGGGGTTCATCGAGGAACCTCCTTAGTTGGTGGAGGTTCTTGCAGGAACCTAACTTCCCAACTGAAACATTTGTATTTGTATTTGGAAGGACATTAGGTGCAGGCACTTAACTGAAAAAGTTAAATTTCTCCTCAATGTAAGGTAAGGTTTGTCCCTTGAATGATCTAAATTGATATTGTTTTATGATTATACCATCTATTTTTTCATATTTGTGCAAATCTTTCTTAGACAGAAAATTGACACAATTCAATGGATATCAATCAACAAAGAGGTAGCAATATGTAGGCTATAAGAATATGTTGAAGGCTATCTGTATTGGGTGCAGATTAATAATCTGCTCACTTTTGTGTCTGTGTCTGCAGGTATACAGACGAGGAGGCATGCAAAAAGGTATGTCAAGTGGTATTGGGATATTATGCAGTTCACATCTACCATTCTCTTCCCTTACCTCTTCAATGAATATCCATAGGCCTCTACTTTATGGATGAGTATAAAAACCATTAGCACATATATTTATTTTTATTCACATTTACCACAAAAACCAAGGTATGAATACTGTTGTATGCATGTTTTGTTAATCATCTGTATAATTACTATTTTTGGGAGATTACCCTCCCTACACCTCTGATGAATATAACAGGAAACCTATTCCATCACCATGCACTGAAAAATAAATCTGGCTATGTATACACAGAACATCAACACATTAACATCAACACGCCAGAGGATATACCCATTGGACTTGGGGCTTTGCTGGGAGTTTACCTCATATTTGCCACTAAAATCATAATAAACACTGACAACTAAAATATTGTGTTATTGTTGTTATTGTTATGCATATAAAAAATTAACCCTCAAAGGTTCTACAAAAGGTTATTCGAGGATCCATTAAAAGGGGTTCTTCGAATGACATATAGGGGTTCCCCCACAGTTTCAATTTGAAGAACCCCTAAAGGATACTCCAGGAACGTTTTATTTTTAGAGTGTACCATAATATCCAGTTACTCTTCTTTAGGACATCTGAAAGCAACACATGTTGATAGTCTTACAAGTGCAAATAAAAATAAACATTGAGATAAGGGGATGTTGAATTGTATTATACATTTCTCCTTTTACAGTAAAACTGGGTTCTTAAGGGAAAACAGATCAGACTACCATCCCTTTTGTTCCTCAGTAATTCATCAAGTCCAGATTAATTACGTAATGAAGGGCCATCTAAAGTACACCATTCATCACAGTATTTAATGAAGTAGATTAAAAACTTTGTAAATCAATCACATCATAAATGAGAAAGATTATTAGATGTGATGTATAAAAGACAAAAGAAGACACTGAGTAGACATTATGGCATTATATTACTCTACTGATGAAAGATTCACCATTAGAATGCAAGCTTTTTATTTTGAACTTGGTCGAATTGTTACTGAGGCACTTCCACCAGCTGAATAGCAAACATGATTGAGATGGAATGTGTGTGTGTGATTGCGTGCCTGCATGTGGTCTGTTCTGTCTTCAGAACTGCGCCTACAGAGGATTTTGTGGCTAAATTCATAATATATCCAGCAGATGGCAGCTCTGTATGAGTAATGGTTATAGTCTGACAAGTACAGTAGTTATCTGTTATGTTGTGCATGACCTCATCAAGAAAGACGTCACCTGTCGGGGTCCCAGGCTTGGGAAAGAAAAAAGGGTGAGAAATCGGGTTCGAAGTTCATGTCAGAGACATTCAAATTAGAGCATCTGCATGGAAGGGAGCTTGATGATGTCTATTAGACATGCTACAACATGTCCCAAAGGCTGGCAGATACCCTTCAGCAACAATCTGTTTCACTGTAACCACTTAAAGAGGACATGGTCGACTGTACTGGAGCACTGAGGAGAGGAGGGAGAGGAGATAGGGGAGGGAGGGAGGGGAGGGAGAGGAGAGAGAGGAGGAAGGGGAGTGAGGGAGAGGAGAGAGAGAAAGGAGGGATAGGAGAGAGATGAGAGAGAGGAGGGAGAGGAGGGAGGGTGAGGGAGGGAGGGAGGGAGGGAGGGAGGAAGAGGAGAGAGAGAGGAGGGAGGGGAGAGAGAGGAAGGAGGGGAGGGAGAGGAGAGGAGAGGAGAGGAGAGAGAGAAGGGAGAGAAGACAGAGGAGAGAGAGGAGGGAGGGTGAGGGAGGGAGGAAGAGGAGAGAGAGAGGAGGGAGGGGAGAGAGAGGAACGAGGGGAGGGAGCGGAAGGAGGGGAGGGAGAGGAGGGAGAGGAGAGGAGAGGAGATGAGAGGAGGGAGGGAGGGAGAGGAGAGAGAAGGGAGAGAAGACAGAGGAGAGGAGAGAGAGGAGGGAGGGGAGAGAGAGGAGGGAGGGGAGGGAGGGGGAGAGGGAGGGAGAGGAGAGAGAGGAGGGAGGGAGATGAGAGAGAGGAGACAGAGGAGGGAGGAGAGGGAGGGGAGGGAAAGGAGAGGGAGGAGGGAGAGGATGGAGAGGAGGGAGGGTCGGGTGTAAGGCAAGGAGAACACCTGCTTGGGATGTCTGTACATTCTCTATGCGGGCAAAAAAAAGATAGAGAGAGAGAGAGAGAGAGGCGGGCTGGGGAGCAGCTGCTCTCTTTCAATGAGCACTCTACAGGGAGATTGTTTTTCTTTTTTTTCTTTCTCTCCAGGGTCTCTATCTTGCCTGACCTTTACTTCCCTGTTAGATCATACAGTATTTATAGAAGAGATGAATTAGACAATGAGCTGACCTTTTGAACCCTCCGTTCTCTCACAGTTAGTGGGTTTGTTGCTGGAGACAGTGGATTGACAGAACGTGTGTTCAGTAACCACAGGAGCAGAGAAAGAGTTAGATAGTCACCTGTCTTCTGTCTAAGAGAAAGAGTTATATAGTCATCTGTCTTCTATCTAAGATTGTCCTCTTATCTTTTACATGGGAAGATGGGAGACTTGCTAAAGATACTATACAGCCATGTAAAGAAAGGCAAGATGTATCCACCTGGAATCACAATTCATACGTCACCATCAAATCACATATCTTATCAATTCATACGTCACCATTAAATCACATATCTTATCAATTCATACGTCACCATCAAATCACATACCTTATCAATTCATACGTCACCATTAAATCACATATCTTATCAATTCATACGTCACCATTAAATCACATATCTTATCAATTCATACGTCACCATCAAATCACATACCTTATCAATTCATACGTCACCATCAAATCACATATCTTATCAATTCATACGTCACCATCAAATCACATATCTTATCAATTCATACGTCACCATCAAATCACATATCTTATCAATTCATACGTCACCATCAAATCACATATCTTATCAATTCATACGTCACCATCAAATCACATATCTTATCAATTCATACGTTACCATTAAATCACATACCTTATCAATTCATACGTCACCATCAAATCACATATCTTATCAATTCATACGTCACCATCAAATCACATATCTTATCAATTCATACGTCACCATCAAATCACATATCTTATCTACTTAGGCAGTTGAACTGAACTTGGATAAGAGAAGAAGAGTGGAGGTGGTATCAGGGTTTCTGTGGCCTTTCTTTGATTGGTGAAAGTTATGAACCGGTAGATTGTGTGACTGTATTAATGCTTGGGAAGAGAATTGTAGATACAGTATTCATGAAGAGGAGACTCTAGTCGTATTGAGAAGCAGGTGCTGTTTACAAAGTAACACCTGCACCTCTCTGTCTGGCGGTCTGTCTGTCCATCTGTCTGGGAGTTACTTTGGACTGTATTTTCTGCCTGCACCTGCTGGATAGTGAGGCTGTCGTGCTGGTCTTGGACTTGCCGCAACATGCCTGTTCGATGCATTGACTGTGCACCACACCCCAGCCTCTGCATCAAATCAAATCAGATTTTATTTGTAAACAACAGGCCCTTCCCAACCAATCAGAGAGAAAGAAAATAGAGAAATCATAGAAAAGTAATAACACAAAATAATAAAAGTAATAAACCTACACATGCACACACACACACACACACACACACACACACACACACACCACACACACACACACACACACACACACACACACACACACACACACACACACACACACACACACACACACACACACACACACACACACACACACACACACACACACACACACACACACTCTTCATAGAGGAGGAAGAACTCACAGATGAACACATTGAGAACCATTAACTAAATTACAGACAACTTGACCCCTTTCGCTGTCTGTATATTTCTAGGTAGCTTAGCTTTTGTTTCCTCTGCCCACTCCACCCACCCTCTGTTCCGACATAGTGACATATTTTAAATCTCTGTGGCAACTGCCTCCTAATTTATTCAGTTCACAGAGAGGTCAAGAACAGCTCCCCCACCAATCCTAACTACAAAACTCAGCAAAGCCCATTCCCCCATCATAACCATGATAAGTGAAATAACCCACACTTAATGGAAATGTCCAAGAGCATCAAGTCCATCAAGCATTGTGGGTAAATGGTGACTGGCTGACCTACAAATAATAATTAGTAGTTATTTATGATGCCAGGTGATCTGTAGATCAGTCAGTCGGCAGTCGCCTGCACTGTCAAACAAACCCTATGTTGTCCATCCACACCATGTTTGTATGTATGTGTGTGTGTGTATGTGTGTGTGTGTGTGTGTATGCACAGTGAGTGTTAGTGTGTACGTGTACGTGTGTGTGTGTGTGTTTGTGTGTGTGTGTGTGTGTGTGTGTGTGCACACTGAGTGTTACAGTGTATGTGTTTGTGCGTTTGTGTGTGTTTGTGCATGTTTGTGTGCACACTGTGATGTGTAAATATGGACCAACAAGTGCAAACAGATGCCAGCTGGCGTATCACACCTCCACTCACTGTCACAGACAAAAGACACAATTCAGTAAACAAGCTTTCAACCACAAAAGAGTACCTTGATGAATATTAAATGAGACACTTTGAAATGAATCGTACCTCTTTGGTACTGGAGGCCCGAGCCTCGATCCACCGTGTCGGTTTGCTGTTATTTATTTGCAGGTGTGTCTCTTTGATGTGACGAGTTGAGAGGTTCTGCACCTGCTAGAGAGAGAAGGCTTTGATAAGAAGAGGAAGATTGCCAGACAACCAAGGTTCTCTGTATCCCTGAACGTATGAAGGTATGACGCTAAAGGAAACGAAGGTGGCCTTCATGTTATTGCAAGGCACTTTCCCTAATCCTCTACCTCCATCTGATTTTGATCTATAAATATAAAATACTTTTTTTTTTGTGATCATCTCTAAGTTACATTAGCATGATAATATAGGTCAGCCTTGAGGGAGTGTTAACCCTCTACTAGCCCCTACGTGGGATCGAACCAGGGACCCTCTGCACACATCGTCACCCTCGAAGCATAGTTACCCGTCACTCCACAAATGCCCGGCCCTTGCAGAGCAAGTGAAAAAACTACTTCAAGGTCTTAGAGCGAGTGACGTCACAGATTGAAACGCTACTAGCACGCACATCTAACTAGCTAGCCGTTTCACCGCGGTTACAGGAGCAAAGTGCAAGGTGGCAACAAAATGAAACATACATGTTTGAGCTTCTTTGTGATGCTGAACTGTACGCCTAAAGGTTTTTAGTACAATATGATTGGATGATGTCCTTGGAACACAATGCATGAAATTGTCAAGTCTTTCCCATAAAAACAAATAGGCCTGTGTAGATAGACAAAAGAGAGACATGTCGCAACAAATAAGAATTCTTGGTCAAACATTTCTATAAAAGCTGATATTGTCTGGAGTCTGTTTCGTCAAGGATTCAATTGGCGTAGTCTTAGTGAATGGCTGTTGTCTGGAAAAAGCTACACTGTTTCCCCATACCACTATCTCCATCACCACCTGGACTAGCTGCCTATTCAGAGGTACCCTCATCTACATTATTAACAAAGAACTCCAATACTGCCCTTCTCCCAGTCCCCCTAAACACACGTTTACCCTCATGTTGTGCCGGACAAATATTCAGCAAGCCAATTTCGGCAAATGACAGCCTCTGTAATTCCTTTGATTGCAGATGATCGTAGCAGTAATGAAGTTTTGCGCTTTGCATTTCTTCTATTACCTATTCATTAAAGATGCGACCGGAAAATAGAGTTGTCATGGAGATGGCTCAGCAAATTCACACAACATCCTATGAATGTTTTCTGTTTACTCTGGTGCCAAGATAACTAATGGCAAAATACCCCCTCCTCCTCTCTCCCACTTCTATCGCAGCCTCACCCTCTTTTTGTGTCCTTCACTGCCCTTTTTATAAATTCTCTCTCTCCATCGTTCTCTCTCTCGCCCACCCTCACCCTCTCTAATTGAACTGATGCAATGGGCATACATTAAGATGTGTGTTTATTTCTGCTCAGGCTGATTCATTATGGTCTCATCCACCAGACAAAAACAGTTCTCATTTTAGACTGAAATGAGAAAGAGCCCACTCCACTCAGAGGCAGAGAGAGAGAGAGATGTAATTTAACAGTGCGGTGCTACGTGGTCCCACTGATCTGTCTATCTCTCTACTCTCTGTAGGACATGGCAGTCAGTCTGCATTCCCTGCCAACCCAAAGATCCTTGTTACCGTGCGCCTAAGCTTTCCAGAGGCTGTGTTGATAAAGGTACCAGCTATCTCATTCCTACAGAGGACCAGAGGATAAGATGTCCTGCAAATGTCCCCATCATGGAGGGAGTTTGCCCAGTCGAGATAAGAACTCCCTAGCTAACCTCTATATGGCAGTAACATTGCTAGCCTCTCACGGAAGGTGTGTGTGTCAGTGTGTGCGTGTGTGCATGTGTGTGTACTGCACAGAGTAGTGGTGGGGCTTGTTAGCTGTGGTCTTGTCCGAGCTGCCGCCTCATGTCCCAATTGGACTACCGATTGGTCTGGCGTGTTGGCTCCAGGCAGGATAAAATACTGCCTTCTACTGTACATCACACACACACACTTGTTTTTCACAACTCCACTCTTTCATTCTTAGGTAATGAACAAGTAGTTGTGTAGGATAATATGACCTTATGTTTACTGAAATAGCTAGATTAATATACAACCTGAGGGGGAATACACAAAGAAAAACATTACGAGGATGGATTAATCCATCACGAACACACAGCATATGGAAAACATGTCAAAAGGCGTGCAGACTGTGTCAGTCAGTGAAGAATTTAATTAGCTGTAATCAAATAACAGCATCCCTTTTATCAGGGTGAATGGGGATGGTTCATTTGAGTGTGTACATAATGTTGAGTGCTTGGCCTATGCCTTTAATCAGCCTGTAATTATCAGACAGACTCTCAATGCCACACTAATTAAGGTATTCAAACGCTACATGGGAGAACGTTGTAATATGGAGATTTCATACACAACACCAGGGACATTTCTGTAATTCTCAGACCTTTTTCAGTCCAGCTAGACAAAGAGTGAGAGGATTTGTTATAGAGAATGTCTAAATGACATTGCATGTGTAATTACATCGGCATTAACTATGCATTAGTGTTCACTCCTGTGTATTATCATTTTGCAAATTATTGAATGAATCCTTTCTAATGATATTGCTTGTTTATTATTCATCCAAAATCATATTTATAAAACAATTCTTGACAAGAAAAACTATCCCCACACACACTGCAAAACAAAACCGATGGTCTCCCCACATATTGACCTGACAGCATTGTAGAGATACCCGCTCCCTCACTGTGCTTTTCTAATTTCAGCCAATGGCTTCCTGACATTTCCGTGAGTTCATTCTACAGAGGACCTCTCAAGACTTACACATTTCTACTTCCCTCTAACCTCTCTCCCTCCTCAGTAAACCCCTGCCTCACAACAATTTAATCCCATTACCAAAGCCTGTTTAACCTATCCAGTTTTACAGATCAGGAATGCAACACAACTCTGCTCCCTACTCTGATGTTTGCTGCATGTATACTCTGAGTCGTCAAAGCAGAGGTGTCTCAAACCTTCAGATCAAAACGTCCAACAAGCTCAGTTGTAGGCAGGTTCATTAGAAGTCAGGTGCTGTTGGCAGCTTGTAGCACAAAGCTTCTTCATGTAGCCTTTTCAAACGTGGCCTACTTGATATTGCCTGTGACCAGTGGAGGCTGCTGAGGGGAGGACGGCTCATAATAATGGCTGGAACAGAGTGAATGGAATGTCATCAAACATTTGGAAAACATGTGTTTGATGTATTTGATACCATTCTACTGATTCCGCTCCCGCGATTACCACAATCCCGTCCTCCCCAATTAAGGTGCCACCAACCTCCTGTGCCTGCGATGTAAGTGACAAATGGAGTTTGAGAGTGTTTGTCCTTGGAGTTGTTTACGTCATTTGAGCAGCATCCCCGATAGTTCAATTAACCTGAACAAATATGTTTTTAGTTTAGTTGAGCTTTGAAGAGGGCTGGCTGCCATTATTTCCAATTAAATGTAACTTGCTTTCAAAAACATATTAACTGCAATTTTCCACATTTTTATTATATCCTCTCTCATATGGTTCTCCATTCACAGAACCTCTGCTTTTTAGAAGTCAGCATTGTGGAAGTCATAGTAAAGTAACAGGATACCCTCACTCAAAACAGCACTTGTCCTCTTTCCAAAACATATTTATCTACTGTAATACAGTCGTAAAGAGACTGGATTTGGAACCTATCTATCTCTCATTAACGAGTAAACTGAACTCTCGCACTCCTGCCAAAAGCTTAAATATTGAAACCCAGTCAGCGTTTCGGAGCATGAACATGTTGCTGTTTTGAGAGAGGGGCACATTTGGCAACAAAACAAAAGAGAGAAACATGTGGGAAGGAGGAGGATGTGTCGGTATTCTCTTAGAAGGCTCTTTGAAAGTGTCAGAGTAGTTTTCACGCAGTGGACTCCATGACATGAAACCAGTCATGAAAACAAGGATTGTGGTAAGCCTGAATTTCTCACCAGATAGTGCAGTCTAAATGAGAATGTTGAGCGATGTGGATTGTGTATTAATATTGGACTGTAGGGCTTAGACTCTAATGAGCACCTTCAAAGCAACAAATAGATGTGATACACACACACACACACATATCAGACGGACGCAATCACACACGAGCGCACTCACACACATTCACATGCATATGTGTAGGTGGTGCTTTTATAGTTTGTATACTGTTAAAAGATTGAATCTAAATGATTCCCCATGTGTTAATCCTTGTGATATTGTACAGTATGTGTGTGTGGGTGTTTGTGTGTGGGGGGCTGTAATGTGCTGCTGAAGGGGGGTTAGGTTAAGGCAGAGTTTTACCCAATATCATAATGAAGGATTTCTAAGTAAAACTTAATGATAACTACCTCATCGTTCTTATTTAATGAGACGTGGGGAGCGATACAAGCCAACATGGGAACATGTGTATACTCAGATCTCATGTATGGTGTTTGACTGCCCTCAGAAATGATTGATGATGTTGATGTGGCTAAAAAGCAGAGACGGAATGAGATTGAGAATGAGGATGTTTTATGGACTTTAATGTTCTTCTGAAATCAGTACTCTATTATGGGAGGGAGTGAATAGACTGCATGAGAGGATAACACAATGAAAGCTGGAGAGGAAGCCTTGGTTTGAGGTAAAATATTCATTCAAATGAGGTAAAGTGTGGAGCAGCATAAGAATAACCTGTCTTTAAAGATTAACATAACCCTTGAAGGTGTTATTGTATCCCCATAACCAAGTCAGGACTTGGAAAGTCATAAAACATCTCTCCCTCTCTGTGAGTTAAGTCTCTCAAATGCACTAGCACAATCAAGAGCCGCCCATTCACTCTCCCAGTTGGAGAATTGCTTTGCATTTTAAAAAGGTCAAACACTCAGATGTCTGCCATGAGGAAAGAAATATGGAGAAACCATGTAATCCGTAGAAATATGCAGTTGCATACTACAGATCCTGTGGGTAGGGCTTAGCGTTGTGTTGAATGGTGTGTTTACCTTGTTCTGTCAAATGAAGGCAAGATGACAGATGCAGTACGTTGGTGTAAATCTTCGTCAACAACAATTAATATATATATTTTTTTTTATACACGTGGCTGTTCGCAACTCAACACCTGCTTCCCAAAGCAACTCTAACTGATAGATCTAAACAGAGAGGAATAAATATGCTAACATATCAGATATTGGAGAAAGAGCTTTTGACCACTGAATTTTTAGTGTGTGTTTGGGTGTGCATTGTGTGTGTGTTTGTGCATGCATTGTGCTTGCGTGTGGGTGTGTGTGTGCTTCAGTGCCTTGTCACTAATCTAAACATCCCTGCTGTGTTTCTCAATGAGTGTATCAGTACAACGATCATGACTAGTTCATTGATTTCACAACATTGTCCCTGCATCGATCTTGGCCTCCTGGAGTTAAGGAGGTCTGTGTAAAAGAGAGAGAGAGAGAAAAAGCACTTATTATATTATTCTACTCACATCACCAACAAAATACTGTATTACCTATTGTAAATAACAAAGCACATGCTGGTTATGAGACATGTTAACCAGCTTCATATTCCACATATAATGCTGTTTATGGGGTGTGAAACAATATGAAACAATACTTATTCTAGCTTTTGTTTCAGCTCATGGAACTTTTAAGTCAAATGCTAGTGTTTTTTTTCTCTTGTAAGTACACACCGTTAAAGTTAAGTGTTTTGTTGCACCCAAAACTAGTGCCAACTGAGCTGCTACCAGTGTGAAGGAGACGAAACCTTAACTAGTGCCAACTGAGCTGCTACCAGTGTGAAGGAGACGAAACCTTAACTAGTGCCAACTGAGCTGCTACCAGTGTGAAGGAGACGAAACCTTAACTAGTGCCAACTGAGCTGCTACCAGTGTGAAGGAGACGAAACCTTAACTAGTGCCAACTGAGTTGCTACCAGTGTGAAGGAGACGAAACCTTAACTTTGCTACGTTATTGAAGCACATCATCCTGAGATGTTTTGAAACATGACATGATGTGTTGTAACACCACTTAATCAAGTGTTGAGCAACACCTTGCCAGGGACTAGGAGCACTACCGGAAAAGGTTGAAAGCACTAATATGGTGTTTTGAATCCTGTCTAGTGCAGAATTAGATCACTTCTTATGTATGTTTAACATTGGTTTATGTATCTGATCTTTTGCCAGTTTGTGTATCTGATCTTTTGCCAGTTTATGTATCTGATCTTTTGCCAGTTTAACCCATTTTGTCAGGCATTGTTGAGCACAGTTTTTTACATATGTTCATCATGATCCTTTAGGCCTATACACTTAATGTTTAAAATAATAATTTAGTCTAAATGTTGAATTACCCACAATCCTCTGAAAACAGAGCCACGCGTCAAGATAGGAAGTGCAAGGAGATTAAAACCAGACTTCTAATGAGTTCAATCACAAAATATTCCCTGTCTTTGGTTATCCTCATAAAATATACATTTTGAGCATCCTTATTTTCTTTTGTAAAATGAAATTAACAAATTAATGGAACGGCTTTTATTAAGCATGTGTTTTATTTTTTTTAAATCAATTTCAATTCACCACAGAATACTTTTCTACAGTGTGGCTGTGTGGTTTAGTGTGTAAAATTCCAATTAAATTCCAATTAAATGTACCTACCATCTTACTGCCCCAGAAGTCGGGGGTCAATTCTCGCTTCTGCCTTTCCCACTTTACGTCCTTCTCTGTCTCCTCCTGTTTGTAATATGTCTAAATAAAGCATTGAAAAAATTGTTGGAATTGTTGGAATTCCACAAAAGAAATTCTCCATATGCCCGTATCATCAATCAACATTTAGGATATATACCATTTGCATTTATTACCCATTTAATTGTATGAGAGACAGTCTGTCAAAAATACATACTTTTATTGTGTTTTCATGCTGCCTTTTAAATGCACTGAAATCCCCAAAACTGTTTTCTCAACACTCTCTTAAAAATGACAATATTCAGTTTGAAGAACCACTGGGTGTTTCAGAGTACTTCTATTTTGTTTTAAAACACTTTCTGTGTATCATAACACTTACACTGGGTTTACATTCATACACCCTCCAAACACCAGAGCTCAGGTTAGATGCACTACTTTTCATGGTTTCATTATACAATCATGGTGTTTTGAGTCTTTCTATTTTTACAGTGCAGTCTATGGAATTCTAGTATATTCTAACCACACCAAATTTAAATAATTAAACTGCTAAAATGCTTCTATTTAACAACTCCTTTAATTAAAAGTAGATGGTAATAATGAATCATTGTGACATGCATTGCAAATGAACTTAGGCACACATTTATTACATATTTAATCATGTATGTCACATGCCATCCTTTTATAAAGTGCTACATTATTGCACATTCATCATCAGTTTTTCTCATTTAGGTGTGGCAATGGAACCTATAGACTTGGGCTCAATTCTCAAACTAATGATCAATATGCTAAACTTGCTTTTGGCCAAAGCACCAAGCATCTCCCCTCCCCTCTTTATCATACATGTGCCTCCTCCCCCTCTCCTCCTCCTTCATCTCCTCCTCTCTCCTTTCAATACAAACATAATTATGCTCATCCTCCCCTTGAGACTGCTCTGCTGTTGGTTTTGTCAGTCTAAATGTTTGGGCTGGTTCACAGGCAGGCAGACAGGCAGGCAGGCAGGCAGGCAGGCAGGCAGGCAGGCAGGCAGGCAGGCAGGCAGGCAGGCAGGCAACAGTGCAGCACAGAGGGACAGACAGACAGACAGACTCAGGGGCCTACACACCTAAAGGGTAAATGCACAATTAGCAGCATCGCCACACTGCATGACTAATTAGACAGGACAGGCAGCAGCTGTTAAAGGTCCAATGCAGCCATGTTTATCTCAATATCAAATAATTTCTGGGTTACAATTAAGTATCTTACTGTGATTGTTTTCAATTCAAATTGTCAAAAAGAAACAAAAATTACTTCTTAGCAAAGAGTTATTTCTCAATTAAAAATGTTGCTAGGATTGTATTATTCCAACCTCATAGTGTGGAAATAAAACTAAGGCTAATCAAATGTTTTACTACAGTGGGCCTTTCAGGCAGGAAGGGTGGTAAGGGGGTGGGGGGGTTGTTCCTGGTTTCAAAATTATTGTCGTTATTTCTCTCTGTGACTCTCTCGCTCTCACTCTCTACAGAAACATTGTAGCTGAGTGATGTGTAAAGTATATGATGATGTCAGGGACAAATGCTGTTCAAGCATTGATTGTTTTCATTTGTATCAGTTTTACCTTTCCTTTTACCTCTCTTAAATGTTTAAGGGAAATGTTATGCTAATATTGTATTAGAACACTGTAATGGGCATTAACCAATGGGCCTAAGTTATGACACAACTGAAATTCACAGTGGTTAAAATGTTCACAGGTCTTGCTCTGCTCTTATTTCCCTTTTTAGTCCCCATTATTGCCTCTGGGGTTGGTCGGTGTATGTCTTGGTACTGCTGTCAAGGAGGGAAACTCATTTGAGCTCACTGTATTTCACAAATTTAAGTGGACCAAAGTCCCTCACTGATCATGCCCTCCACCATCCATACCATGTTTTTACATTTTAGTAATTTAGCAGACGTTCTTATCCAGAGCGACTTACATGAGCAATCAGGGTTAAATGCCTTGCTCATGGTCCCATCAACCGATTTTTCACCTAGCAGGCTCGGGGACCTTTCCAGTGACCTTTCGGTTACTGACCGAACGCTCTTAACCGCTAGGTTTCATTGCAAATGTTCTAGAATTATATTTCAATGCAGAAAGTGTCTGTCCACAGAAAATGGACAGGAAACTGTACAGATTGCATGTTTAAAACATGACATGAACATGACTACAGCTGCAGTGGATGCCCTACAAGTTGCAGGCAATGAATGGAGCAGAGAGATGCTGAGCTTACACTTGCTCTTTTGCTCGCTCTCTCTCTCTCTCTCTCTCACACACACACACACACACACACACACACACACACACACACACACACACACACACACACACACACACACACACACACACACACACACACCACACACACACACACACACACACACACACACACACACACACACACACATTCAAACACAACAGTAGATAGAGCATGCAGATGAAGTAAACACCATTGCTGTGTCAGCTAGGGTGGGAGAAAGGTGAGAGTAGTGTAAAACCAAATAAATGTCTTTGAACCTAATTAATACTAACATTGATTAATCTGCTGGGATGCAGACATGTCCAAACTAGCCCCTCACATAACACCAAGGTTTAGGGCCAATGAGGATGACATCATCAAACAGATTTAGAGCATTGTCTTTACTGTAATTTGACAACATATGTTCAAATGTGTTAGAAATGTATCAGTCTTTATCTGACGATAGGTGACCCATCTAATCTGTATGTGTGGGAGGCGAGGCAGCGCATGTGGGGAGCCATTGGTTTGTATGGGCAAAAGCCCCGCCTCATTCAAAATTCGAGAAAAAAAGAAAGAAAAGAAAACTGATACACACCTCTCTCAGTTCTTGCAGGAGAGAAAGAATAGGAAGGAGTGTGTACGCATAAAAACGGTGTCGCAATCTCAAACATAGGCTATTTTAAAGGAAAAAGCGACTTTCTCTCAGCAATCAAGATTAGGAATCAATTATTTATGCGACGGAGATTGGTCCCGTTGCTCTAGGATTAAGTTTTTGTGGCATCTAAAGGTGGATCATTAGCCTAATTAATATCCAACATAGGAAGCGATCTTGTAAAGCGTATGATGATATTTTCGGACGCCTAAAGCCACCGTTTGAATTCTCAATAAACATCTAATCGAGGTAGGAAGAAATATCATTTTCTAATGATTTCGAAAACCTCTGTTGTGCCACTGGTGTATTTTTGAAAGCTATGTTTGACGCTCGTCGGTGCCCATGTGTCTCTGCGCCATCAAGAACGGGAGGGACGAGGGAGGGAATTGTGGGCTATTCTGAGGACATCTTTGTGATAAGGAAAAACATACAGTGGTAAAGACATAAAGATATCATGTCCGTCTCATACCAACACAACAACCGACTTTGGAACTTTTCAAAAAGATTGAATAGAAAACAGGTGAAGAAGAGAACAGAATAATAATTCCATTTGAACTGGCAGTGCACATTTCAACACGTTGAGGAAGTATATTTTAGACATTTCACATTATATCATTGGGTAGAAAATAGTAATATGGATATAAGAAGGTTATGAAAAGAGATAAGTGTCAGCATGCCATGCCACCATGCAGTGCTTTACTTTATTAACTTGAGGTTTACAAGTGTAGTCTCTCCCTCCCGATCTTTGCTTTATCGCTTGCATCTACAGCACACTTCACAGATGGAAGCAGGTGGTTTGATTCTAGAGGGCCACATCTCTTCTTCCAATTCCCCTGATTCAGCTTTTGTCATTGATATTACAAAATGATCCCACATAATCACTGAAAACCAAAAATGTGAGGAATTCAGACAATGATACAATGATTACTGTGGTATAGGTGCAAACCAACAAGAGCTTTATTGGACTCCCCATTCCCCCTACTTCACAATTTGGCATTATCATGTTAAAGGACCTGGCAGGGATTGGTATGAAAATATATAGTTTTCTTCCATTTCGTGTAAGGAAGGTCCTTGGGAGAGGGTTCTTTTGTCTGGGCGTGGAAGGGGTCGAAGGGGTCGAAGGGGTGGGGACTGTGGCTGTATGCAGATGTGCTGCTGGCAACGGACATCTGCTTCCCCTGTGGGCATTGTCATGAAGTTTGTTTGTGCTGGCCTGTAGTGAAAAGGCCCTGTCAGTAACGCCTTAATACCCCTGCTGCCCTCTCCTCTCGAGGGTAAACACTGGGATGAACAGACCTCTGTTTCCTTGCTCTATTTTTGTAATTTCTGGGTTGGTCTAGAGTGGGAATGTTTTAATTTAAAGGTTGCTAAATTTGCGTTTTCATTTAAGATTTTACCTTTCTCTATCTTACATATTCCTACTGGGATTATTTGTGTGCCTAACCCATAATAGACTATATCCTCCCCCCCATACCCTCTGTTTCACCCCTCCCTACCTCTATCCATCCTCCCTGTTGGGGGTTGAACTTCCCCTCACGTATCCCTGGCCTTTATGTATTCAATATGAAAAGAGTGTTTTCCCCCTCCAGGCAGACGCATCACACACTGAATCACAATGTACATGGCAGCTCATATCAGGGTGTTTGATTTATCACAGACGACATGAAAATGCAAACCTGCACTTTAATATTTATGTCATCCCAGTGCATCCCAGAGTTGTGCATGAAGGGTAGCCAGGGAGTCGATGTGTTGGAACTGATTCTCAGGTGGATGTGAACGTGAATTGCACAAACTAAAAGTAGTGGAAAGGTGGATAGGGATTTATTGGTAGAAACCTATGAGTGCCAGTGTGCCACTTTTTCACATAAAATGAAGGCTGCTTTTATTGGATAACTGTATTTTAACTAAATGGTGATATGCAGTTGCATTTAAATGCATGTTAACAATCACATGTAGCAAGAGACATTCCCAGTGGATGAAGCTAAAACACACCTAAAAATAGGCGTGACACACAAAACATGCCTGGGCATGGTGGTTCTGAATGTAATGATCTCATTGAAGAACACTTGATGTCTGAATAGAGGGCACCTTGTTAACAGCACATGTTGTAATCAGTTGTCATAAGCTGATCGTTTGACATGCTATGTAATTGGTATGATAGTGTTATGTAGGCCTCATAACAGAGGTGTTAATGCATGAAACACTTGAAATACACTTTTTCTTTTTTTCTTTACAGATTGAATGTGTTGTCTGATTGCTGTTCATTAAGCACAGGTAACATCTAGCAGTGTTTGAACAGGATGCTATGTAGACGGGCATTTGAAGTCACACAATTGAGTGACAAAGCAATTACAATTATTAATCATATCCTCACATCCCAATACTCTATTTAACACATTAATTTGGGCACTCCTGAAATTGCTCTAGTGGAATCCACTAAGGGTTTCTCAAAGGCAAAAGTGCAAACCTCTTTAGTGAGTTACCGTAGGAAGTCTTCTGAGACCGTTTCACTACCCTGCGATTGTGCAGTGCATTATGGAGAGGAGGTAATTGGTGTGAAATTACAATATACCATCTGCCTAGGGAGGACATTTATAGCCTGATGTCACTCACAGCTTTTCACATTTGAGGGTTACAGGGGCTGTTTCTCTCAAATAATGATTGGTTTATGGTTAGATTTAAAGCATCTACAGTCATTGTTCAGGAGATGTGACTGTGGTATGGCACAGTATGTTCTAAGATATGGACTACAGGTTGAAAGGTATAGCAGGCTATTTCTGGAGCGATAATGGACTACAGTGATCTTTGACAGGGTGTTGTCATGGTGACCATGCTTATACAATGGTTACAGATTAACTTTGTTAGCAACTGATTTCTGCAAAACCTGCAAGGAGCACAAGGTGATGTTACTCTCTATAGAAAGAATGACCTCCCCACTATGGCCATTGTGGAAAGGAAATAATACACCTTAGTGTGTGTGTGTGTGTGTGTGCTCTTCATGTGTAGAATGTGTGTACAGAGGGATAGTTGCTGAAGGTTATCCTGCAGATTCCTGGTTCTGCACGCCTGTTGATAAAGACCTATTTGCCAAGGTGAGTGGACCTGGTGTGTTTGGGGGGTAGTCTTGTTTCTGGCATGGAGGAGAGATGAGGGCTCGACATTAAGGCTTGTCCGTGGCCAGTAAAACAAATAGTCGGACAACCAGAATATAGATTTCAGATGTCCGAATGGAAAAGTAAAATAATCACAATATCAAACAATTACTCAGATCAGAATTATTTTCTCTCAATTTTATATGAGTATGACTTGGCCTATTATGCCACTCTTTCTGTTAAATGCTAGATGCTAGATTTATCGTGCCGCGCTATTATACGATCAAACAATTAATACATCTAACAGAGTTCTAGGCTATCTCCGAAAGTTTTATGTTGTTTTTGAATAACCCCAAAACATGAGAGGCCTAAGGTAATAATGGGAGAGACAGAAAAAACAATAGCAAGATATGAACCTCTAATGAGAAATTTGAACAAACCTTACAGTTAGGTAAAGCATTATTGGACATAAATGATGCATGCATGCAAGGCCAGAAAAAAACACCTTCCTTGCCATTGCGAACCAAATGACCAAAATCCAACTAACTGAAATATCATACATTTAAGTTATGAAGAGTATTTTCCAAACTATTCTAATAAAGTGTTTAATGTCCTAAAGTTGCAGCTTTTAAATGGGAATGATTATGAAAGTCGGAGTCTATGCTATTCTCATTTATTTGACAAATATTTTAGGGTACAAGAAGTAAAATTGAGCAAACAATACCAAGACGGAAAAAAAGTAGGCTACAGCTGAGGAAAGCTTATGAAAGAACTGCGTAGTTGGCCTAGGCCTAGCTCCATATTATTCTAACAATGCTCAACCTACCTACAACGCATATAGTAGCCTAGGTCTAATAAGAGAAAAAAATGAGATTCGGTTGATTAATTATCCAGTTCTGAGGACAGCAGAGTTGCTCTGCAGTCCATGAGGATTTACAAGCCATCACAATACGCACAGCCAGCGAGGCTAGTTAGCAGTGTCAAGCCGAAACCACACAGAGAGACGCTGTCAACGGTGTCAAACAAGAGTAGAGAGTGTCAATTTACACTGCGTAGCAAATGCCAACTTAATTGTCATGAGAATCCATAATAAACAGTTGTATTTGTTATGTTCGCTATGTAGGCCTTGTGAATTATTGTTGTGTGTTCCTTTTGACTCACCTTATGTCCTACAAGAGCCACCGTACCTGCCTGCTGTTATGTTGGCTAATGAATGTGAGGAGAGTTGTAGCTAATACACCCTATAAGTTTATAAGAAAATTGTACATAACTTTCTACATAACAGTATTCTCTCTTGAGTTTCTGCGCGATTCAGCACACACAGATCAGTGACGTTAGTTCATCAATCAAGTACAAGGGAGTTGCGAAATCCCGCAGACAACCGGCCCTCCATGGAACGAGTTGACACGTGGTCTTTGGGCAAGAGCAGAAAATTATTTCAGATCCTGCCCATGTACTTCAATCATTTTCAGTCACCCTTTTGGCCTATGGTGTTGCAGACTTTTTTTTTTGTTGTTGTTGGGCCAAGTGAATTCAGCTTTTGGACAAGTAGAAAATCAGTCCTACTTGTCCAAAGGACAAGTGGCTAAAACAGTTAATGTCAAGCACTGAGAGAGGATGCGAGGATCAAGGAAAATATATTTGAGAGTCACCCTCACTGAGAGATAGAGAGCTCAGACAGCAGTGGGAGGCTTTTACAGCCTTCTCATTGTATTACAGTAGGAGGATCACCATGCTATGCCACTGGGCCCAGTAATGGCCTCCCTTCTAGTGAAAAACACTGCTCTGTAGATTTCCACTCCTCTCCTTAATGACAGGTCATTTTCATCTAAACAAGCAATGAATTGCTCTCAACAGCATGGATTAGGCTGGGTGACAGGGCTCGCTAAGGGAAGTGTTATCATAGGACGAGATTAAGTTATTATGTTCAGACAGTGTGAGTGCACAGAGACTAGGAATGAGGGAGACATTGTTATTCTGGTCAATATAATAATAGGTCAAGTAGCAAACTGTTCTTCTTGCTCCACAACTCTCTCTGCTCTCTGTCTCTGTATGTATCTGTCTCTGTATGTACAGTTGAAGTCAGAAGTTTACATACACTTAGGTTGAAGTCATTAAAACTCATTTTTCAACCACTCCACAGATTTCATGTTAACAAACTATAGTTTTGGCAGGTCGGTTAGGACATCTACTTTGTGCATGAAATTTCGGGGAGAGCAATAAAGTACCTATCTATCTATCTATCTATCATGACAAGTAATTCTTCCAACAATTGTTTACAAACAGATTATTTCACTTATAATTCACTATCACAATTCCAGTGGGTCAGACGTTTGCATATACTAAGTTGACTGTGCCTTTAAACAGCTTGAAAAATTCCAGAAAATGATGTCATGGCTTTAGAAGCTTCTGATAGGCTAATGGACATCATTTGAGTCAATTGGAGGTGTACCTGTGGATGTATTTCAAGGCTTACCTTCAAACTCAGTGCCTCTTTGCTCGACATCATGGGGAAATCAAAAGAAATCAGCCAAGACCTCAGAAAACAATTTGTAGACCTCCACAAGTCTGGTTCATCAATTTTCAAATGCCTGAAGGTACCACGTTCATCTGTACAAACAATAGTACGCAAGTATAAACACCATGGGACCACCCAGCCGTCATACCACTCAGGAAGGAGACGTGTTCTGTCTCCTAGAGCTGAGCGTACTTTGGTGCGAAAAGAGCAAATCAATCCAAGAACAATAGCAAAGGACCTTGTGAAGATGCTGGAGGAAACAGGTACAGAGGTATCTATATCCACAGTAAAACAAGTTCTATATCGTCATAACCTGAAAGGCCGCTCAGCAAGGAAGAAGCCACTGCTCCAAAACCGCCATAAAAAAAGCCAGACTACGGTTTGCAACTGCAAAGATCGTACTTTTTGAAGAAATGTCCTCTGGTCTGATGAAACAAAAATATAACTGTTTTGCCATAATGACCATCGTTATCTTTGGAGGAAAAAGGGGGAGGCTTGCAAGCCAAAGAACACCATCCCAACCGTGAATCACGGGGGTGGCAGCATCATGCTGTCGGTGTGCTTTGCTACAGGAGGGACTGGTGCACTTCACAAAATAGATGGCACCATGAGGAAGGAAAATTATGTGGATATATTGAAGCAACATCTCAAGACATCAGTCAGGAAGTTAAAGCTTGGTCGCAAATGGGTCTTTTCAAATGGCCCCAAACATACTTCCAAAGTTGTGGCAAAATGGCTTAAGGACAACAAAGTCAAGGTATTGGAGTGGCCATCATAAAGGCCTGACCTCAAGCCTATAGAACATTTGTGGGCAGAACTGAAAAAGCGTGTGCGAGCAAGGAGGCCTACAAACCTGACTCAGTTACACCAGTTCTGTCAGGAGGAATGGGCCAAAATTCACCCAACTTATTGTGGGAAGTTTGTGGAAGGCAACCCAAAATATTTGACCCAAGTTAAACAATTTAAAGTCAATGCTACCAAATACTAATTGAGTGTCAGGAATTGTGAAAACTGAGTTTAAATGTATTTGGCTAAGGTGTATGTAAACTTCCGACTTCAACTGTATCTGTCTCTCTCTGCTCTGTGTCTCTGTATGTATCTCTGTGTGTGTATATCTGTGTGTGTGTGTGTATCTCACTGATACACACACACACACACACAACCAGATGTCTTGCCAGCAGATGTCAAGTTTTTCCTCCTCTTTTCTTGCATTCTCTCTCTCTCTCTCTCTCTCTCTCTCTCTCTCTCTCTCTCTCTCTCTCTCCTTCCTTCCCTCACTCTTTCTCCTTCCCTCACTTGGCAAAGTTAGTTCTCTGAAGACCTTACATAGACGTTCATATAACATGGAGGATTATGAATCAAGAGCAGCACAGGCATCCAACAACATGAAACCGTTTTTTGGGTGTACAGTATGTAGGGGCACACAGACGAAGCGCCATCTGCACCCAGTGGGGTTCCTGACTGACATGCTCTATGCAGGGGCAGGGAGAGACTCGCCATTAGCATGGTTATGAAACCACTGCTGCCTGCTACACAGCACTGTTGAAGCTAGGAACATAAGCATTTCGCTACACCCGTGTTAACATTTGCAAAATATGTGTACGCGACCATTAACATTTGATTTGATACTGTAAAACACACTGTAAAAGACCGTCTGGTCAATGGTATATACAGAGGGCTATGCTTCTCTTTACAGGATTTTGGTGTGCCGTAATGGACGGTATAGTATAGCTGTTCTGTGCTAGAGATGTGAGAAAGAATGGTCAAGAGAGGGAGAGCAAGATACCTAGAAGTGAGCTCCTCTCCATTTGTGCTGACACAGCCTTCAACGTCGGTGAAGGGAACCAGCCAATGACACACAAACACTCTCAATTCAGATTTTTTTTTTTTTTCTCCGCCCTTTCCTGTCTCAGCATCCCTGGGGTTTTAGTTGAAGCTAAGAGGACTGGCTCCTTTGTGCCGTAGCTGGGCCTCATTCAGTTCCTCTGACACGGTGTAGTGTCAGATGGATGCTTCCTGCTGTCGTAGGGACTAGCTAGTCAACTCCGAGATAAAAGACTATGGTGTCTGGGAGGCTGAGGTGATGGCTCTGTTCACCAATTTTGGTCCACTGTTTCAGGGAAAGGAGTGCTATCTGCAAGTGGTAGCATCGTATCAACATAGCCGATCAGTCATGCCAAGGCTAGTGCAAAGTGATTACATGGATTCTTTATATACAACCTATCATTATGTTTTTAGTGTCTACAATTGTGTAATTTAGTACATGAACTTGGCTGTTACATATGTGGCCAAATGGCAACTATTGTAAATGAATAACAATACATCTTGTCAGAGAAGAAATTTGACTGCAAATATCCTGTTTTCTTTTACCTAACACAGTCACTATTTTCTGTGCTGCCAATTGTAAAACCAGAGCAGTTGAACTATCTATCTGAAAGGCACATGAATACGTATGATAAGCCTTCTTCTCTTTCTTGTCTGAAAGACCTGTCACAGTGTTTGATGAGACTTGACATTTGAAAAGGTTTTTGACGAAAAAGCTGTTTATGACAGAACTCTTAGCAGCATGATATAAATTGTATTGTGAAAGGAGAACAGCTCCTGCATATTTAAATGCAAATACATAATTGTGAATGTGCAGTCTAATAAAATTATTCATTTTGAAGGAAAAATACCGTTTTTTTCTTATAGTCATAAATGTTGGGAGTGCTTTTAGAAATCATGGACATCAGGTCTGCTGGCACCCCTATAGTATATTAACTTAACAGTTAAGTCGTAGGTAAAGTTTTACAGATTGTTTTACCAGTCTGCTGTTGCTGTGTGGCACATTGAGCAGACAATGAGGAGGCCCCTGAAGTTTTAGGATGGCAGCCCTGTAGTGAAACACCAGTCTCTTGCTGTTTAATGGCCTAGATGAGGTAACGCCTAGGGAAACCAGAGCCCAGAATTTGTGGACTTTGACTTGGTTGTGCAATACTTTCTTGAGAAACTCCCCATTACTTATATCATGAACCGTTTACCAGCCACAGAAAAAGAACCTGAAAGATGCAACTGAGAAATTCTACACAAAACCAGATGCTGACACTAATACAGACTCTGACGTTGATACCCAGATACTGTTATCTTAACCTCAGGGACTAATGACTGTATTTATTCAGTCTTAACTGCCTCGACCACTTTGTATACACTCAATCTTGGCATGAGTCCATCGAGGCAAACTGGCAAAAGTCCAGAGGCCAACGACTACTAACCGCTATTGGGTCAAATACTAATATTTCCTACTATGTGAACAACAGTGTATCGCTGACAGACAGCAAGCATTAGTGCACACTGCATAGACTATCTGTCTGTCAAACATCTTTACAGAGCACTAGTTATCTATGTATTACTTGTTGCAGAGGAGTAAGACTTGGAAACTGTCACTAGCAAACATTTTTTTCATCTCCCCTCTGAAAGCATAGATTATCTCCTTGTCAACAATGTGACAGAAGTGCTGCCAGAGTGGTTGATGTAACAGAATGGATGGATCTTATTGCCCTGTTTCCAGCATGAATATGGATAGGAGTATTTGGCATGCCTACAGGGTAATCCTTTGATACTTAGCTTTGGAGAGCACAGTGGGATGGTTGACTTTTAACTTGTCTGCTTGTTCATATGGCAATGTTTGATTTCCCTCATATGGAGATGTTTGATTTATGATCCGGAACAAAAGTGTAGGGAATTACTCCTCTATGTTTGTTTCTGAGCTAGCGTAGCAAGGATCCAAGGCCCCACAGACTCATCCACCTCTAGTACCTCCTACTCAGCCATCTTGGCATATTTAATGGGTTATATTTGAAATATTAGGGATCATTTTATTTTTTACAGTGCCAGTAAGATACAATTCTTGCTGGTATGTTTTTCCTACCAATACTTTTTTATGAAGTGGAATGAATTGTCCATATTTTATGAAAATAAATGTAGCTGTTATTTCTATGACAGTATAGGTTGTACTGACGTTAACTCTCCAGTCTCCACAATTACAAAATATAGGCCTACAGTACTGTGCAGTTCAATAGAGCTATCTATCTATCTAAAGTAAACTCCATTAACTAAAGGATGATGTTAAACAGAGGAGTCCATTAGTACCAGTGATAGCCCTGCTCTGTGGCTGTTTGCAGGAATCTGCTGACGAAGCATACTGTATATTAAGTTACGCCCATACGCCCAGCCCTACTGTATACTGTTACCAGTCAAAAGTTTGGACACACCTACTCATTCAAGGGTTTTTATGTATTTTTACTATTTTCTACATTGTGGAATAATAGTGAAGTCATCGAAACTATGAAATAACACATATGGAATCATGTAGTAACCCAAAAAGGGTTAAACAAATCCAAATATATTTTATATTTGATATTCTTCAAAGTAGCCACCCTTTGCCTTGATGACAGCTTTGCACACTCTTGGCATTCTCTCAACCAGCTTCACCTGGAATGCTTTTCCAACAGTCTTGAAGGAGTTCCCACATATGTTTTCCTTCACTCTGCGGTCCAACTCATCCCAAACCATGTCAATTGGGTTGAGGTCAGGTAATTGTGGAGGCCAGGTCATCTGATGCAGCACTACATCACTCTACTTCTTGGTCAAATAGCCCTTACACAGCCTGGAGGTGTGTTGGGTCATTGTACTGTTGAAAAACAAATGATAGTCCCACTAAGCGCAAACCAGATGGGATGGTGTATCGCTGCAGAATGCTGTGGTAGCCATGCTGGTTAAGTGTGCCTTGAATTCTAATAGTGTCACCAGCAAAGCAACCCCACACCATCACACCTCCTCCTCCATGCTTCACGCTGGGAACCACACATGCAGAGAACATCCATTCACCTACTCTGCGTCTCACAAAGACGGTTGGAACCAAAAATCTCAAATTTGGACTCATCACATCAAAGGACAGATTTCTAATCTATAGACCTGTGAATATCTCTCTCTCTCTCTCTCTCTCTCTCTCTCTCTCTCTCTCTCTCTCTCTCTCTCTCTCTCTCTCTCTCTCTCTCTCTCTCTCTCTCTCTCTCTCTCTCTCTCTCTCTCTCTCTCTCTCTCTCTCTCCTGCAATTTCTGAGGCTGGTAAATGTAATGAACTTATTCTCTTGATGGTTTTTGCGACTGCACTTGAAGACACTTTCAAAGTTCTTGACATCTTACGGATTGACTGACCTTCATGTGTTTCTCTTTGCTTATGGACTTGGTCTTTTCCCAAATAGGGCTATTTTCTGTATACCACCCCTACCTTGTCACAACACAACTGATTGGCTCAAACGCATTAAGAAAGAAATTCCACAAATTAACTTTTAACAAGGTCCACCTATTAATTGAAATGCCTTCCAGGTGACTACCTCATGAAGCTGGTTGAGAGAGTGCCAATAGTTTTAAAAAGGTTATTTAACCTTTATTTAGCTAGTCAAGTCAGTTAAGAACAAATTCTTATTTACAATGATGACCTACAGGGTCAGCCATAGTAGTACGGAGCCACATGGAGCAAATTAGGCTTAAGTGCCTTGCTCAAGGACACATAATCAGGTTTTTCACCTCGGGTATTCAAACCAGTGACCTTTCGGTTACTGGCCCAACGCTCTAACCGCTAGGCTACCTGCCGCAAAGCTGTCATCAAGGCAAAGGGTGGCTACTTTGAAGAATCTCAAATATAAAATACAGTACCGTTCAAAAGTTTGAGGTCACTTAGACATTTCCTTGTTTTTGAAAGAAAAGCACATTTTTTGTCCATTAAAATAACATCAAATTGATCAGAAATACAGTGTAGACATTTTTAATGTTAAGGCTGATTTTTGAAGGAATATCTACATAGGCATACAGAGGCCCATTATTAGCAGCCATCACTTCTGTGTTCCAATGGCACGTTGTGTTAGCTAATCTAAGTTTATCCTTATATAAGGCTAATTGATCATTAGAAAACCCTTTTGCAAATATGTTAGCACAGCTGAAAACTGTTGTGCTGATTAAAGAAGCAATGAAACTGGCCTTATTTAGACTAGTTGAGTATCTGGAGCATCAGCATTTGTGGGTTCGATTACAGGCTCAAAATGGCCAGAAACAAAGTTTCTCGTCAGTCTATTCTTGTTCTGAAAAATGAAGGCTATTCCATGCGAGAAATTGCCAAGAAACTGAAGATCTCGTACAACGCTGTGTACTACTCCCTTCACAGAACAGTGCAAACTAGCTCTAACCAGAATAGAAAGAGGAGTGGGAGGCCCCGGTGCACAACTGAGCAAGAGGACAAGTACATTAGAGTGTCTAGTTTGAGAAACAGACGCCTCACAAGTCCTCAACTGGCAGCTTCATTAAATAGTACACGCAAACACCAGTCTCAACGTCAACAGTGAAGTGGGGACTCCCGGATACTGGCCTTCTAGGCAGAGTTGCAAAGAAAAAGCCATATCTCAGACTGGCCAATACAAAGAAAAGATTAAGATGGGCAAAAGAACACAGACACTGGACAGAGGAAGATTGGAAAAAAGTGTTATAGACAAATCTAAGTTTGAGGTGTTCGGATCACAAAGAAGAACATTCGTAGACGCAGACCAAATTAAAAGATGCTGGAGGAGTGCTTGACACCATCTGTCAAGCATGGTGGAGGCAATGTGAGATTGAGATTTGTATAGGGTAAAAGGGATCTTGAAGAAGGAAGGCTATCACTCCATTTTCCCACGCCATGCCATACCCTGTGGACGGCGCTTAATTGGAGCCAAAACCACAGCTTGACCCAAAGCACAGCTCCAAACTATGCAATAACTATTTAGGGAAGAAGCAGTCAGCTGGTATTCTGTCTATAATGGAGTGGCCAGCACAGTCACCGGATCACAACCCTATTGAGCTGTTGTGGGAGCGGCTTGACGTATGGTATGTAAGAAGTGCCCATTAAGCCAATCGAACTTGTGGGAGGTGCTTCAGGAAGCATGGAGTGAAATCTCTTCAGATTACCTCAACAAATTGACAACTAGAATGCCAAAGGTCTGCAAGGCTGTAATTACTGCAAATGGAGGATTCTTTGACGAAGCAAAGTTTGAAGGACACAATTATTATTTCAATTAAACATCATTATTTATAACCTTGTCAACATCTTGACTATATTTCCTATTCATTTTGCATCTCATTTCATGTATGTTTTCATGGAAAACAAGGACATTTCTAAGTGACCCCAAACTTTTGAAAGGTAGTGTATATTCTGATGTGTTTTAACACTTTTTTGGTTACTACATGATTCCATATGTGTTATTTCATAGTTTTTCTGTCTTCACTATTATTTTACAATGTAGAAAATAGTCAAAATAAAGAATAACCCTGGAATGAGTAGGTGTGTCCAAATGTTTGACTGGTACTGTATATATATATATATCTAAATAAGCTTTGTGGTGCAATTAAAGGTCAGTACGCTGCATTTCAAACAGTCAGGAATAATCTAATGAATTCAGGGCTTGTAAAAGTATACTTAGTCTAAATTGAAGCCACAACCATATTTTTATCAAAATAGTCTTAAACTGCTTTTTTTGCAATAATTATTGATCTGGCTTCCCAGGTCTGTCTATGAAAATGCCCTTTATGTTAAAAATGTAACTAGAACAATGCACAATGCACATCCACTAATAACTTCTGGTAGCAGGCATTCTAGAAAAGTACCTCAGATCTCATGAACAATCTCTCAAGCACTAGCCCACTTGCTAGTGAGTAGCCAGCTAATCTTTATATTTAAAGTCTAGCCAACTTGGATCTATTTGCTTGTTAACTAGGTATAAATGTTGAACTGTTATGAATACACCCTATTGTCCGTCTCCAACTGTTTGAATAACATAGCCTGTTCACTTTGTTAGATGTAGAAATCAAGTGGCCTACCTGGATATGAAGATTCTTATTTCTCATAAGGAGAACGAGTTGCCAATTCCTTATATAAATGCATCTTTTTATGCTCATTGCACATTTATAAAACACAAACTAACAGCTAGCACATAACAGTATGTGGCTAAAATGCTGCTAGCGGTACGTGGTAACACAGAAACTGAGCATAACTTTTCCACATATTCATTGATATTCTCATTTTAGTATGCATTGGGGCAGGTAGCGTTCTCCTGGCATCCGCCAAACCCAGATTCGTCCGTCGTACTGTCAATGGCGGCAAGCTTTACACCACTCCAACCGACGCTTGGCATTGCGCATGGGGATCTTAGGCTTGTGTGCTGCTGCTCGGCCATGGAAACCCATTTCGTGAAGCTCCTGACTAACAGTTATTGTGCTGACTTTGCTTCCAGAGGCAGTTTGGAACTCGGTAGTGAGTGTTGACGCTTCAGCACTCGGCTGTCCCGTCCTGTGAGCTTTTGTGGCCTACCACTTCGCGGCTGAGCCATTGTTGCTCCTAGACGTTTCCACTTCACAATAACAATAACAGTTACAACTTACAGTTGACCAGGGCAGCTCTAGCAGAGCAGAAATTTGACGAACAGACTTGTTGGAAAGGTGGCATTCTATGACGGTGCCATATTGAAAGTCACTGAGCTCTTCAGTAAGGCTATTTTTGAGTTAACTGTGTTCTTGTATAGTCAGAAACTGTACAAAATGTTCGCAATGCGCTCATTAGCATTTAGTTAGCATTCTCTATGGGATTTTACATGTAGTTTTTAACATTGCTAACCTTCGGATTACAGAGTATCAGTGGGGTTGAAAACAGCGTCCCTTCGGTTCAGTGCCGATATTACCGAAATATCCCGGTATGACACAAGGTTGGTATGAAGGTATGACGTTCTGGATACCGCCCAAGCCTAGTTGAAACTGATTGTTGTCAGAGAGGAAGAAGTAATCTTTGTTGTTTTGAGTGGCAGGGGTAGGAGCTTGGTGACTGTGCGAGTGGGAAGGTGCACAGTACACACAGCACAGAAGGAGCGAAGGAGACGAGACCAAAAAGACAACGCTCATAAAAACAACAACCAAAAAAACGTGATTCTTGCGATGAAACATTAATTCGATATATCTCCCAGCCCTAATTGTAACATGACCCACAGTGTCAATCGAATGGTTAGTCATTAGCTTAGGCACAAGGTTGTTAGTGTCTTTAGCTAGGTTGTTAATCATCGTCGAAAACAGACTTTCAGACTGGGGAAATTATTTCTATAGTGTTATTTTAGGAGTAATATCATGAGGTATGGATCAGTGCCACTTTCCTGGGGCATTATATTTAATTTTATTTAACCATTATTTAACTAGGCAAGTCAGTTAAGAACAAATTCTTGTTTACAATGACGGCCTACCCCGGCCAAACTCAGACGACGCTGGGCCAGTTGTGCGCCGCCCCATGGGACTCCCAATTTATCATGCTTTTTTTCTCATCCTCTCTTTGTTTTTCACCTTTTCACATTTGTCACACATTTGCTCACTTCACACTTTTCCAAGCATGTCGTCTGCTCTTTGTCTGTTTCACTCCAACTTTCTCTCTGTTGCTGTTTATCTCAGTCTGTCTGTGGTTAAAGGTCACCTTGTCCTTCCCAGGCATTCTATGTGGCATTCTCTGTGGTATCTGTTGAGTTCAGCCTCTGTCGCTGGTCAGGGAAGCATTCCAGTGTAATTAACCTGCCTGCTACACGGCGGTTCATTAATCCGCTCACACTGAGAGGGCACTGTGCCCTGACAATACACACCTCCTTTCTGCTGCACACACATGCATGAACACACACACAGGAACGCACAGGCGCGCAAATACACACTGTTGGAGAGAGGGCGTGTACTCTGCCAACTGGCCAGCAAAAAGAGAGAGACGCTTGTGCACGCACGCACGCGCGCACACGCGCACACACACACACTCACATACCATTAAGCCAGGAAAATAGATAAATAGGAGCACTCAACTACAGGTGCAGCTGAAACAAAGCCTTTAGACACGGAATCTTTTCAGGCTGCAACAAAACAGCGCCGGGCAAACTGTAAGTGGATACAAATGATTCAGCCTCATGGTACACTGATTTTCCTCCATCAGCACCAGCGCCACCCTCCTCTCAGAGTTACCCTCCCCAGCCTTAGCACCTCTCTGCTGGGCTGTTTTTCTCAGACTACCCCGTCCCTCCCTGGAGCTATACCAACCTAGGCACATCTGTCTGTCTGCATGTTTGTGTCTGTGCATTAGCTGCCATTCTCATAGCCCAGCTGAACCTGACAATAATTTCACACAAAGGAAACAGGAAGTCAGAGTGTGAAGATTCGTCACGGCTATGGCTGTTTGGTTGGTATTCATCTAGGTTGGTGGTGCACAGTTCTCTCCTCTGCCCTTTCATTTAGCCTAAGCAGACGACCCCTTGGGTCAAGTCGACTGACTAAAGCTTCTAAGAATTTCACTTCTCCTCCTATCCCCTGGTGACGTTTAAGAGATGTGGGTTTGAATATCTCCTCTACTCAGGGTTTAACCAGGCACTGTTAGACACCATTCATGTGCTAGGCTGTAGACTTAACCCCATGATGCTCCTATGAGCAGCACAGTGTGCACTGTGCAGGGAGAATAAATTGGTTCTAAGTGAGGAAAATGCTCTAGAAGAAAATAGGTTTATAAGTGTAATAAAGTAATCATCGACAGCACAGCCTCTCACACCTGTCATCTAGCTCTTTTTTTGTGCGTGTGTGTGTGTTTGTGTGTTTGTGTGTGTGTGTGTACTTTTCTATGAGGTGTGTAGCCTAATTCCTTATTCATCAGTTCCATCTCAATCTTAGAACATACATTACATGTTAGTTACACAGCCATGATTACAATATGGCTGAGAGCTGAGAGCTGTGTGCATGACTTGAGCTAGCAATTCAAGGTGTAACGCTATGCAGCGTCCATCTGTCAGGCTTCTGAATAGCACCAACTGTGAATACCTCTAGTTAACATACTCACTCTGCGTTGTCTGAAAAGGCATGTGGAAATGTTGTTTTTCTCAGGAGAGTGTTGATGTAACAGTTTATTTTAGTTTATTAGTCGTAAAAGCTGCACTGAGGAAAAACAGGCGTCGGTGATTCAGTGACCTAACAGGCTGCACAAACTAATGCCACCATTATGCATTTCCTGTGTGACTTAAACGAACAGGCATTATTAGAAAATTGCGCATTAGCCCGAGTCAGCAGTTTGTATGCTGCAGTCCCATTACATTTAGAGTCGAGAGAGGAGGAGACGGGGAGGAAGAGAGATGGACAGAGCACTCTGTCAAAAAAGAAAGATAGAAAGAAGGGAGTTGAAAGATGGATGAAAGAAAAGGGGAGAGAGAGGGAGGAATGCAAAAAGGAGGCAGGGGGAATAAAAGGGAGCGATGATGCTGACAGGACAAGGAGAATGAGAGAGACCGAGGATGATGAAGAGAGCAACAGAGAAGGAGAGCAGTAATTGGAAGCATATAGTGGTTGGGATAGGAGGCAGTAGACAGGTTTAAATCACTGGTCTGAATGACAGCTTTACGCGGCCCTCAGAGACTGAACTACCTCCATTTAATGAGACCAGATAGAAACCTCCTTAAATGCCCTTTTCTATTCTCTCTCTTCTCTTTTTTTTTTTTTTTTTTGTGCCATCCTGTACTTTCAGGAATATCACTCACAACTAACTAGGCTGATATATCAAGTTTCAAATCTTCTCTCAACTGTTACTGCCGTAGCATACAGTAAGAATGCTTCTGAAAGGGCAGAAATGGATTGGTCTTTGTCTCGTTGCTGGGGTTGCTGGATCCTCCTCACTTCAGTTATGTTCATACAGTATGCACATGATTATGAGTGGGCACACTTGGCAAACACAACAGTTGTTTCCATGAGCTCCACTACAAAGTTATTCTACCGGACAGATACCTCCTGGGAAGCTCTGTTTTCTGTCTCTGATTACAGGAGGAGAAAGCAGCGCTCTGGACAATGAACAATGGTGGGCCAGAATCCCCCCACACCACCTCCTCTACTTTATGCCCATGCCTTCTCTGTCTCATAGCAACTATCATTTCATCAGCTCCATTCTTATCAGTTTGTTGCTTTTTTTCATCATTTACTTAGCAGTCACAGTGTTGCTAGATGAATATACAGGTATAACTCATTTTTAATTGGTTTCTTGCTGTCACTATTACAGCTTTATCTGAAGGGGATATTACATCTATACACCTGGTAGTTCAGGTGGATATTTGTAGTTTTATTTCAACCTTCATCTCCCTCCCGATGTGTTCACTGACTTATAGTCAAAACCCACAGACATTCTAGACGTTTCCTACAGAGAACTAGTCCCATGAGATTCTACCCTCCCCCCCCCCCCCCTCTCTCTCTCTCTCATTCTCTCTCTCATTCTCTCTGGTGTCACGTTGAGCCTGTAATATCGCCCACACGGACTAGGCCTTCTGGGTAGTTTAGCTTTCACTGTTTTCTTCTCCTCTCCTTCTCTACCTCATTTTTTGATATTCACAAAGACTTCTTTCTGTGCCTGGTCTCCCCTGACATTGGGCAGCTGGCTTTCATCTTACTTCTCTCATAAAAAGAAGGAGAGAGAGGGAGTGTGGGTAAGAAATAGAGAGAGAGATTTCAGTGTTGGCGTCTCCCTGTTAAACACATTATCTGGGAAAAATGTGTAATAAAAGTGAATTAATGTTGCTCCGTTAATTGAGGTGACCTACCTCCTCATGATGATTTATCACAAGTGGCTCTTTTAAAGTGGTGTCACTGTCATCAAAAGCCAGCTCAATTGCTTGTGGTGGTCACAAAGAAGCATATGTGATACTACACACTGTGTGCTTATGACCTCCCCATCCATTTTGTATCCTTATAGCCTTGTATCCATTTTATGCTTATATGCCAATACCCACTGTGTGTGCGTGTTACATGTAGTTAATTTTACATGACCATACATCCACATGCTCAGTACCTCCCTGGTTAAAACAGCTGGCCCCTCTGCCAGACCAGCACAACGTGTGGGATGTGACACGGTCAGATGTTTAATGGTGAAGGTGCCAAAACAAATGACTGCACCTCTACACTCTTAGAAAAAAAAAAACCTTTTAGGCTTCAGGTAGAATCCTTTTTTGTTCCAGGTAGAACCCTTTTTGTGTTCCATGTAGAACCCTCTGTGGAAAGGGTTCTACATGGAACCAAAAGGGTTCTACCTGGAAACAAATAGGGTTCCTCAAAGGTTCTCCTATGGGGACAGCCGAAGAACCCTTTTAGGTTCTAGATAGCACCTTTTTTTCTAAGAGTGTAGGAACTCCAATAAAAACTGTTGTGGTGTGTGTGTGTGTGTGTGTGTGTGTGTGTGTGTGTGTGTGTGTGTGTGTGTGTGTGTGTGTGTGTGTGTGTGTGTGTGTGTGTGTGTGTGTGTGTGTGTGTGTGTGTGTATGGTCATATTGCCCAGTTTATTGTTGTTATTCTATCCCTACTGTGTTGTTCTAGGCTGACTGTAGTGAGGGTAATGTGAGGGGTAGTTAGTGGGGTGTTAGTTAAAAGGCTGACTGTAGTGAGGGTACTGTGAGGGGTAGTTAGTGGGGTGTTAGTTAAAAGGCTGACTGTAGTGAGGGTACTGTGAGGGGTAGTTAGTGGGGTGTTAGTTAAAAGGCTGACTGTAGTGAGGGTACTGTGAGGGGTAGTTAGTGGGGTGTTAGTTAAAAGGCTGACTGTAGTGAGGGTAATGTGAGGGGTAGTTAGTGGGGTGTTAGTTAAAAGGCTGACTGTAGTGAGGGTACTGTGAGGGGTAGTTAGTGGGGTGTTAGTTAAAAGGCTGACTGTAGTGAGGGTACTGTGAGGGGTAGTTAGTGGGGTGTTAGTTAAAAGGCTGACTGTAGTGAGGGTACTGTGAGGGGTAGTTAGTGGGGTGTTAGTTAAAAGGCTGACTGTAGTGAGGGTACTGTGAGGGGTAGTTAGTGGGGTGTTAGTTAAAAGGCTGACTGTAGTGAGGGTACTGTGAGGGGTAGTTAGTGGGGTGTTAGTTAAAAGGCTGACTGTAGTGAGGGTACTGTGAGGGGTAGTTAGTGGGGTGTTAGTTAAAAGGCTGACTGTAGTGAGGGTACTGTGAGGGGTAGTTAGTGGGGTGTTAGTTAAAAGGCTGACTGTAGTGAGGGTACTGTGAGGGGTAGTTAGTGGGGTGTTAGTTAAAAGGCTGACTGTAGTGAGGGTAATGTGAGGGGTAGTTAGTGGGGTGTTAGTTAAAAGGCTGACTGTAGTGAGGTTACTGTGAGGGGTAGTTAGTGGGGTGTTAGTTAAAATGCTGACTGTAGTGAGGGTATGTGTTTGTGTTTTCTTTGGGCCAGAGACCTGTGTTCTCCCTGAATCAGGTTCTCAGGTCTTTAAAAGAGCTCTTCCTGTGAGCCCACTCAGGAAATTGTGGCTGAGCAATTGGCAGTGGAGTTTTACAATCCCAGAGGCTATGTGTGTTTTTGTGTATGTGTTTGCTTGGACACTTCTATATGACTGTTTGTGTTTGTGCGTGTGTGTGTGTATGTGTGTGTGTGTGGGGGGGGGGGGGCTGTACCTCTGTGTATTTCTGTCAGAACAAGCCCCTGTAATTGTTTAGTTACATAAGTTCACTTGGAGTTACAACTCACCAGTGTATCCAGTAAGGGCCTCTGAGTAACTGTTTCCTCTGGCCCTCTCCTGATTAGTTCTCCACTCAAACGTTGTTGATGTTGACCCTTCAACCTTCTCAACGGAGTGGACATTTCAGCCTTTTCAGTGGAGTGGGTCTAACATTATGTCCATCAAAGAGATTGTTTCATGACCTTTCACCTATTTATTATTTGTGTTAACGCTCCACTTCATCCTTGGCCATCACCTCCTCTGCACTGCTGTGACCCCAGGGAAAACAAAAATATAAACGCAACATGTAAAGTATTGGTCTCATGTTTCATGAGCTGAAATAAAAGATCCCAGAAATGTTCCATACACACAAAACGCTTATTTCTCTCAAATGTTGTGCACAAATGTGTTTACATCCCTGTTAGTGAGCATTTCTTCTTTGCCAAGACAGGTGCATTTCTCCTTATCCACTTGACAGGGGTGGCATATCAAGAATCTGATTAAATAGCATGGCCATTACACAGGTGCACCTTGTGCTGGGGACAATAAAAGGCCAGAGAATTTAATGTTCATTTCTCCACCATAAGCCGCCTCCAACGTCGTTTTAGAGAATTTTGCAGTACTTCCAACCAGCCTCACAACCGCAGACCACGTATTACCACGCCAGCCAGGACCTCCACATCCGGCTTCTTCACCTGCGGGATTGTCTGAGACCAGCCACCCGGAGAGCTGATGAAACTGAGGAGGATTTATTTCTGTAATAAAGCTCTTTTGTGGGGGAAAAACATATTCTGATTGGCTGGGCCTGGCTCCCAAGTGAGTGGACCTATGCCCCCCCCCCAGGCCCACCCATGGCTGCGCCCTTGCCCAGTCATGTGAAATCCACAGATTAGGGCCTAATTAATTTATTTCAACGGACTAATTTCCTGTAACTCAGTAAAGTCTATGAAATTGCTGCATGTTCCTTTATATTTTTGTTCATTGTGTGTGTGTGTGTATGTATGTATGTATGTATGTATGTATGTATGTATGTATGTATGTATGTATGTATGTATGTATGTATGTATGTATGTATGTATGAATGTATGTATGTATGTATGTGTGTGTGTGTGTGTGTGTGTGTGTGTGTGTACATATATATATATACAACCGTTCAAAGGTTTGGGGTCATTTAGAAATGACCTTGTTTTTTAAAGAAAATACATTTTTTGGTCCATTAAAATAACATCAAATTGATCAGAAATACAGTGTACACATTGTTAATGTTGTAAATGACTATTGTAGCTGGAAACAGCTGATTTTTTATGGAATATCTTGATAGGCGTACAAATGCTCATTATCACCAACCATCACTCCTGTGTTCCAATGGCAAGTTGTGTTAGCTAATCCAAGTTTATCATTTTAAAAGGATAATTGATCATTAGAAAACCCTTTTGCAAATATGTTAGCACAGCTGAAAACTGTTGTGCTGATTAAAGAAGCAATAAAACTGGCCTTCTTTAGACTGGTTGACTATCTGGAGCATCAGCATTTGTGGGTTCGATTACAGGCTCAAAATGGCCAGAAACATAGGACTTTCTTCTGAAACTCGTCAGTCTATTCTTTTTCTGAGAAATTCCATGCGAGAAATGCCAAGAAACTGAAGATCTCGTACAACGCTGTGTACTACTCCCTTCACAGAACAGTACAAACTGGCTCTAACCAGAATAGAAAGAGGAGTGGGAGGCCCCGGTGCACAACTGAGCAAGAGGACAAGTACATTAGAGTGTCTAGTTTGAGAAACACACGCCTCACAAGTCCTCAACTGGCAGCTTCATTAAATAGTACACGCAAAACACCAGTCTCAACGTCAACAGTGAAGTGGCGACTCCGGGATGCTGGCCTTTTAGAGTTGCAAAGAAAAAGCCATATCTCAGACTGGCCAATATAAATAAAAGATTAAGATGGGCAAAAGAACACAGACACCGACATTTCTCATCTTAATACACCCGCAATAACATCTGCTAGATATGTGTATGTGACCAATAAAATTTGATTTTATTTTAGATGACAGGGAGACAAGGAACAGAGCAGAATTTGTTCCATTGTCAACTTTTTAAGCCCAACTGTTTTTGTAAGGAAAGCCAGGAAAGCTTGAACCGTCTAGTCTGGCTAATACCTAACTCTCCAAGTCCTCCATACTTCACAGTCTGCAATGGCTCTTTGATGTTGTCGATAATGAAGGGGGCTGTGAAGTGGGCTTTGTTTTTACTGGTTGGCTCTCCCCTGTGTCTTTCCCTTTCAAACACCCACACGCACAGCCACACAAAGCTCCAGAGTGCCGCCAAACAAAGAGAGGTCTTAACCCCAGAGGAAAAAACATTCCTTTCCAGACTAGTTTGGTCACACCTCTCCCTTCGCTGTAAGGGATTTGGGTCGTATCAGCCAGGCTATGACCTGTCAGCATTAGAGATGCCAATATTTCACTATGGCTTCTCTGGGAGACCCCAGATATGAAACACACAATACCTCAATAGAAAACCACTGGTCAGTTAGGACACAGGGTTGAAGGTTATTATGAGTCCTAGACATAGACAACGCTTTGGATGTAAAGGAGATGAGCTGGACGATTAGAAAGATGACGAGATGGAGAGATGAATAGATGGAGAGATGGAGTGATTACTGAGACAGTAATCAGGATAAAGGCAAGAGAAAGGTTGTGAAGTGGGAGTGAGAAAGTATTGGAGGAGAGTGTGTGTGTGCAGGGTTTAAATGTCAAACCTAATCACTGTAAAGAGATGGATTAACTTTACACGTCACACACCTGGCTAGCTGATGCTGCTAGTTGCCCACCAATCCTCTTCAAAGTGAAGTTCAGCACATCTCTCTCTCTCTCACTTGGTCCCCCTCGTCTATATTTTGCTGAGACAGTCCCCATGTCTGCTGACTAACTGACCCACATTCCACAGTGTGACTGGATACCCTTAGGGCAGTGGTGTCAAACTCATTCCACAGAGGGCAGAGTGTCTGCAGGTTTTTGGTTTTTCCTTTCATTTAAGACCTACACAACCAAGTGGGGAGTTCCTTACTAATTAGTTGTAATTAGTTATTCATCAATCAAGTACAAGGGTGGAGCGAAAACCCGCAGACACTCGGTCCTGTATTTCTATTTATCAGGTATCCCCATTAGTTCCTGCCAAAGCAGCAGCTACTCTTCCTGGGGTCCAAACAGAGTTTGACACATGTGTCTTAGGGCAGTGTTTCCCAACCCTGGTCCTCCAGTACCCCCAACAGTACACATTTTCATTGTAGCCCTGGACAAACACACCTCATTGAGGCCTTGATGATTAGTTGACAAGATTAATCATGTGTGCTTGTCCAAGATTACAATAAAAATGTGTACTGTTGGGGGTACTCGAGGACCAGGGTTGGGAAACACTGCCTTAGTGGAAGTGTGTCTATAGCTGCGTTTAGACAGGCAGCCCAATTCTGATATTTTTTTCACTAATTGGCCAATCAGATCAGCTGAAAATATCTGATGTGATTGATCAAAATACCAATTAGTGGAAAAAAGATCAGAATTGGGCTGCCTGTCTAAATGTGTGTGAGGGGGTGAGAGCAAATGTTTGCATGTCTGTACCTTTGTGTGTGCTGTGGGGTATCTGTGTTCAGCCTTAGGGTTTAGAGGGGAATTCATCTCTAAACTCTGACCATTGGTCAGAAATCTCTGACCAATGAGAGTTAATTGATGTTCCGCTCATCTGCATGTGTCTGTTTTATTTGTTTGCTTTTGGTGTGACAGTCAGATTTTTGCACAGCGCTCCGAAATAGCACTCCCTCTACTGGTCACCATGTGTCCTCGCAGGGTACTATCCTTTACAATAAAGAGAATAGGAGATGAATAGCAACTCTGGAAATCTGAACATATTCTTTCCCTCTGTTGTCATTTCTTGTTCCATTAAAGTGCAGATGTCCACATGTTAGACTGTCTTTTGGATGGATCTGATGATGATTGGTGTGTGTAACCTTCTCTCTTTTTACTTTACAGGTGTGTGGTGTGGTGGCATGCCTCGTGGGGCATTCTGGGTAGAGTGCTAGCTTCCTAAAGATTGGCCGACAGGAGGAAAAGAGAACAGAGGAGGAGAGGAGTGCCAACATGGCTTTGCCCGACAAACACAAAGTGAAACGCCAACGACTAGACAGGATCTGTGAAGGTAAGAGACACTTCTCTTTTCGTACATGCTTAGAACATTTTTTTTGTTCAAATGTGCCCTTGAGCATGGCACTTAACCCTAATTGCTCATGTAAATTGCTCTGGATAACAGCGTCTGCTAAATGACTCAAATGTAAATGTAAAATGTTTTACCTGGAACCATAAATGCTTCTTCAAATGGTTATCCTATGGGGACAGCTGAAAAACCCTTTAAGGTTCTAGATTGGAACTTTTTTTCTAAGAATGTATCTCTTTTCTTATCTACGTTTCCTCTGAATCACCCAACAATGAGACAAAGATGTTCTTAACCTGAGTCATATCTGTTCCACTGGAAGAGACAAAAGGAAGTATTTGCTGCAGTGTGCAGGTCATATGGTCCTAGTGGTTGTGGAGAGGATCTCTTTTTCTCTCTCTCTCTCTCTCACTCTTGTCTCACTCTCTCTCTCTCTCTCTCTGTCTCTCTCTCTGTCTCTCTCTCTGTCTCTCTCTCTGTCTCTCTCTCGCTCTTGCTCGCTCCCTCTAGCTCTCTCTCTCTGTCTCTCTCTTTGTCTCTCTATCTCACTCTCTCTCTCTCTCTCTCTCTCACTCTTTCTGTCTCTCTGGCTCTCTGTCTCTCTCTCTCGCTCTCTCGATCTCTGTTAGCTATAGCCCATCCATCAGCAGAGGTTATAGCAGTAAAGCCTGCCGTCAGCCCTGGGTAGGGTCACATAACAACTGGTCCTGGCTCCTGTTCTCACTGTCTATTTGTCTGAGAGACAATATCAGTCACTGTGACTGGATTAATCTCCTGTACTGAGAAGATCATGTCAGCAGAGATCATCTTTAGCTCACAAAATAAGCTCATCTTTGTGTGTGTGTGTGTGTGTGTGTGTGTGTGTGTGTGTGTGTGTGTGTGTGTGTGTGTGTGTGTGTGTGTGTGTGTGTGTGTGTGTGTGTGTGTGCATATAGCCTGCATGCATGTATATGACATCCCATCAGGTATTTAAGCTTTATAACTTTGTCAAAATGTTGAGAGGGACTGAGTTAACCTGCTTAATGACGTAACCCTCTGTCATCATCATGCGTCACTATGCTGACTCATCACATCACTCTCACTCTACCTTCGGTCTGCATCCCTCCATGTTAACCCCACAACACTACAAGTCAATGAAAGAGATGGTTAGTCACAACAGGGCCTGACTGACTTTCACATTTATCTTTAGGAATGACTCAATCCAGCCAGAGTTATCCGGCTGTCAGAACTTCCCGGGAGAGCCAGACGGAGTATCTGTCCCTGGGATAGTGTGTGTGGGTTAGAGGGATTGAGAGAAAGCGTTTGATACTTCCCCAGCTCATGTGAAAGGAATTTGTAGTACCTTCATAAGGGGTATTCAGGCTGGTGTTTGTATTACTACTGGCATCATTATTCATTAGTGATGGGGGGGGGTGTGTACAGTTTTTGACGGTATATCGTATTGTATGGTTTTGACAATATTGCAATATTATTTTTGCGCTAGTTGGCTGTACCTGCACCAAAACTCCAGTATTTTTCCTTCATAGCTTATTCTCCATCTTCTTTTTAAATATGGAGCCAATTTGTTTTCAACACTACTATTTCCACGACCGATCAAAACTCGTTTTATCATGGCTCTCTTGTCCCTCTGCAGCAGACGTATGGTTGGAACATCGAATTACAATGCATATAGAATCGTGAGAATCGCAGTACATATCGTATCGGCACCTAAGCATTGTAATAATATTGTATCGTGAGTTCCCTGGCAATTCCCAGACCTATAATTCAAGAGGTATATTAGACAAACACACCACTTCCACCCCCTCTACGGTACTGTAACTTTCCAGAGCCTCAGCATGACATGCCCTGCCTACAGTCTTTAACAACCTTTACAGTGTACGTGTGCAGACCCGTGGGACTAACAGCCCTGCCCAGCCCTCCAAACCAAAGCTTTGATGGTTGTCTTACAGGGCCTGGGAGAGAAAGTAAGGAGCCTCAGGCCTGGCCAAGGAGAGCGGGAGTGAAGGAAGGGGGAGGGAGAAGGAAAGGGGTGGGAGAGAGAGAAGGAGTATAGGAGGTTGGAAGTGGGTTGGCAAGAGACTCTTAAAATCTAGTTTGATGTTTCCAGATTGCTATGCTGCTTGCTGCTCGCTGCTGAGTAGAGACATTGTAATAAAGAGAATCACTTCACCAAACGTTGGAATTGATTGTGTGCGTCTGTGTGCGTGCGCGTGCGCGTGTGCGTGTGTGTGTGTGTGTGTGTGTGTGTGTGTGTGTGTGTGTGTGTGTGTGTGTGTGAGAGAGCAAGAGAAAGAGAGGGGGGTGGCTCTCAGCGCTCTGACAGTCATTTTCTGTTTTATAAGAACCTCTGGGTGTGTGTAAATGTGTATGCCTGTACTTGCTTCTTTGTGTTATTTGAACACGTGCCATTTGAGATTCTTTACAAGGAAGACCTTTCTGTCCCGTTTCTTTTTCTGTATAAAGTAGACCAGAGAAAAACGGAGGCGATCTTTAAACGCGAGCATCACTCCTCTGCCAAGCGGGGGTGGGGGTGGTCTTCTAACCCTCATAATGCATCTCTCCCCGTCAGTCAGAAATGGGAGCCACATGTGCACCCCTGGCCGGTCCAAGCCACTAACCCTTCACCCTGGGAAGCAGAATGGTTTCAACTCACTTTATTAGTTGATATAATACACACACAGCCAATTGGCCAGTGTTACCTAGTGTTGATTTTTCAGTGTAACATTTCATTCAGGTGTTAAATTAACACCCATTGGTCTAAAAGAACCACAGTGTTGGTGTTAATAACCATTTTTAAACCAAAACCATGCCCATCATTATAATTTCCCAGGTAGATTTTTTGAATTGTTTGTTTTAATATGTATGTTTTTGATTGATTCATTAATGTTATGCTACACAAATATACATAACATACATTTTTCTAAACTAATCCAATCTGTTGCTTGGATTTATTGCACCCATTACTGAAATGGTTGTTACAGTTTAGATACTTAGGTTAGTCTCATATCTTAGTCTTTCCAACCCGGCAGTCATTCTGAATTGAGGTTGTGGGTGAATAAAAATTCCAAATGTTGGATATCTCAAATCCGTCTGGATTCCAATAGGAATTACACATCACTTTGCAAGCCAGCATAATGTGACTTGCAGGCCTAATTTTCCTGTTAACCATGAGTTTCAGGCCACTGTATTAGGGTAAACTAGGCCACCAAAATAAGGCCTTATATATGTGTATGTGTTGGATTGTGTTAAATAATACAAATTTTCACTTAGGATCTCACTTGGTCAAGGCCACAGGACTGAAAATGGATGAATGCAACAACCATGTCTCTGTCAAGAATAAATACAGTCATGGGTGGTAACTTTACAATTCACTCGAAAGGCAAGGCACTCTGGGAAATATGCAAATACGGCTTGACACTAAGCAGTGTGTTAATTTAACACTGAAAAGTGTGGACCCATATAGACACTGGACCAGTGTTACATTTAACACTCTCAGTGTTGATTTAACACTGGAGAATTTGCTGTGCAAATAAAACTGGGGTTTTGCTTCGTGGCTATTGGTTGATTTGGCAACAGCAGTGTTTCCTCTGTTTACAGACAATTAGGTCATTCTACCAGAGATAATGGCCCTGTTCTGCTGCACTGCAGCTCTGAAACTAACTGTGTAGTAAATGATGCTTATTGAGGAATTGTACACATTGTGGAGGGGTGAATCAAGTTATTAACATGCTATGGAAAACCATGTGAAGTAGGCTGTGGGTCATACATGGCCTTTATGAACATGATGTAGATTAGTGATGTAATGCATATATAGTATGTTTGATAGACACATGTTGTGAGACCATGAACCATGAAGTATTATACATATTTTTGTTACCAACGCTTTAGACTATAATGCACTGTAAATAATTCCAAACAACCGCGCTTGCAAAGTACTTAAATGTGCAGTGGGTTCTTCTCTAGCATAATATGGTTATTTTAAGATAGACCAAGGAAATGCAGTCTAAGACAATCATTTAAAACCTACCAGAGTCTGACGCACGAAATGTTCTGCACACGCATATTTTATTTCCTTCATTAGAACAAGCTTGACAAGGTAAACAAACCAGCTGCTTGAATCTATTACCAGAATCGTGGAACTGAAGCATGAAAAAGTCAATATGAATTTGATGAATGAAAACAAGATTGGTCTTTGTAAGGATGACAGCCATGGACCATAATGACACGGTGTGATTGAATATTCCATCACTCAGCTTTCTAAATGAGACCAAACTAACCACATTTCTGTTCTCGGAATAACCGTGTCAATAGCATCTCTGTTTATAGCGGACTATTGATTACATTGTTAAAGATCCTGATGAGCAGTAACTGTGTTTTGCCTGCAGTGGAGACTAGATTCATTATTGCTGTTCTCTGAAGTGAAGGGCTTCTGGTTGGCCTTAATCAAGGCATCCATGGGGGGTGCTTAACCGTAACCCCTTACCCCTAAAGGAAACAGTAAGTGTTTTTGTGTTCAGTCTGATTTAATGTCCAAAGAGTATGTAGACTCAAAGACACATTAGCCAGGAATAACAACAACAATAATTCACTAAGACCCACCCACTCGGTTTATAAACAAGTGAAGGGCTTGCATGTTTTAGAAATGAAAGTTACAAAATTGACCTTCAATGAGGAGATGGTGAGAAACGTCTGCTGTCAGACATCAGTTGTTATCTACGTATGACAAGTGACTGCATCATCCTATGCTTGGCCCAGCTGCAGTGGCTTGTTGCCCGACCTCGCCCTCCCCTCCAGCCCACCTCCCAAACACTGCAGCGCCCCCTCCCTCGCCCCCTTGTCCCGTCTGTCTGCTCCATCTGTGTACCCAGCATGCTTTGGCTTGGCTGCTGCTACGACTGCTGGGTAGCACTGCAGAACCCAGTGCCACAATATTTAGTCAGACCTAAGTGACGTTGTAGGCAGAAGGGGTGAAAGTGAGGGGAGAGCAGATAGGGGGGAGGGTGAGGAAGTGAGGGCGATGGCTCTAACTAGATGGTAAATGTGGTTCTTCTCACATACATGTGCATGTAAAGAATCACCACAAATGTTTGTTGTAAAATTTGTTTATTTAAGAATTAAGGTTTCAAAACGTCTAAAATTGTAAGAGGGCCACTTTAAAAATTTCTTACCAATTTGCATCACCTGCCTGGATAATGCATGGCAGCACATTTACAGCAGATGGTAAACCATTCGTTGGCTGTTGCAGTGGAGGGGTATTTGTGCAATCAGCCATGAAGAAATATCCAGAGAATAGGAGGTATCCTGATGTCTTTTTCCCCAATAGGGGAGCCTTGTACCCAGACTGTAAGCAGCCCAAGCCACTGATACTTCCATCCCCCCAACTTCCTTCTCCTGGCATCCAGTCAGGTTATGAACTCATCCCAACATACCATCTTTGGCCCCCCCTGGGTTGTGTTCCAGGCTCGCAGCCAAGACCCACGGCCCCTTTATGGACTTATGGAGAGGGGCATGAAGGATTGTGTGTTGGGGGAGGAGGAGAAGAACTCATCTGGTGTCCATAATCTCACAAATCCCAGGAAAGGAGGACCATCGTTTGAGTGGCCAGGCTGGAGGAAAGCTGAGTTTGTCTTTGTGTGAGTGTGTGCACAGACGTGCATGTGTGGCCGGGTATGTTTGTTTGCATTACACAGTATTTATTGGCGTTAGCTTGTGTGTATGGTAGCGGTCAAGTCTTGGAAATGAGTTATCGTAAAGACAAATCATGTACTGAAAACCATAGGCTAGTCTAAAAGAGCTGTGTCAGTGCTGGAAGGAGGAGGGCCTAAAGGGAGATTGTGACAGTAGAGAGACGTGCATTGTGGGATGCAGGATCTGACAGTGGAAGAATCTCAATTACATTTCCTTGACTCCAAACGTCCTCTATCCTCGCCACTCTCACAAAACTCATTAGAGGAGAAGGTCAGAGGGGAGGGACCTCTGACTTTCTCATGCAATAGGTTTTGAGAACAAAGCACCACCACAGTGTGTTATATTTTACCGCGAACACTGCAGCAGAAGCTAACTCCGTCCTCCACTACACTTTCGTCCGCGTGAGACTACAATACATTTAGTTTCCCGGGCAAGCTGTAGCCTATTGCGTGATTGTGTTTATGAGTATGTTACTAAAGAATGTGAAACAATGTGTATGTCTACTGCTTTTTATTAAATCATGTATGGCTATATGTATATGTATATACATTAGTTAATATGGGCAGAAAACGAGGCAACGGTGTGCTTTAGGAGCGGTCGGGGAGGCTGTTTGGAATGTTTTTCAGACTGGATAAATATATATATATATATATAGTACCAGTCAAATGTTAGGACACACCTACTCATTCAAGGGTATTTCTTTATTTTTACAATTTTCTACTTTATAGAATAATAGTGAAGACATCAAAACTATGAAATAACACATATGGAATCAAGTAGTAACAAGAAAAGTGTTAAACAAGTCAAAATGTATTTTATATGTGAGATTCTTCAAAGTAGCCACCCTTTGCCTTGATGACAGCTTTGCACAATCCTGGCATTCTCTCAACCAGCTTCATGAGGTAGTCACCTGGAATGCATTTCAATTAACAGGTGTGCTTGTTCAAAGTTAATTTGTGGAATTTCTTTCTTAATGCGTTTGAGTCAATCAGGTAGGGGTGGTATACAGAAGATAGCCCTATCTGGTAAAATACCAAGTCCATATTATGGCAAGAACAGCTCAAATAAGCAAAGAGAAATGACAGTCCATCATTACTTTAAGATATGAAGGTCAGTCAAACCTGGAAAATGTGCAGTCGCAAAAAACATCAAGCACTGTGATGAAACTGTCTCTAATGAGGACCGCCACAGGAAAGGAAGACACAGTTACCTCTGCTGCAGAGGATAAGTTTATTAGAGTTACCAGCCTCAGAAATTGCAGCCCAAATAAATGCTTCACAGAGTTCAAGTAACAGACACATCTCAACATCAACTGTTCAGAGGAGACTGTGTGAATCAGGCCTTTGTGGTCAAATTGCTGCAAAGAAACCACTACTAGGACACCAATAATAAGAAGAGACTTGCTTGGGCCAAGAAACGCAAGCAATGGACATCAGACCGGTGGAAATATGTCCTTTGGTCCAAATCTGAGCTTTTTGTTCCAACCGCTGTGTTTTGTGAGACGCAGAGTAGGTGAACGGATGATCTCCACATGTGTGGTTCCCACCGTGAAGCATGGAGGAGGAGGTGTGATGTTGTGCTTTGCTGGTGACACTGTCAGTGATTTATTTAGAATTCAAGGTACACTTAACCAGCATGGCTACCTCAACATTCTGCAGCGATACGCCATCCCTTCTGGTTTGCAGTTAGTGGGACTATGATTTGTTTTTCAACAGGACAATGACCCAGAACACACCTCCAGGCTGTGTAAGGGCTATTTGACCAAGAAGGAGAGTGATGGAGTTAATTTGTTTAACACATTTTTGGTTACTACATGATTCCATGTGTTATTTCATAGTTTTGATGTCTTCACTATTAATCTACAATCTAGAAAATAGAAAAAATTAAGAAAAACCCTTGAATGAGTAGGTGTGTCCAATCTTTTGACTGGTACTGTGTGTATATGTATATATGCCCCCCCCCCTCACCATTTCTAAAGTTGTGTCCCAGGAATATTGTGTACTATATATATATATAGCCTACAGAAATGGGTTCAGTTATGGCCTAAAATAAATTTGTTCATATGGGCAGAATATTGTATATAAATTATTTCATATGGCTATATAAAGGCAGAAAACTGAAAACAGCATATACTACATTGTGTACAAAATATTAAGAACCAGCTCTTTCCATGATATAGACTGACCAGGTGAATCCAGGTGAAAGCTATGATCCCTTATTGATGTCACTTGTAAAATCCACTGCAATAAGTGTAGATTAAGGGGATGAGACAGTTTTTAAAGAAGGATTTTTAAGCCTTGAGACTATTGAGACATGGATTGTGTGTGTGTGCCATTCAGAGGGTGAATGGGCAAGACAATAGATTTAAGTGCCTTTGAACAGGATATGGTAGTAGGTGCCAGGCACACCGGTTTGAGTGTGTCAAGACCTGCAACGCTGCAGAGTTTTTCACGCTCAACAGTTTCCTGTGTGCATCAAGAATGGTGCACCACCCAAAGGACATCCAGTCAACTTGAGAAGTGTTGTGTAACTGTGGGAAGAATTGGAGTCAACATGGGCCAGCATCCCTGTGAAACGCTTTCGACACATTGTAGAGTCCATGACCCGACGAATTGAGGCTGTTCTGAGGGAAAAAGGGGGTGCAACTCAATATTAGGAAGGAGTTCTTAATGTTTTGTATACTCAGTGTATATCTAAGCTTGTATCTAGTTTCTACAAGGGGTTTTCGTTTTAAAGAATGTATTTTCTCCCCAAATAGACACAGGAAAGCCGTGTGTACCACGGTCCACAACTTGGTCGATTTCTTTCTGGGTCTCCAGGCTTCTCTCCTTCAGGCCATTCATCACCACCTTTTGGATCCGAATCCGAGCATTGTCCGGGATATGGTTGTATTCTCCAGATAAGTGAGGGTTATGCGACCTCGGCATTCAAAAGCATCATATTCGGTGCACTTCCAGAAGGACTTATTTGCGGTCTGTCGTTCCCATCTGTAGCCTCCTCTAAGAATAATGAATGCTGAGTATAGCAGTACAAAATCTTTTTAAGTAGAATATTTGGATTATTAGCATGTGAATGACTTGCAATTCGATTAGATGACTATCGAAGCCATCCATCCAACCCATTTATTCAGATCCAGCAGTTCAATGGTTAACAATTGGGCCTATGTATTGTTCATTAGTAGCATACATTTGCATTCATTCTCTTAAATTTCTGAAAATAGCCTTATACTCTTCTTGTGCAATGTATTGTCTGTCTGGACTGTCTGCCTGTCTTGGTGAGAATTTTTAAGTGAATAAAATAATAAGATGGGCTTCTTTAGTTTGTGTGCATATTATGATTTTACATTTAAGTATGACCTCCTAAAACTAGAAGCGTCTTTTGGGCGTTATGGGAATGTAACATTTTAATACATTCTAATAACATTTCACTTGTCCAAAATCGTTGTTTCTTTTATTAATGGCAGTGTTTGCCTATCAATATAATAAGCATTTATCTGTGAAATTAGACATTGAACTTGAACCCTGTTTGAACTATCATTAGCTGATTCAGAAAATAAATAAAAACGTCTGTGCGCTGAGTAGTACCTTCCACAAAAAGACATGTAAGCTTTTGAGGAGCGGTCGAGGAAGAGGAAGCAAGGAGTCAAGAAAATGCCATTGAGATGCTCCCAGTGTAACAGGCCTGACACCAAGGAAATCATTACCATCAGGTTTAGAGTTCCTGTTTCTCTTCTGTTTCTGCAACATAATCTGCCCCCCTCTGAGCACAGTAGGAATCTTGGAGACATGTTGTTGAAACATTAATACCATAGTAACTAATATGATGTGACTGTAGCTAAGACTAACCGAAATTACTGAGAGTATCTACATTCTCTGTAACAATCTGATCAATATCCATTGGATTCAGTCATAAGTAGGACTGTTGCAGTGACGGTATTACATGCTGAGTAGATCGGGCTGATTTTGTCCATCCACGATCAGGGGACACAGGTTGAAATATCAAATTGAAATCTGAACCAACCATATTAATTTAGGGACAGGTCGAAACACATGAAACATTCATGGCAATTTAGCTAGCTACCTTGCAGTTACTGGCTAATTTGTCTTGGGATACAAACATTGGGTTGTTATTTTACCTGAAATGCACAATGTCCTTTTTTTCCCCCTCTATCTTTGTAGAGTTTTGACCCATTATGAGTCACAAAATCGTGTGTTCTCTACTCCGACAATTAATCCACAGAAAAAAAGGGGAAACCTAGTTATTTTCTAGTAATCTCTATAATTCAGTCTTCTTCTGACTTTATATGGCAGTTGGCATCCAATTTCTTAGGTGCATTACCACCACCAACTGGACTGGAGTGTGGACCTCAGTTAATCTTTCAATCACCCATGTGGGTATATGCTCCTAAAAACCAATGAGGAGATGGTAGAGGTGGAACTTGCAGTGCGTGAAGCGTCACAAATAGAACCAAGTTCTATTTTAGCGCCTGGCTACGCAGATGCGTGTGAGCAGTTTGGATGAATTTATTGAATAACATATGTCCACATTCATTTTGCAACGCTTATGCACGTAACGCAAGCGGTGTGGTCAGCGTGGTACTGCCACACCAGCAGTCATGACCACAGTAAAATTCCACGTGACTGTTGTGTCACAGTGATCTCCTTTTATGCATTTAGGACATGCTTTGGTAGTATCCAACTCGCTAATGGCCTGGTACTCAAGGCTCTGTTGTCCTTCTAACCACTCAATGCAATCGGAAATCACATCAAACACTTATCATCAAAACAGTATTGTGTTTTTAAAACTCACCTCACTGTGATTGATCAATTTGAAGAAAGAAGTTCAACAACAGGTTGAAACTGAGTGGAAAACATGGTCATTGTGGATGTTGTTTCAAAGCCTAACAACAAAATGGGTAGTGCTTTCTAAGGTGATTATTAATTCTAAACACCCATACACCCATTAGAGCTTATACATATTCATAGGCCTACACTGTATACATTGCATTCGGAAAGTATTCAGACCCTTTTGGGGAACCCTTGGCATACAGAGTTTAGGTGGAATATCACCTGTCCAGCAGTGAGAGGCTGCATTCTCCTCAAACAGTGGTTGATGTGGGGAGTGAAATAACCGGAGTAGCCTACCCGGACAAAACAGGCGGAAAAGCGGCCTCCATTTGATATTCCAGTGCGTAGGCGGATTAAATTTTTTTTTTCCCTGCCCCTGTTCCTGCCCATTTGATAATGGGCCATTCTAAATCGAAACTAATTTGACATTAGTAAATATCATATTAAATTGAGAATAGTCCGATGGGTGATAATCTGATCACTTGATTAGAGAACATTGTGTGCAGCCTGAGGCAATGAACAGAGCGCAAGCTTTTCTTTGCGACTTTCTCAAAATCATCAATAGCCTATAGTGGCATCATGCAGCCCATACATGTTTTGATTTCTACGACATTCTAAGGTTTGTATCATTAACAACTAAAGTTGTCAAATAACTCTAAATCTAGCGTAGCCTATAGGACGTGTTTCAAAGTATCACTTATACGCTCAACATAGCCTTCATATGTTCACTCGCTCCGGAATGGGGAAAACATCCTTTCTATTATATTCAGCTAAGTTCAATTATATTCTTCTTACTATAAAATAATAAAATAATGGCAAGGGACTTACAGTTGAAGTCGGAGGTTTACATACACCTTAGCCAAATACATTTAAACTCAGTTTTTCACAATTCCTGACATTTAATCCAATTAAAAATTCCCTGTCTTAGGTCAGTTAGGATCACCACTTTATTTTAAGAATGTGACATGTCAGAATATTAGCAGAGTGAATGATTTATTTCAGCTTTTAATTTCTTTCATCACATTCCCAGTGGGTCAGAAGTTTACATCCACTCAATTAGTATTTGGTAGCATTGCCTTTAAATTGTTTAACTTGGGTCAAACGTTTCAGATAGCCTTCCACAAGCTTCCCACAATAAGTTGGGTGAATTTTGGCCCATTCCTCCTGTCAGAACTGTTGTAACTGAGTCAGGTTTGTAGGCCACCTTGCTAACACACGCTTTTTGAGTTCTGCCCACACATTTTCTATAGGATTGAGGTCAAGGCTTTGTGATGGTCACTCCAATACCTTGACTTTGTTGTCCTTAAGCCATTTTGCCACAACTTTGGAAGTATGCTTGGGGTCATTGTCCGTTTGGAAGACCCATTTGCGACCAAGCTTTAACTTCTTCACTGATGTCTTGATGTTGCTTCAATATATCCACATAATTTTCCTTCCTCATGATGCCATCTATTTTGTGAAAGTCATCAGTCTCTCCAGCAGCAAAGCACCCCCACAACATGATGCTGCCATCCCCATGCTTCACGGATGGGATGGTGTTCTTTGGCCTGCAAGTCTCCCCCTTTTCCCTCCAAACATAACGATGGTCATTATGGCCAAACAGTTCTATTTTTGTTTCATCAGACCAGAGGACATTTCTCTCCAAAAAGAATGATCTTTGTCCCCATGTGCAGTTGCAAACCGTAGTCTGGCTTTTTAATGGCAGTTTTGAAGCAGTGGCTTCTTCCATGGTGAGCGGTCTTTCAGGTTATGTCGATATACAGTCATGTGAAAAAGTAAGTACACCCCCTGGAAAGTCTTTTTTTTTTTTTACATATTTGGACAGATGGATATGTAATCTTCACCTCAACACTATTGACAGATATAGGTTAACCAATTTAACAAATCACACATAAATATAACTTGTTAAAAAATGGTACGCAATTAAAATAAACAAAAATGCCTTTTCCTTATTGGGAAAAGTTAGTACACCCCTACCTTTACCATCACATAATGGCTAAAATTAGAATTATGTGTACCAAAACAAGTGTAAATGATTAGAAAACAGGTCAACTTAGAAGGGTCCAGCCTTCCATAAAGATAAGAAAATTGGTCTGGTTTGGTCTTAACCATATGGGTGTGTGGTAACACATCATTCAAAGATCAAAAGACCTACCAGAGGCCCTCAGAAGAAAGATTATTGATCCCCATGAGTCTGGGAGGGGTTACAAATCCATTTCCAAGCAATTTGAAGTACATCATTCCACTGTCTGACGAAAATTCCAGACCACTGGCAAACTACCTCGGACAGGTCGTCCCACCAAAGTCAGCCCAAGAGCTGACCGAAAGATGCTCACAGAAGTCTCTAAGAATCCCAGGGTAACATCAAGGGATCTACAGGCCTCTCTTGCCACAATAAATGTCAAATTGCATGGGTACACTGTCAGAAAGAGACTGCACAAACTTGAATATCAAGACACAACTGACTTTACCCAGGTGAGGTCTGGCAAAAGTCAGTAAAATAAAATGTGTGAGTAATTTGTTAAATTGGGTATCCTTTATCTGTCAATAGTGTTGAAGTGAAGATTACATATCCATCTGTCCAAATATGTAAATATGGATATAGATACTTTTGTATCCATTTCCTCCAGCATCTTCACAAGGTCCTTTGCTGTTCTGGGATTGATTTACACTTCTCGCACCAAAGTATTCATCTCTAGGAGACAGAACGTGTCTCTTTCCTGAGCTGTATGATGGCTGCGTGGTCCCATGGTGTTTATACTTGCGTACTATTGTTTGTACAGATGAACAGCGTTTGGAAATTGCTCCCAAGGATGAACCAGACTTGTGGAGGTATACAATTGTTTTTCTGAGGTCTTGGCTGATTTCTTTCGATTTTCCCATGATGTCGAGCAAAGAGGCAGTGAGTTTGAAGGTAGGCCTTGAAATACATCCACAGGTACACCTCCAATTGACTCAAATGATATCAATTAGCCTATCAGAAGCTTCTAAAGCCATGACATCATTTTCTGGAATTTTCCAAGCTGTTTAAAGGCACAGTCAACTTAGTGTATGTTAACTTCTGACCTACTGGAATTGTGATGTAGTGAATTATCTGTCTATAAACAATTGTTGGAAGAATTACTTGTGTCATGCACAAAGTAGATGTCCTAACCGACTTGCCAAAACTATAGTTTGTTAACATGAAATCTGTGGAGTGGTTGAAAAATGAGTTTTAATAACTTCAACCTAAGTGTATGTAAACTTCCGACTTCAACTGTATCAGCATATCTTGTCTGCTAAATGAACAAACCTGCAGCCTATGGCATGGAGCATAGCCAGATAACATGCAGTAAGTAGGCCAACTCGTATTCTGCTAATCTTAAATACATTTTCTTCCTATCATAATGTTTCTTAATACTTACCTAAAATAAATAATGGATATATTGATATGGTGTATGCTACATTTATTTATTAGACTTGTTAAAATGTAGATGTTCCAAAGGCACTCATCCGCAGCTTGTTTGTGTGGTGGCCTAGCAACTTACAATATGCATTGAGGTCAAGCCGTGTCAATTCTTAACAACGTTGGTCCAATGTAATTGAATCCCTCTTCTGTCTTTCACCTACAGTGTGTCTACTGCCCCAGCTCATGTGTGTTTAATATTCTAATCATGCCATGAGTAAACCGCTGTGGATGAATATTAAGGCAGTTGTTTTTTTTTATGTCTGGTAGAGTCAGTATTCATGTCTAGTTCTTGTTTCATGTATTCATGTCAGAACAAGGCTGGCTACAGCAGTGGCGTGTCTTAATGTAATGGGACATTACCGAAGCGCCGTCACTGTAGCATGTCAGAAGACACGGAGAGGAGCTGCTTTGAACAGGGTCAAAGGCTCAGAACAGATCCAGGGTCACGCACGCTTGCTGTGTACTGAGTACAAATGAGCTCATCACATGTGAGTTTACACACACACACACACACACACACACACACACGGCATACATACACTCCCCCCCTCTCTGTCGGACTAAGATGTATTATTAATATCGAGGCAGGGTGCTGGGGTATGAGTGACAGTGAGATGTAGGGGGCTTATTAAACATAGGCATCCGTGTGGGTGGCCTCGGAGAGATTAGATACTCTGATTAATGGTCTCTTTCACAGATGTCAAATATGCAGCCACCAATGACAGCCTGTTGAATAGGAACCCCTGTACTGTTCATGTGGCAGAACAATGAGGGTAGCAGTTACAATACAAAGGTGTACCAAGAAATATTGTGCTCCACGTACTGTATGTCGTGACTGAGGTATTTCTGCTTGGTATTAATTTTTTTTGTTTCACCTTCCACTTTCAGCGGATAATACTGGGTTTGTACAAGTGGCTCACTTTTGTATCTTCTCTCACATAATAGTGTATGTGCCTCCAAGTCTGTGCATTTGAATGTCACACTGCGTTTTTAAAGTTGGAATCTGTAGTGGTGAAACTGCCACGTCTGTTTGTGATATTACAACAACAAAGATGGGGGTGGGGCATCATTGCACATCATTGCAAGTGCGATAGAAAAGCAGAGTGTGTACTATGATTTTTTTTTTTACCACTCCTCTGCCCAGTTTCAAAAACAATAACTAATGCGACCAATGGCACTGCTGGGCGACCAATGGCACTGCTGGACGACCAATGGCACTGCTGGACGACCAATGGCACTGCTGGACGACCAATGGCACTGCTGATCTCAGCTTTAAAAGGATAGTTCACCCAAATGACAAAATGACTTACTGGTTACACTGACAGGAATCCATGCTTTGGTTTTGTTTAACTGGCCACTGTTTCAAATGCTAACTTTTTAGAATTTGGGGCACAAATCCAATTAAAGTGCAAAGGAAAACAAAACCAAAGTATCTATTGTGGTCATACCTTGTCCATAGACTGCTTACAGGGTAAGGAAACCAATATGTGATTTAGTAATTTGGGTGAACTATAACTTTAATGCCATGTCTATACTCAGGTGTATTATAGGGAATAGGGATGTTTTCATCCTTGGACAGTGTCTCTGCCTCATGCTTCTGTATGATTAGATCTACAAACCTAGAACACATTCTCTATCTAGATCTGTTTGATAAAGATGTGTGATCTAGGCTTGCACACTGTCTCTTGGGATCCAGATCACCGAAGGAAATCAGTAAGAGGGCTTTTTAGGTTTTTAGGTTTTCCCTGATGGTGTTGAAACGCGGGTTGATGTACACCCAGTCTACGTACAAACAGTGTTTGTTGGTGGCAGGACAACGCAATGGTTTCCAGTGACCGATATGAATGTTAGTGTTTTGCAAAGTTAACTTAACCCTATTCCCACAAGGCAAATGCCATGTAGGGTTTCGTTATTATAGATAACTGCGTGCTTCTACATATGTGCAGGCCTTTTGGTTTCCCCAAAGTCCCTAAAGACTTAATTAGTTTACTTTTCACTGTGCTAATCTTTCAAGCATGAACCGAATTCGCTCTCTTTTTAATATCAGTGCCCCCAAGCTGCCTTCCGTCTCTCGCTCTCTCATCCATCCATTTCCCTCTCTCTCTATCTCATTTGCCTTATTTCCTTCTGTCAACTATAGTTTCCTGGAACTAGTATATACAAAAAAACTGAGTTCGTCTGAAGTCAATTCTACTGTCAATGATAATCCCCTTTTTGCTCTCAACCCATAATGCAACAGCAGTGGGCGCTTCAGCTTTTCCTCTGACTTCCTGTCCAGTGCAATCTCTTATCTTCCTAATTCCGTAAGACTGATTAACGAACGATATCATGATTCACCACTGCAGTCCAGTGTCCAATCTGTATAAAAAGCTAATGTAGGGCAAACTCTATTATCATTTGTCAACGTGGTGGGTTATTTGAGAGGGTCCCCTAACTGTCATAGCAACAAAAAAACATGAGGCCCCAGCACTGATCCCAGGACACGGTTAATGAAAATGAAGGCATCCTTTCCGCCTCAACAGTTAACAGGGAAGCTCTCCAACAGGTAAAGTGTCAACTGGCCAGGCAGGTAGGTAGGCCTAAGGGCAAGGTATCACAAGGGACTGAGAGGATAGGACGGAGTCACAGAGGGTTTGAGGGATTGCATGTGTAGTGACAAAAAGTGCTTTCGCCCGCCTTTTTCCTCTCCCCAGGTCTCTCTGACAAGGGGCAAAATCCAGTTACAGAGCTTCGCTCTGTGAAGGGGATCAGCAGAGCTTTGGGTGGAGTGCTGTGGTAACAGCAGGTAGACAGAATGTGGTTGGAACAAATGGCTTTAGTTCAACAATTGTACATGTAAATTGTGCTTTGAGGATAATCCGTGGGTGTGTTTCTCGCTCAAGGCGGAATGCCTTGCTTTTGTCAGTTACTTTCATGCTTATAATTTCTCAAGGGCAATGAATCATTTATTTTCATTTTTGTGAGTGGCAGGCAATATGTTGTTCTAATAATCTTTTCAAAGTGTGAATGATTGAAACCAACCTGTTTCCCATGTCCCCCCAAGGTTTCTGTTTCTCAGAGTCCCGGTCTTCTTGTGACAATTATCATGTCCTCTCAGTGAGGGGGAACAGTGTGACAGGAGGCTACAGAGGCGTAAGTGACATTTTGGGCGAGTTTCACAGCAGTTGCGTGGTCACTCTGGCAGCGTCGGCGTCGGCAACAGATTAGTGTCCAATCAGAGTGGATTTGATGTTTCCTGACAGCACATGAGACAGCAGTGAGATCTGTATTCATTTCAATTACCCGCCTGCCTGCCTTCCTCCTCCTTGAGGGCTACTAGCGGTGTAGTGTAAATCTCCTCCTGCTTAATGAACGAGACCCAGCCGGCCCTGCATCTCATTGACGACCCAATCAAGTGATCAGTCCAAGGTAAGTGTCCCGAGCAACGGATGTGGATGGAGGTGTGCCCCCTCATAAATGGGCAGAATAATCAGAGATATGTTTTATCTGGTTCACGTGACGTCACGACGGGCAGTGGAATTAATCGGGCTTTATATAGACGGTAATCCCTCAGCAATCGCCGGAGCGAGTAAAGTGTCCCAGAGTAGAGGAAGGATAAACCCTACTGGATTATTACAAGCCCCTGCCTACTACCCCATCCCATCCCACCCCCTCCAATATTCAATCCTTTCTAGTTTTTTCCCTCTCACCACGTTGGGTAGCCTACATGGTTGGTGGCCAGCACAAGCAAGGACATGTCATTGTGGTTCTTTCCCTTCTCACCACCAGCAACAATATTTCCAGAGATTAATTATTCAAGGATTGCCTGTCAAGGGGGAGCCACCTGATAGCAAGGACCTCAGGAGAACCAAAAACATTACAGCTGGATATCAGGTGAAACGATACACCCCACTGCTTCATCTCTTTCTCTTTCTCCTCCTCCTACTCCTCCTCCTACTCCTCCTCCTCCGTCCTCCCTCCTTCATTTCCACTCTTTTGATGTAAAGTGTAACTGAACACTTGAAAGAAAACACCAACTACTCCCGCTTGTTTTTTTTTCCTCTGTAAAGCTGTCTTCTGTTTTTTTCTCTCCAATGCTCGTCACCAGCAAGCAGTTGAATATCGGTCGCTCCCACAGTTGGGACACCCTGGGGGGGAATGAGGGTCAGTGGGCCGGGGGAGAAAGCGTTTACGACCGCCAAGGCAGGATTGCGGGCCGACGGAACTCGCTGTCTTACAGGGGAGACGGAGGAGGTTACTACGAGCCACCCCCTGGGGTGCGTCCTCCTGACCTAGATCTGAAACGAGACCCCTACTCCTACCAGGACTCTCTGTACAGCCAGCAGGGCTACGCTGCTGATCCCCGGGAAATGAGAAAGGGCTCAGTCCTTGAGCTAAACCACTACGACCGTCCAACCATGGCTCATAGTCACCAAGGATCCATCGCCTCCCTGGAATATTATCCCCATGACCCTGCTATGGCTCCCCGACCACCGGAGGGCTTCTACCGGGTGGAGCAGCAGCCGCAGCAGCCTCACCCGCTCAACAGATCCCCATCCCATTATGGGATGAGCCCAGTGGGACGGTCGCCATGGGACCAGGGACAGGGAGGGAGGCCTGGACTTCTGGGTCCTTCATCGGCTTCTCCTCTTCCTCCTCCCCCTCCTCCGCCAACTGCCCATGGCATGAACCAGGTTTACAGTCAGCCTGCAGCTGTAGCATCCACTGCCAAGATGATGTCAGATGGCCAGCGCTCTCCTGCTCACTACGGGATGGAACAACCTTCTTCGCCTCGGTACGCCTCTGAGCCACCCCCTCTAGCCGGCCAGCCAGTCTACACCGACATCAACGGCCATCCCCTGAACCATCGGCAGCAGCAGCCTGCAGCCACCTGCCTGGTGGTGGACCCTAACACTCAGGGGCTGGACGGGAGCATGCAGCAGCGAGGTATGATGATGAGGCAGGATTGCACCTCGCCCTACGGAGTACAACAACAACCTCCACAGCCCAACATGCAGGTCTACAACCCCAACCCTCCTCTCGCCGCCCCTGCTCCTGCGCCTCTTCCTCCCCCGCCAGCCCCAGTAGCCCTCCCCCCTCCACCTCCCACAGCCCCCCAGACGCCTGCAGCCCCAGTGGACCCCAAGAAGAACGCCGATCCAGAATTCCTGGCTCTGCTTCGCAACGAGGGTCTCTCGGAGAGTACCATCTCCTCACTCATCCAGCAGGGCTTTGACACAACCGGCATGCTGGCAGTCATGGAGGAGAATGACGTGCGCTCTGTGGCTCCCAACCTAGGGCAAGCGCGGGTGCTGTCGCGGGTAGCCATCAGTGTCAAGAGGCCCTTAGAGCCTCCGCCCACGCCCCAGCAACAGGCCCCGATGCGGGGCCGCTCCAACAGCTTCAGCCACCGCTCTGACATGTACCTCCAACAGCAGCAGCAGCAGCACCAACAGGCCATGGCAATGGGCATGGATCCAAGGCTGATGCCACCACAGACCCCTGGTGCCATGCAGACCATCTCCCCCGCGATGGCAGAGGCCATGGCCAGGAGGCCCAACAGCGCTCCCTCTCAGCACCTCCTAGAAACCACCCAGGGCTACCCAGGACCTCGTACCCCAGGGCCCTACAGTGGCGCCATGGTCCCTGTCCAGTCCCGGCCCATGTCTGCATACTCCCAACATCCGGGTGTCCCCATGCATCCGGGCATGCAGATGATGGCTGCCACGCCCCAGCACCAGCAGATGCAAGGGGCTGCAATGCAGGCCATGCAACAACAGCAGATGCCAGTGTCCATGCCTGCCCTGCTGCCGCCTCAGCAGGCCCCGAAGGCGTACTCCACCAACTACACGGTGCCCATGGAGCTGATGAAGCGGGACCGCAGCCTGCAACCCATGTCACCCATGCACAGCCCCCACCTCAGCCCTCAGATGATGCGCAAGGCTGGGGGCACCCCATCCGATGGAGCCATGATGCCCGTGGGTACCACCATGCAGAGTGCTATGGCCGCCAACCAGAAGCTTAGCCGCCGTACCGGCCCACCTGTCATCGTCTCCACTATGGCATCACCAGATACAAGTAATGCACACTTTTATCCCTTCTCCAGTCCCTCCTCTTCCTTTGCTCCCCTAGTCTCTTGGCTGTAGTGTATTCATTGGTTACTAAAGGAGCCATTCTTCACTGCATTCTTGTTGCAGTATTTAGCATTTTCTCTATTTGAAAGGATGGCTTTGGTTATATAACCAATCACTCTGTACTGTAGCTAAGACCACGATTTGTTATTGTGGTTTTGCAATAAGATTAATTCTTCTTTTATACTCTTCCTTGTCAGGATAACCTTGACATGTGGATAACTCCTTTCTCAAATAATGGTTGAATATGTAAGGCTATGAAACTGCTCTCAGGATACTGTATTCCAGTGCTCTTAAAGCCAGTGATGAAAAGGGCCATTTATTTGGTTCCCACTTAACGTTCAAGTGTTTTAGATACTTTTTCGGTGGATTGAGATGAATTGATGTCTTTACTGCCTTCATTTAATTTTAGTCTACATTTCAGCTGTGTGCAGCTCAGCTTGTTGCGAACGTGTGGATTTTTATTGTATTGGCAATGGATAAACATCTCAACTTGATGTTTCATATACATGCTACCATATCTTATGTGAATGGCTTTAGTTATATTCATATTCTGTGTTTTTTGTAGGTATGACTGGCTTAATGGCTTACAAAGTTAACTTTTAACAATGTCAGCCTGTAACCCTCCCCATGCCCTAGTTATATATAGTCAAGAGTCCCTGTTGAAAAGCTCAGAGACTACCTTCCTCTTTCTGAGTGAAGTGTTTTAGACTCTCATGTGTCGACTGTCAGCCATCTTTACGACTCTTGCTGTCCTCTCTAATGTTTCATGCTAGTATTTGTCACACGCAATGGTTGTGATGACCAAGGTGGAGCGTGGGAGTAGGGAAAGGACTGGGTGTTAGGGTGTGAGCTGTCGTCATCGATCTGAGGCAACGCTGCTTTTAAAGCAGAAACATTCCATGTCAGTAGCTGCCTTTGTCCAACCAATCTGGGTGGGCAGTATTTCATGGTCACTGTTAAACATGGGAGAATTGGAGCCATGAGTTTATGCATGCATGCAGTTTTTGCTTAGGAGCTGTATTCCCTGCCCTTCACCTCATCCGAAGGCATTTGGTGCTTGTCCACACAGAACAAAGGGCATACTTGTTAAATCTGCCATAATCTACAGGCCTTGTGGGTTGGTGGCCTGGTGGGCTGGTGGCCTGGTGGGTTGTGTAATAGTAGTTGCAGCTTACAGCATCATCCTGCTTATAGTTTTATTTCAGCAAAAATCTCTCCGCAATGTAGAGGAGACCCATAATCGCCATGCAACACCTCTCCCTCCACCCCCTATTGTAGTAAACATGACGGTCTTGTTGCATCATGGTAATGAGATACATTGGAGTAGCCTGGAGCAGTAGGTTGGGTGTTGTGTTGCATACACTGTACTTTGATGTGTTCAGGTGCAGCAGTGACCATTCTAGGGAATGAAAAGGAATTATGTGGAAAATGTTCAAATGAACTACATTGTTAAATGTATCTCTTGAATAATGTTGGCGATACAGAAATGTGGAAGATGTGAGAAATGACCAGCAATAGCTGTGATTTCAACAAGTCTAATTCCTCATCAAAGTTGTTAAATTAAAAATGCATATGAAGAGAAAGCTGCTGTGATCAGTGCTTGCTTTATTTCTACCGGTTGTTTGGCATCCTAGCTGTGCTGCTGAAATCAAATTAATGTGTAGATCGCCGATCAGCAATTGTGTATTTTCTCTGAATGACTGTAATGAGAAGCGAGAGGGTTTTAATCCTTCAGATCCTCCATTTACAACACTGCTAATCCACAGATTCACTCACTTCTCTCTGGACCAGGCTGGCATCTATGGATTCCCGCAGTGCTAAAGCTGTAGCCATGGGCTCTGACAGCTCCACTACAGATTGAGAACAAAATGGATTTATGAAAGTGGTCTAGTCTCAGGAAAAGATATGGTACTTCTTCTGTTTATGTCAAAAGGACCCCTTCTGTTTAGCTATCTTTCTCTGCTGTAAAAATCTGCAGCCATGACACTAGCTCACCCTACAGTCGTTTTTGCACACAAGGGTTTGCTCAAGTTAATTAACACGCTCAGCACAACAAATTCATGTGCATGAGGCTGACATTTGTTGCTTTGGTAATTTCATCTGTTAATGGACGGCCTGCAAAGCCTCTCTGAAAGCATATTCCTTAATTGTGTGTTGCTAGGCAACGGGGGTTTTGGTCGTAATCACAGAAAGATTACCTTCTCGTTTAGAGAGCGGGGGAAAGGTTTCACTGGAGTGGGGACATTTGCATTTAATGGCACTTTCTTGAAAAAAGGGTGCTTTAGCTAATGCTGTAGCTCAAGCACTATTGCTGTAGCTCAGTTAGTAGAGCATGGTGCTTGCAACACCATGGTTGTGGGTTCGATTCCCGCTGGGGACCAGTATGACAATGAATGCACTCACTACTGTAAGTAGTGCGTCTACTAAAATGTAAATAAATATTAGGTTTTAGTCACCTCGTGAAATATGACCAAAGAGCAGTAATTCCGGGTGTCCTTTATGAGAGTGGGAGATTATATAATTTTGCATTGTAGAAATTGTCAGCTTCAACCGTTATTTTAGTTGCATAGAGTATGTCTTTCTGAGTATGATTTCTGACAACATAATATGGGGAATATCTCAACCGTTTGAGATATTCCTTTCAACCGCCCTCATAATAATTAGAAAGCCTACATAAATATTTAGATGTGACTCAATCAGTTCATTAGTAACACCATTGGTGAAGCAAGACTTTTCCTCCACATTATTTATGCCCTTAAATTATTTAGTTGCCCACATTTGGTGCAATGGGAACTCCCATTGTGTAAACGTCCATATATGGTCATTCCAGACCTCACCCATCTATAACATGTCCATATATGGCTGAGTGGCACCTCCTCTTCTTTAGTTTCTCCACTCAGATTACACACAGCGTGATGCCAGTCCAGGTCAGTATTTGCGTGACAAACTAGGCGCTCTTCCCTAGCGTGATGGGCATTATGATCTGTGGTACCTTTGATTCTCTAGATGGTAGATTATATTTTAAATGAGTTCAGTATTTAGATCCACACGCAGTTGTTCCAGTGAAGGATTAAGAAGCATTGAGTCAGTGTGCATTAGGCTAGATACTGTATACTGCATGGTGATGGGGGAGGGGCTTTGTGATGGCGTAGTCAGCCAACAGTTAAGGATGGGGTCTCCATGGTGATGAGATGAGGCTGTCAGCAGGGCCCAACCCCTGTCTGAGTGTAAAACTCAGGGTGTAATCTTGGTTGGAGGTCAAAAGTGATGGTCTTTATCATGCCTTTTAGTGAGTCCTCCCTGGAGAGGTTGTGTAATGGGATAAACATTAGTTACCATGAGAGACAAGTGCCTGACATTGCATCGATTACACAGCCTTGGGTACATGGCGACATGATTAGGTTCTAGAAGTCATGTTGAGTTGTCTTTTAGGAACCTACAGGTACAGCATTCCCGCAATTCACCTTCCTTGTAATGTGAAAGACTTTGGTATCCATTAGGGACATTTGTCGTTCAAACAGTAGAGCTGCTTGCATTCTTGAGACATATATATTATTGAGTAAACGAGTATATATCGCTCACCCCCTCTTTCGATTATTCTGTAAAAATACGTAACATAAACTCTGTCCATATTCATGTACATGGAGAGAAAAATGCAACAGCAGAAACATCACAACGAGAGAACACTCAGCACATTCATTCATGACTGACGTTGTGGTTTTGAGTTGTGCAGATATAGAAAGAGGAGAGGATGGGGAGAGGATGGAGGTATAAAACACTGACGAGAGAGAGAGAGAGAGAGAGAGAGAGAGAGAGAGAGAGAGAGAGAGAGAGAGAGAGAGAGAGAGAGAGAGAGAGAGAGAGAGAGAGAGAGAGAGAGAGAGAGAGAGAGAGAGAGAGAGAGAGAGAGAGAGAGAGAGAGAGAGAGAGAGAGAGAGAGAGAGAGAGAGAGAGAGAGAGAGAGAGAGAGAGAGAGAGAGAGAGAGAGAGAGAGAGAGAGAGAGAATTCCCATATGCCATCTGTTAAAGCGGCAATCGGCAGTTGAAACTAAATATCCCATCACTGTTGCGGTAAAAAGCTGAGGGATTGGTCTGGAGAAATGTAACTATTCATAGAAAGAGCTATGGATAATAGTTTTAACCATGTTTTGAGGCTATATAGTGTTTATTTACTGTTGAACTAAGGCATTTATAAATTATATTCTTCAAGAATCAATGTGTACATATCATTAATTTATAAATAAAAAAAATTGATGTAGCAACTTGAGATTGACCCTTTAAGGGGTGAGGACAGGAGGAAATGGGGAGGGATGGGAGAATACGCTGCACATCTCATGATTGAGTAATCCCATAGACATGAATGAAGCGATTATAATCCCTCATATCCCTCATATATCTACATGCGATAGAAAGGGCCGTAACTAGTCATCACATTTTACGTTATAATCTGATGGTCAACCTTTTTAATTTAGCTATTTTGTAATATCATAATTTATTCCATAACAATTTATAACAACTTTTTGACAAAGATGATTTATCGTAATTATACAGTATGGTTTGCTATCTGAGATGGAGTGAGGACGGCTGAGGACGTGAGATAAAGAGAGAGAAGGGGGGAGAGATAGAGAGAGAGACTGGGGGGGAGAGATAGAGAGAGAGACTGGGGGGGAGAGAAGGGGAGATAGAAAAAGTATGACCATTAAAGGGGAATGAAATGAAAGAAAGGAAGCAAGAAATTGGAAGCCCTATCTGACCTCATCCCTCCTCCCTCTCTTTCACACTCCCTCTCTTCTACCTCTCTTTCACTCTCTATCTCTCTGCCAAGCAGCAGGTCACATTGAATAATTCATCCAGAGAAAATGAAAACTTCATGGGTATTAAATTACTGAGCAGAAGTGGCTGTACTAACCTTGTTTTCTCCAGATGAAAATATATGGAAATATAGCAGCTTTGCAGGAGAGAAATTCTCACTACGCTGGCTGGCTGTGTTTTACCAGAGGGAGGCCATCTTGGAAGGGGAATCTCATTGTCTGTGTGGCTGTACAGTAGTAGCTGTAAGGGAACAGCCCTTCAAGGTTATGATTCCTGCTCTCCACCTCGACACGTATCCACACTCTCTCTGTCCCTACTCTCTCCTATTCTCTCTGGTCTTTAATGTTGCTTTTATACATTGAGGTATCTAGCTAACCAAAGTAGTTTTGCGATCTGATGATAACGTGCCTAGATGTGATAGCTTTGTAAAGTTAAAAGGTTTCGCTGTCAGGTCTTATCCAACTTCTAAACCTTATGTGAGGGATTCTGCTGGAACGAACTCACCTGGGATTTAATTCCACACACACACCACCAGCAGCACATGACTACGTTAGCTCAAACGCTAGGAGTCAGCCACTATCATCAGGTCTCTGGCAAGACAACATCTGCACTGATAAACAAGCTCTGCTACACCTCATTTAGCTATTCCAGCGGTGTTTGTTTAAGTGTGTAAATGATGTGTTCTGCTATAACCCCATCCATGGTGTTGTGAGCTGACATCTCCCCAGAGAGCTTTCTGCCTTCAGCTGGAACAGAACCCAGCTGTGTGTGTGTGTGTGTGTGTGTTTTAGACGTGTTTCTCTTTAGTCAGTATAAGGGACGGCGGTATAGGGGTGCTTCTCTTACGCTCTCTCTCTCTCTCTCACTCTCTCTTTCTGTCTCTCTCTTTCTGTCTCTCTCTCTCTCGCTCTCTTTCTTTCTCTCTGTCTCTGTCTCTGTGTGTAACCAGACAGATGGCTTATGTCACATACAGAGGAGGAGAGGAGAGAGAGATGGAGAGAGTATAATGAAAAAAGAGGAGTTCCAGATCTCAGACACCTTCCCCCAGAGACACAACATCTGGAGTCCACCTGCTGCTGTACCGTCTTCCTCCTTTTCCCTCTCGCTCTCTCTTGCTCTCTCTCTCGCTCTCTCTCTTGTTATCTCTCTCTTGCTCTCTCTCTCTCTCTCTCTATTGCCCTCACAAAACAGGCACGTTAACATAAATTAGCTACAGTATGCAGAACGTCTTCTTCTAGGCTTCTAGGCATTACAATGGCAATCAATGGTTTTCCATTCTCTCCCACTGAAGTGGTGTTTGTTGTCTGTTCCTAGAAGGTTGTGTTGTGGTTGTGGAACGATTTCTAATTGATGGCAGACTTCTGAACAGAATTTAGAAATGCGGGTTAGGTCCTGCAGTAGGGCATTTTGTCTGTGACCCCCCCCAGCCATAAAGTGACCCCCAAGCCATAAAGTGACCCCCCCCGGCCATAAAGTGACCTCCCAGCCATAAAGTGGCTTTGACTTACTCCTTCAGACTACTAGCTCTATTTGTGAACAATATGTTAGTCCTGTGTTGGGGTTTAGAACAGCACTGAGCCTAAATTAGACTAAAATATATTTTGGACTGTTACAGAGGTTGGCTGTGTGTGCGTGCGTGCGTGTGCCTGCCTGTGTGTGTGTACTCTACAGTGTGTGTATTCTGGCAGCGGGAGCTCAGCTCTCTACTCTCCCTCTGTCTCTCTGACCTGGTTTTGACTGATTAATTTTGGCTGAGAGTTCATTAACCCTTCGTTGATGTTACCACCACCACCAAATTCACCGGAGGAGGGGGGTCAGAAAAGGGTTAACACCGTGAGTGTATGTCTGCTTGCGAGTGTGTGTGTATGTTTGTGTGCGGGTCGTTCCATCTGATTTCAATCACTTTTTGACCGCACCCCTTTTTTTTATTTGAAAGAAACTTTCCATACATATTGGTAGAAGTGGTCAGAAAGTGACTTTTTGGGCCTAACTGCCAAAACATTTCGGAGATAGAGGTGCTATGTTTTTATCACTGGAAAAGATAAATGGTTGTTTGATGACATTTTAAAGTTTACAGACAGGGTTGTCAAACTATTTTATAATTTCTTGAAAATAAATGTTTTAACGCATCAAGTCCCTTTTTTTTCTCGCATTTGTTGTGTTTTAGACCCTATTTTACATCATCTGAGGTAATTGTGTTCTGCCCGTCATTGGTTGAGAGACAGCATAGTCTTGAATACAGGTCGGGTGTAATTTTAATCATAGAAATATAATTAATAGAATTGAGAAATCCCTTCAGACCATTCCAATTTAGCAGGTACATCATTTAAATTGAAATTGAATTGACATTTTAACTTCCAATTACTACCACAAATATGGCCACCGGTCCACCCACCATCGAACGTCAATTTAAATGTGAATGTGTATTCTAGTATCTATATCTATATTGGGCTCCCAAGTGGCACAGCGGTCTATGGCACTGCATCTCAGTGCTAGAGGCGTCACTACAGACACCCTGGTTCGATTCCAGGCTGTATCACAACCGGCCGTGATTGGGAGTCACACAGGGCTGCGCACAATTGGCCCAGCGTCGTCTGAGTTTGGCCGGTGTAGGCTGTCATTGTAAATAAGAATTTGTGGTGAGTGGCAGCCTTACAGAATAGCTTAAGCAAAAACATTTTTTTAGATTTTAAATTATTAAAAAATAAATAAAGTAAAACATAAAACCATTTACCCCTTCAGACCTGGGTAATGAAAGAAAAGGAAAAAAGTAGGCTAGATAAAAGTAGGCAAATATGGCCCTCAATCCTTAAAAATACATTCTGGTTGCCACTTCACTTTGCCACACACCAGGTTTCTCACCCTCCCTACATTTCTCACTCTCTCCTCTTCCTCTTATCCCCCATTGTCTTTACCCTCAAGCCATATTTTTACCTCCCACCTGAACACCCCCGCCATCCTGTCTGTCAATCTCATCCTTTATCCTTTCGGTAGTGAGTCATTGACAATGAAAAACAACTGAAGGCAAGTCCCACCCTTTTTAACTTTAAAAGGATACTTCAGCCCTTATACATTATCTACTTCACTAGAGTCGGATGAGCTTGTGGATACCATTTTTATGTCTCTGTGTGCAGTTTGATGGAAGATACTAACTAGCATTAGCACAATGACTAAAAGTCTATGGGATTTCCAACGCTAGTTAGTGTTGGCTCACAAAACCACCACTAACATCCTTCATACTGGATGCAGAGACATACAAATGGTATCCACTAGTTCATATGACTCCGGGGAAGTAGATAAAGGGTTTTGACAAAGTCCCGAAGTATTCATTTAAGGCTATCAACACGCAATGGAGATTTTGTGTCCAAAAATGTAGTGAATGGTTGTTCACTCACTACAATGAGTTGACCTATGATGGACAAAGGAGATTGTCTGTAAAATAAAAACGTACGATATGAGCAACAACAAGAAAATCTGACTTAAAAAGCTGTGCCGTGAATTACGCACTGAAACATTCTACATAATGGGAGCTCTGATACTGTCCCTTGCGATATTGTGTGTAACGTGTGTATCACAATATAACTACATCTCTGGTTCAACTAAAGTTACACTTGAAACATCATAACGTGTACATAAATCAATAAATGTACAAATATGTAACAACCACAATCTATAATTTCAACTGATATATTATCATATATTGTCCTTATATACCTAGCGTTGCCATTGTAAATAAAAAAATATATATTATTAATGATGTAATTGTTTTCTTTAGTATTAAAACACCCGCACCCTGCCCCCTTTCCAGCATAACAGCGAGTGGCAGCCTTATATATGGAATCTCTTAAGTAGCATATTTATTTTTAGGTCTTTAGGTATTTGAAAAAATGTCAAACTTGTAAAACATAATATAAGTAACCATTTACCCGTTCAGACCATTAGACATACGTTTCCAGAATTGATGAGTAAGGGTGAATAATGTAGAAAGAAAAGAAAACAGTAGGCTAAACCGTCAAATAGGATGGCTGTAGGAGCAATAGCTCTTGATCCATTATAAAACATTGATGTGCTCTATGCTATGTAAAAATAAAAAAATAAATCAATGAAAGTATAGGGTATGTACAGTACAAGAAATGCAGTCTATAATCTCGATCTTCACAATAATTAATCGTGGCCTGTAGGCCAAGTCCTCCCTGGGAAATAAATTCAGCAGCGTAAATGTAGGTGGGACTGGCCATCTATCCTAAACAGTAGTACAATAAAAATAGTAAGGGAATAACCTCCAATTTATATTGCCATATTTAGCCCACAAGGATGCAGACCCAGTCTGTATGACACATGACACTTCAAAATATTGTCCATTGTTCATTAATTGCTGTCTAAATGTCCTGGAGAATAGGCAATATAATAATAATGTTCAGCAATAATATCCAATTGAGGGGGTGTCCTCATCATTGTCTTATGCTGAGGACAGCGCCATAGCCATAGGCAGGCTGCGTGATTGGGCATGGATAGCATACCTGAATATTGTGCCTATCAAATTGGGGTTAGGCTAGATCTGTCGGATCGTCCCCTTGTGTGTTGGGCATGGTGTTCTTCTCCAAGAAGTCTCGAGCCTCCTTGGCAGTGGGAAACGTGTGTTGTATTCTGGAAGGTCTAGATGAGTTTTGCCGGATGGATGAAGCCGCATCTCAGGTTTAGCTTGCGTAGCTGGTATCTCACCTAGCTGTAGGTCGCCCTCTGTTTCAGCAACTTGACACTCAGATCTGGTTAGATGCTGATCCTCTTCTCAGCATAGGTCAGAGCCCCCGATTCTGCTGCGAGGCTAACAATTTGCCGTTTGACTTCAAAACTGTGGATCCGTACAATCATACACCGGGATCCGTTGTGGTGCACAATGCTTATCAGCGTAATGGGACCCAGCTTGTCCTGCCCGCCCCCAGTTCATAGAAAATATTGCTCATGAAGGAAGTTAGGTTGCCCACGTCTACACCAGTTTCAAGTCCTGTGACCCACACATTGAATTTATGGTAATGATATTACAATTATTATTTTTTATTTTTTAGGAGATTGATTTCCCCTTTTAGCTTAGTGTGAACTGTTTCCGGGTCATGGAGCCATCCCTCTGTCATATTGTCTCAAAACCTTCCACATTAGTTGAGTAGGTATCCTCTTTAGAAGTGAGCAGTGCAAGAGATTCATTTACTGGGTTTAAGTGCAAGACGAGGGCAAGGGTAATTTCCTCACAAACAATCTCTCGAATAGTAGTGGCCAACTCTTTCTGTTGTCTGGTTTTGAGAGTCGCAATGTTCCCGAAGGTGAATTATGCTGCTGGAACGAAATAGACCTGCTAGTTGTTCCTTGTAATACAGTATTGACAATTATTTAAAAAATAAGTCTGGTAATTCATAGTTATTTTGTAAAAGAAAGCCACAAGAAAGCCAGGCGTTTCAATGCATGCTGAAGGGACTGGAAGAAAACAATGGTTAAGAAGTTATAAAATAGTTTGACAACCCTGTTTTGTAAGGTTTTAAATTATATCAAGCTCAGCAAAAAAATATGCATGTCAGTAGTCAAGTTTTAAAGATATTGAACTTTCAAGAAGCAAAGTGTCATGGTGATATGTCCAGTGACACTTTGCTTCTTGAATGTCCAATATCTTTCAAACTTGACTGCTGACATGCAAAACATTTTGGGACTGTATCAACAATGGAATAGTGAAAAAAGTTCCAAAAGATAGTTTTTGAGTGGAGTTCCCCTTTTAAAGCCAGACTAAGTCAGTGGCAAAGATGGAACTATCCAAGCAGAAGATAAGTTTGCGTTGACAACCAAACACAATTCAATATCACTAAATATCATTACATTTTAAATCAACTCGAGCTTGAAACCCTATGCCTTTAGACCAAATTTGTTTATAAACAAAACCGTTCTGGTAGTGAGTGTCGGAAAGCTGGACTCGTAGGAATTAATAGGAAACAACTACTAGATTATCTAATGAATATACTCTGTCTCAAGCCTTGATTTTTACATTTTAGCAAACACTCTTATCCAGAGCAACTTCAGTAGTGAGTGCATACATACTGGTCCCCAGTGGGAATTGAACCTACAACCCTGGTGTTGCAAGCACCATGCTCTACCAACTGAGGCACACAGGATTACATCTTGTTGTTGCAAAAAAGTAAAGCAAGAGCTATAGATCATGATATTATATATGATCATCTGCCCTGCATGATAAAAACAACATGTCTCTGAATTCTTGATATGTGGTGAGATAATAGGTCAAAATATGTTTTACAATAGCACTGTTTCTTATTAAGTGTTTGTGTGTGTGTGTGTCTGTGGTGTGTATCTATCTAGATAGTTTGCTTCGTTCATGGAGGAAATGCTAGCTACATACATTGCAGCTGACCTGCTACATGTATCCTAGCCAGAGCCATGCATGCTTCTAGCTTCTAATTGAAATGTTGGATAGATAGCTAGCTAACCTGATCCATATATGAAAATAGTGACTATTATCTCACTGTATTCTAACAAATCCAATCTTTACCCACTGGCACTGTGCAGCATGCATGTATGGAAAAACAGTAGCTAGCTAGCTAGCTAACATTAGCTAGCCCATATGTAGCCCCCAACTACCTAGAGCTAGCTAGCAGTTATTGTCTTATTTTACATCTTGTTTGCCTCAGCCATAGCGTTGCCAGCACGCATGGGTGAATGCAGCAGTCAGCAAACAAAGACAACCCTTGTTTTCAATTAATATGCTGGCTTGGTAAATCACCAGACAAATATTTCCTTAACTGATGCTGATGATGGCTCCATAGCCTGCCGTAAGCGAGTTGCTGAGCTGGGCCTACAAGGTTATTAGAAATTGTACTAGCTAACTAGCTAGCTATTTGTCTGTTCTGGCATTAACCATAGCCTACATGTCGACAGGTACTCACTGCAATTTGAGAGTTGTTTTCAACTGCTTGCCAGCTACCAGCTTTGGATTAGTTGCCTGCTTGCTTGCTATTAGCTGATGTTATACATAGAAAAATAACAGCCTCTCTTTAAAGAACAATATTATTACTTGGCTGTGATGTGATATCATTCTATATCATATAAATAACTGAACAGGCACGGGTTATCATTGCTCCTTGTTTATTGCGAACAAACAGTGTTGGATATATCACACTAACCTCACATAGTGGCTCACTAGCACCATCTGGCGGATAATGTTGGGATTGCAGAATGAAATAGCACCGTGACATTGACAATGGTTCATGTTATTGGACGGTTCCTTACCGTTCTGTCAGCTACATTATGTGATTACGTATTTGTAAATACAGAGCACAGCCATGCAGAGAACCATGCACAGAAGGCAACTTCCTCCACCTGGAAATACTTGCTTGCTATTGTGACATCATGGTAATTTGTTCTATTGTATTGTCTATTTTTAGTTGAATTCTGTGTTGAATTGAAACAATAGCTGTTGATTACTTTGCAAATGCTATATAGGCCTAAAAAGCATAATTGATGATATATGAGTGATAAAGTATGGTTACATTTCATTTGCTCTGTTAAACCTACCCTTTGGAATGACTTCGATAGCAACAGTGAATCTATTTCATTTTTAAGTGGAGGTTTCTCAACAATCATTCTCACTATAGCCCATTGGTAATAGCCAGTGACAAATCATAGGGCTGGGCTTGGTTAAAACCCTGGATGGGAGACCAAAGGGTAGATGTAGATTGACCAATTCTCCAGTAGGAGATGCTGCCCAGCCTATAGTCTTTTTTTTTTCTTTTTTTTGTTTACAAATTCAATGTATCGTAATACAAGGTTTGTCTATGTTGAAATTGGGTTACCATGATGACATAATCCTGGTTGAAATTTCACCCTCAAAATAACGTTGATGACCTTTTTCAAATCCAATGTATTTTCCATGTTGATTCAACCAGTTTGTGCCCAGTGTGTTGTTTATGTTGTTTTGTTATAACAAACTTGGTGACACAAGCCACCAAACCATGCAAGGATGTGATCATTAAGGGACAACATGCAGCTGATTGTAGGAAAGGTACATTTCCTGGGAATATGCTAGAAAAACATGGCAGTAATTTTCCCAGGTTTTCCAGTTCATTGTTGACGTAATGCTTTAGGAATCCTCAACTGCAGTGTTATTCTTTTATAGGGTGTGTGTGCGGACACATTTGTGTATTTTTGTTTATTTGCCATTGTGTGACTGTCAGTGTTTTGACTTCATGTTGGCAGGTGAGGATGTTGATATGGTACTTTTGTTGATCCATTAGACATTAGGGGGACAATGCAAGTTTGAGAGAAAAACACATCATATGTGCACTTCACTGAACGGGTTTGAAAATAAATGGGATGTTTTGTTAAGAAAAGGGGGAAGGGGGAAGAAGGAGAGAAATAACAGAGAGCGAGTGTGAAAGGGAGGGAGAGGAAGGGAAAAGGGGCTGGCATTCTTAAAATGTGGTGAAGGCCAGAACAAAAATAATAAAACGGAGAGAAAGGGGAGAGTGAGGGAAAGTGGAAAGAGGGGAAAAACAGGCAAGGAAAATGTGTTGAGTGAGAGCAGAGCTAACGGAAGAGTGAGTCGTCCACGCCAGGAGCGCCGCACCACTCGTTTTTTTTCTTTTCTGCGTAGCTAGGGCTCTCTGGTTTTTCTGCGTAGCTAGGGCTCTCTGGTTTGCTCTCTTGTTTTCCCTGTCTTCTCTTTCTTCCATTCGTTCTCGCTCTCGGCCTGACACAAAGGCTGGTGGAGAAAGCCTGCAATCTGTTTAAATAGCCCGAACGGAGCGTGCAGGAGGGAGGGAGGGATAGAGAAAGACAGACAGGGAGAGAGAAGATATTTTGCGATCGACGAGAAGAGAAGAGAGGAGATTGCTGCCGGATGCTGACTGGAAAAGAGCTGTTCATGCCCTGGAGATAAAAGACTATCCAACCAACCTCACCCCCCTGCCCCGACCCCCCCCTACTGCCCCTCTCGCCCCCAGCCTGCTCTCAAGTACGGAACAGCTGGGAGTAAGGTGAAGAAGGGTGCTTTTGGACAACGAGCGGTGGTTAGAGACTGAATAAGGAGAAAGGAGAGTGGAGGAAAGGAGGAGAGGAGAGGAGGGAGGGAGGGAGGGAGGGAGGGGGAGAGAGGGAGGAGGGGATAGCCTACCCTCAGGACACTCTGAGAATCCCCCTGTCTACTTTATTTTTTTTTTAATATTCCTTTCGTTCTGCCACTGCCATGTGCCTCTCTTAATCTGAAGAATGTGGAGACAGCATTTCCCAGGCAAGGAGCATGTTTCCTGTTGGTTGTTCTGTGAGTGCGTGGGTGTGCGTTTGCTTGTGCGGGGTGTCATGTATGGGATTGTGTGTGTGTATGGGGGGGGTCTGTAAAGGCGGGAGGCAATTGAACCTAAACGTGTCTGCGATGAAGTGTCATGAACGAGTGTGTGTGTGCCTGAGTGTGCATGTGTCTCTGTAAATCCAAGGGGAAGGAAAGTAAGTGAGCAGAGAAGATGGAGGGGGGTGGGTTGTATTGAGATTGAGGGTGTGGGAGTGTTGGGGGGTGGTCATTGAAGAATGGTCATGCGTGTGTCTTCCAGTTGGGAAGTAGTGTGAGTGGGTGAATGAGCGATGTCTGTGTGTGTGTGTGTGTGTGTGTGTGTGTGTGTGTGTGTGTGTGTGGTGTACATGCACGTTCTTATACAGTGCTTAGCTCCTTTGTTAACAGTATAGTTATTACCACAATAAATCCCTGAGAGCTTGAGTCTATATGGCAGGCAGTGTGTGCGTGTGTGTTTCCCTCCCTGTGGTGGACGGTCCCTTGGTGGTTCCCTGTGTAAAGAAAGCCAGTGTGGTTGAATGGGAGCTGAAGTGTGCTGTCCACTAGTCGCCTGCTTTTGTCTCTGGCCCCAATTGTGCTCTAGAGAGCGAGTCTGGCTGGAGAAGCACAAAGGCTGCCATTTAGGAAGGACAGACATCTCTCTCTCTCTCATTCTCCCTCACTTTATCATGGTCTCGTTATCTCTCATTCCCCCTCCTCTCCTCTCCTCTCCTCTTTCTTTCTTTCTTTCTTTCTTTCTTTCTTTCTTTCTTTCTTTCTTTCTTTCTTTCTTTCTTTCTTTCTTTCTTTCTTTCTTTCTTTCTTTCTTTCTTTCTTTCTTTCTTTCTTTCTTTCTTTCTTTCTTTCTTTCTTTCTTTCTTTCTTTCTGTTCTTTCTTTCTTTCTTTCTTTCTTTCTTTCTTTCTTTCTTTCTTTCTTTCTTTCTTTCTTTCTGCCCCCTCTGTCTCTTGGCAGGGGGCGTGGTTGGTTTAGTAGGGCTGGTAACTCTGTCTCTTGGCAGGGGGAGTGGTTGGTTTAGTAGGGCTGGTAACAGGGCAGGGGAGGTGATAAGGGTGGGGAAGGATGGCAGGCAGAGGGAGGACAAGCAGGGGCTTTGTGTGTCTACAGGGGGGACAGGGTGTGCTGGGGTGGGGGGGTTGGAGGGGGGCAGGGCGCCGTATGGTCGAGGGGGCCTGGAAGGGAAAAACCTGCCAACAAAAGAAGATTATATGCCCTCTACCCTCTTGCTCTCTCTCTCTTTGCTCTTGCTCACACACAAGCATACACATAGTACCATAGCTCATGTTCTAACACTGTGCTGTATGTATTTGTGTGTGTGTGTGCGTGTGTGCGTGCGTGTGTGTGTGTGCATTTGGCCCTCTCTGAGGCAATGCAGTGTTCCAGTGCTCTGGCAGAGCTCTCTGCTGTCTCACTGCCCACCCACATACTGTCTCTCTGCACCAGGACTCAAACCTTGCTGCCATCGGCTACTGACTAGCCAAAGACGTACATTACTCTTGTTCAGGTTTCCTGGCATATATTGATACGCAAAGTCATAACACATATTCACACACCTCTCTTTGTTATTTTCTTAGTTAGTCAGAACCTCTCTTTCTCTCTCGGTGTGCCAGTTTTGGAGGCCTGTTAGTTTGAGTGAAGCTGTCTTATAATACCACTGCTTGCCAGATTGAGTCAGGAGAGTGAGACCCCCACTCTGAGCAGACCTGTAACCGTGGCCTCAGCTTGGGAGTTGCTAGGTAACAAGAACCAGCTGTTGGTCCTAAGCCATTGAGCCCCTCTTAGATATTCGTCTACAGTAGGAAAGAGAGCAGTTTCTACAAAACCCCATTCTGAACTGGGCGACTGCACTGTAGCAGAGCCCTGACATCACCGCGCCGTGGAAAATCCTCCTCACTTCCTTTTGTTTTCTCAGTTTTATTGTTTAGTGGGCTGGAGACTAGAGGCCAGGGGGAGATATATTGCATGTGTCACACACAGCATTGAGTCACTGGGGCTGTGGTTGGCCTGTGTTTTGTCATCTTACACACTCCTCTCCAGGAGAGAGAGAAGGGGAGAAAGACAGAAGGACAGTGAACGGGTGGTTTAGATTGAAAGAGACAGCTTTTCCCGTAATCTGTTATGGAAAATCGTCTCAGGGGTACAGGGGGAGTGCAACACTCCCTTATTTAGTCAAACTAGCTCACTGTTCTATTAGCAAGTATGCTAAACTGTTTCTTTCAGGACATTGTTACTGGAGCTCTGCAGCATCAACATGTAAACAATAATGGAGTATCAAGGTGGTCTATTTCTACTTCAAAGCTCAGGCTTCTATCAGGAAACCTGTACAAACAGCTGACTGCTGGAGTCTTTTAAAGTAACAGTATAATGAAGCACATCGAAATACTGTATCAAAGCATACCACTCATTCTGTTATTTGAAGGGTACTTAAAAAATGGTACATTGAGTTAGCTTACAAATGACGGCAAATAATTGCATGGCAACTACTCATTTATTTATTTAATTGTTTTGTTTATTTATTTGCACCAAAGAAAACAAGTGATAGACAACAATCAGATAACCACACCTCAAAAAAACTATATAAAATACATAAGTACAAAAATAAAAAAGGTTTGTTGAAACCGATAACAAAACCTACTAATTTAGAAAAGTGTAAATGAATTGATCAGTAATGTCCATATATCTGTTTTGTTTAAATGTGTGTGTTTGCATTTGAGTTTGTGAGAGCTTGACGTTATTGAGGGAGGATGATATTTTGGCAAGATAAGAATTCCAGAGTATGGTACCTCTATATCTGGTGGAGAATTTACTATGTGAGGTGCGGCAGTGGGGAGGGTGAAGGTTATCGCAGTGTCTTGGATTTCAGAATTAACTTGAAAGAATCCATTGAAGGGTTTAGGTAAACTATCTGGGAGGTATGAATATTTGTAGATAAAAGTGCATAATTGGTGTACATTAATGTCGTAAATAGACAAGATATTGAGTTTCTTAAACAAAGGTGCAGATGGAGCCAGGTAATTAGAGGAGGTGGATAGTCTTGCAAATGTCTTTTGTATGGCGAGTAATATGTGTAGGTAGGAGGCATATGTACTGGCCCAGACAATATTACAGTAAATTAAATATGGGTAAATTAAGCTATAGTATAGAATTAGGATGCAAGCCTGATGAACCAAACCCATCATATTTCTGATGATAACAACAGATTTCATCACTTTGCTGCAGACAAATTGAATATGATCTTTCCAGGATATTTTTTCATCAATTAGAATTAATTTCATTCCCACCAATTGAGATTCTGGCTCTTTTTTTTTGTCGTTGTTGCTATATTTATTATTCTTACTAGTGAATAAAATGAAGTTGGATTTTTAACATTTAAAGATGTTTGTTTGTAAACACTTCCTTTGTTTATTTGTTTATGAATCATTCAGAACATTTGGCCATGCCTGAGTTGGCTTCATTAATTAGTGAATCAAAATTCTTGTGTAATAAAAATCTAATTGGTATCATCAGCAAAGAGGATGGTAAGTACGGTAGAAGACACAGCAGCAAGGTCATTGATATAGATTAAGAATAACAAAGGTCCAATTATCAAACCCTGTGGGACGCCATAGGATATCTTGGCTCTGGTAGATGCACAGCCATTTGCATAAACAAATTGTTCTCTATCATAAACATAGCTATATAGCCAATTATATGTATAACTCTGAAAACTGTAATAATGCAATTTCGAAAGTAATATTTATTGATGTCAAATGCTTTGGAAAAATCTAAAAATATGCCAAGAGCGTATTCATTGTTGTTACCATTATCTCCATCATCTCCATTACATCAGCAGGATCAAACTGAAGCAGAGAAGGGAAGTGTCCCTTAATGCAATCCAATGAAATATAACTCAAGTTCCAAGAAAAAGAGATAAGAAACAGAAGACAAAATTAAAATGAGGGATTGTTTCTCAATTGTTTTGCTCTATTTAGGAAATGATTCTCCTCTAAATCTGTGACTCACCCTCTGGCAGCAGAGAATAGGAACTGTCTGATCAGGCATCCAAATGGGAACTAGACACCCCATCGTATTATCTGAGGGAAAAGCACATTTCTACGAATGTTTTTAGAGACGGCCTCTATATTTCAGTTGTCAGAATCCAAAAAGGATTTTAGTGGCAGAACATCTGGACTTCATCTGTGGGTGGATGCTAATGTCTCTATGCTCTCTGCCAGCTTCGTTCATACTCCAAGAAATCATCTAGATCCCGGCTGTAGTTGGCCAGGTGTCAAACTCATCCCATGAGAAGTATCACAACAACACTGCATGGTGGTGACACACTTCCTTGTGAGTCTCAGAGCAACGTCATCTATTGGTTGTGTTAGTGTTCTTTGATAGACCATTCTAAATACAATGCATATTCTGTGTATACGTAGCTCATTGTAGTAATCGATTCTCAATTAACTATGAAGTGTATCATTGTATCAAATTGGTGGCTTCAAAAGGTACAGTGGTATCTTTATCCACTAAAACAAAGGGCTCATTTTTTATTTCCCCCCTCAAGATGAGGCTAGCAATTTGTCTAGTGTGGATTTTCTCCACCCTGTTTTGGCTAGTGTCTACCCCTGCGCTGGTTTCCTATGACACAGGCTTTGGGTTTGGCTCATGCTAGCCTGCCAAACGCCCATAGTGGTGCTAAACAGACCAGAGCCTTTAGTACAGAGAAGGGTGGGTCGTTCCACCTCAAAAAGAACAAGAAAGATGATTTTGACACCCACCATCTCAGGTTGTTCTGACATTTTTTCTGGTAGCATTCCTGCAATTTAATTTTATTGATATATAATTTGATCTCTGAGAAATTAAGCTAATTGATTGCACCCAAGTTGGCCCTTTTAATTTATAGGATTCATATAATATTCAATAAATAAAGTACCTAACATCCGATTTGGAGAACACTTTTTTCTAACGATGAGTTAGACATGAGGAATCCAAAGAAATTGTCAAAAGCCACCCATGGACCCCTCACACCCCACACCAATTCACCCCAACCATGACTATATAGTAGGGTTCCCAACTGGATTTGTTCCACTGTTGTTTTATTTGGCCCCCCAGGTTTTCTGAGCAATGACATTTTTATTGTTGGACAGAAAAGACTGTAAAAAAACAGGAAATCAGCTCCAAGTGATTTTAATTTTGGAAATCTGTTGCCAAGTTTTCCCAGACATAATAGAGAGATATACTGTATGTGATTGTATACAAATGTAAGGAAGGTTTAAAATTATTATATTTTTTGTCAAATATTATATTGGTTTGGGCTTCTTGCGGTCAAATTTACAGACTACAAATGATTTGTAATTATGTTCTGGCCCCCCGACCATCCGCTCAATAAAAAATCGACCCACGGCTGAATCTAGTTGATGTTCACTGGTATATACTGTAGTATCAGTTCTGTAAGTAGTATGGAGCTGCGGCTCTGAGTATTGTTTCTTCATGCTATGTAATGTATTCTCAGTGAATTTGATGATGGTTGATGTCATACCTTGTCCATAAACAGGAACATCATAATCTAGTGGTCAGAACCTGGTCATATCAGGATGTGGGATGGAATATAAACCAAACAACTTCAATTACTAATTCATCTGAACAGAAGAAAAATAAATAACATCACTAAATTTACTGAGAATGCATTACATAGGTTGAAGAAACAATACTCTAAGCAGCAGCTCCATACTACTTGTCAGACATAGAAATCTGATACTGTATACTTGTTGATGGGGTGGGATTGGCGTGGGGTGTGGTCGGTCCGTGGGTGGCTTTTGACCATTTCTTTGGATTGCTGTCTTATGTCTTATTCATTGTTAGAAAACATTTGGGTCCAGACTTGAACCCAATCGAGCGTCTCTGGAGAGATCTGAAAATAGCTGTGCAGGGACACTCCCCATCCAACCTGACAGAGCTTGAGAGGATATGCAGAGAAGAATGGGAGAAACTCCCTAAATACAGGTGTGCCAAGCTTGTAGCATCATACCCAAGAAGACTTGAGGCTGTAATCGCTGCCAAAGGTGCTTCAACAAAGTACTTTTTTATTTTTAATAAATTTTAAACAATTTCTAAAAAAAACGTTTTTGCTTTGTCATTATGGAGTGTAAAAAACAATTAAATCAATTTTAGAATAAGGCTGTAATGTTACAATGTGGAAAAAGTGATGGAGTCTGAATACATTCCGAATACACTGCTGCTACTCGCTGTTTATTATCTATGCATAGTCACTCTACCCCAACCTACATGTACAAACTACCTTGACTAACCTGTACCCTCGCATATTGACTCGGTACCGGTACCCCCTGTATATAGCCTTGTTATTGTTATGTCATTTTATACTTTTACTTTAGTTTATTTAGTAAATATTTTCTTAACTCTATTTCTTGAACTGCATTGTTGGTTAAGGGCTTGTAAGTAAGCGTTTCACGGTAAGGTCTAACCTGTTGTATTCGGCACGTGACAAATACAATTTGATTTGATTTGATTTATTGCCAGACTGGATTAGTAGCCTATAGGTGCAGATCTAGGACCACAGGTGGGTTTGATTGGACACACAACTGTAACTTCATGGTTGGTTCCCGGAACACACAGTGGCGGAGAAAAAATATCAGGAACCACAACAATGAACTTCACCGGTTGGCCTGATACGGCCTTGCAGCCGTCCTTGGCATGTTAGCTGGCACAAATTTAGATCTCATGAGCTAGTTTTAATTTCAGTGATCCTCAAGGAAGAAAGTCAGACCCTGTCTGTTAGCAAATTGGTTGAGGATCACTGCTTGGGTTGCTAACACAAGTCTTGGTGTCTCCAGCAATGTTACTTATCATGTGAGCGTGGTTCACAGAACCTCCTCGGTTACATAAGCACTGGTCCTGGACCAGCTGTGGTGATGAGATCTCAGAGGACACATCAGTTCTGTGAGGATAAGGGATCCCATGGGGAAAATGGCTATTCAGAAAGACCAGTTGGACTGTATAAATCCACTCCCAACTGTGTGTGTGCGTGTGCTGTGTGCTGGTGGGTTTGTGCATGTGGGTGTGAGCATATCTGTTAATCTCCACTCTATTTTCAGATTATCTAGAACATGTATGCATACATTAGCATTTTATTATGCCGTTGACAACATACTGGCACAGTATGGAGTTCTAGCACATTTGACGTGATGTGACTTGCATTTGACGAAAGGGGGAGGGTTGACTTTACAAGAGGCTGCTGAGGGGAGGACAGCTAATAATAATGGCTGAAATGGAGTGAATGGAATGGTATCAAACACATGGAAACCATGTGTATGATGTGTTTGATACCATTCCATGTATTCTGTTACAGCTATTACTATGAGCCCGTCCTCCCCAATTAAGGTGCCACTGGCCGCCTGTGGTTGACTTGACTCATGTCATTTTCTCCCAGGCTGCTTTAAAGGGATACTTTGGGATTTTGGCAGAGGCCCTTTATTGTCTTCCACGGAGTCAGATGAACGTGTGGATACCATTTTTATGTCTGCGTGCAGTTTGAAGGAAGTTGCTAACTAGCTCTAGCACAATTGCTAACTAGCGTTAGCACAACGACTGAAAGTCTATGGGAATCTGCTAGCATCCTAGTAGATACCCATAGACTTCGTCATTGCGCTAATGCTAGTTAGCATTGGCTCACAAAAATACCTCAAACTTCCTTCATACTGGACACAGAGATAAAAATGGTATCCACGAGTTCATCTGACTCTGGGGAAGTAGATAAAGGGCCTCATTGCCAAAATCCCAAAGTATCCCTTTAAGAAGCTCTTCAGAATTACTGACCAGGTATTAGGTCCTCATTTAGCTCTCATTAGTAGCTAATTAGCCAGCAATGTATCATGTATTTAGCAGAGCTTCTTGTTCTGTTTTATTAGGGTGCTGAAAGTCTACAACACACAGCCCCTGAAAACCGCCCCCTTCCAATACAACTGTTGGATTTTAAAATCCAGGTCTCAACCCCCCAGGAAAGAAAAAAAAACGTTTGAGAGAACCAATCAAAGCTCAGCCCATTTCTGTGCGAATACTGCATTTACTGTGGACCCCTATCCAGACCAGTGTGTCACAGCTCTCGTTCGCTGTGTACCACGTGTGTCGCGTCAGCCAGACTACCCTGCACAGTCCCTTAGAGAAAGTGAACTCTGCAATGAATAGCTATAGACCTCCAGGGATATTGAAGCTTTAGGTACCCTATTCACTCAATTGTAAAGAGCAATCTTGTCATGGCAATTTCCTTCCTCTGCGCTTCTTCATGTAAAAGCCTGTGAGAGTTGATTGACACTGTGTGAGAGGCACAGAGACACTTAGCCATGATAATATACACAAAATTCAGACACCTTCCTTTTTTCCACATTTTGTTACGTTACAGCCTTATTCTAAAATTGATTAAATAAAACATTTTCCTACTCAATCTACACAATACCCCATAATGACAAAGCGAAAACAGATTTTTAGACATTTTTGCTAATTTATTAAACATAAAAAACAGATATCTTATTTACATAAGTATTCAGACCCTTTGCTATGAGACTCGAAATTGAGCTCCGGTGCATCCTGTTTCCGTTGATCATCCTTAAGATGTTTCTACAACTTGAAACAAGTCCACATGTGGTAAATTCAATTGATTGAACATGATTTGGAAAAACACACAACTGTCTATATAAGGTCCCACAGTTGATGCTTGGCATTCAGGTCAAAGAGTTCAATCTTGGTTTCATCATTAAATAGCATCTTGTTTCATCATGAACTCTTGTTTCATCTCTACCATAAAGGCCTGAATGGAGGAGGGCTGCAGAGATGGTCTTCTCCCATCTCCACAGAGGAACTCTGGAGCTGTGTCAGAGTGACCATCGGGATCTTGGTCACCTCCCTGACTAAGGCCCTTCTCCCGATTGCTCAGTTTGGGCAGGTAGCTCTAGGAAGAGTCTTGGTGGTTACAAACTTCTTTCATTTAAGATTGATGGAGGTCACTGTGTTCCTGGGGACCTTCAATGCTGCATACATTTTTTGGTAACCTTCCCCAGATCTGTGCCTAGACACGATCCTGTCTCGTAGCTCTACGGACAATTCATTCGAACTCATGGCTTGGTTTTTGCTCTGACATGCATTGTCAACTGTGGGACCTTTATATAGACAAAAACCTGTTTGCTTTCTCATCATTGGGGTATTGTGTGTAAAAATTAATTGAATACATTTCAGAATGAAAATAAGGAAAAAGGGTCTGAATACTTTCTGAATGCGCTGTATGTACCAGCCATCACTCACCTCTCCACACTTACAGGGCCCGGTGGTGACCTCACAACGTCACAGCTGTAGCATTAAACAATAAACAATATGTCTAATAGGTGCTCTCTCTAGGTTGTACTGTAGGAAAAGACGTTTCTCATTCAGTGCTACCCCTATCATCGCCTTATGATTTCAACCTCCAAGATGGAATGTCTCAGTTTCTTATGCTGGATTCAATTGAGGATATTGTGTTTAACTGGTTTTTGTTCTTATAAAAAACAAATGAAGAACCAAGTAGTGTTAAGGGACATTGTTTTGATGTTGTAGTACATTCTGACACATTTCTCAGTATTTCTTTTGTATTCCTGGTCTATCTTGTGTTCTCGTTCGATGGGCACAGGTTAGTCTGTTCTCTCTGATGTTGAAATGGACACAGAGGGGAGAGAAAAGCTTGGATCTGCTCTTCAGCAGCACCGATGCCACTAAATAAAATATTTCATAATCCTGCCCAAATCCTGTAATCACCATGACAACAGCAGTAGGGAGCGAGGGAGTGATGGAGGAGTGGTGTGCTTTCTCTCTCTCTCTCTCCCTCTTCCCCCCTTTCCTTTTTTTGGATGGAATTTGGTTTCATTCTGCCCAGAGTCACTTTTCTCTCTGTTCCTTTACAGAATCTAACGCTCCAGGGATGATACATTGGTGATATTGTGCAGTGTGTTTGGAGAAGGTTGAGATATTGTGGTCTGTAGTATCATGCTGTAACAGATACAGAAACACAGGTGTGTGTGTGTGTGTGTGTGCTTGCTTGCTTACGCGTGTGTGTGCGTAGTGCCTACACACACACACACACACTCACACACTGCCCCTGCAGGGTTGTGATATGGTGGGAGTGACCTCATGGGGTGAAAGGCCTTGTTGCCTGGTAACGAGTTACCAGGAGTCACAACGATGAGACAAAGCAGAGGGGTTGGTCATTTCAGGAAGTATTGAGTGTGTGTTATTGATTCGTCTTACTAGGTGATTGTAAAGAAGAGCACTCAGTCCTGTCAGAGCATTCATTTTATCAAACTGTCAGTTTTCACATCGTGTGTGTGTGTGTGTGTGTGAGGGAGTGAAAAGATTACATACGTACATCCAATATCTGTGTGCAGGTGCGGTTCAGTGAATATGTTAAAAAGAGACTCCACACACACAGCAATCTATTCTCCAATGTGGCTTATTGTTGACAATGTGCCGACCCCTCAGGTTTTCATAAAGTTTCCTACCTCTCTCTGTCTCTCCTCTCTCTCTCTCGCTCTCTCTCTCGCTCTTTCTCTCTCTCTCTCTCTTTCTCTCGCTCTCTCCTCTTTCCCCTATCCTCTCTCTCTCTCTCGCCCTCTCTTTCTCCTCTCTCTCTCCTGTAGGTATCCGGCCCCAGATCATGAATGGGCCAATGCATCCTCGCCCCCTAGTGGCCCTGTTGGATGGACGTGACTGTACAGTAGAGATGCCCATCCTCAAAGACCTGGCCACCGTGGCCTTCTGTGACGCCCAGTCCACACAGGAGATTCATGAGAAGGTACACCACACACACTTACCCACGCTGGCATACACACACACACACACACACACACACACACACACACACACACACACACACACACACACACACACACACACACACACACACACACACACACACACACACACACACACACACACACACACACACACACACACACACACAGGAACTGCATGGGTTTGTGTCCTCAATTCAAACTGTAGCTGTCTTTTCACTTCCTCCTTCTTCCTCCCCCTCGCCTCCTTCTCTAACATAAAACTGATATTACAGTACAGTATATTACTGATAAACTGATATTACAGTACAGTATATTACTGATAAACTGATATTACAGTACAGTATATTACTGATAAACTGATATTACAGTACAGTATATTACTGATAAACTGATATTACAGTATATTGTCTCTCCCACCCTTTCCCATTTAGGTGAAAGTGATTTTATTAGGATGTAATGTCATTGGCTGTCGGTATGCTCCTCCTCCTCTCCTCTGGTTGTTAAATAGAGGCATGTCATTATATGCAGAGATAGGATGTAGTGCTTCTTAACGACAGAGTCATCAGCAATATACCAGTGCAACATCCAATCTTCCCCTCTTCATGTAAAATACTAAATGTATGTTGACCCTACAGTTTATCAGTGTTGAAAAGCCTATAGTGATTATCAATTGTTAACAAGGTTTGTTGACATAGATTTTGTCAGTACAGGAGGTGAACCATTTACTACTACATATGTGATATGAGAGAGAGAGAGAGAGAGAGAGAGAGAGAGAGAGAGAGAGAGAGAGAGAGAGAGAGAGAGAGAGAGAGAGAGAGAGAGAGATGGATTGACCAGGGTTCTTTTGACCTCTTTTTTTCCCTGGACCCTGGCCTCTCCGTACTCCCCTGCTCATGCACAGCAAGGCCTTTCTGTCCAATCAGCTGTTGTGTTTGCGCATACATTACAAAACGAGATGGCCTGCCCTGGGTGTAGAGATATTGGCAGAGCTCCCGCCTTTGTAACGAGTCAGCAGAGACAGCAGAAGTGGCACTCCACACACAGCAGAGGAGAAAGGGCTCACACGCAAACAAACCACAAACATTGGCTCACACTCACACAGGCTCAAATGCTGACTCAGTGATTTCACTCACACACACACACACACACACACACACACATATATACACACTTCACCTCTCATACACACAAATTCACACACTTTCATCATATATACTGAAACACACACACACTGCTGCCTCTGCATGCATCGCCGGAGAAAGAGCAGCCAAGTTAGTTCCCTGACAGGAGCCTGAACCTGCATATTTCTTTTCAGTGGCATTGCATTAGAGCACTGTTGGGATGCTACAATGACTCACTATCGAATTCAAAGCAGTGCTAGTCTCATCATGTTTTGGTGTTGACTTATCACTCTATGTTGTGTTGTGTGGGCAAAAGGGTTAGCATGCTAATACAAAATCTCTCCATCTGATGTCAGAACAATGTTAGCAGTTTAACCATCTGTTTGTGGACTTGTTTCCGTGAGTTAGTGAGTGAATTTATGCAAATGAATCTTGAGCATTATATCAGCTGTTAGCTGTACAGTTACCACCCTACCCTACACAAACTCTCTCCCCCATTATTTTGATCTGAATGAAACACTCTCTAAAATTGGCCCTTTGACATCTATTGGGCCATATCCAACAGTTTTTTGTACAACTACTGTGTATTTTAATACTGGCCCAACATAGTTATAAAAAATAAACTTTCCATTTAGTCTGACACATTGCTCAGCCATTACTCCGCTTGCTTAATGACTCACACAGCATTGGTCATTACAACCCACAGGAGGGTATTGTCTCCAACCAAACTTGCCTCTGGCTAGCAGCACAGCCTAAGCAATTAGATGAACGCATGAGGAGAGCTTCAACCTTGAATTAGCATCTAGCGCTGATTCCAGCTAGCTCTCATAAAACCTTTATGGAAATTCACAGCTATGCTAATCTGGCAGGCCAAGCAAATGCAGTTAGCCGGAGGAGAATTTAAAGCTATTATTTACCCAAATTGCCTGACAGGGGGGACTTGCTAGGCTATCTGGGTATCTGGATAACCATCAATCTCGTTTAGGACCCTGCCTGTCTCCACCCTAACCTGGTTTGCGTAGACAGATTCTGATAATGCAGTGCTTTTGACACGTACACATGTACACACACGCAAACACAGAATTCATGTTTATTCCAAAAAATGTAAGATAATGATAAAATGCCTTTAATGATGATGATGATGAAGGTGACTCTCCTTTTCTCCATCAGGTGCTGAACGAGGCAGTAGGGGCCATGATGTACCACACCATCACCTTGACCAGAGAAGACCTGGAGAAATTCAAGGCTCTACGCATCATCATCCGCATCGGCAGCGGCTACGACAACATCGACATCAAGGCAGCCGGAGAGATGGGTAGGAGAGAGAAAGGGAGAGGAGAGAGGGAGGAGAGAGGAGAGAGAAAGAGAGAGGATAGAGGAGAGAGGAGGAGAGAGAAAGAGAGAGGATAGAGGAGAGAGAGAGGAGAGAGAAAGAGAGAGAGGATAGAGAAAGAGAGGAGAGAGAAAGAGAGAGGAAAGAGGAGAGAGAGGGATAAGATAAGACTTTATTGATCCCCTAAGGGGACATTTTATTGCAGTGGCCAATACAACATAGAAACAACAACAACCAGCTTGTCAGCATTGCAGCCAATACTTTTTGGAATGTAGCCAAACCAAACACTTATTTTTATAATTTTACATAACATGTAATTGGAGTATTATCCCCTAAATACACAGACAAAATCTGCGAAAACATTGATGAGAAATACTCCCCCACAGATTTCATTTTCGCCCCAGGCATGTCACTTAATTAAAACAAAAATCTTTAATAAAGCCTGGTGTGAAACATGGTGTTTGTTATGTCAGTGTGCAGTCTTTGCATGCTTCTTGGACACTTAGTTGTTCCTTCCATAAGCAGCACATTGCTGTGTACAGGGCTTCTACTTATTGTTGGTATTCTTCTTTCCTCTCTCTTTGCCAGGCATCGCGGTGTGTAACATCCCATCGGCGGCGGTGGAGGAGACAGCAGACTCCACTCTGTGCCACATCCTCAACCTGTACCGGCGGAACACCTGGCTGTACCAGGCTCTCCGGGAGGGCACCCGGGTCCAGAGTGTGGAGCAGATCAGAGAGGTGGCGTCCGGAGCCGCCAGGATCCGAGGAGAGACGCTGGGCCTCATCGGCTTTGGTGAGTCACAGGAGATGTGTGCCTTTAGTAACGCACACTGTTGTGAAAGTGCAATGTTCACAGACACACATCCATGACACTGTGATCCGCTTCTAACAACTGTATTCGTGTGTATGTCTACAGGTCGTTCAGGGCAGGCGGTGGCGGTGCGGGCCAAGGTGTTTGGCTTCAACGTGATCTTCTACGACCCGTACCTGCAGGACGGCCTTGAGCGTTCGCTGGGTGTTCAGCGTGTCTACACCCTGCAGGACCTGCTCTACCAGAGTGACTGTGTCTCCCTGCACTGCAACCTGAATGAACACAACCACCACCTCATCAACGACTTCACCATCAAACAGGTACACACACACTCACACAATCCATAACAGTACTGCGCACCCAGCCTCACGGCGTAGTTGTTGATCACCACTGCCACCTACAGTCAGTTTTTCATACTCCATGCTGCTATAGAAGTCTAACATCAATGTCCTCTTTGAAATGTGGGGGGCAGTCTCATCAAGGAAGAACCTGGTTAACTTGCTATTTATATATTAAAATAACTATACCATACATTTCTGAAGGAACATCAGTATTTTGCTGCCAACAGATCTCAGTGTGTGTGCGTTCATGCCTGTATGCGTGTGTGGCTTGTGCCTGTTAGAGCAGATACAACTAGGACTCCCTGTGCCCTGAATTCAAGCTTTTATCAAGATGAAGGGATTACTTTCATCTAGATGCTCTCATTTCATCTCTGTTTCTCTCTTTTGGTACACAGAGGTTTGCCTTTTTGGATTTGAATCCAAGCTTTTAGTATGTGATGCATACTGCAGGGCACCTTAGGGGTTTATGGTTGAAAGCACCACTGCAGGCACATACTGTAGCAGTGGGCTCCAACATGTGTATTCTACAGGTGAGGGAATGTCACTTGATGTTAGTAAAAGAGGTTGGCTTTTGTTTTAGATGCGCCAGGGTGCGTTCCTGGTGAACTCTGCGCGGGGTGGTCTGGTGGATGAGAAGGCCTTGGCTCAGGCCCTGAAAGAGGGCAGGATACGGGGGGCCGCCTTGGACGTCCATGAGTCAGAACCCTTCAGGTGAGTGTGTGCGTTTATCTGTGTGAATAGATAACTTCAACAACTCCATTATCCAGTTCACCTTAGCCAATCTCTCTCTCTGCCTCTGATGTGTAGTTTCACCCAGGGTCCTCTGAAGGATGCTCCTAACCTGATCTGTACTCCTCACACGGCCTGGTACAGTGAACAGGCCTCACTAGAGATGAGAGAGGCAGCCGCCACAGAGATACGCAGAGCCGTCACTGGTAAACACACACACACACACATTATATCACACATTCATCACACCTAGGAACTCATTTGGAGCAAATTTTTCACTGGAATGTTTTTGTTTTTCCAATGCAGGCCGTATCCCTGACAGTTTACGGAACTGTGTCAACAAGGAGTTCTTTGTTACCACGGCTCCCTGGACAGTGGAACAGCAGCAAATGCACCCCGAACTCAACGGTGCTGCGTACAGGTAGGGAAGCTCAGTCACAACTTAACAGACCATTTTGTAGGGAACTCCTCTTTTTGGTCAGGTCCACTTCCTCCTGCATTTACTATCCACACAAGCAGGACTTAAACATTTTGATAAAAAAGGTGGATATTTTTCTAAGTAAAACAATTAAAAAGCTTAAAAGAGTAATTTCCATGCTCAGGTACTAAAAGGTGTCCCCTGTATTGAGTATATGATAACCTCTTGTCTTTTCTATTTAACCTCCCTGGTATTTTAGGCTGGGTTTCCGTAGCGGCATATAGTGGAAGTGAAGAGCTATGGGGACACATTGATTACTACCATCCCCTGCTATTATTTATCAGGCAGTCACAGTATTGACCTTTCAGTCTCTCACCCTATACCTACTGTCTCAACTGGACTGAACTACTTCTCTTACACAGCCGAGTCAACCAAACCATGGTACAGGCCATAGCAACTGGGGGAATGCAAGACAAATTATATACCTAATAGAGATCCAGGTAAATACTACCAATGCTGACCCACAGTGATAGGCTCAGGCCCACCTGTGCTGATCAAAGCATAACTGCTGTTGGTTTTCATGATAGTCTGTCTAATTTATTTCTCACCCAATATACCTGCTCTGCCCAACCTCTCATTGCACCCCTTATTTCCTACCCCAAAACCAACAAATGTGGCCAAAACCTGGCCTCTTGTACCATACCAAATAATAAAATATCAATTGAAAGTTGGCACATTATGGCAACCATTTGAAGTACAGTCAGTGTTGTATTCCATATTGTTCCCTGCACAGGAAATATGCTTCCAGTGTCTTTCCCCTGAATATCCTGTCAGGAATCTTCCCTTGACCTGTAATCTCTAGCCCATTCCCTTATGCCTAAAAATAACTATATTTTGTTGATATCTGAGTGGTTTAGTAAATGAAGATATATTTCTCTGATACGTTTATCAGTTTCCCAAGAACAACAGATGAGGTCTTGTGGTCGTTTTGAATCCTGAATTGACATGTAAGAGTTGAATCAGTTTTCAGATTTCACGTGATGTCTGTTTTGCACCACACTATGTGTGACTTCACTTGCTTTGATTAGAATATTCTCCACTGAATTTGATCCTTAGCCTCATTTATAATGTGAGGCAACAAACGTTTTTTAAATGTAGCAATGTAAAATGGCCATTTAAAGGCTTATCAGGTTGTTGTAACCTATGAGGTATTGTTATGATACCATGTGAACTGACCATTGTCTCCCTGGCACAGGTACCCCCCTGGTGTGGTGGGTGTGGCCTCGGGTGGGATCCCTGGGCCGATGGAGGGGATGATGCCCGGGGGGGTGCCCATCGCCCACACCCTGCCCTCTGGTACCCACCCCTCCCAGGCCCCCTCCCCAAACCAACCCTCCAAACAAGGGGAACCCATGAGACAGCACATGACCGAGCCATAACTCTGCATCCAAGGAGGAAGGAGTTCATATATACACAACCAACCAACTGACCCACCTACTCTTAGACCAGCAGACTGATCGTTAGAGTTCACACAGAACACCGGAACCAAGTGGGGACAGTGAATATATTCCCAACTGACACTCCAAAGTGGGGACCGTCAAAACTCATGTTCCAAGGATCTGAACTTTTCACTTCTCTTTTTCCTTTGTTTTAGTTTTTATTCAGTTTAAGTGTTTACTCTTTTTTGATTTTTGAGCATTTGTTGGAAGATTCCTGTGTTCTGGGACACGTTGTTACCGAGTGCCAGAGTTAAGGCCCGCCCATCTTGACTGACACACCAATGGGAGAGCTTGGAAGGACAATGACATCATCTGTTACTGGCCAGCCTCTAACCCCACCTCGCCGCATTCTTCATTTCAGTTCAGTCCATGTGTGTCTGTGTATTTTTCTTTCACCTGTTCTGAGAACACCCAACAAGTGAATATCTGTCTTTCTGTTCTTCAATGTGAAAAAAATAAATGATTATAAAATGACATATATTTATCAGACAGTAGAAAAAGACAATTGGTGTTGCCAGTGGCATCGGCAGTCTCAATGGGGACCTCTAAACCCTTTCCTAGTCCATATCTCTCACCCTGTAGACTGCTGGCTCATGAATTTACAGACAATAATGATGGACACATCAGGGTTGCCAGATCTCTTGAGCCTCATGACCAGTACAAGACATAAAACAATAAGCCCAAATTGCCATTTTGATGAATCAAAACAAAACTCAATTTAAGTGAATATGGGACCTGAAACCCTTATTTGAATTTGTCCATTATGAATATCTCTCAACCTCTGAGAACACCCAAAGTATTATAGAGAAGATTTAGTTCTAGTACTACTCCTTTTTAGTAATTTAGTTTCTCTAAAGAGCTTCAAAAGATCCAGGTTCTGACGCACAAGGGGGAGAGAGACTAATGTTATCAAGGTTATGATTGCAATTTCAGACAATGTGAAGTTTTAACTATTGATTAATTGCCTTTCAATCCGACTTCGGATTCAGTAATCACATGTGGTGGTCTGTCACTAAAATATTGAAATAAGAAATGTCTAACTGTTAAAAGCACCTCTTTTACCTGGACCTCTACATCATGGATTTGGACATTGTCACGGGTGTTTGTATACTAGAGGGATCTCTTAAAATGTCCTGTTTTTTCTCACCAAAAGGACTTACAAAGTAGCACCAGCCAGACAGGAAAGGGTTTGGAAAGTGAGGTTACTGACTCAGGAAAAATTACTTTTGCAGATATGATCTTTTTCCCAAATTATGTCTGAAAGAAAAAATAGTCTGGATCGTTCTGCGTGTTTCCACCTTTTCTTCATTGTGGTATTTTTATAAATCAAACCTGTCTTTTGGTGTTCAAGGTTTTTGCAGAGTCCTGTTAGATTTGTATTGGCTAGTTAAATGTTCTTATAATCATAGTCTTATGTGAACCACCCTTGCTTTCTTCTTTTTTAGTTTTCTGTTCTTCTAATGAAAGGCAGTTGGAGCTCTTAGAGGCATCGTGCACTGCACTCTGTGAGCGATAGCAACACCTCTCTAGTGACCCGATGTTAGCAAGACACGGCTGCTAACAGATTGTTTGGTTTTTAGTGTGAGTATTTGTATTTGTTTCTTGTACAAGGTGAACATATAACATTCAGTGCCGTTCAAATAAAAAAATGCTGTTCTATCAGGCTCTGTGAAAGGTTTGTGAAATTGGTGTTTGACTTTGCTGCATATGAGGTTTATCATTACCAATGTGGACTAGGTGGAATTGACATCAGTAGCTAGGTTTCCATCCAATCGGCGATAGATTTCCATGCGAATATTCTAAAATCCACATAAAATATGCGTATTTTCTCACCCAACTGGCTTGTTGCTGATAGAAATCAGTGCGCGATGAGTAGTGCACACAATGTACTTTTTCGCTTATGTTTTCATGTACCGAATAAAAATGTAAAGTTCAATGTGTTTCGCATTTTCAACTCTACCAATATTTTTGTCACAAAAACTGTTGCGTTAAATAGCAAATGTGCATACTCTGGTCTTGGCACATGTGCTCTAGCCCAGGGTTTCCCAAACTCGGTCCTAACGTGTGCCAGGAAAACAATCCCCACCCCAGGCAGGACGGGTCCATGGACTCATCCTGCTTAAGCCAAATCCTGACTCCGTCATCAGCATGACGCAACAGGAACCGGACCGTCGTTATGTCTGTTTGAGGCCCACCTGTTAACTTGCACGATTCTTGCCATTCTCCTTCGACCTCTCTCATCAACGAGCTGTTTTCGCCCACAGGACTGCTGCTGACTGGATGTTTCTTTTTTTGTCGAACCATTCTCGATAAACTCAATGGACACTGTCGTGTGTGTGAAAAGTCCAGGAGGATGGCCATTTTTGATATACTGGATCCGGCGCGCTTGGCACGGACGATCATGCCACACTTAAGTTGCTTATGTCACTCGTTTTGCCCATTCTAACATTCAATCACAATAACGGAATGCCTCCATGCCTGCTTTATATAGCAAACTACAGCCACGTGACTCATTGTCTGAACGAGCGATCAATTTTAGGGAATGGCCGGTGTGTATAACTAACTTATCAATGTAATGACCTTCAGTCGACCCTTTCTGGAATTTGTGGTGTAATGGGTTTACTGGCCAAATGGGGGTGCTAGAAACATACATGTTCCCATAAGAATGAATAGCATTATAATTTAGGCTAGTCTACACTTTGTTATTGTTAAAGGGATGTCAAAGGAAAGCACCATCTAGAACCAGGTGCATCACATTGTAGTCAATTCATACTGAAACATTCAAATGACACCACATCACAGAGTTGACGTTTTATAGAGACTTCATAATTGGACATTCAAAAAGGTTTTCCTTTATTTTTTCCTGTCCATGCCACACACGCTAAAGCGAGGTCAGGCTTTTACCTAAATCCAAACCATCAGTCAGATCTGCAACTATTGCATAAATATAAAGCAACATACAGGTGATGCTCAAAATGTGTATAACTAGATTGTAATACACCATAATAAAAAAAAAGTTACAGCAAGGAAACCCAACAAAAACAACTTTCACTGCTAAAGTATGACCACTCATAATTTTTCAACTTTGGTTTATGTGCAGTCTCTTACAGACCTTAAACTCAATTCAAGATGGGTTCACATATACAAGAAACATACATCAAAGGAAAAAACACAGGTACCATGCATTAAACTTGACAGGCAGAAATAGCAAGACAGAGGGAAAAGATGAGAATATGACAAGAAATGGGTGTGATTCTGGTTTAATATCAACACTGAATGCGTCTTAATCTCTCACTCTCCAAATAAAAACCCACCTACCAACCATCCAAATGAGATACTGAATCACACGAGAACTGTCAACTTTTACAGATGGTTTTCATTTTCCCTCACAGCAAAAAATGTCTCTGTGCAACATAATGTCTTCATCAAGATTTAAATAATAAATGAAAAATACAGAGAATCAAAGATCTCCTCAGCTCAAAAGCTCCCAAACAAATAAATATGTAAAATTAGTTTGGAGATGAAAATAAAAACATTCCATTTCCACAAAAGGAAAAAGGTAAACTAAAGATCCATGTGTATGATCTGTCTCCTAAACCATAGTGACTTTGAACTTCCTTTTCAAAGCTTAATAAATGACCTTTATTCAAGCAGTTATATTCATATAGAAATGTGTCTTTCAATAAATGTGCAGTGCTTAGTATTAAGAATTAAGTTCATATTACACAATCGAGACGGTTTTCTGTTGGGTCCCCTGACTCAAAAGATATGTTGGCTTAGTCACTGCCCATCAAAAAAACAAAAAAACAAGCCAACTCTATATCAACTGGAAAAACAACAAAAATAACAGTAATTTTGGAAGTGTGCTTCGTCAGTGCCCATAATACACAGATATAAAGATGTTTGAAATTGATGCTGGTATATTTCCGTATACTTCTTTTTTAAACAACCACATGCATTTACACTTTTGGATAAAGATTTTACATTTGAAAACCCCAAAAAGAAAATCAATAAAGATAAATAGCATTAGTATACTACAATGCTTTATTTCCCATCATCCCCAGGTCTTTTTGCAGCAGTGGACCGTTTCTTCAGTCAGTCTCTCAGGTAAGTGTGGTGGATCCTCTGCCAGGGTGCGGTGATGCTCAGGATTCCCTCCCCTTTCACAGTTTGTCCGTGTCAGGAAAGGAAGAAAAACTAAAAACTGGAGGGTGAACCCCTGCCCCTGGGGACCCCGCCTACTCCCGTTTCGTCACTCATCATCATCCTCCTCCTCTTCCTCGCCGTCGGAGAGCGAGGCACAGGGGCGGATCTGTCGGTAGCCGTCCAGCCACTTCTCTACCATCTGTGTGACCAGGGGGTGGTTCCGCCGGCGGGAGCTCTTCTGCATGGCCACCAGCACTCCGCCCTCCGTCACGCAGCAGTCCAACCACTCCCTCAGCAGCTTCTCCTGCTGCTCCTCATTCCCCATCTGACTCACATACAGGAAAACCATCAACCATGAGACTACATCTCATACTTTAGCTACCTTTAAAAAAAAGGTAGCTTTAGTCACTTAGCAGATGGTATAATAGAACTACATAATCAACATGAATAGTAGAATCTCAGACTAAATCATTGAAAAGCAGCTAGTCAGGGGGTTCATATACATATTCATGATACCACAGCGGGAGCTCCCTCCTACCTCCTGTGCTGAGAGGAAGTGGATGTGGAGCAACTTTCTCTCACTGTCCACCAGTGGTAGGAAGGTGACGGTGACGTCGTCGTCTGTGTTGAGGTTGGCGCCTGCGCCCCGATTGTCGAAGCCGTCGTTCTCCATAGCCACCAGTGCAGAGAAGTGGCCGCGCGTGTAGCCCAGCGCGATGGGACTCTTCCAACAGAAACTCTGCTCCCACAGCAGGGGCAAGTACACACCTGGTGCGAGAGAGGGAGACAGAGTGAAGGAGGAAGGGAGTAATGTAGAGAGGGAGGGTAAGAAAGAAAGAGAGAAGACCAACCAAATGTCAACAGGCTGATGACCCGACCTATGGAAAGGAACACGCATTGCTCAACAACAGTTCCCCCAAACACAATGGACACTTTCCCTGAGATGATTCAATCAATCAGTCTCCTAACCCACCAGACAGCCTGTGCAAGTGAACGCAATGGTTCACCTTGTGACTACTAACTGAAACCACAAACCACTGTTCGAGCGTCTAAAACGGTTACTATACCTCTCTGTGCAACAGTCTGCCATTGTGTTCTTGAACAGCTTCCTCCTTCCCTCCCTCCATGGACACCCATCAGCCTCTCCTTAACACTAACCGTAGCCTATAGCATTCCTCTATTAGCATGACTTTACCACAGGCAGCCCATCGTTACAGAGAGCTTTCATTATGGCTGCAGACGCTGCACGGGCTCCGCAGGATAATTAAACCCAGACTGTTTTTACTAGGGTTCACGTCCATGAACCCCACCCTCAGCCCTTACTGGGCACCTGCTTTACACTACCACTCCCTCTTCTCCTGATGGCTAACTTATGTTGAGAGATATTCTAAAAGTATATACAGTGTTATCCATTCACCTGCACCACAATGGATTGCTTCATAGTTAGGGAGTGGGGAGGGGTAGGATTATTTTGGCAGAATGGTTTCTCCACTCGTTAGAGTCACATGCACGCTGTATCAGCATTGGAACAATCATGTTGAACAGTTGTAACCCCCTCCTCCCCTTACTAATCAACTTGGAATTAATATATTATGGAAAACAGACGTTCTTCTGTCATGTACATTAGGGAATCGTGTCATACAGTTCTATCTGCAATACTAAGGGCCATGCCACAAGACAGACGGTTTCTAATCAAGTGTTAACTCCATCGAATTTTGCATAAAATTGGGGCTAGTTGGGTACAGATTTTATATATGTCCCAATACCACGTTATCGGATTTATGAACTGATATACAAAACAATTGACCCATCAATCCATTATTTTCAATTTAAACTATTATATACAATTGTTGTTAGACCAAAAAAATGCGCAATGTATGGGGCAATGAACTGTCAGCCCTGTGCAGACTGCAATGAAGAAACAGAATCAATAGATAATCTCTTTTGGTACTGTTCTTATGTGGCTCGCTTTTGGAGGAGTCAGGTCCAGGAGTGGTTGTTGGAAAGGGAAAGGTGAAACCTAGTCAGTTGCACAACTGAACACATTCAACCCGAAACGTGTCTTCCGCATTTAACCCAAGCCCTCTGAATCAGAGAGGGTGTTCAGATGGACCTACAAAACAGTACTGTTAGGAAATATGAAAAACCACAATCAATCAATGGGAAATATGATTATACTCTTAGGAAAAGTATTTCTTTTTTGGGCAATCTTGATAGAAATTGAACAGATGTTCAAGATCCAGTAAAAAAAGAAGGCTGATTTGAAAAAGGAAACAATGAAATGATAATATACACTGGGAAAGATGGGTTAGTCTGTGGACATCTGAGAAGTAGAATTAAGATTAAAGTGATTGGCTAATACACTTGGAATCCAGTACGATTACGAAACACACACACACACACACACACCCAATAGTATGTGGGCACCTGCTTGCCGAACATCTCATTCCAAAATCATGGGCATTAATATAGAGTTGGCTAGAACAGCCTCCACTCTGGGAAGGCTTTCATTGCTGCAAGGACTTGCTTCCATTCAGCCACAAGAGCATTAGTGAGGTCGGCCCCTGGCGTGGTTACATGTGGTTTGCGGTTGTGAGGCTGGTAGGATGTAAAGTCAAATTCTCTATAACGAAGTTGGAGGTGGCATATGGTAGAGAAATGAACATTAAATTCTCTGGCAACAGATCTGCTGGACATCCCTGCAGTCAGCATGCCAATTGCACGCCCCCTCAAAACTTGAGACATCTGTAGCATTGTGCTGTGTGGAAAAAAAAATGCACATTATAGGGTGGCCTTTTATTGTCCCCAGCACAAGGTGCACCTGGGTAATGATCATGCTGTTTAAATCAGCTTTTTGATATTCTACACCTGTCAGGTGTATGGATTATCTTGACAAAGGATAAATTGCTCACTAACAGGGATGTAAACAAATGTGTGCACAAAATGTGTAAGAAATAAGCATTTAATGCGTATGGAACATTCCTGGGATCAGGAAACATGGGACCAACACTACATGTTGCATTTATATTTTTGTTCAGTGTGTGTGTGAGAGATAGAGAAAGATAGATATATATACAGTGGGGAGAACAAGTATTTGATACACTGCCGATTTTGCAGGTTTTCCCACTTACAAAGCATGTAGATGTCTGTAATTTTTATCATAGGTACTCTTCAACTGTGAGTGACGGAAGCTAAAACAAAAATCCAGAAAATCACATTGTATGATTTTTAAGTAATTCATTTGCATTTTATTGCATGACATAAGTATTTTATACATCAGAAAAGCAGAACTTAATATTTGGTACAGAAACCTTTGTTTGCAATTACAGAGATCATACATTTCCTGTAGTTCTTGACCAGGTTTGCACACACTGCAGCAGGGATTTTGGCCCACTCCTCCATACAGACCTTCTCCAGATCCTTCAGGTTTTGGGGCTGTCGCTGGGCAATACAGACTTTCAGCTCCCTCCAAAGATTTTCTATTGGGTTCAGGTTTGGAGACTGGCTAGGCCACTCCAGGACCTTGAGATGCTTCTTACTGAGCCACTCCTTAGTTGCCCTGGCTGTGTGTTTTGGGTCATTGTCATGCTGGAAGACCCAGCCACGACCCATCTTCAATGCTCTTACTGAGGGAAGGAGGTTGTTGGCCAAGATCTCGCGATACATGGCCCCATCCATCCTCCCCTCAATACGGTGCAGTCGTCCTGTCCCCTTTGCAGAAAAGCATCCCCAAAGAATGATGTTTCCACCTCCATGCTTCACGGTTGGGATGGTGTTCTTGGGGTTGTACTCATCCTTCTTCTTCCTCCAAACACGGCGAGTGGAGTTTAGACCAAAAAGCTCTATTTTTGTCTCATCAGACCACATGACCTTCTCCCATTCCTCCTCTTGATCATCCAGATGGTCATTGGTAAACTTCAGACGGGCCTGGACATGCGCTGGCTTGAGCAGGGGGACCTTGCGTGCGCTGCAGGATTTTAATCCATGACGGCGTAGTGTGTTACTAATGGTTTTATTTGAGACTGTGGTCCCAGCTCTCTTCAGGTCATTGACCAGGTCCTGCCGTGTAGTTCTGGGCTGAACCCTCACCTTCCTCATGATCATTGATGCCCCACGAGGTGAGATCTTGCATGGTGCCCCAGACCGAGGGAGATTGACCGTCATCTTGAACTTCTTCCATTTTCTAATAATTGCGCCAACAGTTGTTGCCTTCTCACCAAGCTGCTTGCCTATTGTCCTGTAGCCCATTTTTGTTTTAGATTCAGTCTCTCACAGTTGAAGTGTACCTATGATAAAAATTACAGACCTCTACATGCTTTGTAAGTAGGAAAACCTGCAAAATCGGCAGTGTATCAAATACTTGTTCTCCCCACTGTATGTATGTATGTATGTATGTATGTATGTATGTATGTATGTATGTATGTATGTATGTATGTATGTATGTATGTATGTATGTATGTATGTATGTATGTATGTATGTATGTATGTATGTATGTATGTATGTATGTATGTATGTATGTATGTATGTATGTATGTATGTATGTATGTATGTATGTATGTATGTATGTATGCATGCATCTATCTATGTACAGTTGATGTCGGACGTTTACATACACTTAGGTTGAAGTCATTAAAACTCATTTTTCAACCACTCCACAGAGTTCCTGTTAAGTTAGGACATTTACTTTATGCATGACAAGTAATTCTTCCAACAATTGTTTAACGACATTATTTCACTTATAATTCAATATATCACAATTCCAGCGGGTCAGAAGTTAACATACACTAAGTTGACTGTGCCTTTAAACAGCTTGGAAAATTCCAGAAAATGATGTCATGGCTTTAGAAGCTTCTGATAGGCTAACTGACATCATTTGAGTCAATTGGAGGTGTACCTGTGGATGTATTTCAAGGCCCACCTTCAAACTCAGTGCCTCTTTGCTTGACATTATGGGAAAATCTAAAGAAATCAGCCAAGACCTCCGAATTTTTTTTGTAGACATCCACAAGTCTGGTTCATCCTTGGGAGTAATTTCTAAATGCCTGAAGGTACCACATTCATTTGTACAAACAATAGTACGCAAGTATAAACACCATGGGACCACGCAGCCGTCATACCGCTCAGGAAGGAGACGCGTTCTGTCTTCTAGAGATGAAAGTACTTTGGTGCGAAAAGTGCAAATCAATCCCAGAACAACAGCAAAGGACCTTGTGAAGATGTTGAAGGAAACAGATACAAAAGTATCTATATCCACAGTAAAACAAGTCCTATATCGACATAACCTGAAAGGCCGCTCAGCAAGGAAGAAGCCACTGCTCCAAAACCACAATAAAAAAGGCAGACTATGGTTTGCAACTGCACATGGGGACAAAGATCATACTTTTTGGAGAAATGTCCTCTGGTCTGATGAAACAAAAATAGAACTGTTTGGCCATAATGACCATCGTTATGTTTGGAAGAAAAAGGGAGAGGTTTGCAAGCCGAAGAACACCATCCCAACCGTGATGCACGGGGGTGGCAGCTGATGACTTTCACAAAATAGATGGCATCATGAGGAAGGAAAATGATATTGATATATTGAATAGACAAAGACCACAAGCATACTTCCAAAGTTGTGGCAGAATGGCATAAGGACAACAAAGTCAAGGTATTGGAGTGGCCATCACAAAGCCCTGACCTCAATCCTATAGCATCACAGAGTCACCTCTTCACTGTTGACGTTGAGACTGGTGTTTTGCGGGTACTATTTAATGAAGCTGCCAGTTGAGAACTTGAGGCATCTGTTTCTCAAACTAGACACTAATGTACTTGTCCTCTTGCACAGTTGTGCATCGGGGCCTCCCACTCCTCTTTCTATTCTGGTTAGAGCCAGTTTGCACTGTTCTGTGAAGGGAGTAGTACAGTGTTCAGTTTCTTCAGTTTCTTGGCAATTTCTCGCATGGAATAGCCTTCAATTCTCAGAACAAGAATAGACTGACAAGTTTCAAGAGAAAGGTCTTTGTTTCTTGCCATTTTGAGCCTGTAATCGAACCCACCAATGCTGATGCTCCAGATACTCAACTAGGCTAAAGAAGGCCAGTTTTATTGCTTCTTTTCAGTTTTCAGCTTTGCTAACATAATTGCAAAAGGGTTTTCTAATGATCAATTAGCCTTTTAAAATTATAAACTTGGATTAGCTAACACAACGTGCCATTGGAACACAGGAGTGATGGTTGCTGATAATGGGCCTCTGTAAGCCTATGTAGATATTCCATTTAAAAAAAAGCTACATTAGTCATTTACAACAATAACAATGTCTACACTGTATTTCTGATCAAGTTGATGTTAAACAAGGAAATTTGTAAGTGACCCCAAACTTTTTAACGGTAGTGTACATCAAACGGATGAAAAAAAGCATTTTTAAAATCATCCCAATAGAACACTTTAACCGAGGCCAAAGAAAACCGACATCACCTTACCTTGAAAACGGGTGTACCCAAGTGTTTCACCACGGAAACTTTTGTAATACTTCACTCCATAGACGATGATTGGTCTACGAAGAATGTGTGCAAGAACAAAAATATGAGTCTGCTCCAGGCTGGCTCCAGGCTGCAGAGAGAAACAACACAAAGAGAGAGGCATTTTAAAAACTACCTTTGTGGAGTATAGCTGCAAAATATACTATTAGTATTGGAGGTTTTACTTATTATTAGCTGTTAGTCTAGCCTGAGTGCACGTACAACCAGCAATACTGTAAGCCAGATTCTTAAAATCCCAGTTATTATACACCGAGTATACCAAACATTAAGAACACCTTCCTAATATTGAGTTGAGCAGAATAGCCTCAATTCGTTGGGCCATGGACTCTACAAGGTGTCGAAAACGTTTCACAGGGATGCTGGCCCATGTTAACTCAAATGCTACCCACAGTTGTGTCAAGTTGACTGGATGTCCTTTGGGTGGTGGACCATTCTTGATACACACGAGAAACTGTTGAGCGTGAAAAATCCAGCAGCATTGCAGTTTTTGACACAAACCGGTGCGCCTGGCACATACTACCATACCCCGTTCCAAGGCACTTACTTTTTTGTCTTGCCCATTCCATTCTCAATTGACTCAAAGCTTAAAATTCCTTCTTTAACCTGTCTCCTACCCTTCATCTACACTGATTGAAGTGGATTTAACAAGTGACATCAATAAGTGATTATAGACTGACCATGTGAATCCAGGTGAAAGCTACAGTATATCATGGAAAGAGCAGGTGTTCTTAATTGTTTGTATACTTCGTGTACATTCATGCCTTGATACTATAAACACAATGTGATTCAAGTACTAAAAGAAAACAGACGAATGGCTTAAATGAAATCCAGGAATAATGCGCTCATCCACTCTCATCCACTTTAGGGGCTTTCCTGTATGCTTTCCTATATGGTCAGAGCAGTATGGCATTGCATAATTCATGGGCCGTAATTGCTTAATATTTTGCACGTTACAGTACACTGCTGATCCCAAGTCAAGTCCTTCCACCTAAAAAGCTTTATGTCTGTATGCATAAGGAAATTAGTGTGTGTGTACCTGACTGGCCAGTGAGAGGATGAAAGCCCAGTCTTCCTGCCACTGTTCCTCTCTGAGTGAGAAGTGCAAGCCGAAGCTCTGGGAGTACCACGACTCCCACTCCTTCCAGCGCGTGTAGAACCTACAGACAGAACACACGCGTTAGTGGCCCTGTATAAACTCCCTGTGGAAAAGGTCAAGTCAGTGTTACTCACCAAATGCTTTAAACCCTTTTGTAATGAGAAGGGTCTCCTTTTTCCAAATGATATGATTGATTAACATAAATAAACAAACACATAGCCTTCTCCTCCTATCCCCAGCCAGTTACACGCCCCAGACCCAGGCCTCACCAGTGGGAGCAGTCGTGCAGGCTGTCGTGAAGGGTCTTGCGGAGGACAGAGTCCTTGTCATAGATGCCCCAAGTGGCCTGCAGTACTGAGTCTAACAGGCAGTCCCCGGCCGTGCGGTTCCACAGGGCATACAGCCTGCTGTCCAACCGCGTCCCTAGCTCTATAGACCAGTTGATGATGGGAGACTCCTCCTCCAGCTCTGAGAGAGAGAGAGAGAAAGAGAAAAAAAAAGTGAAAGGGCCATGGGGTCATTTTAAAAGTGAACCACTCTTTGGTTTTAAATGGTGTGCAGGCTTTAGTTCCAGCCCAGCACTAACATCCCTGTTCAATGAATCAAGTCGATGAGCATTTGGATTGCGGACCAGGAGTGTAAAATATATGGAAATAAAGTGATGGCAAGGAGGACACCATCGGGATGCTGGGCTTGCACTATGTATGAAGACAAGGTGCGGATGGAAGGGCCACCTTGATGACAGGTGGTGGCACTGGAAAGGAACCCAGCATGATGATATTTCACTGGAAAGGAACCCAGCATGATGATATTTCACTGGAAAGGAACCCAGCATGATGATGATTTTCAAGGAGGGGATAAAGTGTGATGATAAGTGATACACCTGCCTTCACTGCTTCAACATAGCGGAGAAAGAGACAGCAGAGTATCGAGGTGGCTTTAGTCACCTTGTCTTCCATACACTGGCTTGTTACCCTTGGTGTTCTGCAAACTTTGGGGCGCTAAACAGGTCACAAGACACCCTAGAGAGAGTGAGCAATCAGTGTGGAACCCATTGATGGTGTGTTTGGCCCTGGAGGTAGTAGTCATTCAGTATTGGATCAGGGAAATCCTAAAAGTCAATTAGCCTGATTAGCACAGACGCAAGCAGACACGATAAGGGCAGGCCAACAGACAGGAAGGCAGGCAGGGAACAGACAAGTTAAACAGCAGCCTTCTCATTAAGTAGAGGGTATAGGAAGTTATACAGATGTCAGCCACTGTAGACTATGACAATGGTTTCACGCTCACACACGATTCAGTCAAATAGTGGCATTGTAAGTTACTGAAATTCACATGAAGTCAGTCAATGTTTCACCTTTCTGTACATCTCGGTCCAGCACTTCATCAAACAGTTTCTCTTGAACTGTTGGGGGCAAGTCCTCGATATCTGTAGACAAAAACACACACAGAGAGGCATTCAATGGGATTGAGAGATACACAACACAAGTAAGACATGATACAGTTTCAATAACTTCACAAAAAAGGGCAAGTTAGAGGGGAAGTATTTATTTGACAACAGCGAAATGAAGTTTGGGGCTTGGAGAAGAAAGTGCATCTATCTTGACCTTTTGATCTGCACGCGCCTTAAAAATCAAGCCAGGCTGAAGTGATTAGGGTTTAATGCCCTGGAGGTTTGCAGGAGTCAAAGCTGCACTGTAACAAACTGACATCTCTGCAAGCTACAGACACCACATGACTGTTTTCTACTCAATGCCAAACCATGTTTTGTTGTGTGTAAGTCCTTTTCTTTCCACAATACAGCTATAGGGCTACTTTGTGTGCTTGGAGCCCTTCGCAACAGTAGTGCCTATTCTTCAGCTCAATAAATGAATGCACTGACGTTGTGCAAAAGAACAGCGAGGCTTATATAGTGGCCGGAAGCCAATGCACGATCCCCCAAATACTCTGCATAACGGCTTACCAGTCCTGCAGCTCTCATTTTCAACCACAAAGTAGGCTATTTCTTGAGGAGGAATTCAACTAAAATATTTGTAGACTCAACCTTGCTTACCCTAGCAAAATCTTGGTACATATGAAAATAAAATGTTGCTTTGCAGGGCTACAGACTACCTTTTTCCCCTGGTGGCACTGGTTAAGTTGGTGGCACCAGCCTATGATTTGGTTGCACCAAAACGTTGCCGCTGTGTCACACAATAGAAACAATTTGCAATACATTTTAGAAAGTCATGCACAGTGCTACGGAGATCGCATGATTCAAGATATGTTTTTTCATCTAACATGTCCAAATGGGAAAGCATAATTCAATTTGATGTGCAACCTAAACCAGCGATTGTCATTTTACCCTAAAAATAGTGCTCCAGAATTTCAGATTTATTTTGTTCAAGAGATGAATATGCTTACATTTATTTTGTGTACTAATATCACATATAGCTATTTCATTTGGGGCCAATTCACCATCTGAGGAAGTGGAAACAAAACTCATTAAGTTAAATATAATATGCTGCTAGTTAAAAATGTAATTTATTACTCTAACAGTAAATGTAGCCTTATGTCTAAAAAACATTTCGGCATACTACCCAATGTCTATATGCCTCAAATTGTCGAAGCATGCTTTGTGCGCTCTGTATCTCAAAGCAGTACAAAACGCTCAATATTGAGAGTTGAGAAATGTAAAACCTACAGAGAGTTGAGACCAACTGTTGCTTTTTTGCACAATTGCATATTTTTCTCTTTAGCCCAGTGCTTCCCATGCCCCCCTTTTCTTATTGAGACAGTTAGATGGACTCCAGTAGAGAAACAGGCTTCAGCATACTGTCTGAGATTCAGAGAAATATTAGGCCCTTCTCCAATTCTGTAGCAAGGTTTGTAATACTGCCAGAGTTGCCTTTCAACTCTTAAAATTGAGCGCAATATAACCGTTACCAATTATCACTCGTTTTGTGAGCTCTCACGAGATGCACATATCGTGACTTCTGATGGGTTCTGATTTCTAAACTTGAAATATTGTTAATCATCACTTATCCTATAGACATGAAGAGTGACATAGTCTGGTTTCTACACAAGAGGTTAATGGTTATCTGTAGAAGAAATGTATAGGGTAGGAGGGTCAATGAAGGTTGGGTAGGAGCAAGGGGGCTTTGGAATGTACTGAGTAAAGGAGAGGCAACCACATGATTGCAGACACTGATTTGGGTGAAGAGCTGTGGATTAGTGAGGAATGGAGGGCAGAGGTCAGGTCACGTTAAGGGAAAAGGAACAGTTTATTGCCCACATCACTTAACTTCCTGCCTAGCAGTAAATATGTAATGCTTCCAAAAGTTTGGAATATTACTCATGCAAGGGTTTTTCTTTATTTGCACTATTTTTTACATTGTAGAATAAAAGTATGGCATAACACATATGGAATCATGTAGTAAGAAAAAAAGTTAAATAAATCAAAATATATTTTATATTTGAGATTCTTCAAAGTACCCTTTGCCTTGATGACAGCTTTGCACACTCTTGGCATGCTCTCAACCAGTTTCACCTAGAATGCTTTTCCATCAGTCTTGAAGGATTTCCCACATATGCTGAGCACTTGTTGGCTGCTTTCCCTTCACTGCGGTCCGACTAATCACAAACCATCTAAATTTGGTTGAGGTTGGAACCAAAAATCTCAAATTTGGACAAAAGGACAAATTTCCACCGGTCTAATGTCCATTGCTCGTGTTTCTTGGCCCAAGCAAGTGTCTTCTTCTTATTGGTTTCCTTTAGTAGTGGTTTCTTTGCAGCAATTCGACCATGAAGGCCTGATTCAGACAGTCTCTTCTGAACAGTTGATGTTGAGGATGTTCAGTCTCTTCTGAAGAGGTATTTCAGGGTCTTCCATTCCTGTGGCGGTCCTCATGAAGCTGGTTGAGAGAATGCCATGATTGCGCAAAGCTGTCATCAAAGGAAAGGGTGGCTACTTTAAAGAATCTCAAATATAAAATATTTGTTTGTTTAACACTTAGTTGGTTACTACATAATTCCATATGTGTTATGTCATAGTTTTGATGTCTTCACTTTTATTCAACAATGTAAAACATTTAGAATGAGTAAAATTCCAAACTTGTGGATATATATGTGTGTTGGTAGAAACATGTCTGTACAGCTGTCTGACCCATTGGGCGAATAAACTTGGTTTGAGCTTTAATAGTTGTCCGTCAGTTTGTAAATAACAGGTTGAAAAACTAGAAAAGGATATTCTATTTGGAAAATATAATTTTCTAGATATTTCTTATTCGTGCTTATGAATTTACCATGTTTAAGTTGACTGCACTATTTGATTTGTTCCAAGTTAACTCACAGATTTGAGGGTTTGTTTATTGGGAGAAAGAAGGGGAAGAAATCATGCGGAGCAGCATGCCTAAAATCTGTTAGAAATCGGGAGCTACCAATTATGTTGTGGAGAGCAGCAACTGACAGCTGCAATGTTATGCTTTTAATCTAAATAAAAATACAATCACAACATTTAATTGTGAGTAGAAATCCATCTTATTTCTCACGAGTAGATGTTAGAATTAAGTTGTGTTTGTTCATCTTCCCCGGCCACCCCTCGCGCCCACCCTAGTGGGAGCGACCCACAGTTTGGGAAACACTGCTTTAGCCTAACAATACCCTAAGCTGGTACCAGGGAAAACATTTTACTCAGAGTAGTTGGAAACAACCATAACATCATGCAATTCCCGAACACCAACAAAACATGCATTCTACCATCATATAAGACAAGAAGCTTTAGAGTAGAAGAGCAGCAAAACAATTGATACCACATAACTAAGCCTAAATAAAAAAAGGTACTGTATGATAGGTGAGAGGGAAGATGACCTGCTGGCAGGGTGAAGGTGACCAGGTCAGTGAGGAAGTAGCAGGTGAAGTCTCCCTTGCGCTGGTGCAGGGAGGCAGCCACCTCTCGACGGATCTGCTCCGTCAGCTCAGGGCACACCATGGCTGGGATACATTTAGCTGCCTGCTGGGACACCTTGACACAGAGACAGAGAATGTGACACAGGAATGAGAAAACCATCTCCTACTGCAAACACAAACTAGGGAACATGATACCCAGATGAAACGTTCAGAGTGTTACAGAGAGAAATGTAATGAGTAAAAAATACTAAATTCCCTGATTTGATTTCCTGTTGCATTAGCACAATCCATTTCTATCTGAACATTCTGGAACACTGCACCCTTCTGAGCAGGTCCCAGGTAGACCCTGTCCCTTCCTATTCCTCCTTACGGCACATTCCTGCCTGGAAGGGGGATCACCCCCCCTTACTAACCCTGGGATAAGGGAGCCTACAGTCAATACAACACATCCCACCCACTATATCCTCTCCCAGTAGATCGAGGTGAACAGAGCTCATCTGTGGTATCGTCAAAACATTGATAAATATAAACTAACTAACTCAACCTGGAGATGGAGTGACTACATACCGGACGGTACATTTAATCGAGCAGAACTGGTACAGTAGAATAAAGATAACAGTCTGTGACCCGTATCAATATGCTAATGCATTGGCAGGGCCTGTGTATTGTCCTGACCTCAGTGAGGAGCACGGCCAGCATGTCCTGCCTCTGGAAGCGGATGGCCAGGTGGACCAGGGTGAAGCCGTCGTCGAAGGCCGATGACCGGTTGAGGAGACGCACCTCGTCAGACGTCAGCTGCCTGGCGATGTCCCCCCCTGATGACTTATAGGCCTCTACTGCAGCCAGGTCCCCCTCTACCACACCTGCAGAAAGAGAGAAGGGGGAGGGAAATCAGTGAGCAGGTAAAACAGACAAGTTAGCACACACACACACAAAAAAAACTAAAATGTTGTTAAAAGTGTAAAATACATGAATGCAGTATGTTGGACAAGGTGGAAATTCTTATTTAGTTTACCAAGGCCATACCTTGCCAAAACCATACAGTTGAAGTCAGAAGTTTACATACACTTAGGTTTAAGTCATTAAAACTCATTTTTCAACCACTCCACAGATTTCATGTTAACAAACTATAGTTTTGGCAAGTCGGTCAGGACATCTACTTGGTGCATGACAAGTAATTCTTCCAACAATTGTTTACAAACAGATTATTTCACTTATTATTAAGTTGACTGTGACTTTAAAACAGCTTGGAAAATTGCAGAAAATTATGTCATGGCTTTAGAAGCTTCTGATAGGCTAATTGACATCATCTGAGTCAATTGGAGGTGTACCTGTGGATGTATTTCAAGGCCTACCTTCAAACTCAGTGCCTCTTTGCTCGACATCATGGGAAAATCTAAAGAAATCAACCAAGACCTCAGAAAAAATATTGTAGACCTCTGGTTCATCCTTGGGAGCAATTTCCAAATACCTGAAGGTACCACGTTCATCTGTACAAACAATGGGACCACGCAGCCGTCACACCGCTCAGGAAGGAGACGCGTTCTGTCTCCTAGAGATTAACGTACTTTGGTGCGAAAAGTTCAAAACAATCCCAGAACAACAGCAAAGGACCTTGTGAAGATGCTGGAGGAAACGGGTACAAAAGTATCTATATCCACAGTAAAACGAGTCCTATATCGACTACAGTTTGCAACTGCAAAGATCGTACTTTTTGAAGAAATGTCCTCTGGTCGGATGAAACAAAAATAGAAATGTTTGGCCATAATGACCATCGTTATGTTTGGAGGAAAAAGGGAGAGTCTTGCAAGCCGAAGAACACCATCTAAATCGTGAAGCACAGGGGTGGCAGCATCATGTTGTGGGGGTGCTTTGCTGCAGGAGGGACTGGTTCACTTCACAAAATAGATGGCATCATGAGGAAGGAAAATTATGTGGAAATATTGAAGCAACATCAAGACATCAGTCAGGAGGTTAAAGCTTAGTCACAAATGGGTCTTCCAAATTGACAATGACCCCAAGCATACTTCCAAAGTTGTGGCAAAATGGCTTAAGGACAAAGTCAAGGTATTGGAGTGGCCATCACAAAGCACTACCCTCAATCCTATAGAACATTTGTGGACAGAACTGAAAAAGTGTGTGCGAGCAAGGAGGCTTAGAAACCTGACTCAGTTACACCAGTTCTGTCAAGAGGAATGGGCCAAAATTCACCCAACTTATTGTGGGAAGCTTGAGGAAGGCTACCCGAAACTTAACACCCAAGTTAAACAATTTAAAAAGGCAACGCTACTAAATACTAATTGAGTATGTAAACTGACCCACTGGGAATGTGATGAAAGAAATAAAATCTGAAATAAATCACTCTACTATTACATTTCACATTCTTAAAATAAAAGTGGTGAACCTAACTGACCTAAGACTGGGAATTTTTACTAGGATTAAATGTCAGGAATTGTGAAAAACTGAGTTTAAATGTATTTGTATGTAAACTTCTGACTTCCAACTGTAGGTACCAGGGTAGTTTTAATACTACAAATGTTTTTATTTATTTAAATAGGCAAGTGAGTTAAGAACAAATTCTTATTTACAATGACTGCCTACCCCAGACAACGCTGGGCCAATTGTGCGCCGCCCTATGGGACTCCCAATCACAGCCGGATGTGATACAGCCAGTACTACAGTACTGAAACAAAACCATCACTTGAAACAGAAAAAACAACACTACAATGTACAGGGGGTAGATCAATGTAGAGAACATTTTCAGTTCTACTACCAGCCTCCCATCATTTCTGTTCTGATATCTGGAATACCCATGTAGCGGTCTCTGGTGCATTACACAACATTACTGCCTGGCTAACCATTGTTCTACACTCAAAAAGGGCCACACACAATGCTTTGCAGCATAATCAGTGTGTGTGTGTGTGTGTGTGTGCGATCGTGCGTGCATGCGTTTTTCAGCTGCAGTAAAAAGTAGAAATATGGAGAAAGGAACAAAGAGAAAAAGTGAGTAGGAAGAGAGAGAGAGAGAGTGGGAGGACAAACCGTGCCGATCGGAGCTTGTCAACAAGTAGTGAAGAGAGAGGGATCGAGGGCTCAGATAGACAGGATCACAACCACTTCTCACAGCAGTCCATTAGTTTGGGTGTGCCTGCCTGCAGTCAAGAGTAGCACTCACACACCCTTTACCACATATACACAAAACATCAAAGGAAATGGATACAAAAGAGTTGCTCTATACTAGGAAGGGTGGAGAACGTTGACAAATACTGAAGACAGAAAATGAATGAACGTGCTCATTTTCCCCACAGAAAATGGGGAAAAGGGCCTATTTAATCAATTTACATCAATAAATGGTTTAAATTAGTATCAGCGATCAAGGTAGAACCAGGTGCAGATCAGTAGGCCTACACTACAGAGAACACTCCTACAATATTGTCATGACCACCACATTAAAAAGGGGCAATGAAGAGATGCTGCATCCAATTTTGGACTTTGATATGTACCCATTCATTCTCGAAGAATATAAATTATAAATGCCTCATGAGCTTAGTTCAACTGTTGTTCCCCATCAGAACCCAAAATATACCCTTGTTTTCCACCAATGTTTGTAAACAAAGTAAATGTAAACAAACACTATATATCCTCAAAACTAGTGACGTGGGGGAGCGGAGGTCGCTACAGTCACATATCACACTATTATTTTTGGACCATATCGATATACGACTCAAAGTATCGATTTGTAAAATATATAAATATATTTATTTGCTACTGTAGTTAGCGTTAGCTAGTGCTAGAGAGATGTACCTACGCCAAACTGGTAGGCTATTTTATATTCGATATCCTGTATTACATTTTCTTTTTTTTAAAAAGGTGAACCAACATGTTTTCAGCTATTTTATTTGTTGAAACAGGGATCCCTTAACTTTTTACCGAAACTGGGGCAGGGCGAATTGCTTTGTTATGGTTTCTACTGCTGATTGCCGCTTAAAAAAAAAAAACCCACACCAGTAGAAATCCACTTTTCTGACTAATGGAGAAAGTTCACTCAGGCCTTTTAAAACATAAAAAAAATGTAAATTCAGTTTTGTCCACACAGATAATTTGCGGCGTGCATCATGAGGAATATCATTGTAGCCTATCCTTTCACTTCCCCTAGCTGTGAGAACCATGCTATACATATTATTTCTATGGCGGATTCACGGCCACAATTTATGGAAGATGCCAAAACTTGAGATAAAGTCAAAAATATTGGTTTCCCCGATCCATCTGTGGCGAAGTTGTCCCTACATGCTTATGACAAATCCAGCTCCAGTACCAACCATAGCCTAGCTGGCTAATCGTTTCAATAAGGTGTTGCAACAGATAATATTAGTTAGCTAGATAAGGTTAGCATTCTAGCTAGCTACACTGATCCCCGGTTAATTTCTAATGACATTGACAGCCAAGGTGTACCAACAACATATAGCATTAACTAGCTAGATAAAGTTAGCATCCTAGCTAGCTACACTGACAGCCATCAGTGCACTACTTGTTGTCATTTCTCCACTCCAGGTGGAAATCACCCACAACGTTCCCACCCCCAATTCATGAATACGTATTAGCAGCCTGCGTCATTCTTCCGAGGTGGAACATTTAAGGCCAATTTCTGCTATAGGACAGGAATCACTTTGAAATAGGGGCAGCATTGCTTTCTGGTGGGGGCCTTCAACGTGTTATGTATGCAAATATGTAGTTTACAATTTCACCTGTCACATAGCATATAGACTTAAAACGTTCCTTTATTTTCTCCAGTTCTCTCCTTATTTTCTCTCCGGTTGACAGAGTCAGAGACACATATGAGGAAACCAATTGATTTAATTTCTCCTTACAGTAACCGAAATCAATTGAATATAAACTAAAGGCTGGCTGTAAGCCTTCATAAATAGTGGAGTCAGTGTGATTGTTCCCAGGGCAGCAGAAAGCCAGGGCCCTCAATGGCCTGTCAAGAAGAAGTGCAGACAGAGGCCCAGATGAACAGTCAGCATCAGCAACAGGCCTGTGTGTTATTGTAGTTCCCAATTGTTTTGACAGATTCCAACTGGCAGCGTCGGCACTACTTCACAGGTCATCAGCCACAACAGTAGCCTGTGACAACTAGTGACACATAACAGGCTAGCACTTCAGCGTAGAGATGGCAACATGCCAGCTACAGCACACGTTGCGCTTGTTTACGACTTCTTTTCACAGTAGCTTCATGGCTAAATTACTGATAGTATGCATGATATAGCCTGGGGTAGGTCGAGTGCGATTCAGGGCTAGGAAAAAGAGATTTGATCTATAGCTGACTGCATACAGTAACTATGGCACAACTAAACCGAGATTTAGGTCAATAGGGAAGCTAATATCTGCAGGGTTTCAGCAGATGTAAGGAGAAGTCTCCTTGTGCATCTTCACTTGCTTAGTGCTGAATAGGCTAATCAAAATAAGATGTCAACATAGAAAAGGCCTTACATATAGCCTAGATAGATTATCTTCCAAACAGATACTTTGAGCACATGAAAGTCTTCACATAATGTAATGTTTTGAAAAAGTTGGGATTATCAAAAGGTTCTTCCTGTGAAAATGATTCCTGTTCAATCATATCATAATAATCTCAAACTAGATCACATTTCAGGTTGTGTTGCAGCCAAATCATGTAGCCTAGTTGATGTGCTAGCTAAGCCCAGGGGTATTCAACACCAGTCCTTGAGGGCTGAAGTGTCTTGATGGGTTTTTTCTTCTTTGTTCAATTGATCTACCCACTCAAACAAGACTACTATTGTAGCCTCTGTGCATTCACTTCTTTTATTGATTCATTTAGGTGTCAAACAGACAAGCAGACACATCCATATGTAAAACAGAAACTGGCAGACACACACAAACACACAGGTTGACAGAGAAACCCTCCTTAGGCTTAAGGACCACTTGCAGCCAGCATGATTTTTTTCAGGCAATGAAAGAGCCTCTGGTAAAATATGAAAATAATATCTAATAAACCTGCTGTGGCACAAGCCAGTTGGCCATAAAGCAGACAAGCATTCCCTCAGTCAAGCAGACTGCCCTTAAAACAAATGGGTATCTTGTCTTTCAGTGAGCACACGTCCTCAAATCGCTAGCTTTTGGAGAGTACAGGCAACATGACAAACTACTCGTGGATATGCAATTTTTATACAGGGTACTTCCCACAATGCATTGTTAATGCCACCATGTTACAGATTTAGCTTTGTTTTAAATAAACATTTAAAAGGCCTAGCCTGCATAACTATACAACAGATTTTACTGAGGAAAGTGGCACTGGCAGTGTCCAATAAGGTTCATTGTGAAAAATACTACCTGTAAACTAATGTAGGCTTGTTTATAATTCATTACGTCCACCTTGTTTAAACAACTAAACATGTATACAAATTACATGTAACACTACACCAGTAGAGCTTACGTAACAGGGCTCCGGTTGTGCGTAAAGCAGGCTGAAGGTCATCTTTGACGTGAACGCCTGTTTATTTTTGACTTGTGCACCAGTCAGATATTTTAAGTGCAGGGCCTGCGGGCTGCTAGGCTGTCTAGCTCCGCACGCTGTGGCCACTGTTTACCAGCTCCTGGGACTGAAAGACAGTGTGTGTGCGTGTGTGTGTGTGTTGACAGTGAGGGTTCCCCTGCAGTACACATAGGACACGCTGGCCTCCCCTTCACAGTAATAAGTGGGGTCCCCTTGGACACTGGGGAGAATACTTTGCAATGGTGAGTCCTTTGTAACCAGCGGACAAAGATTCAAGGGAAACCCTCTGATAGGGAGAGCAGAGTATGCTCTTCACTCATCACACAGACTACCTAGAAGACTGTGCCTGACAAGAGGATGGGGGATAGATATAGTGGTCTCGCACATGCTGTTCAGTCTAGCAAACTAGAATATCTGTCAGGGGGGAGGATGGGAACCTTTAGCCTCTGGTCGAGTTCCTGCCCGACTACACTGCATTGCATCAACCAATGGTTGTGTGCCATGTCAGACTGTAGTCAGGAACCAGATTTCTATATCATGTGGATAGCTGTTATGGTAAATACATTTCCAGGCATTGTAAAATATGGTATATGCGTATGCACTGTATTCGGACAGGAACTCAACATCTGGCTCCAGTCATCACAGCACAGCAGTTCCTAACTGTTCATCCATCAACTCACTCAGTTTGCACAGGCTGCTGCCTCTCCTCTCACAGCGTGAGCAGGGAAGCCGTTAACTCGCTGGATAAAATGTATAATATAACACTTACTGCTATACAAGACTTGCAGCCTTAATTGTCAGTGGCAACAGAGATATGATTTTTTTCCCACCCAAGATAAAGAACTCCCATTTCACAACAGAAGTACCTAAATACAGGGGAGGTATTTCTCAACCATAATGAGCATCTTGTTCTCCACAGCAGGCAATAGAGAAATAACATGGTTGGGAGAGAACCTTCATTTCTTTGCCTCCACTCACACACAGACTCACCTGCACAGGCATTGAGAAACAACCAGTCAGTCCTCCTCATCCTGTTCTTTATCTGTTTGAGCCTTTTAAAGTCCACCTGCTGCTCCTCTATGCTTCCCACTCCGGCTCCCGAAGCCAGTTCAATCCTCTGAAAGTCCATTTTAACCTCCGCATCCCGCTTGGAGGTGGGTGGGGACCTCCTCTGGCCACCGCTGCACCCCACTACTCCAACACCCCCTCCCACACCTACATCCCCCCTCCTGTTGTCTCTGTCCTGCTCGTTGAGTATGGAGGCTGGTAGGCTCTCTGGCTCGGAGGCCAGTTTGATGGGTTCTGCCAGGTTATTGGGCCTGGGGTGGTCACACACCACACATTTGCACGTCTTGGGCCAGTTTGCATAAGTGCAGGCAGCGCAGGTCCAGTGCTGGGCGCGGGTGTTGAGGCGGTTGCGGTCGTTATACTCCTCGCAGGGGTCGGTAGGGGTGGAGGGGGGTGCAGGCTGGCATCCTGAGCCTGAGGTCTGAGGTGACTCAGTGGGGCTGCTTGGCTGCTGTGCCAGTCCGTGGTGGCGCTGCTCCTGCTGATGTCGCTGGCACAGACACTGGGTGCAGCGGATGGCACGGGGCCAGTTTAGGTAGGTGCAAATGTGGCAGGACCACTTGCTGGAGGGGGTCTCGGGGGCGTCTGCAATGCGGACACGGGGACGGGCGCTGGAGTCCGGGCAGATTAGGAGGCTGGAGCCTCCCTTGGGCGGGCTGTGGCTCAGACTCAGGCTCGGGGGTTCCCACTGGCGGCTCGTGTCCAGGCCGGGGCTGCTCCGGAAGGGCTCCTCAGTGATGATGGCGCCCCCGCTGGGCCTCTGGGCGCGGCACATGGTGCACTTGATGGCCGAGGGCCAGTTCTCAAACGTGCAGTATTCACAGGCCCACTTGGTGCCCAGCTCGGTCATCGTCGCTCCACCGCTGGGAGAGGCTGCTGCTGGGAGGGCCTCAGCTCAACTGAAGGAGATCACACAGGGAAGCAGGAAGCTAGGGCAACAACAGAAACACAGGACATGTTGAGGAGGAGCCATACTGGTCTTTGATGCATCATGCAGAGACACACAGAATTAAGATCACAGATTAACCAAACACATTTAGACATTAAATTAAGAAAGGAAATGAAAAAACAAGAACGTAATTAGTTAGGCTAGCTAAGCCTAGTCTATTGTTAACAGAGCTGATATTAGAGACCTCTTTTAGACACAAAAACAAACAAACACTTGTGGGTCATTGTTGAACACTGTCAAACAGGATGAGTAGGACATGAAAAATAGCCTTGGCATTCATATCAATCCTGCTCAAACAGCTACAATAATGTGTGCTCTTGACCCAGTACTAATTCTCAGTGCGGTTAATCAAAGCCTGAGGCTCAGTGCAGCTGAACTCACTGAGCAAGGTGCCAAGAGCAGCAGGCCGCAACCCAATCTTCTGCCTCCATGACTCTTAAAACTGACACCGTAAACACATCCAGAGCAAACGTTCCAGACAACAGTGCTGTGTTACCTGGCAGATGAAACCAAACACCAGGCAACACTCAAACTCGTACCAATAATGCCCCTTAATGCAGTTGAGAAGTTTCCCCCCAAAGTTCTGATCCAGCTCTGTAAGTTTTTTTATTTGGGTAAACTAAAGGTTTTCATTTGGGGTGTGATAGGTTGGTCCCAGATGGTCCCAAAACAGTCTACTCTGCACTCCCTCAGTTAAGTATTTAGATGTTTTAAATATTCCTCGACATAAACTAACACCATGCAATGTGCATATTAGAGGAATGTTTGCAATTACTCACAAGCAATTTAGACAGATAACCTTAGCTATTATCACAACAAAATACTACTCCCTGAGACTTGTTGCAGCACACATTTCAAAAGGGTGCAAAACTAGGTTTAGGACTACATTTGAAACCACCACAGTCATACAGCCTGGCTTGGTACCTGATTGGTTTAAAATAACTCAATGCATTGAGTCTACTTAACCATTTAAAAATGATCAACGTAACAAGACAACTAACTACCTAGCTAGTTTTACTACTGCATATTGCGTTGGGCGTGTCAAATAAAACGTCAAATGATTGCTACTTTGTAACTACTAACTAGCGACAATGGTAACTAACTAGTGTCTGCCTAATAGTAATGAATCTAGCAAAACATTAAATAATGTATACATGTATCAGCGGAAATGACGTTATAATCTCTCTACGTCAATGTACCATATTACTAGTAACGTTAGTTAATTAGTTAGGTAGCCCAGGTCAGGGGAGAGTGTGGTCATTACGATATGGGTCATTTAGCTAGTTAGCAATCTGCCATCTGTTAGTTAGCTAGTTAACTACCTTTCCACCGCTACCTCAGTTAACTAACTACTGTACCTAGAAATGTAGTTAACTAACCAGTACAGTTAGCCATTTACTTTCAATGTAACGTACTAACACACAAATTAGTACTACAGCATACGACTCTATAAGTGGGTCACTAACTATGTTCTGTGAAATTCAACACATTCTTGAAAGACAAGATTCCTCAACACACTATGTTGTGCCCATTAGCTTCGCTATCTAGAGGCTACAGTATTTGTTTTGACAAGTCACATTCTAGTTAGTTAACAGTAGCCAACTAACGTTAGTAAATATTACAATAATCTAGATAACGTTACCTATTCAATGTATGATGGATTGATGTAAAGGTAACGTTATTGGTTAGATAACTGATGTTCCGTTTATAAACAATATCTCATACAAAAGAGGTGACAAAACTGTGACATCCTAGATAACATTTTGAACATGGGCGTCTGCTTACCTTTTCCTGTGTTTACACTCCTCTTCCAAGCGCAACCAACCCGTTCTCGAGCTTTCCCAACGAAACCCAATCCGTATGTTCCGAAGTCGAGCTTTTATTTGGTCAGAAGCCGCATATTTACGTTTCCGTGCTCCATTTGTGCGGAGCTTCGAGACTTGTGCAATTGCACAACAACCCCCCCTCCCCCGTCCCTTTGCCGTATCTTCGGAGCTTGCCTTTAAATCATTGTAATCCCCATTTCCAACAACCGTGCTGTTGGTATTTAATGGCGGCGTAGGGGAAGCTGGAAAATACTAAAAAAATACACTCCAGCGAGAAGCAGGAGGATTTACCACCTGGATCCAACAGCCAAGCTGATTGGACAGTTTTCTGTATTCCTCCTGCTGGCCTATGAGATACGTCGTCTTTCGTTGCCAATAGTTAAAAAGCTTTATCACCGCAGTCTCCAATGTCAAAAGAATATTAACTGTCATTCATTTTCACCGTTTTAGCTCAAATTATGAACAACGGACTATTACATTACACCCTATTCCAAGAGCCACCATGGCGTTTGTTTCATGTCTGTATCTCAGCTGTATACCTTTAAGGGACATTAGGATGATGTCATTTTTTGGGAAAAAATTATACTGCAGCAGTCTGCAGTAAAGGACAGCTTGTGGTTGTGGTTATTGTAAAAGTAATCGATGGAAGTTCTAGAGCACTATCAACATAGCATTCACGACTATTTTGCCAACGGCAGACAGTGACCATGCTTTAAACATATTTGAAGCATTAGCATATGCAAAACAATAAATACATCTGTCAAATTTTGCATTGATCATGCGAGTTTATTTACATGAACGTCCCACCCACTTCCCAATTACGTCACATAAGAAGACCACTCTGTGCTTGTTCACCGGCGCTGGGCCAGGGTTCTCTGGCACTATGCAGATTAGAGATAGGAAATTGTCTTGAACAACTTGAACTGACTTCAAAAAAGTTGTATAGCAATAAACACCATATGGATAAAATATAATTTCTCTTATGATTTCCTTAAAAAAAACATGCAATCTCTTTACTTTTTTCGTCAAATTAATAATATTAGCATTATTATTTTGTACATTTAAGCAGTGCTTGACCTGGGCAGGAGTCTACCGGAGCTGAGTACAAGCACCTCAAATGGCTACTACTTGAGCTCCTGTTCCTCTTATAGAATATTAGCTCATAGGTATTGTGCAGCACCTGCACCTAAATATAAACAGTACTGGCACTGTGTGCTCGATTTTATACACCTATACATAGCAGAATACACTAATTTAAAGGGGTATCCACATACATTTCTATATATAGTGTAGCGTAGGATATACATTTTACAATACATTGTTGTCCATTGAGTTGGAACGATTGACATGGTACAGTGTTGTAAAAGTAACAGGACTTTGTAAATAAGAATTTGTTCTTAACTGACTTGCCTAGTTAAATAAAGGTTCAATTTTTTTTTTAATGGTGAAGAAACAATTTAGTGTATGACAAATACTAATTATGAGATTAAATGGCATGGCAATATATATACGATTTTATTTGGTTAACAAAACAGGCATGATATTAAAGTAGGAGCTAGGAAGTTATATCAAAGGTTTTTGTCTTTTCAAAGAGAAAATGGATTTACTTGCAGGTGTCCAAATTCGAATGACTCCTAAGAGCTAGTCGCGAAGCAGCCATTTTGGTCGGCGCTCAGTGACTCCACTGAGGAATCTATTTCAATAAACATATCACCTCCTCTTTTCTCAATCCCACCTGAAGTCTTATCCCACCATCTCATAGAATTTGATATTAAACGGCCTATAAAAGTCTCCGAGCTACTCGATGACTTCCCGGTCTATCTGCACATGAGTTCTACCCTTGGATTTGCCCAGGTAGCGGGGCTGGTTGCTGCTCTTGTTTCTTCAGGCAAGGGAAGCCTTTTTGTTCGGTTGAAGTGCTTGTCTGTGAAGATGCGTTTGAGACCCAAGTAGTCCTGGACGCGGCCCAGCTCCCCCGCCGGGTCCGTGATCAGCCGCTCGCCGCTCACAAAGTGGACCTGGGGAGAGATGAAATTACTGCAGCCAGTTCTCTAGGTGGAGGATCTACATCCCTATACGGCTAGAATTCAATGTGTCTACCAGAACCTGGCTCCGGAAGGCCAGCTCCTCGAAGGTGGGAATGTCCGGCTTCTGTGTGTAGTCTGAGATGGCCCTGGTGACTGGGTTAAGCACCACCCAAGTCAGCTTGGTGTTGGGGGACATACTGGTGATGTGTCTGGGAGTTTCAAAAAAATAAATAAAAAAATAAACTGTACCAGCACCCAAAACGAATACTGGCACTTATTTCAGTCCAAGCCAAGTGAGAGATGTGAATTGTTAACATTTGGTCTTTCTGTCCAACCCCTGGCCATAAAGAGAGAACAAATGACTCTGCAAACCAAATAAGCATGTTTATTTTATTACACCTCACTTAAGAACCATGTTCTCTGTGAGAGAACAGTAACCAAAAGAGCTTGGCCTATTCCTGTCCCGCCTGTCATACAAACATGTTCAGACATCAGGGATGTGATGGGACACAGGGAGAAGTTGCAGGCTCTCAGGGGCCACTTCCAGCTAGGGGCCAACCTGTGTTAAGAGTACTTTCACTCTCCTCTCCTGCCAGCCACTTCCATCCTGACTGAGATGCTAATAAATAAGTGCTGTTTAAATGCTACAACCTCCTATATCCTGTACAGTGTACATTCATTATTTATTACTTGTTCTTAACTCCCATTGTTTATTCCAGTGCGCCACTCCTTTCTCAATTTTGTCATTATAAATCGTTTGTGTTACTTTGTTTTTCAGTGATTAATATGTAAAAACAAAAATTTGAGTGCCAGTCCACCAAGCTATGAGTTGACATTATACAGTATGGCTCAGTGATGAAGGAAAGCTAGTTGACCCTAAGGCAGAAAGTGCAACATTAAATAAATACAACTTGGGCTGTACATGAGAAAATCTGGCTACAGTAACGAGTAAAGCTCTTCCCTACATACCTTCTGGACAATTTGTAGACTACTGCTTACACATTATCATGCTAAATGTCCTTCAGTTCCCAGTGGTTAAATCCATCTATAGAGAATTTAGCTGTGTCATATCTGCCTAGAACGTGCAAGGTCCCCTACATTCTTTCAAGTCACTCAACTTCCCCTTGTCACTAGCTAAAAAGGTCATTGGTCCATCTCTAAATGTGTCACTCATGCATCACTTTGGGCTTGACTCACAAGCTGACCTCTCCATCTGTGTATGGGGTTTCTTCTAACTATGATGTAATTCCAGTTCCAAACAGCAGCATTGGGATTGTTTTAAGGGTCAAAGAAGCAAGCCTACTGCAAAGTTGGTTTCTAACAGTACCGATCCAAAGTGACAAACAACCAAATATGAAACAAATGAGATGTGGGGAAAAGCAGGGCACAAAAGGACTTTCTAAATATATACAAGGCTTGGAAAACACTGCAACCTTTCTTCCTTCCAGTCGCTTGCATTATGTGTGTAGTTACGAGCCGGTGTAACTGTCAAAATGGAAGGCACTGGACTCTGAATTGAGGTCATTTTTGTCACATTATCAAGGTCCATACACATTTAGACCAATCAGCTTTGAGAGTGTGAGGTCTATTGGTGTTGACAAGACAGGCAGGAGATGTCTTGTTCCAAGGCTGTAACGTATAGAGACACACTACAGGGGGGAAACTGATCCATCAGAATTACCTTGGGAGAAGACATTCTAGTCAGTTTCAGAACTCGGCCGTAATGGAGACAACCAACAGTGCAAGGACATAAGGTGAAAGAAACACAGGTTTAAGTAGATGCACAGTTTCTTGTTGAGTGGTAGCTCTGATGCAGCTGCGTTGTCTGGTTAGTAAAGCTAGAGTACATTGTGTTTTCTCCCTGTCAACCCCATTCAATGCACAAAAGCTGAGCTAGCTCTGCTTAGGTGGTCAAAGTGTACTACTCAAGTGGAACTGCATTGGTAAAGCACAATAACGAAATCAGTTAAATGTGTTATGTGCAGCAAAGCGCATACATTTTCAGTGTTATTTAAGAAAAATTACATTGAGTGACATTAAATTAGGGATACTGCGAGAATCCGTTTTTTTATACTCACCCATAGTCAGATGAACTTGTGGATACCCTTTTTCATATGCTAGTGTACCTGTAGACTTCTAGTCATTGCGCTAAAGCTAGTTAGCATTAGTTCGTAAAAATATAACTTCCTTCATACTGCTGGAAGACATAAAAATGGTCTCCACGAGTTCCTCTGACTCTGGGTAATAGCTGTTTTTTTGTCCTAAAAATAATACAAGCACCCAAATAGGAGTGGCAAAGTAAAGCTGATCAAAATCTCAATTCTAAATAGGCAACCGCATGATTCATAAAATACATTGATTGTTAAAGGAAATTAAATCCTAATAACGACAGCTCAAAGTAGAGTATCAGAACTGTGCAGACTAATTAAATTAGAGCTTACATATACATATATATACTCCTTCTTTGTAATAAGCAACAAAAAAATGAAAGAAAAACAATCACTCACCTGTCTTACTAAAAAGAAAAGTTTCAAGGCCTCAGAACATTTTCCCTTCGCTTGTCTTAAATAAAAAAAAATAGTGCAAGAGGTAATGGTACAATTGGATGCTCAAAGTTGATGATGCAGATGCGACGCAGCATGATCCAGGACGGGCGGAGTGGGTCTATCCGTACGGAGAGTTCGGACAAACCGGTTGGCGTTTATTCCGTTATAACGTCCTCAGTCCCTATATCAAACACATCCACTGGAGAGAGCCAGGCTCCAACTGACTAGCTTTTCCACGCCAGAAAGAAAAGTATAGCCCATGAAGCATGACATTATCCCCCAGAATGGAGATCAAACTAAAAACGAACAGAAATACACAGTGGAATATACCACCATGCCTTTTATTTTCAGGGCTGGTACTTCCTCTGTAATGTAGAAGACTACTATATTTGATTGGTTGGGATGCCATCCTCTCCCAGTGTCTCAGTTAATTGTCCCCCCATGGCTGGTGTCTACGAAGTCTGTGAGCCACGGACTGAGGCATCGCCTTCTGGACTGAGGGCGGCTGGGCGGCCCTGCGCCAACACACTGGCAGTAACCGGGGGCAACTGTGCCAACTCGCTCACAAGGTTCTCGTACTCACTGCTGTCATCATCCTCCTCCTCATCATCATCATCCTCTTGCCCTGCAGCCTGTCTGTCTAGGGAGTCAGAGCTGGATCCGTCCCCGTTCCCCAGGTAGGGCGTACTGGAGCTAGGAGCAGGGCTGGGGCCTGCATTGAGGCCCAGACCCAGAGGACTGGGACAAGAGTGGCCTGCGGAGCCCACAGCCTGGGGACGGGGAAGCAGCGCAGCACTGGTAGGGGAGGACGAGGAGGGGAGGAGCGAGTCGTCCTGCAAGGACATGAGGTCTGCATAAGAAGGGGGGTTTGCAGAGGGACCTGGCCGCTCGGGGGTGGGGAAGACCACCCTGGACAGGAGGGAGGTCTCCGGGGGCTTAGAGTTCTCCTCAGGAGTAGGACGTGGTTCAGGGTTCTGCGCCTCCTGGAGTCCTAATGTACAGGAATAGGCAACCAGGCTAAGATTTAACGGGTTCAATAAGAAACTAAAAACAATCTGGTTTGTTTATGCTTTTTCCCCCAGAATCTTAAAGAAAGAAAATGTATTTGCTTAATACCACGTAAAACACCTCCCCAAATATGGTTACAGGGAGAGGATTGTTGACACAATCAATTTCATGAGAGAATGAGATGGTCAGAGCAGTCAAATTCAAACCCAATTAAGTTACATACTTGTCTCTGCCTCTGCGGATTTTCGTTTCCTGAGAGCAATTTGCTGTTTGAGTTTGTTCACCTCCTCGTGGACTTTCTCTTTCACGCGTTCACTCTGCTCAACCTCTCCACACACAGCCTGAAAAAGCAATCAAGAATCATATTACTATTTATCTATACTGAACAAAAATATAAATGCAACATACAACAATTTCAAAGACTTTGCTGAGTTACAGTTCATATTAGGAAATCAGTCAGTTAAAATAAATTCTTTAGGCCTTAATCTATGGATTTCACATGACTGGGCAGGTGCTCAGCTAAACGTGGGCCTGGGAGGACCCACTTGGGAGCCAGGCCGACCTACTGGGGAGCTAGCACCCAGCCAACCAGAATTAATTTTTCCCCACAAAAGGGCTTTATTACAGACAGAAATACTCCTCGCACCCCCCTCCCCTCTGGCAACAGCTCTGGAGGACATTCCTGCAGTCAGCATGCCAATTACACGCTCCCTCAAAACTAGAGACATCTGTGGCATTGTGTTGTGTAACAAAACTGCACATTTTAGGGTGGCCTTTTGTTGTCCCCAGCACAAGGTGCACCTGTGTAATGCTCATGCTGTAATCAGCTTCTTGATATGCCACACCTGTCAGGTGGATGGATTACATTGACAAAGTATAAAATGCTCACTAACAAAGATCTAAACAAATTTGTGCACATACTTTGAGAGAAATAAGCTTTTTGTGCGTATAAAAACTTGTGAAACAATCAGCACTGGATGCGTTTATATTTGTATAAATTTGCTAAAATGTCTAAAAACCTGTTTTTCGCTTTGTCATTATGTGTGTAGATTAATGAGGAAATGTTTTTATTTAATCAATTTTAGAATAACGCTGTAACGTAACAAAATGTGGAAAAAGTCAAGGGGTCTGAATACTTTCCGAATGCACTGTAGCTATGGTATCAACCAAAACACCACATTGCTGTTTATCCAAGTATAGTATGTGACTTGAAAGGTATGAATAGGACATAAGCAGGCAGTCAACTCACTTGCACTCTATCTTGTAGTGCCCCGAAGACTTGAAAAATAGTTCTGATATCCTTCATCACACCGTCTTTGTCAAAGAACTCAGCCCTGCAAAACATACAGCACATCCCATTTCCATCAAGACATGATTCTTGATACTTGACAGGGCATATATGTGGGAGACACTCACCCGTGCTCTTTTATGACATTGGCATAGTTGAATGAGGTGTTGGGGACAGAGGAGACTTTGTACTCCTGCTGGCTGGTGGTGCCGAGGTTGGGGATGCGGAGGGTCACCCTTTGGTTGTACCTGCAGGGTGGAACCAGAGTTAGCCTGATGATACACTACAGGCAGTCTAGCCCAAAAGACCCTTAAGCTCAGACACACCGGTTGGATTGTCAAACTTTTGCCTGCCGACAGTACTTAGCACCTCTGAACAATGTCAGCAGTCAATCCCTTTCGTGTTCACACAGCAAAGACAGTTAGCCACTCATTCTTGTTAAAATACTCCAAACCAGAAGATGGCAGTAGCGTTGTTTGACAATGCATATCTGTGCATATTGCTTATGGTCTAAATTCCAAGCTATCTGCGATAATGTTGCTATTTGGTAAAAAGCCCTTGTTGATACTAGCCAGATAATTATCTACCAAGAGGACGAATAAACTATTTAATTCACTCTCCATAATCCTATATTGCCAGTTCCAGACCAGAGCCAAATGTTTGAGTCATTTTGGCCTGCAACTACTCATACTTGAAATGTTTAGCTAGCCATCTAATGTTAGCATATTCACTAGCTAACACAACACAGCTAGCTAACTCTGCAGCAAACACAGGCAGCTGTTTTATGGAAATGAGCTAATCCAATATAATATCAATACTAGCTACAGTGTTTAGCTAGCTTGGAGGAAGTATTTAGTGTTGTATGCATTGTGTCTATGCACTTAGCTAGCTACCATCAAATAGCCTACCTTGCATATGAAGTATGACTGGCTCATTTGTAGCAGTAGCCTACGGAGAAAATGCCCTATTTTTTTTTTATTGGCTCCCCCACATGGGGGTTTGTGCTCTCTGATTGGCTCAAAGTCAAGTTGTTGGCCACTGACGAGCATTGTAATTCTATAAGTAGAATCGTAATGTTCGTCACTACCGGGTCGTCACGCAACAGGTACCACTCGTTCTAGCAAGACAAGGTACGGCCTCCCACTGTGATAAGTACTTATCGGCAGCCTATCGGCAGTGAGATTCTCTGTGCGTTTCATGCACCCATTGATGGCTGGGCCCCTTTAACTTGTATGTAGGGCAGCAACATTTTACTACATTGCTGTGGTTGATACTTAGATCCAATGGATCTAGTTTAGAGTTCAGAAGCTGTAAAAATCTGCTGATGTCCAGTGCCACCCACCCACACACACACAATCCCTCCAAGCCTCCACCAACCCACTCTGAGCCCTCAAGCCACGGACATAGCAGCATTTAAGTCCAACACACAAGCCTTTAATCCCTACAGACAGACCTCCTGCTGGCCAGTCCATCTGACCATCTACATATAGAATGGCCAGACCAGAAATAGTTTTTTAATCCATGTGTGATTTATCTGAACGATCCTTCTATAAATGATATGCCTATGCTGCTGTTTCCCCTTGTGAGGACAGTGAGTCAGTTCAAAAACAAATTATTATTCATTCCAAGCTGGCACCTCTTGTAGACTGAAGGCAACAAAGCCGCACTTGATGGACCCAAACTCTGATCCGCCTCCCACATACACTGACCTGCCTGCACAGGGTGAGCAACAGCGTGGGAATGAACACAGAGGGAGGCTCAACAGCCAACTTCATGTACAGTGTGTGTCTGTATGTGTGGATTGTTCAGCATCAGCCCGTTTGTGCATGCTGTTTGGTTCTGCGTGCATATAGCTGTGTGTGGGTAGTCCTACCTGCGGTTGGGTCTGAACAGCACATACTCTAGCGCGTGTGTGGAGTTGTTGGCTGTGGAAATGAAGCTGAAGAGGAGGAAAACTAGGTCGGGCACGCCCAGGAGCTGGGTCAGCTGCTTGTGGATGATCTGTTCCCTGAACGACATCTGCTGCTGTGTGTTCCTCCTGAACCTGTACCAGCCGATGATATTCTACACGGGGGGGGTCAAGTACAAGAGAGTCATTTAGAACATGCACAGACAGTGTTTAGATACATGTACAGACTGATTTCTAGATACTACTGGCCAATAATACTACTAATGCGCATACAAATAGGCCTACAATAAATACTCACTTTCCGTCTGTCTTTAAGAATTCTGTTAAGATTTTCGTCATTGACTTGTCCAGCATAATCATAAAAGCTGGTGGGGGAAAACATGCAGGATAAATTATTTTATTTTTTACAGTAGGTCTACATTACTCTAGACTTCTGGTGGGGTGGGGCCACCTGCTGTCCACTGACAATTACGTCACTCATTTGTTGAATGGAAGTACTGTACGGTATTTGGCCTATAATGTGCATGATGGCATGATCAAGACAAAGCTCTCTCTCAGATTGGAAAAGGAATTTATGAAATATATCACTAGTCTAGGCTAACTATATTCGAGCCCATAACTTTAATAGTTTGCACATAAACCAAGCAGTCATTTGAAAAAGGATTTTATGAAAAATAACGTCACAAAATGTCTTTAAAGACAACAAATTCAATAGAATTTTAAATACCTTACCTAAATAGCTGTGCACAAGGTTCATGATTGTGGACTTCTGTTTTAAAAAAGAACACAGCAAATGCATGGTTATTAAAGTTCATCATATAATGTTAGTCTTTGTCATCCTACCGCTTTAAAGGTCTAATCTGCAGTTCGAACAATAAAGTGGTCACCAATTTGGTAAACAGCGGAGGGATGGGGCTGGAGAAATGTAACCACTCTCAAACTCATGGACAGAGCTATGGATACATGGATTTACCATCCATGATATCAAGATGATAGTTAAAACTATGTTTTGAGGCTATACAGTGTTTCTTTATATTTATATTGTTGAATAAAAAACATGAGCTGGCACATACCCAGAGAAACGTATTATATGTAGAGGTGCTGACTAACGGCGAATAAACTATAAAAAATAATAAAGAGAGTCGCACACTATGTATGAACTCCCAGTAATTTATTGGGTAAATCACCAAAAGCACAGTGATGCCGAAACGTTGGTGATTTACCCAATAGATTATTGGGAGTTTATACATAGTGTGCGACTCTATTATTTTTACACTTACATTGTTAACAAACAAAGGAGTAAACAAGCTCATATTTTGGATTCTGGTGGGGTACGACAGTTGAACTAAGCTTAAGAGGCATGTGCAGTTATATTCTTCAAGAATCAATGGGTATATATCATGAATTTAAGTCTGAAAATGGATGTAGCAACAACAGATTTTGTTGTTGTTGAGATGACTACAATTCTAAGACAAGTCACATTTCCCAGAGATACATAACATATTGAACAGCAGCTGTAAAGGACTTCCACATAAAAAAACAACAACCAGAGACATTCATTTTGATCTGAAACCTGACAGTCCAGTTTGACAGGATTCCAGTATAGTATATTATATTCAGTCAAGACATATTATATATTCAGTCAAGACAAGCCTTGAAACAAATAGGTTGGTTTCTTTGAATTTCAATCGAAACACGTGGATATGCCCCTTATCTTTCATATAAACGAGAAAGAATCTTTCAAAGAAATAATATACACCTACTGTAGCAGTTTTGCACAGATCCACAAGCAAGTATAGAGAACCATTGTACCATCTAAACCGCTGTGAAATATATTTTCCTTAAATATTGTGCTTTCAACTGTTTGAAGCTGGTGTACAAAACAGAAAATAAAAGACGCACAAATACGGAAGGTATAAAAATAGTGCACACAGAACAGATCTACCACTTCTTAGACTTGCTTTCAACAAGAATGACAGACCTATAACAAATGTATTTGTGAATTTGGTCAGGTCGCCCAAAAAGTTTAATATTGCAGCTTTAACCTTTTAGTTTTTTGAATATTATTTATTGCTGATATGAATGATACGTTCCTTATGTTTCCAAAAACTGTTAATGTTTACAGCAAGCGTCAGGGCTCTTAGCAAATCAACCTCGGTCAGAAGATACTATTGTCAATAGGCGCTAAAGCAGTTAGCTTGTGTGAATGGGGTATCCAAGGCCTTACCTACTACTTGGAGGAGTTCAGCACTGCTGATCTGTGTATCATTGATGCTGACAGTTTCCTCTTGCCTTACTTCTCCTAAAAGGAAGCCCTCCTGTAGGAGCAAAAAGTGTTTTTTAATGACAAAACGTGGCAGAAAGACAATAACTAATAATACAATTATACAACAAATGCTGTTTGAGGCCTGACACTTATCAAGCTCTGGCTACAGAAAGTCAAATCATGTGTCGAATGTCAGGTGAAACAGCAGCATCGACTCTCAACTCTGTTTGCTAACAGGTGTCAATACAGTTTTCTATCAAATGGTCATCAACAACTGTTGTGGCTTGAATGCAGGCTGATTGATTTGATTATTGGTTTGATAAGCTTATCAGAATGCACTTCCTAGTTGTCCAACTAGCTAGCTAGCTCGCGAGGTATGTGGTGACAGTGATAGAATAAATCACTTCACAATACTTTACTTTATAGAAAAATAAAACTAACACTTAGCAATATATGTTGTACATTAGACAGCTAGCTATTGCGGAAAACAATTTATGTAGCTCGCTAGTTAACTCTACCTTTCTGATGATGACATAACCAATATATGCAACTTCTGCTATCTGTGACATAACGTTAGCTAGCTAACGTCAGTTAATCTGTAATGACTTCTGATGCGCAGAAGGTGATCCAATTGCACATTTTCGTAATATTGTTAGCCAGCTAACTAGATACATATAAATACATCAATGTTGATCACGGAAAGTCAACATTAAGCATAACAAGACTAACCAGCTAACGTTAGTTAGCAAATGTCTTGCTGGAGTGATTGCACGTAGCTAGCTAACTACTTAACGTTAGCTAGCAACAGGGAGAAGACACCGGGAAACCCACTGAGTTTATGCCCGAGAATAACGTCCAAATATACACCCAAGCTGCAATTAGACAAATGTATGCACTCTCTCCTAACTCATAGACATGTTCCCTGTACTTACATGATCAGAGTTGCTGTTAGCGCTGTGATAACACACAGAACTAAAAGTATAGCCCGAAATTGATGCCGCCATGATGGAAACATCTATCCCACCACCCCCTGCGTTTGGACGCACGCTCCTCTTGGCGTAAACATCCTGGGAAACTTCTCTCTAACGCAGATAGCTTACTTTACGTGGACTAACTATTAATCTAATTGAAAACATACATAATATATGCACATGAAAGTTGACGAATACGTTGATGCTTGCTTCCTGTCATCGTGAATACGTTTGTTACTTTTACAGGTGGTTTAGCTTATACAGTCTTTTTTTTAAACGGGGATGACGCGTACCAGAGGGAATTGCATACATTTAAAGACATTGAAGACGTGAGATATGGTAAAGATAATTATGTGTATAGTGTAAATTGATCTGTGCAGCCATATCAACTTTGGATTTTCAGAAGGGTTGAAAGTGCATTTGCCTCCAAACCTTTACGTTAATTTGCCTGTAACACTGCCTCGGTGAACCACCTACTACAGTATCCAGCTACAAAGGACACATTATGGTCACAAAGTTGCTACACTTGTCATTGTTATGTATTGTGGCCCATCTCTATTTCCCAGGGTTTGGAGAAGAGATTATGGACCGTGTGCTGCGGGTGGATGGAAAAATAGGAAATCCCAGAAGACGCTGTCATACTTGATATTGGCAAGGGGAATGGTGTCCTCTTAACTAGTATGCTTTGAACTAAAATGTAAAGGTGTGTAATTACTATGATGTAAAATGCCAATTAGGCCTACACACCTATAGCATATAGGACAACATTAGCTTGAACGCTCTCTTTACCTATGTCAATAATCTGTTTCTTTGCATGACTTCATGTTCTTTATGCATTCAGTTTTTTTCTTTAGGCCAAAAGTAGATACGCAAATCCCACAGGAATTGATTATTCTGCAGCCTCTGTGGAACTTCAAGAAATGTACTGCTGCAGACAGAAGACTTGTCTAATGTTGAAGTCAAGGTAAGTCCCGCTTGCTGTGTGTGTAGAAATGTTAATCACTACAGTACAATTTACAGTAACAGCATTGTATTAACTGCTGTTGCACAGTACTTTAGCAGGCCTAATAGCTTTGTTATTACTTAGTAATGGAGTTGAGCGTTTTTTTGTTATTACACAAGTGATAAGGGACAGTACCTATTTCTCTTTTGCAATAAACAAAATACACTTTTTAGTGGTTTAGTCGTGTGTATACCGGCAATTGTGCTGTGCATGGTTACACCAGATTGTATACTTAACAGTTGGTGGCACTATTGGACTGTATTGTGCATAGACCTATGCACAGACACCTAGACATAGGCCTATGCTACATACAGTATGTCTATAACTCAAACGTATTCATTATACAGTCATGTTTTAATCAATTAAAAACATTTACAGTGACGTCCAAAAATAACAGTTACACATCTTTTGTTATTTTGGCTCTGTAATCCAGCACTTTAGATTTGAAATGATACAATGACTATGAGGTTAGAGTGTAGGTAGTCAGCTTTAATTTGGGGGTATTTTCATCCATATTGCGTGAACCGTTTAGAAATTACAGAACGTTTTGTACATAGTCCCTCCATTTTAGGGGACCAAAAGTATTGAGACAAATACACTTATATGTTTATTAAAGTAGTCAAAAGTGTAGTATTTGGTCCCATATTCCTAGCACGCAATGATTATATCAAGCTTGTGACTCTACAAACTTGTTGGATGCATTTGCTGTTTGTTTGGTTGTGTTTAAGAACCCAACCATTGATGATTAGCACCCTGGAGGGGTAGCAGCGAGGTGTTAAAAGTAATGGGGCTGCAGGAAAAGCTGATTTTTTTTAATGCTGCTCAGCCACACAATACCAAACCTGGGGATGAGTGAGGTTTCCTCCCCCATACACACATGCATACTCTCTTATTGTACACCTACCTCCGGAGGTGTGTACTGTATACTGTCACCATTTGGACACACTATGTTGTTTTCAACTGTTTTAAAGCCTCTCCCTCCCACCACTGACCTAAAGCACTTCACTGAGGTTTCTGGGGCATCCATCCAAAACGAACTGAGCCATTCCCTTGGACAAACACATTTCTCTCAACACTGAAAAACTGTTGACCCCTTATAAAATTCCAATGATGTGACCTTTGGGTTGTGGTGAGTGTGTGGCTGCTTGGCTCACTCTAGAGGTCTAGTTTGTCATGGCCTATAAGGATCAAGGAAGTCTTTCATTGGTGCTAGGTCCTCAGCCTCAGCAGTGGTCAGATTGGACCACATGGGTGAAAGCACTATATTTTTGCACAGATGTTAGTATCTGTCACATGGTTACTCAAGTTCAACAGATATTGAAGCAAAAGATTGATGCTGAAATCTGAAAGCAATTGTTTAATGCCAAAGAGTTTGGGAAATTATAGACATCTCTCATACAGCCGTACTGTAGCTCAACACATATGGAGTACATGGCTATCGTATATAAATGTAGACATACTGATATCAGCTCACTGGCTTTTGCATCATACTAGGAGGTGGACTCTTTGAGCTGCTCTGGAGAGCTGAACAGCTTTGACGCGTGCATCGATAATGGCGCATTTGACACCATAAGCCTGAACCCAGAGAACACTTTTGGATGGCAAAGCATGTAACGTTCAAGCTCTGAGAGGGGCATTGAAAGAGGAGGGGGTCTTTGTCATCACTTCCTGTAACTGGACTAAGGAACAGCTACTACAGATGTTCAGCCAAGGTGAGCGAACCGTCGGTGACACTCCTGGAATGTTATGAGTGGAAAATTGGATTACACTTTTCACGACTCCTCCATCCCACTGTCAACATAATCTGTTAGTTTCCTGAATGCAATGTCAGTTCTCATCAGTGATCATGGCGTATTTTATGCCATTATGATGGTCATTCTATAGGCTCAATAGCAAGTTAAGTTAAGTCCGATGAAAATCTCTTATCTCCAGAACAGAAGCTTTTCAGGATATGGAAACAACGACCATATTTTACTATTAATAAACATATTACCAAACTTCAATGCTATTTTCAGTACATTTTCTTGGTCCTAAACCTAGAGTCATTAAAGGTTAGGGTACATTGAGGGGAGATACTGCTTTCAATACATCTTACAGCTTTTGGGCTTGTAAAATCTTTGTTTGGGTGGTTCATTTTGGTGTCTGACCTATTAAAACATCGATATAATGCCACAACCTCTCCGGTCAAGCATCAGGTTATAACATAAGCAGCCTTGATCAGGCAGTATTTAGGCACCTTTCAATAGGATTAAGAGCTGGGGAGATGCTAGCCGATACCCATAGACTTCCAGTCATTGCGCTAACACAAGTTAGCATTGGCTCGCAAAACTACCTCTAACTGTCTTCATACTGGATACGGAGACATAAAAATGGTATCCATGAGTTCATTTGACTCTGAGGAAGTAGGTAAAGGGGCCTCATTGCCAATTTCCAAAGTATCCCTTTAAGCACAACAAATTCATAACATATAGAACAAATTGGATTCGTAACATATCATACAAATTGCAAAAAATAAATATATATATTTTTTATAGTACACAAACAACAGGGACCACTTTTGGCCTGTGAGCACCACTTTAAAAACTACTGGCTAAAATTATACAAAGGTATAATTGTTTTAGGGTGGGGGGTTGAGGTTTTAAGGGAGTTTTACTGCTTGAAAAGCATTGCTAACATAGCAAGGTATTAACTGTAATATTGCCTCTTATTTCTTATCTTTGTCTTGCAGGGTTTGATTTTGTGAAAGAGCTACCAACACCTCAAGTTTAGTGGCAAGACCTGCAACAGTGTGACCGCAATCATCTTCAAACTACTACACTGACTTTCACCCTCAAGCGAAACTGCATTCTGAAATGTTGTTTTTATGGACTTTTTTCCACAATCTTATATTTCTCAATTGAAAAGTTACATTTTTGTGAAATTATCACAGCAACAATCAGTATTCCCCAAAATAAATATTGTATTTTGTATTGAGTTATTTGTCTTGCTCTTTACGTTTTCCTTCCCTTTTCTCCAAATTGTATCAGATTCCAGACATCTGACTTCTAAATTCTGCAATGAGAATTGTTATTTTATTAGGATCTCCAAAAGCAACAGCTACTCTTTCTAGGGTCCACATAAAACATGACATAATACAGAACAATAATAGACAAGAACAGCTCAAGGACAGCTACATACATTTAAAATAAGAATAATATGTAACCTGTCAGGCTCTGGCCATAGGGAGTACCTTTTGGCCATGGTCAGAGCCTGACAGATCTAGATCTCTAGATCTATGTGGTTTTCATTTTGTGTTGAATCCCCAATTGGAGACAGCTGTGAGACGTTGTCTCTGATTGGGGATTCTATTTAAGTTGCTCAACCCCACACGTTTGTGTGGGTCATTGTTCGTGTCTGTCTGCATGTTGTGCTAGACTGTAAGTCACTTTGCATTTGTTCAAAGTTTGTTTGTTTCACTCTCCTTGTTTATTCATATGCTTCGTGAGAACAACTCATATAATAAAAAGGATGTCACTCCACGAGCGCTCCGTATATCGTCCCTTATATCCACAGCATCGTGACATAATCGTTCACTCTTTCTTGCGTGCGTTACCATATCACTGTACCCTGGTGTCCTTCTCAAAGCTTAGGAGGTACAAATGTGAGTCACAAGGAAATGTGAGGGTTAATGCTACCAAATGTTATGATATTGTCAGACACAGCAGAGGAGGCCATTTCTCGGCCGAAGAAATGCATAAAGCCTTGTACTCTAATCAGCAGCACCTTGTTACTTTTTTTTAATTTGACATTTACCGAAGCTAAGATGTCTGTAGCAACATTCCGACACACAAAAAAAATACCAAAAACGACTTCACATTAATTCCAGAGCCTCTCATATTATATGCTGTTGTCAAAACCAGTTTTATGAAAAGTTTGATGAATCCAAAACGATTGTAGCTTTTGAATGTCAAATAGCTATTTTTCAAATAGCTATTCGGAAATAGCTATGTGGTTTTCTAATATGATCAACGTTTGCTAATATTACAAATATTTACCAATTGCAGCAAATTTCCTATAAAACCTTTTAGTTCAGATTGCCATCAGTTCTTCTTGGCCTTTTATCAAACCCATTTCCTTTGTTCTAACTTACGTACGTATTGTTATCTTTAAGTGGATTCTCCTGCCTTGTGGCATTGAGGTCATCACTGACCCATATGGACTCATCATCTTCATGTGCAGGCAGTTAGCTGTAGTCAGAAGACCATGGACTATTAGGCGTTCCTAGTGTAGGGCATTGATAATCTTGTTCTCTGGACACCAGCCATGTGTCCTCTCTAGCCTTTGTGAGGGAGGATAGAGAACTGGGAGGACAGGGAATAGTCGGCTAGTCTGTACCCCTTTCAAATGCTTATTAACCAAAGAGGGGTGTTATAGAGCTGTTGGGTTAAATGCGGAATACACATTTCAGTTGAATGCATTCAGTTGTACAACTGACTAGGTATCCCTGTTTCCTTTTCCCTTTCATGTTCAACTTCTTTAAACCCAGAGCCACAGTGCATAGCTATTCATTAAAGGGGCAATCAGCTGTTGAAACAATAACAAAGTGTTTGCCCCGCCACTGTTTCGGTAAAAATCTGAGGGATGGGGATGGTGAAATGTAACCAATCTCAAATTCATAGACAGAGCTATGGATGCAAGAACTCCCCATCTATCATATCAACATTATACTTTTAACCATGTTTTGAGGATATACAGTGTTTGTTTACATTTACTTTGTTTACAAACATTGGAGTGAAACCAGGTAATATTTTGGGTTCTTATGTGGTAGAACAGTTGAACATGAGGCATTTATAAATTATATTCTTCAAGAATCAATGGAGTACAAAAATACAAAAATGTATGTAGCAACTGCAGAATGCCCCTTTAATATACAGTACCTTTGGATTAAGCTGTGGATGTATTTATCATGTCTAGCTATGTCAACATTTTCCATTCAGAAGTCCTCTGTTTGCAATCCACCGTAATAACCAGCTCATAATGAATACACAGAGGGCATGGTTCAAAGAAAGATAAGTGATTTCCTGTCTTAACTCATTCTGTCATTAATAACTCTCAAACTACCTCTAATTGGAATCTGGGCGGGTGGCCCAATGGGAGCAGTTGATGCCCAAGCATGCTGTTGAGTAAACACATGCAACGTGTTACGAGAACTACTGCCTGGAAATGTACAAAGCACTGAAAATCCTGCCCGGATGCGCATTGACAAATATACCATTACACAACTTTTTTCCTCCATGAAACGAGATGCCTCTTGACTGTCTTACCAATATTGTCTCATTGACATTTACACTGTCTGAGACGAGACAGCTTCTAAGGAAGTCTTCAAATGTCTCTCTGTTTGCCTGGCACAGAAACAATGTCTTTGTTCTGCACCACAGATTAGATTGAATTACGGACTGAAGCTCGCTGCTCCTTACACAAAGCTCACTCTCTCGCACAGGTGCTGTTGCTAAGAGACGGAGACACAAATATGGCTTTGGGAGGCACTGCAATCTTGTTAATCTAAGTCATGTCATGAGAGTAGTTCAGTCAACTTTTGATACAGCATGCCTTATAATCAGGGTATCCTGCTAATGCAGTTGCAAATCACCATTCAAATAAAACTCAATTTGCATCTCTGGATAGCACCTTAGTTCCTTGTGGATGAATAGAAGTGATTGATAGATGTATCATTACCATGCAAATGTTTATGCATCTGCTATGTGATTGAGATCCTGTCACCCTGAGGGTTTGATAGTGATTCATTTGTTAGTTTACAAGACTGTGAACAGGAACACACCTGGAGCTCTGGTGCTGTTTATGGAAATAAAGCATGCCCACTGTTAGGCTTGTTAGGAGGGGGGTAAAATCATGTCGTTTCTATGTTTTAAGGCGGCAGTCACTAAACTGGAGTCAGGAATTTGAGGCCTAGTAAATTATACATTTTGTTTCACTCATCTGCTTGGAGCATGCTATCCTCTTTCAACAGCCGCATGGCATGCCAAGCTAGTTCTAGGGCAGGGGTGAGCAATCCTATCTGAAAAGGACTGGTGTGGGTTCAGGCTTTGGCTCCAGCTAAAGTCTTTACTCTAGTGTACACTGGAGCTAAAGTCTGAACCACACCCACACATAGTAAGATCAAATCATGGTCACATAGATTGTCCTTTTTTAGGATGTATATTGTCATAGACACATGATCTATGTTTCATGAGTCACAGAAGACACACTATATGGGCTTACACCATATGGGATATGGGCGTTTTATTTAAATTTTACTAGGCAAGTCAGTTAAGAACAAATTCTTATTTACAATGACAGCCTAGGAACAGTGAGTTACCTGCCTTGTTCAGAGGCAGAACAACAGATTTTTTTTACCTTGTCAGCTTGGGGATTCAATCCTGCAACTTTTTGGTTACAGACCCAACACTCTAACCACTCGGCTAGCAAAGCAACATGAACCATACAGTAGGTTCATAACTTGCCATCATCAGCAGGCAACCTGTGCTGGCACTGTTGTGAAGCCTCACTTTTATTCCGCTCATAATATTAATCAAAAGTTGCAAAGTTGATGCCACAGCCTTCTTGCCACCCTAACACCGTGAATGCTGTTTCACAATCTCAAGTGTGAAACAGTAAATATTTATGTTTTATCTCCTTGGAAACCGTTTGACCACTTAATTAGATTTTCGGGCGCTGATTGAATTACTCCTGCACATAGCTGTGCAGTTTTTCTTGCCGGTAAAGCAATGTTGAAGTGTGAGAGATTACTCCTTGCCACATTTCAAACCATCTGTCAGGTCCCAGTGAAACCTTACAGGCAGCTCAATCAACTTCACAGTTACAGAGCACACGGATGTAGCTAAGTATAATACTGTATGTCTCTGCATACAACCATTATACATTTATTTAGGCTACTAGGCCTGGCCTAGTATTTTGCTACTGCTACAATAGTTTACAAAACTGTACTACATGTTTCTACATGACACTTTTAAATATAGTTTATGGGTGTATATAGACATTAAAATGAACACTTTTAGACAAGCCTAACAAATGGCAATCTGAATTAGATTATTGAATAGGACCTACTTATTTAGGCAAGTGTCATAAATTACAGGTTATTAAGGCCTGGGAACAATTCGTTTCAATTCATATGCTACAGGCTGAAGAGGGTTAGTCAACCACAGTCAAATTGTGATAGTGGACACATTTACAAGTGAACTAGTAACTGTAACAATGTTACTACAGAGTTGTACATTCAGAATAGTTTGTGGGAAAAGCCACACACAAGTAGACGATACCAATATGGAGATGGGGAGGGGGGTAAAATCATGTAGTTTCTATTGACCTAGCAATATAAGTAAATACATGTGTAATGAATGGCAAGAAACATGCTGAATCTATTAAATAGTATCTGTATAAGCACGGTTACGCTTAATTGTTCAAATTGGCTACAACACTGGAATCAATAGTTGCTTCCTCCCTCTACGTGAGAAATGGTTTCGCTGAACGCGGATTTTGTTACAACGTTCAAGCGAGGAGGGAGTTTCATGCGGTTGCTCAGTCCCACACTGCCATCGACGCTGTGGAGGCAGCAGTGCGCATGAGGATCCACACTTTTCTGGTCCTTTGTTGCGGAAATCGAAGATGACTTAACTTCCACAGACTCTCAGCTGGCCAGGTAGTAAACCATCCATCCCGACATCAAACGTTCTTATTAATATGTAGGCTACTCTTGAGACTGCATGCTAATCCTCCTTTGGGTGTCTTTGTTGCCCAAAGTAGTTTGTTGATTGCTGAAGTTTGTTTGAGTTTTTTTTTTCTCCATGTAAGTGGTTGGAAGAAGCGTACAATCTTGTTGTTTATGGCTAGAGAAAGTTAAATATGGTCAACAATAGAAACTGGGAAGTGTTGCTTGCTCGTGATCCATGCTATCATAATAACTGGAAACAAAGTGCTTGGGAAATTATGTTTTCCGGGATTACATTAAAGGCTGTAACCCCAACACAAATGGTAATGGTGTTTTATTTCTCTTAAAATAGGCTACTGCGCAATATAATCTAAGAACAAGGCAAATGCCGTGTTGCGATACTGCATAAACTTGCTTTCCAGCTGCCGGTTGCGCATGTCTCCACTGTAATAGAACAGCGCGTAGTCATATAGGAGAATAGAGAAGAGTTGATTGAGAGATCATTTGCGTTGTGCGGTGCTTGGGCCACTGGGACAAAAGCCTTCCTGTATTCAAGGCTCCAGCTCTGTAACCCGGTCCTATTGGTCATAGTTGACTCAACTCAAACCCGCACCCACCCTTGTGCAGTACTACTGTTTTTTTTCCTCCACTGCTCTCACCATGCCTATGTAGCACATGGGGATGTGTGAAACTAACTCCTCAGCCAGAAGTGTCGCCCCTTGTTGCTGACTGCTAGCTTTTCGCGTGGTGTCAACTGCTAAGACAGTTTTAGGGGGTTGGTCACATGTGCTAGCAAGGCAGCGATCCTGGGTTCGTACTTGCTAATCAAGCCTTGATGTTCTTTACAATGGTGCCGTGACCTGGATCTACAGTTATGTTCAGCTCAACTCGGCAGGTAGCGGCAGGTAGCCCAGTGGTTAGAGTGTTGGGCCCATAACTGAAAGGTTGCTGGATCGAATCCCCGAGCTGACAAGGTAAAAATCTGTCGGTCTGCCCCTGAACAAGGCAGTTAACCCACTGTTCCTAGGCCGTCATTGAAAATAAGAATTTGTTCTTAACTGACTTGCCTAGTAAAATAAAGGTTTAAAAAAAAAAAACGCTGGGGGCGCTGTTGAGTACTTTTTAGGGGTGAATGTAGAAACTTACTCCTCAGCCTGAAATGTTGCGACTTGAGTTGCAGAATTGCTAGCTTTTGGTGTGGCGCCGACTGGTAAGATGCTTTATGATGGTGGTAAGGCAAAGGTCCTGGGTTCAACCTCGTGTGAGCCGAATCAGGAAGTACTCACTTAGCAAACTGTGTGACATCCTTTACACCTGCATACCCTCAAACATCCAGAGTGGGAATTGAAGAGCTGGATATGTTATTATTATGGTTGTAGGCACATTGGGGTTTGTAAGTTCTCCCACTTTCATGTCATGTTGTGTGCCTGTAACCCTATTTCAAGAACTGCCAGTCGGAGGAAAGTGTGGCTTTCTTATTTCATTTTATTGACACATTTGAGGTGTTCCATGAGTCACACACACACACCCTTGAAGAAAAACCACATGATTTCACATGTTTTTGGAACACTTCACAGTTAGTAGTTTCATGTTATCACATTAACGTCACGTAAGATCACATCCCACTGGAAACACACTGGTTGAATCAACATTATTTCCATGTCATTTCAATGAAATGGCGCTGAACCAACGTTGAATAGACGTTGAATTGACGTCTGTGCCCTTTGGGATGTGATCACATGAAAACGTGTTTTTGGAAGACTTCACATGTGAAATTCATGTGGGTTTTCCTTAAGGACACACAAACAATCACACTGGGCAAGATTTCACAGTCTAGGCGATAAATAATAAAGAGAGTTGCACACTATATATAAGCTCTCTGTAATTTATTTAGTTAACCAATGTTTCGGCATCACTGTGATGGTACTGCGTTGGCACATGAGAAGGCTCTGTGATGCCGAAACGTTCATGGTTTACATAATCAATTACTGGGAGCTTGTATATAGAGTGTGCAACTCTCTTTATTTTGATAGCATAGTTTCCTCTCCGTTAGTCAGCACCTCTACTAACTTGTTTGAGTGTGCGCAAGCTCATGCTTTTCACAAGACTTCACACTTGTATTTAGATTGAGTTATGTAACATCATCCTTCTCGTGTGGTTTTGCAGAGGAGGGGTCGCAGCTGGGATGTCTTGATATGAGTCACTTTGTTCTTTGTTTGTGTTGCTGAATGGACTGAAACTCGTAGACTTGTGAGAAAACACTTTACATGCAACTTTAAAGGTGTTCTGAATGGTATGATTCAGTTTCAAGGAGCTCAGGCATCCAAACCGCTCCTCTGCTCTCTTAACAAAACAAAGTGTTGCGATTGAGAAGCTGGCAAGGAAATGCTGTATTGTTATATTGCATTGTTTTTGGGGTCATGTTTTGCATCATGGTTGGAGTGTGTAATGTAATTGTGTGGCTACAGAATGTTTGGGTAGGCCTAGACTGATTAAAGTACCAATGACAATGGTACTTTTTGACTACGGGTTTGCCAGGGTCGTTTCCTTTGGGACTAGGGAAGTTATTGTTAGAGTATGTGTTTTTTGCCCTCTTGTTATGTTGTGGGAGAGATAGTTCATGAAGTAAAGGTCAACCAACTCCCCGGCAGTACTGATTTTGTACCAGGATGGCCTGAAATTCCATGGAATGCTTACAGTGTACTTGTCTGTTCTCAACTTATTGGGACAGCCTGAAAGGAGGTATGCCTATGTGGATTTTGGCGAAATAAACTAAAGTGAAGTTTTAGTGAATGCCCCATGTACATACAGCAATTTACCTTTCCATTTCTTGCTTGCATGTGAATTCACTCATTCACTAGGTACAAAGTCAGGCTGAGATTGGATCAGCTCTACTATCTAATTACAAAGGGGATTTTGATAGGGATAGGCCTGTGTGTGTCTGAGACCGTCTAATGGCTGTTTGTTGAGGACAGTTTGTTGAGAACAGTTTATTGTGTGTTGGTTCATGCTTCTCAGCTATGGTGGTTAACACGGTTATGATGACTAAGGCCGTGTCTACACTTGATACTTACATGTGACTTCTGCTATCAGAATACGAAGCTCGCATTGAATAGACGGGTCTAGACACACAAAAGTCACTTTATGATTTGATTGTGTTCAGATCTGTCTGACCACTTCAGGATGTGGTTAGGGATGCATTGTGATGCACCTTCATTATAACGTGTTTGCTGGCCTCATAAATGCTAGCCAGCTAGCTAATATCTAGAAAAACAAACTAGTTTGCAATCCCTTTAGCATTGCTTGCTAGCTTGCTGGCTAGCTACAGAGGTTAGCTGGCTACTTCACTACAGTAGTTAGCTACATCAATCGTCTGTTGTCTTATTATCATATTTATCCTATTCCATCATTTGTAGAATGCATACTGGCATGTGAATATATCGCGGGAACAGACACAATGTGGACATGGGGGACACATCTAAATGTAAATGTAGACTCATGACGTGTTCGGAATTCCATGATCGGAACTCCAGTATCAGAATACAAAAGCTGCATGAACTGTCAAGACATGGCCTAAGCTTCGTTTTGGTTGTGATTGCCAAAGAAAGATGTGATACGCAGCATGGTTTAGTGCTACAAAGATTGAAGATAATTCCTTCCTCAAACCTTTCCAGACAATCTGTTGATATCAAACAACCGTGCTATGTCTAATTTTGTTGTATGCACTTGCAGGGTAGTGCAACTTTGTTTGTTTACAATCTTACAGTATAGGCCTCATTCAAGGAATCTCTGTCTATAATTCTGCCAAAGTAGATTTGCGTGACAAACACAATCTCCCAAACTATCCACTGCAGTGTTAAAAAATGGATTTCCTTGCTTTAATTTAGTCTTTTTAGCACAGTAAAATCTGAAATGCTGGAATCTACATTGTGAAAGACAGTCAAGTCGAACAGGGTTGTCTCAGATACCTAGGCAGGCAGCAGGCAGACAAGAGGGACTTGTTTTGGACATGGGATAGCTGCAGTAATTTATGGAGGTAATTAAGCAGAGTTGTTTTTTAAAGGGGATCACTCTGTGCTCCTCTGTGTGCCTAAGACACACACATTTGCAAGGCTTTTGTGTGCGAGTCCCTATTAAGGATTCATTCTGTGAGTGGGCAGCTGCGTGCCTGTCTGCGAGGCACTGGACCATTCTCTCCCTCTCTCTCGCTGTAGCCCTCTCACTCTCTCTCCCCTCTCTTTCTGTGGTTCCCTGGCCCAAGGCGTTATGCAAAGCCTCCAGAAAAAAGGATTGTTAGCCATGCCAGTCTGTGCCTCTGTGTTGCACACATTAGATTTTTTAACAACGGCCCTTTCTCTCTTCCTGTGTGACCTTCAATCATAACTGCTCTGCTTCGCCCACGGCGTCAAAAGCTGTGAGCTGAGTTCAAAACAAAAAGTAATGTTCCGCAGTTCCCCCCACGTTTCTGTGCGTATGTATATCTCATTTACATCATGCATTTGTAAATGTTACGTCTCAAACGCCCACAGAGTCTAAGATGGACTGCTGATAAGAAAGGAAGCATTCTGGCGTACACCAAAGCAACCCTCCCAAACCCCCTGCCAATGACAAGATCTGGTTTCCAATGAAAAGCATTCTGGGAAGGGAAGCCATTTTTAAAGCCCTGTGTCACGTTGCCACATATGTGTATACCATTACTAGTCTGAACTGGCTTCCTTTTATTTTCTTAATTACCATTGATTGGTGAGAGGCCTAATAAGAAGCCTTATGATGAGATGGACAACCACCTCTAATGCACAATCACCCTGAATTCCCTGTTGACAACTGAAGTGACCTCATTCACTATCATAAGACGTCTGTTATGAATGACAAAGGAGTCATTCTTCTGTTTATTCTCCATCTCCTTTCATCCTGCTTTTCTTAAGGACACCGCATATCTCCTGTCTGAATCACTCAAGGTTTGGTGAGACTTTCTGTTGATTCTGTCTAGAGCGTAATCCCTCAATTATACACCCTAAAAAAAGCAATAGAACGTTTCCGTTGTTTTATGACGCAGACAGTCAAAATCAAAGTATTAGGGGCGGTAGGTAGCCTAGTGGTTAGGCAGGTAGCCTAGAATACCCGAGCTGACAAGGTGGGAAAAAAAAAACTGTCGATGTGTCCTTGAGCAAGGCACTTAACCATAATTTGCTCCAGGGGCTGACCCTCTAGGTTGGCTGTCACTGTAAATAAGAATTTGTTCTTAATTGACTTGCCTAGTTAAATAAAGGTGTGTGTGTGTGTGTGTGTGTGTGTGTGTGTGTGTGTGTGTGTGTATATATAATAGCAAGCACAACTGCTTGCTATTTTAATATATATATATATATATATATATATATATATATATATATATATATATATATATATATATATATATATATATATATATACACACACATATTAAAATAGCAAGCAGTTGTGCTTGCTATTATTTATATATATATATATATATATACACACACACACACACACACACACACACACACACACACACACACACACACACACACACACGTACATGCTTGTTCTGAAGCAGTGGCCTTTGTTTCGCCTCTCACAATTGTGAGGTTTAATGAGCTGAGTGAAATCATGTTTCTTCCGTCTCAGTTGTGGTCATAATGGTAGCTAAGTTAGGGTTGGTGTGTTTTGGCACTACACCTTCATCTTTTATCTCTTTGCACTACACCTTCATCTTTTACATTATGTGAACGTATAACTTTATTACTACAGTGTTCCACTTTACTATGCAAAACTTAGCAATCATCTCTAGTGTACACTACCGTTCAAAAGTTTGAAAGTCACTTGGAAATGTCCTTGTGTTTGAAAGAAAAGCAATTTTTTTGTCCATTTAAAAGAACATCAAAATGATCAGAAATACAGTGTAGACATTATTATTGTTGTAAATTACTATTGTAGCTGGAAACGGCAGATTTCTAATGGAATATCTACATAGGTGTACAGAGGCCCATTATCAGCAACCATCACACCTGTGTTCCAATGGCATGTTGTGTTAGCTAATTCAAATTTATAATTTTAAAAGGATAATTGATCATTAGATGCAATTATGTTAGCACAGCTGAAAACTGTTGTGATGATTAAAGAAGCAATGGCCTTCTGTAGACTAGTTGAGTATCTGCAGCATCAGCATTTGTGGGTTCGATTACAGGCTCAAAATGGCCAGAAACAAAGACATTTCTTTTGAAACTCGTCAGTCTATTCTTGTTCTGAGAAATGAAGGCTATTCCATTCGAGAAATTGCCAAGAAACTAAAGATCTCGTACAACGCTGTGTACTACTCCCTTCACAGGACAGCGCAAACTGGCTCTAACCAGAATAGAAAGAGGAGTGGGAGGCCCGGTGCACAACTGAGCAAGAGGACAAGTACATTAGTGTCTAGTTTGAGAAACAGATGCCTCACAAGTGAAGAGGCGACTCCCGGAGTTGCAAAAAAAAAAGCCATCTCAGACTGGCCAATAAAAAGAAAAGATTAAGGGCAAAGACACTGGACAGAGGAAGATATGGCTTTTTCTTTGCAACTCTGCTTAGACGGCCAGCATCCCAGAGTCACCTCTTCACTGTTGAATAACATATATCCTAATCCATATATTCTGTTCCACCAGTTACACAGAGATTCTGCTGTGATGATGCACAGCAGGTAGCCTAGCGGTTAAGAGCGTTGGGCCAGTAACCGAGAGGTTGCTGGTTCGAATCCCTGAGCTGACTAATTGAAACATTTATCTGTGCCCTTGAGCAAGGCACTTAACCCTAATTGCTCCTGTAAATGAATCAAATGTTTTTTACCCTGGATCCAAGCATACACATGAACACACTCAAAGTCATCGAGACCGTTGCCAAGCATGAATGAGTGTATGTCATGACTCAATGGAATATGAAATTGAACTTAGAATTCGTTTGTTGCCAGTCTAGAGTAATGCACTACTCATAAAACATATTTAGAATTATTATTATTCAGAAACATAAAATACTGTCAAATACAGCCATACCGTCAAAAGAATATGATATTTTGGCCATATTGTCACCCTCCATCCCAACACACACCCACACCATTCATCCCCTAGCTCCCCCCAAACAAGACCTGCAGTGTTATGAAACTGTCTTGGAGGGGAGTACTATCCGGGACATGCGATATGGGACTGGAAGTGACTTTTTGTAAAACGTCACATATTTAAACACCGTAGAAGTGGCCCCCTTCCTTAGCCTTGATGGAGTCCTGTGATGGGGATTAACCATCCTGGTCTGGTCTGGAGGTTCTCATGTAACATATCCCTGGTGGATTAGGGCCTGGTTAATGTGCATAGAGCAGCCCGTCAGGGTTAATGGAAGAAACCACATGCTGATGGAGCGAGGGGTGAGGGGATGAGAGAAGAGGTAATTAGTGGGGTGCCTGATGTGTGGAGAGCCCTGGAATGCAAAGACCTTTCCAGAAGGGGGTCTCTGGCCTGTACCTCATTTATTACCACACACTTGGACCTACCCGGTTCAGTCTTGTTCTATAGATTAGGGATGATTTAAGAAGAAGTGATCCTATATCAGCTTTGACGAGAATAGCATCGCTGGACAGCAACGCTGTTTGCGGTGTCTGATGTCCATCTCTCAAGCCTGAACTAATGTACTACATTGATAAAGAAGTGATGTACTGTCTAGATATGACGTAGTCCTAGTTTATAACATCCAGGTCAGAAGTTGGTCGTTTTCCACATGAGCACATGTCCGCGTAATGCTGCATATGTAACACATCCATACCGTAGCATGCCTGCATCCATTGTAGACTAGGAATTGTACAGATCAACCAGCAGCACTTTGCTGTAGTGAGGAAACACAGACGTCGCAGTAGTTTGAAAAAACGCATTGGCACATCTGGGTGGATGTGTTGACGACGTCTTGATGTGTACTGTGTGGACAATAAAAGTGGATGTGAAAGCACAATGGGATATTGCAAAAGTTGACTGTGTTCCTCCTTTTCTGATAGAGGGGTCGTGTGTGTTTGTGTGGCGCCAGATACAGTATCTGTGTGTGAGAGACTGATTTATAGCTTTGACAAGGCTTTGTGGATTTCCTTTGGCGTTTTTTCTTATCACATGTTAACTAATGAAGTCGCTGCTGCTGAAAATAGAGTGCTGACTTGTGAGCACAGGGGAAGTGTTATTTGTGTATGTGTCGGTAACTTTAAAATGGCAACACATTTTGCACCCCGTGTGTGGCATGTTTGGCATGTCAGTGCCCTGGAAGCCTTCCTCAAGAAAGGTGTGTTTTCTCTGGAAACCTTTCTTTCTCAAGAAAGGTGTTTCTTCTCTCTGTTGTTTTTCTCCCTTTGTCACAAGACTGGGTTGTCATGGTCACTGCTCTTCTTTTAGAGATAAAGAAGTGAATGGCCTTTCAAAGTGCTCATAGAGATAAAGCCTTTATTTGTGTAGAATCGACTTGAAGGCCAAAATCAACTGCAGTTACCGCACATCAAGTCAGACGATGTCAAGTAAAAAGTTGAATGAATGAGAGCTGCTTTGTTTGTGTTCTCACCAAGCTCCTGTTGCATGATGGGGTGTCGTTTTGGGACAAAGTGTCCAGCCAACGGGTGCTGGGGTGATGGCCGGAGAGTGGCTTGGTATGCCGTGACCTCTCCAGCCCTGTTTTACGACCTCATCCTCAACATGAGAATGGGCTGACCCAGCATTAACTCTTCATGCCCACACAGATGCTGTCTGAGACTTTCACTAGAGAGTGATAGCTCTCCTGTACAGTAACCACATCCAATCAGTGATGGACACCAAACACTGTGTTACATAACCTTACAGGGCCCATATTGTCCCCACAGGTGCCTATTCACACTTCACGTGCGCTCAGGTAGTGACGTCGTCGTCACGTCATCCAAAAACATGGCAGACATTGGATGAATATATGTTAAAGCTGTGCCCGGACCCAACTTCTATAATGAAGAAAAATCTGGTTAGAATGACTGTTAGGTAGGGTACTTCCCCTATGGAATTGGTTCATATTGAGCTTTTTTCCCTTTAGGGATTTATAAATGCAATTACTATTGGCATTTAGTATGATCCTTTTTTAACCTGAACCTGAATAGGAGCCAACGAGTCTGCAGTAGAATTTACCCAGATATGAAACATGATTTAACCCTTTGCTCTCGTTTGAATTGGCGTATATGGATGGGACTAAATTGAACATTTTCTCACAGAAGAAGTATGAAAAGCATATGCATAACCATGGTAGCAATTGAAAGGGAACAGTTTGGAGATAATGGGAACATTATTAGACCAAAGGTGAGTACACTACAGTTCACCTGACAAAAGTCTGAATCCAAACATTTACTGTACTTTTCGCCGCATTTGTTGATAACAAAATCTGAAAATACTCTGGATAAATTCAGTAACATGGTAAGACTATTCCTGGAAAAGGTTTGAATGAAAGGATTAACTGGTGTCTCCAAGTGGCCACACACTTCTCCAAAATCTGCACAGTTCCTAAGCAATTTGAATGTGCTTTTATGACTCAAAGAACAGACTTTAACTTTAAAGTACTGTGCCATTTGAGGAACTAGAGCAGCTCACCCGTAGTTGTTTCATTCGGAACACAACCTTGCATCCCCGCCATAACACAATTACTTTTGTTTTACGCAATACAAAAACGGTCCACTATAAATAGCAATCTTGGTCAGGTGGGTATGATTCAAAAGCTTGTTCTATTGCCAAGATGCCTGGCAAAGTTCTAAAATACAATGTTACAGTGTTAGACAATTCAGCAAAACAGGTTGTAATTTTGGTGAGCATTGAAAGGAGTCGGGTATGTGTGCCGCGACGACTTTTCTTCACAATAAGCAAACACAGGCTCATTCTGTTGAGAACAACCCAGGGTATGACGCCATGTCATCTTGTAACTGTACACCAAGCATAGTGAAATACATTCATTAGGCCCTTATCTATGAATTTCACATGACTGGGAACAAATATGCGTCTGTTAGTCACAGATACCTTAAAAATAAGGTAGGGGCGTGGATCAGAAAACCAGTCAGTATCTGGTGTGACCACTATTTGCGTCATGCAGCGCCACACATCTCCATCGTATAGATTTGATCAGGCTGTTGCTTGTGGAATGTTGTTCCACTCCTCTTCAATGGCTGTGTGAAGTTGCTGGATATTGGCGGGAACTGCAACACGCTGTCATACACGTATGCAGGCCATGGAAGAACTAGAACATTTTCAGTTTCCAGGAATTGTGTACAGATCCTTGTGACATGGGACGTGCATTATCATGCTGAAACATTAGGTGATGGCAGCAGATGAATGGCAGGTCAATGGGCCTCAGGATCTCATCACGGTATCTATGTGCATTCAAATTGCCATCGATAAAATGCAATTGTGTTTGTCTGTAGCTTATGCTTGCCCGTACCATAACACACTGCCATCAGCAAACCGCTCACCCGCTCATTTGCCCACTGCAGTCAGGTCAAGACCCTGGTGAGGACAACGAGCACATAGATGAGCTTCCCTGAGACGGTTTCTGACAGTTTGTGCTGAAATTCTTTGGTTGTGTAAACCCACAGTTTGTTTCATCAGCTGTCCGGGTGGCTGGTCTCAGATGATCCTGCAGGTGACCAATCCAGATGTGGATGTCCTGGGCTGGCGTGGTTACACATGGTCTGCTGTTGTGAGTCCGGTTGAACGTACTGCCAAATTATCGAAAACGATGTTGGATGCTCATGGTAGAGAAATGCTTTGGTGGACATTCCTGCAGTCAGCATGCCAATTGCACACTCCCTCAAAACTTGACATCTGTGGCATTGTGTTACAAACAGCACATTTTAGAGTGGCCTTTTATTACCCCCACCACAAGGTGCACCTGTTTAATGATCATGCTGTTTAATCAGCTTCTTGATATGCTACACTTGTCAGGTGGATGGATTATCTTGGCAAAGGAGAAATGCTCACTTACAGGGATGTAAACAAATTTGTGTACAAAATTGGAGAGAAATAAGCTTTTTGTGGGATCTTTTATTTCAGCTCATGAAACATGAGGCCAACACTTTACATGTTGTGTTTATATTTTTGTTGAGTCATCTCAATTTACAACATTTCTCTCACTCATAAAACATTTGCAAATGGGGTGCAACTTCTTGTTGAATCTTACTGTACAGCCTCTAAGTTCCAATTTAGGTGCTTATTAGTGCCTTTTTCAACCCGTACTGTATATGTGTACAAGTGTAAAGGGCTAGCAGGTGTGGAACCATGGTAAAAATGATACACAAGGCAAATGTAAGTTGAAGCTGTACCACAGAAATGTGCCAATTTAGTCTTAAAATGTAGAACCACTTGGGTTTTGAGATTCCTCACGTTCAGCAAGCAAATACAATTAGGCAGCGAGCATTGACCAGTAGGCCTAATGTGGCCAACAGAAGTCCTTCTCAGTCTCAGGGTACTCCTGGTTCTGCGTCATGTGGAATTGTTAAGCATGGCTCCAGGCGGGCCTTCTCCCATGACGCCCCCGTAGCCACCTAGGCTACACACACACACACACATACAAACACAGTGGTCCAGGGTCCTGGTGGACCGGTCACACTGGTCTTCCACTTCCTGACCCCATCACTCACATGGTCCGCTGTTAAGACATACAACACGCTCACTCCACCACGGTGTTGTCTAACCCATATCTCAGTGTCACTACTAATCAGTAAACTAATAACCTGAGTTGCCAGATAAAGAAGAACATTCTACCTCTCCCTGCACCCTGCCCCCTCCAGCCTCCAGAGGCCAAGTCCTGCTCTACTGACTCCCAGATATACATGGAGAATGGGAATCATATGCCGGCAGTGGGCCTGCGTGGGCTGGGCTAGCCCGGCCCACATGAAACATTAGGAGGCTCTATGCTGTCATGGGACCAAAGAGGAGAGCAGAGGACATGAGGAGGGGGACTGATGCCCTTGTGGGTGGAGGACAACCCGCAGGGACTGATGCCATCCTTATTTCAACTCCTTTGTTTCCTGCCGTTGGCAAGCACAGTAACCCATTCTTTGGTATATTAATGCAACCTTAACATCCAGTACATTCTGCCTTCTCCAACTGGCCCCATCCCTTTTCTATCCTCAGACCTTACATGCTCCCTCTCTTCCCACTTCATTGAACCATTATCTTATGGATAACCCAGAACAGTCATGGTGTTAGTTGAGGAGCTCTGGAGGCTGTGGTAGCAGTGTGTGTTGGCCCACAGTAGAACCTGCATGCTGTCATTAGTAGGCTGTTGATTGGAGGATAAGGCCTGGCCTTCTCTAATCAGAGGTTTTGCATGCTATTCCTGATATAGCCTAGCTCTGTCTGTCGGGGGGGATTCAACTGCATGTTTTGGGTGATCTCCCTGGTGTTGTGAGCGAAAGAGTCGTAGAGGAGGACTCAGTAAAGAGTGAGGCTGTGCTGCGCTGTGTCTGGTGTCCCAGTATGTGTTTAGGCCTGTCTCTCTAAGGGCCCAGTTGCTTGCCATACAGACACACCCACGAGGAGCAATCCTTCTGTCCTCCTCGCCCTGCCCCTGGGGACACACTGTGGTGTTGTGATGGAAAATGTCATTATGACGCGTACTGCAATCATGGTGTGCTCACACACATTTGTGCCCATATGCATATATGCAGCCACGCATGCGTGCATCATAATGGCGTGCACCCATTTTATGTATTTTTTTTTATATTTGTGTGTGAGTGCTAACCAAATCTGTCTCTATCTGTCTGTTGTCGCCCAGGGATTGGCTGGAGAGCGAGAGACGCTCCCCTACCACCGAGGACACTCTGCAGATGAGCGGTGGTCGTCTGCCCATCCAACCTGCCCAAAAGACCTTCTCCCCATCCGTCCTTACCTAAGATGGCTTCCCACGGCCTTCTCCTGCACTGGAACGGACTGGAGCAGAGCTGCGCCCTACCATGGTGATCATCTTCTCAAAAACACTGGAAAAGAAGAAGAAAGGTGGTGATCATGTAAGGGCGAAGGACACAGAATATTTGCTGCTGGTGAGTAGAACTCTGCTAGACCTACAACTAAAGTACCTTACAGGTGACTCTCTCCACTGACCTTGGAAACATGAGACTTGGGCTATCTATTGGGTCCTCTACAATACAGCCTATTGTAGTTGTTTGCAGGGTGCTCACCATCAGGGTGTTAACTTAATATGGCCTCTACATTGGTCCTTCTAAATAAATGGTATATTATTCTACCTCAGCAGGCGAATCAAGCAATGTGGGTGAAAAGGCTTCAACTGAAATGGGGCCAATTTGAGTAGTTTTACCTCTTTATAGCCCTCAGTGTGTTCTGAATGCTGACATTACACTGTATTGCTGTGACTCCTAGTAACGTTAATGACTCTGCCGCTTTGATGTATTTCTCTGAGCCTGCCAGCACTATCCTGTTTGTTCTTTTCTCTGAATTACTCTGTATGTTCCTGGATGAACAGGGTGTGTGTGTGTGTGTGTGTGTGTGTGTGTGTGTCCTTCATGTTCGATGCCTGGAAAGTTATGTACGGACATGTTTGGAGTCTGAGTAAATGAGCCTAGTCTAAGCCTTGTCCTCTTTGTCTTTTCTTCTCTGTCTATCCCTCCATCTGTCCGTCAACAGCGTGAGCGCCGCACCATGAGCAGAGGGACTACCCTCTTCTCCTGTGGCACTGTGGGTGAGTGCATCCCTCTCCCCTTCACTCAGACTCTGTTGTCCTCACCATAACGTTTCTTATTGTCTTCTTTTAGGCCTTATTGACTCAGGCTGTTGTTGAATTGAACATCTGCTTTTCATGTCCTCCCTGCTTTTCATAAAAACTGTCTCACCATTGGTTTCCATTTGCTCGCATTCATTTCCTTTGTCTTGTTCACCGGCTTGATGCCTCATTATAAAGCTCCCCTACAACTTTTTCTCCTTCTGTCTCTCCGTCTCACGTCTCTTTTTTCCCCCTCTGTCTCTCCGTCTCACGTCTCTTTTTTCCCCCTCTGTCTCTCCGTCTCACGTCTCTTTTTCCCCTTCTGTCTCTCCGTCTCACGTCTCTTTTCCCCCTTCTGTCTCACGTCTCTTTTTCCCCTTCTGTCTCTCCGTCTCACGTCTCTTTTTCCCCCTCTGTCTCTCCGTCTCACGTCTCTTTTTCCCCCTCTGTCTCTCCGTCTCACGTCTCTTTTTCCCCCTCTGTCTCTCCATCTCACATCTCTTTTTCTCCTTCTGTCTCTCATCTCGCCCTCATTTCTGGTGTGCACCTGCCTTCACACAGAGCTATGTACTGCACTCATGGGACTTAACTGTAACAGAGTTGTTTTTCCTTTGTCAATGGTTCCCTTTTGGCTCGGTGAACGTCACACTCCTTACCCCCGTGTTAAAAGACAAGCTGCTGTAAATAAGAGTCCCATTGGACCCACCCTGTCATCTGTTCAATGTACCTGAGAGGGGTTAACAAAAAAGGAATGCACAGCTGACATCATGTTAAATGCTATTATATGGCTTCAGGTGGGATTTTAGTCCTTTGTTGGACACATTTTTCACTGGGCGAGGCTAACCTTTTAGACGTTTTCTCCTATTGTTATTTTGTATTCTTGACATTCTTGTCCGGTCATGTCTTCACCCCCGTCCGTTGTTTTTTGGGACTGAAACAAAGACTTCTGCCCACCAAAGAGGGAGAGAGTATAGGCAAAAATGGAGAGAAGCATTTGAAGTGATGGGTTTGGACAGGGGTGGGCCCCTTGCTGCCAATTGGGTATCAATAGAGTTCTGTGCTACCTTTGAGCTCAGTAGTGGCTAAGGTTTTGCCTTTGAGTAATGTTGCGTAGTCATTTGTCAAATTCTGTCTGAATTTAAACCAATCAAGTCAGGCTGCATTTCTGTCATTGGTGTAGGAAGCCATCCACCTTCACAGAATAATACGCCTAGCTAGCCTATACTGATAATCAAACCAGGTGTCAAGACTAAGACAAAGCTGTGCTTCGCAAAGAGATGTTGGGACGCAATGAAGGAAATACCCAGACACCTAGCTGGCTCTCTGCCAACATTCATAGGACAAGTTTTAATTCTGTCTTCACTTAACTTTTCAGTCTGAGAAAAACCCATCAACAGTCAATCAAGTGGTATAGCATTGGCCGGTTCTATGCCTTGAATGTCATTGTTTGTTTTGTGACTGGTATTGTAGTTGTGTCACTAGGCCTGCTTGTGTCTAGTTATGTTAGCTAAGCGCTCTGTGACAACTGCAATGCCATATAATACAACATTTGATTGATTAATGACATACTGCCAGGTTGCTTGATAACCCTGTACTACCAGTAAGCTCAGGCTATTGCCCTGCCAGCCGCTATGAAACTGTTGATCTACCCAACTCAGGAGCTAGCAGCTCTGTTCCAGCAGGTAGTCTTCTGTCAAGCAGTGCAGCTTGGGTCGATCTAATCCCCTGTCTGTAACTAGCCATTCTTCTACTATCTTGTCTTGAACCACCTTCACCGGGCATCTAGACCATCTCTCTCTATTAAAACTCCTACAGATCATGACCATACTCGCTTCATACGGTATTGTCTCTCTAACCAAGAGCTGCTACTGCTGGCCTATTCTCCCTCTGGCCTCAGGCTGAGGTGTGTGTGCGTGTTTGTGTGCGTATGGTTATTTACTGGGTCGATCATCCTAGCACGCATAAGTGATGAAGCTGCACATTGAACCTCACCCTGGAAGTTTAGTCCTGCTTTCCATGTTCTTATTGTTTCTTTTGAAGCTAGACTTTATCTTGATGTAGCCTCTGTGGAGGAGAGGAAGTGGGATGGCGTATGGGGCCTTATGTTGCCAGAGGGGACATGTAATTTAGGAGGATCATTATAAGGTGTTATGATAGTAAGGATTTCAGCTTAGGCCCCTGATGAAATAAACTTTCCATCTGTTCTGTCCTGATTTACTGTATATTCCCACTTGAAAAATTATATGCATAAGTGTGTGTTCATATGTGTGTGTTTGTGTGTCCATGTGTTCCAGAGGCAGACAGGTGGCTGGACCTGGGCCGAGGCTGTGCCATCCAGCGAGGGATGCCCTGCGAGTCCGGCGCCAGTCTGGAGAGCCTGTGGGACGTTCTGCCCGAGGAGTGCCAGCGGAGGAGCCTGGTCTGGGGCCACGAGGTTGGTCCTGCCACCGCCATCACCAGCCTCATCCGAGACCTTAACCTAGGCGATGCCAAGCTGGCAGCCACCCAGTCCCTGGCCCTTGCCACCTCCACTTCAGCCTCCCCGGCGCCCCCTAGCAAGCGCCAGTGCCGCTCGCTCTCCTTCTCTGAAGAGTTTGGTGGCTGCCGGTCATCATGGAGACCTCAGGTGTCACGAGTGTGGACGGCGGTGGAGAAGAGGAGGTGCTACAGTGGAGGGAGTGTGCAGCGCTGCTCTGGTATAGGAGGTAGTGGAGGTTTTAATGCCATGCAGCGGAGCTCCAGTTTCAGCCTTCCCTCCCGCTCCAACAACCCCACAGACGGCGCTCTGGAGCTGCCCTGCTTCACCCAGCGCCTGCCCCTTCACCCCCTGTTCACTGCCTCCCCTACCTCCCCCTCCCACCACGACTACCATCACTCCCTCAGGCCCCTCTCCTTGTCCCATGAGCAGATCAGTCTGCCAGAGCACCACAGGGAGGGGGCCAGCTCCCCGGACTTCACCCAAGAGATGGGGAGACGTGCTGGGCAGAGAGCAGGGGGGACTGGGGGCCTGTCGCGGAGCAAGTCCCAGCCCTGCGTCCTGAACGATAAGAAGATCGGAATGAAGCGTAGGAGACCAGAGGATGCACAGGAACCACGGCCCTCCCTGGACCTGGCCAAGATGACCCAGGTTAGTAGCCACAGAGACTCACAAACACACCTCAATGGTCTGCCGAGAGTGTCTGCCCATACCAAATGACTGAAAGGCAACTTTAGATCAAAACATATTAGTGGATTTTGATTATGTTATGATGACTCAGACATTTTACAGTGCTTCATTGTTATTTTCTCAGAATAGATCAAGTTTCATCCAACTCTTTACACAGATTTAATACCTTTAATAACCTGAGTACATAAGGTTAGATCAGGCCAAACAAAATGACTAACAAAGGAATAACTCAGAGATGGGGAACGTTCAAGGCTTCTTTCTCTGTGTCTGATCTGGTGGGGGATTAAAACAGGCTGTGTTAGGTTTTCTGGGTCAGTGGTTTGTAGCGCAGAGGGTAAGTGTTTTCAAGCCTCTCCTTTGGGAAGTGGCATTAACTAAGGAGCATTTCTTGTGTTCCGTCATGCTTCACACTGCCATGCTCTACCACACTTGGCTCCGGTTATCATTTCATTGACTTTGTTGGGTAAACAGAGGATGCAAATGTTGAACCTGCACACTCTACTTCCCTCTCGCCCTCAATTTTTAGCTGGATCACATTCTGCCTGGCCTGGGGGAGGCTTGTTTGTGCTTGTGTATCGTCAGAGGAAATTGTGGAACTGCTCTGAGATGACTACTTGATGGTTCCATATAGAATGTATGGATATCATACTGGATACAGTCTAATTTTGCACATTGACCCAAGGCTCACTTAGCTCTATCCCTCTGACCAATGTGTCTCCCTTGAGAATGAGCTAAGATAGCGCAGTTTGGAATTCAATCCAGCACATATAGGAGTCCTCCAGGACTAACACAGTGTAAACACTGATGAAGCTAGCTGATATTACTTTGTGCCTCTCCTCCCTCCTCAACCCTGCTCAGAGGTTCCCTGTCCTTTCTAGAGACCTCTAAACATGTCCTAGAAAGCATCCAACCTCATCCTCCTCCTCCCCTTCCTGTTCTCTACCCCCTCTCTAAGAAACTGTTCGTAGTCACCCTGAGGGTATAGCCAAGGTTGGATCAACAAGTGATCAGTAATGGAGCCTAGCATGTTTCCTGTGTCCATGCCAGCCGCTAAGAGAGGAAAACCAAGAGCATTTTCATTATCCACACCAGTTAGCTCCGCTCTCTGGAATTCCCCAGTACGCCTCTCCAATGGCTCACAGGCTTTTCTTTTGGCATCGAGAGTAGCCAAATGGAGGCTAGTTTTTTTATAGCCTTGTTTTTGTTTAGGGTTGGGATTGCCATTGTGTGACGAGGACTGATGAGATCAGGTGGTGCGGGTTTGATCAGTAGTTTCAAGCCTCACACACATGAAACCAGATATCCACTTACCAGTATTTATTCTCTCACAACACAGAATACTGTAGTTCACGAAAGCACACTGACACAAAAATACACACATACACATTGTCACAGATGCACACACCCAAACTCAATCACTCTCGGTCAAACTCTGTCCTGGTGAGTATAGTAAGGTTTAGGTAAGGCAATGAGTCTGACTCAGTACTATAAACTTACATTTTACATTTAATTAACATTTTAGTCAATTATCAGACTCTCTTATCCAGAGCCATATACAGTTAGTACATTCGTCTTAAGATAGCTAGGTGGGACAACCACATAATATATTATCACAGGCATAGTAAGTACATTATTCCTCAATAAGTAGCTATCAGAAAAGTCAGTGCTTGTAAGGGGGAACGAGTCAAGGGCGAGTGTTAGTTCATAAAATAGTCAGGAGGGGGTGTAAGGGGGGGTGCTGTTGGATTATTTAAGGTACTCTTCGAAGAGGTAGGGTTTCAAATGTTTTCTGCTTGGCTGCTATACTGTTACACAAGCAGAAACAGTCTGTATACAGCACTGCAAGTGTACTGTAACTCCATATAACCACACTGTATGTATGAAACTATGAATATGGTTGTTATTTTTGTACCGATAATTGGGTTGTCACTAGTTACCACAGTCACAAAGTACATGCTTATTTCCATACTTTCTCTTCTTAAAATCTGATTTTAAACCTAACCTTAACCCTAACACTGCTAACCTTATGCCTAACCTTAAATGAAGCCCAAAAAGCACATTTTTGTTTTCATTAGTTTTAAGATCTACTGTAGCCAACTTGGACTTTGTGTCTGTGGTAACTAGTGACAACATTTGTAATGCAGGTTTAGGGGTAAGGGGTTCGCCAGACCCAGAGAGGTGTGGTGGTCTCCGGATGAGGACACATGAGGCGTGTTAACTGCTGGTTGGTAAAAATTTTAGGCTGGTTACAACATGTGTTCTGCCTGACATCGAGAGAGAATTAATGTAAAGGAGAGAATGTTGGCAAGAGATTCGATTTTATGGCTTGTTGCTGGAATTCTGTCCTCTCCAATTTAAGTAGGATTGGTGGTGGAATCATTTAATTGTCTTTTAATTGAGATGTTAATTTGTCATAGATAGATAGATAGATAGGTACTTTATTGCTCCCCCGGGGGGGAAATTTCATTGTCAAGCAGCTACAACAGAACACAGGGCAGGTGCAAAATGCCACAACGAAAAGTACACAAAAGACAGATACACGGTACATGATACATAGAGCGGCAGTATGAAAAAGTATAGAAATACAAGATATCTGGAGTGAAAAAAAATAAAAAAAATAAAAAAAAAAAGGGTATAAAAGGACATTGCATAGTATGAGTGGTTGGCTGAATATGTACACTATACATTGGTGGATGTTGGATGGTTAACTATACTATACAGGTCGATGGCAGAGAAATACTTCAGTAGCTAAAAATGCGTATGATATGAGCGAGGGTAATAATAGTTTACTTAATAGACAGACTGGGTAAATTAACAGGTAAGTGAAAATTTTGCATGGTTAAATTAGTTAAATTAGCTGTACAGTTAGGTATACAGTTATATTTACAGATAAGTGAATACTTGCATGTTTACACAAACTGTACAGGTAAATGACAGGAAGAGATACTTTAATAGCTAAATGTGTGTATGATATCATTTGGGGTAATAATAGTAATTCCCTTAAAATACAGTCCTTAGTGCGCAGGGTTTAATTACAGACAACTGCACTTATTGCACATTCGATATACTAAAAGCAATGAGAAAAGGTGCAACTGGCAGGATACTAATATGCATTCCTGAGTGAATGCCTACGTCCAATAATTACTTACAATATTGCATGTGATATAATATAACAACTGTACATGAGTATGTATATACAGACCTGTATGAATAAATAGGTCCTGAGTGGATGAGTGCTGACGGACCAGAGTTACTCACGGATGGATGCATAATTGTTAAACTAGGTCCTAGCACCCCAACAGTTCCAGATCTATGTTGCCGACGGCACGGCACCCCGGTGAGGCATTATATAGTCTCATAGCCGCCGGCAGGAAGGACCTCCTGTAGCGCTCTCTGGCACACCGTGGTGGGATCAGTCTGTGACTGAAAGTGCTCCTCTGCGTCATAACCATAGTGTGCAGAGGGTGGGTGACGTTGTCCATGATGGCCAGCAGTTTGGCCAGGATCCGTCTCTCCGCCACCTCCTCTAGAGTGTCAAGGCTCATCCCCAGGACAGAGCTAGCCTTCCTGATCAGCTTATTTACCCGAGAAGCATCACCGGCTTTGATGTTTGCTCCCCAGCACACCCCTGCAAAAAAGATGGCACTGGCCACCACAGACTGGTAGAAGGTATGCAGTAGTTTACTGCACACGTTAAAGGACCTGAGCCTCCTCAGAAAGTAGAGTCGGCTCTGGCCCTTTTTGTACAGGGCCCCGGTGTTACCAGCCCATTCCAGTCTGTTGTCCATATGGACACCCAGGAACTTGTATGACTCAATCATTTCCACATCCGTCCCCTTTATAGGGACTGCAGTCAGTTGTGCCTTGGTTCTCCTGAAGTCCACCACCATCTCCTTAGTTTTGCTGATGTTGAGCTGAAGGTGGTTCTGCTCACACCACAACACAAAGTCACTGATTGTGCTCCTGTACTCCTCCTCCTGCCCACCCCTGATGCACCCTACAATAGCAGAGTCATCCGAGAACTTCTGTAGGTGGCATGTCTCAGAGTTATATCTGAAGTCTGAGGTGTAGAGGGTGAACAGGAAGGGGGACAGGACCGTACCCTGGGGGGCCCCTGTGTTGCTAACAGCCCGTTCTGACACACAGCTCTGTAGTCGCACAAATTGTGGCCTACCGGTCAGGTAGTCCGTGACCCAGGAGACTAAGGGTGCTTCCACTTTCATCCTCCTCATCTTCTCACCCAGTAGCAGGGGCTGAATGGTATTGAAGGCACTGGAGAAGTCAAAAAACATGACCCTCACAGTGCAACCTGCGTTGTCCAGGTGAGAGTAGGCCCTCTGCAGAAGGTAGATGATTGCATCATCCACCCCGATTTTGCGCTGGTATGCAAACTGCAGGGGGTCCATTGATGAACACACCAGGGGTCTGAGGTGAGCGAGGACTAACCTTTCCAGGGTCTTCATGATGTGGGATGTTAGCGCTACAGGTCTGAAGTCATTCAGGACAGTGGGGTGTGCCTTCTTGGGCACTGGGACGAGGCAGGATGTTTTCCACAGCACAGGGACCCTTTCTAGGCTCAGGCTAAGGTTGAAAAGACGCTGGAGTATTCCACACAGTTGGTCAGCACAGACCCTCAGCACCCTTGGGCTGATGCCATCAGGGCCCGCCGCTTTCCACTGGTGTAGTCTCTCCAGCTCTCTCTTCACTTGGTTGGTGGTGAAAGCCAGCCCAGGTGGGGAGGTGGGGGGAAGGGGGGTGTTGAGGATCAGTCCAGGGGGGGCAGGGGCAGAGGTGGGGTCACTGATTGTCTCAGCAGAGGTGCTGTGAGCAAAGTGGGGGTGGGATAGCCGTGAGGGTGTGTGGTCTGGGGAGCTGGAGGGGAGGTGGACAGGGCCAGTATCGAACCTGTTAAAAAATTGGTTCAGCTCATTGGCTCTGTCCTGGGTCCCCTCCGTCTGCCCACTGTTTGACATGTCACTCTGTTCATATTTATTGACGTTTGACTTGTTCGTGTGGGAAGCAACTCAGACTTTAACGAGCATAATTGCATGAGAATGTGATTGCCCAATTCTCTCAGAGGCTGTTTTTACATGTGAAAGTGGTTCAAAAGGGCAAATTGACCTTCAATCACTATGGCTGTGTATTCATATGTCCTGACGATGAAAATTAAAAGTGAATGCCTCTTCATGTATGAGAGTTGGGCTACCCCTATTACTAGCCTGTTCAACCTCTCTTTTGTATCGTCTGAGATCCCTAGAGATTGGAAAGCTGCCGCGGTCATCCCCCTCTTCAAAGGTGGAGACACTCTAGACCCAAACTGTTATAGACCTATATCCATCCTGCCCTGCCTTTCTAAAGTCTTCGAAAGCCAAGTTAATAAACAGATCACTGACCACTTCGAATCCCACCGTACCTTCTCTGCTATGCAATCTGGTTTCCGAGCTGGTTATTGGTGCACCTCAGCTACGCTCAAGGTACTAAACAATATCATAACCGGCAGTCTCTATGGGGGTGCCACTGCTTTTTGTCGCACTGCTTTGCTTTGTCTTGGCCAGGTCGCAGTTGTAAATGAGAACTTGTTCTCAACTGGCCTACCTGGTTAAATAAAAATAAATAAATAATAATAATCGTCTAGAATGTATTTGTATGCTGTAGCATTAAGATTTCCTTTCACTGGAACTAAGGGGTCTAACCCAAACCATGAAAAACAGCCCCAGACCATTATTCCTCCTCCACCAAACTTTACAGTTGGCACTATGCATTGGGGCAGGTAGCGTTCTCCTGGCACCCGCCAAACCCAGATTAGTCCGTCGGACTGCGTTTCCACTGCTCCAGAGTCCAATGGCTGCTCGACCATGGAAACTCCAGACGAACAGTTCTTGTGCTGATGTTCCTTCCAGAGGTAGTTTGGAACTCTGTATTGAGTGTTGCAACAGAGGACAGACAATTTTTACCCGCTACACGCTTCAGTACTCGGCGGTCCCATTCTGTGAGCTTGTGTGGCCTACCACTTTATGGCTTAGACGTTGTTGCTTCTAGACGTTTCCACTTCACAATAACAGCACTTACAGTTGATCGGGGCAGTTCTTGCAGGGCAGAAATTTGACGAACTGACTTGTTGGAAAGGTGGCATCCTATGACGGTGCCACGTTAAAAGTCACTGAGCTCTTCAGTAAGGCCATTCTACTGCCAATGTTTGTCTATGGAGATTGCTTGGCGGTGTGCTCGATTTTATACACCTGTCATCAATGGGTATGGCTAAAATAGCCGAAATCCACTAATTTGAAGGGGTGTCCACATACTTTTGTGTATATATAGTGTATCTCAGTATTATGCGTGGGAATACTTGGGAACATATTTCCAAAATTCAAATCACTTGGAGCTGATTTTATGGTGTTTTTACAGTCTTTTATGTCCAACAATGAACCCCCCCCATTTTTTGGTTTGTTTGTTTGGTTCAGAAAACTTTGGGGGAGGGGCAAATAAAACCATCTGCAGGCAGCCAGTTGGGGAACCATGTTGTAGATCATAGAACATTACAACGTGTTAGTGTAGAATGCCAGGGTGGTTCTTGTGTATATCGCTCAGCCATACTGATGCAACGGGGTGTGAATTCTGTGGATGCATGTAGTGCTAATGGGCTAAGGCCCAGCCACCATGGGGAATTTGTGTGTGTCTAAGAGAACTTGCAGGGTAGAGAGGGGGGGTATTTATTTTCCCCAAATCTCCCCTGCTGGCGGAGGGCTGGCAGAGTGGAGTCTCGTGGCCTATTAATATCTCCTCATTGGCCTGAGTTCAGACTCATAAAATGACGGGGGCACTTTTCCCCTTCTCTCCTCCCCTCCATTTCTGGAATGATAGGCATGGCGAGCATAGCTGAGTTGCATAGCTGAGTTGCAGTCCTTGCGGGGTTGTGGGAACACCTAAGTGGGTGGGTGGGTGTGGTGGAGTGGCGTGGCGTGGGGCCCTGCTGTGGCAGCAAACTATACAAACAAACATGCACACACAGGTAGATCTGCTAAACTAGTCCGGGTCTGTCTGTCTATCTATCTGTCTGTCTGCCAGTTATTGGTTAAGGTCTACTTCTCTCCCTCCCTGTGCAGTCCTGTCCTTCCTTCTCCCTCCCTGTGCTGTCCTGTCCCTCCCTGTCCTGTCCCTTCTTGTCCTGTCTTCTCCTTTGCTGTCCCCCCCTGTCCTCTCCTGTCCTGTCCTGCCTTGTCCTGTCCTCTCCTGTCCCTGTCTTGTCCCTCCCTGTCTTGTCCCTCCTTGTCCTGTAATGTCTTCTCCTGTGCTGTGCTGTCCTGTCCCTGTCCTGTCCCTTCCTGTCCTGTCCCTCCCTGTCCTTTCCCTCCTTGTCCCTCCCTGTCCTCTCCTGTTCCTCCCTCTCCCTCCCTCCATCCTGTCCTGTCCTGTTATTTTTCCTCCTGTGTGTCTGTGTGTTTTCTCCAGGAGGTCTCTCTCTCTTCCCCATAACACACTGTCTCCTGTGTGTCTGTGTGTGTTTGCTTCAGGAGGTCTCTCTCTTCCCCATAACACACTGTCTCTCTGGGGGCAGTTTATTGTACCAGTACCACACTTTTTATATGGAGCTAGGAAATACGCTCTGACGAAGAGCTGTGTGTGTGTGTAGCACTGTCTTGCCAGCTTCTTAGTAGGGTGTTGTTTTGAGTGTTTGTTCACAGCCCCATTATCCAGGGGGATATTTCCTTAACCTCTTAGCACTGTGTGTTTTTGTGTTCCCACACTAGCAGCTGTCACACTATCCAGCTAGAACAAAATGCTATGTGCCTTGTAGGGCTGGAGGGGCATGCCAGACTGCGAGGTTGTGTGTACATACAGTATGTGGGTTATTTTTCAAGGGTGGTGCTCTAGAATGGGTCTTCCAAATGGACAAGCATACTTCCGAAGTTGTGGAAAAATGGCATAAGGGCAACAAAGTCAAGGTATTGGAGTGGCCATCACAAAACCCTGACCTCAATCCTATAGAAAATCTGTGGGCAGAACTGAAACAGCAAGGAGGCCTACAAACCTTACACCAGTTCTGTCAGGAGGAATTCACCCAACTTATTGTGGGAAGCTTGTGGAAGGCTACCCGAAACGTTTAACCCAAGTTAAACAATTTAAAGGCAATGCTATCAAATACTAATTGAGAGTGTGTAGACTTCTGACCCACAGGGAATGTGATGAAAGAAATAAAAGCTGAAATAAATAATTCTCTCTACTATTATTCTGACATTTCACATTCTTAAAATAAAGTGGTGATCCTAACTGACCTAAAACAATTTTTACTAGGATTAAATGTCAGAAATTGTGAAAAGCTTTAAATGTATTTGGCTAAGGTGTATGTAAACTTCCGACTTCAACTGTATATCTATTGAAACATTAAAATACCTTTTTTGCTTTTATTTTACTTCTCTCATAAAAAATGTTGTAAAAACATTTGGTAAAATACATTCGAGTTGTCCGTCATGAGAGTGGTCCGTCATGAGAGTGGTCCGTCATGAGAGTGGTCCGTCATGAGAGTGGTCCGTCATTAGTTGTCCATCGTGTGCCGTGGGCTCATCTCTATTCACCTCCAACATCTGCTACTGGGAGAGAGGGACGCTTAACCCTTTCACAGCTGGAATGTCTCTGGTCTGGATCTATTGGAAGGCTGAGGGAAAGGAATTTAATGAGGGGACAAGTTGTTTAGAGAAGCAAACATTGCATAATAAGGCATCGATAACACATTCAGTACATTTACTAACACCGATGGAAAAATATGAATATGAATCGTCCTTAAATGCCTAGAGTAGCCTACACCAGATTGAATATAAAAGTGTTATGTTGATGATATAGGTTCACATATGGGCGTAGACATAGGGATATCTTGCGTTGACAGTTGGCACACAAAGAAGTGAAACTCTGTCTGCCCTGTGTTGGGTCACATGGGATGTGCTAATCAAGGTTAATGTCATGCGTTCACAACCAAACACGTGCACACAGCCACACACACAGCTTTTCACATAACATAACACATGGTCAATCTCTCTCTCTCTCTCTCACTCATTAGTAAACACACACGCACAGTCTCTCTCGCTTAAGAACACATGTTATTGTAACCCAAATAGCCTGCTTTGCATACCTTGCCTGGGCACATTGTGTTTGTCGTACACACACGTCTCTGGTCACTGAAAGGAGAGATCCCACCCTGAGTAAACATAGTCATCTTTTCTCTTTTGAGGGTTTGTGACGTCTATTTACCAAGAACACACTCTCTCTCTAATAGCAATAACAATACCTAACCCCCTTTGTCCAACACATGAATATTCATAAGTGTCAACTAGATGATGGGTGTATGAGTTGGCCAGTGCAGTTCAGGAGGTTTACCAAGCTAGGTCAAGCCAAACAATAGGATTAATCATATATAGAACATTATAAACTGGGTGGTTCGAGTCCTGAATGCTGATTGGCTGACAGCCATGGTATATCAGATCGTATACCACGGGTATGACTGTTCTGCGTCGTGCCTAAGAACAGTCCTTAACTGTGGTATATTGGCCATATACCACACACCCTTGGGCCTTATTGCTTAATTATAGGTCTTCAGGAAAGTTTGTCCCTTTGCCTGGTGTGTGTTTTTAGTGATTCATCCCCTCAGTGCAGCAGGACTGGGAGACTCATGGGGTTGGGAGGAAGAGGATACTTTTGTGGTTTGCAACTGATCGCACCATGTCATCGTTCCACTGTGCTTTGAGTGTAGACTGTGAACAGACTAGCTCCCTAGCTCCCTAGTGGGAGGGCGAGCTCAGCACCCCTCCAGTGAAGCAGAGGTCACACACCCACAGGTCATAAAGGCCAAGCTCTCAAGTTTCTCAACTCTGTGTTCCAGGTGACTTAATTACATTTTTGAAGTGTACATATATAGGTTTTGGGATCTGAATCAAGATTGAACAGTGAGATGACGATACTATAACTATGTGTTGTGTTGTTCTAAAGTTATACTAATCTATATCTCCCTTTCTTTCTCTCTTTTCCTCTCTCAAACAGAAACTCCAGACGTTCCACAGCTTCAGCTGCCCGGGGTTCTCTGGTCCGGACAGCTGTCACTCAAACATGCCCCCGCCCTCCGACAGGACCTTGAGCCAATCGGAATCTGACTTCGCCTGTGCATCTGACCTATGTGCTGAGACTCAACAGGAAGTGGACGAGGAGGAGGATGACTCTTTCTATAAGGAGTTAGATAGTGACTCAGCGTGTAGCCTGGACTCTAGGCCTGGGTCCCCAAGCAGGGGAGGGGGGGAGAGAATGGGGCAGGGACACACCCTCTGGAAGGGTGAGCATGGGACAGAGAAGGACATCTACCAGCTGGGGGGTGAGCTGGACATCGACCAGATCGAGAGGAACTGAATGCAACCTGAAGCCTTTGTATAAAGGATTGTCATAACCTTTTATGAAGGCTGAGAAATGTTTCTAAACGTTGCTGAAATGCAGAGAATTTAGAATTTCATAACCACGAGAAGTATGCCTTACATATGATGGGTGGATATTGAGCGGATTGAAAGGACCTTAGAGAGAGGAACCTAGCAATTTTGGATAGAGTAGTTTTTGGAACATTACAGGGATGTTTGCAAATGCAGGAGGGATGTTGTATTGTATGTAATGTCAATGAATGACAAAGCACGTGAAAGTGTTGCATGTTGACTTTGCAGATGGCTTCTGTGGTTGAACTTTGAGGAACTGTCTCGTTGTCTTTCTGAATCTAAAGGCTTTCGCTTGGCGACGTGCAGCCTAACTCAGGAGTGGGTAAGCGAGGGATAGTCTTTAACACCTCCAAAAAGCCCTCTCTCATCTTAGCCTGAGTACCTCCCTTTACACCTGGACTGAACTAACCATAAAGGTTCAAGTACTGTAGCATTACTACTGTATGCTACAACGTCTGCTTTTCTCTACCAGACTGGGAGGACATGATGGACCGAGAGAGAGGGATGAATTAGAGGAGAGAAACAGTATTTTTTTTCTTCTCATATAGACATCATCTTGACCCTCATAGACATCACCTTGACCCTTTTCTTCAACTATACATGCAGGGAGAACATCCCCTGTTGAATTCCAAATTATCCCCTAGCCCCTATACCCTAGGCACTATACCCTAGGCACTCCTGTAGATATGAAAGGAAGACAGTACCAGTATTATGGGAATTTCTTCACCGTGCCTTCTGACAGGCTGTGTGGAGTTTTCACCATATTGCTTACACCATCTACAGGAGTGCCTAGGGGATAAGGGTCAATATGGTATTCAGAAAGTGTTCACACACCATCGCTGAATGTAAATAAGCTTTAAGGGGTTTGGAAATAACAGGCGATTTGTTCGGTCAGATACATGTTTTGTCTTTACACCTCAGAAAAGCCTGCTCGAAACAAACCTTTCTGGCTTTTTATAGATTCTAATATGCAAAATGTATATTTGAATAAACACTGAATTTGAAGTTTTCAGTTCTAATATCAATGTATATTTTTCTAAATGTATGTTTTTTATGGTCTGTTTGTGAAGGATCTGAAATAGGAGGCCTTTCTTTAACAGGATAGACATGAAATAAAAACGCAAACTGCCTCTGCTTTGGTCATGTTGTTTTATTATTATCAGGGAAGGGTGCCATTTATACATTATATATGTATGGTACAACTTGACATTAACCCTTCATGTCATTAACATGACATAGTGTGTGTTTACATAGAGTAGATATGCTTCTGATCGGATGTCCTCTAATTGTTTATGAAGTCATTGAACTGCCATTGACTTTGGCACATCATGCCACGCAAGCTGTTTATACCCTGTGATGGATAGGGTCAGTTAGGTAAACATCTGTGTGCTATATGATACCGTTACACAGCCCACCGGCACCAAATACAATGGCATAAAGTGTAGAATACCACGGCAACGGCACTTACCTTGAACTGAGGCAAGAGGAAGTGATGTCACAGCCACAGGAATGCTTCTTCTCTCCTCAGTTCAGTAGGAAGACAGACAGACACGTCATCAAGGCGGTGCTGTTTTGCCTGGAGATATCCTGTCATATGTCTCTAATGTCTGTCCAAGTCTGAGGGGTCTAAAAGTGCATGCTGCCACAATGAAGAAAAGAAGACTTCAAACTAGTTTATAGAGTTACACGTCTTCACTGTGTTTTCTTCTGCCCTCCAGGGTGCATTTTTTCAAATCAAGTATTAGTGGAGTGTATTTTTCCAATACAACAGGATGTTGCAGTCAGCTGAATGGCCTTTCCATTCACCATGCCCTTTCCTTTGACTGTGGCCTTGAAGTAAAATAAACTCTAACCCCAACGGTGTGGTGTTACCTTACCACACACAATCACACACAGCCAAAGGCACTAGAATGTATGCTGACTGTGCACTCAGAGAGAAATTCTAAACTGGTCTGAAAATATTTGCGTGAAGGGGTAGGAGGTAGAGTACTCCCAATGACTCCCTCTCCTCAGAGCTGTTGTTACAGCTGCCCACACAGTGCCAGAGTTGGAGTACCGGGTCGATCAAAGGATGGATGGATGCAGGGAGGTTTGAGGGGGGGATGAAAGATGAAATGAAGGAAAAGGAGGCAAGGCTGTTGAAATCAACAAACCTCCTGTTCATAGGCCACTTCTCTCTCCGAAACAATGAGCCTGGAAACACAGCATCACGTTGCCACGGACACCACATCAGTCGCTCGCTCAGACCTAAAGGTCACTGACCTCCTTCAACACACGCATACACACTTCCCGTCAAACAGGAAGTAGCAGGCTGAGAGGAGTAGAGATTTAGAGTCTGAGGTAACGCAAACACCCACTCACCACTGGCCCAGGCCTATAAATAGGAGGCATTATGTAGTAGAGGGAAATGGCCATGTTACTCAAAGTCACAAATCCAGGGCTGTATAGCCTCAATTACACGTGTGAAAACACTGGTGATGTTTTAAGGGAAAGCAGAGATGTTACTTTGTTAGTAGAAAAGGCTTTCGCTCTCAGAACTGTCAGCATAAAAGGCTTTCACTCTCAGAACTACTGAGGAGTAGAGCATGGTGCATTTATTAATCTTGTAAAGGTTCATTTCAAAACGGATTCAAAGACCACTGCAATAAAAACGTTGAAGGAAAATATATCTGGTCTTCCATGTTCAAAAGGGTCTACCTATATGGCCTTGTTCAGAAAGGCTGACCTACCTTATAACTACCTTATACTGCGTCACGACCAGAGCTTTTATTTCACTGAATGTCCTGTGTTTGTCTCACTCAGTAGGTCTCCACTGTGTGCTGGGTGAGCAGAGACACCTACAATATCTGTGGTTGACATATGGCCAGTGTCACATGTCACTGATTGACTACCTCTCCACTCAAAGGTCAATGGGATCTGGCACCAAGGCCCAACAGTCTATCACCATGGTTTCTGCTAAGCCTAGACCTTTCTCTCTATCTCTACATGTTTCCTTCCTCATAAGGCCAGGATTTTATTTTTAAATAGTTAAGTTACACAGACCCTTTAAATTTCACTTCAAGGTGCTTGTAATTACATTTGTAGTATCAACACCTCATGCAAGCAATTCATATTCTAATCCTGTGATTGTCTTTGCTTAACCGCACCCTCAGAGGGGTCAGAAACAACCAGATGCATCCGGCTGTTTACGGGAAAATGTAAAGAGAGCCTGTGACGCGACTTCCGCGTTTGCACGTTAACAAGGCGACACTTCATCTTAACTCCTCCTCCACATTTACTGAATTGGATGAACAGTGCAGAAGAGAACCCCCCAGAAAGAAACACAGACCAGGCATTTATTTTACCTATGTTAGGTTAGCTTAACAACCTTGACATAAAATATGACAACTAGCTCTTTTTTTATTTAACCTTTATTTAACTAGGCAAGTCAATTAAGAACAAATTCTAAATTTACAATGACGGCCTACACAGGCCAGACTCTGGGCCAATTGTGCGCCGCCCAATCAAGGCCGGTTGTGATACAGCCTGGATTCAAACCAGGGTGTCTGTAGTGACACCTCTAGCACTGAGATGCAGTGCCTTAGACCACTGCACCACTTGGGAGCCCTCTTAGTGGGTCAGGTAACCCTTATGTAAAGATTGTACTGTCGTGACGTGACTATCATTAATGTGAAGACTGTTATTTATATCAATTCAATTTAATTATGTAAACATTAATTTACTAGGAAGTCTTGGCAGCATGGGAAATTTTGTTTAAAGAGTTACTATCTCCCGAATTAACTCTCATACGATATTTTCATATCTTATCGATTACAGTCACTTATTAATGGATTATTTTGAATGTCGTAAAACCTTGCAGTCTGCACAAACGCTAACTTATTGATGAATCAGCAATACACAAATTGGCTCAATGATTTATTTACTAATCTAATTAAACAATTACAGAATACAGAAAAGATACTAACATTATACAGTAAAAACAGTCCCTAGAGGACTAACGAAACAGGACAGTTTTGTTATAACACGATGGCGGATTCAAAGATGTGGGGGGTGGGGGGGGGGGAGTTGAGTTGATGATGTAAGACTCTGGTTTGCCCACCAGAGATCACCATGTCACCATGTCCTTAGGTAGAGTTTCTCTGGTCGTAGTGGTGGTAAGCATGGATATTTCAGCGGTTGTCGGTATTCTCACCCTGAACTACGCCATTTTCAGCTGCAGACTGATATAGGCTATAGTCTAGGATTTACTTATTCTTCTCTAGTGATCGATAGTTTCAGAGTTGATAATAGATTGGTAATAGAGTTGTAGTTTTAAACCATTTTTCAACATCCGGCTCACACCTTAGTCTGCTTGGTCTATAGAGTGGTAACCATTTTGACATACTCAGCTCGCGCTGTACTCTGGCTGGTCTGGTAGAAATTCACCATTTCAACGCGGGGACCCCCGTCCTCACATTCTTTGGTCTGGTTGGTAAATCCTTTTAAGCACTCTGGTTGGAAGGCCGGTTTCATAGCACTGACCTGCTCTTCTGACCTCATTAGGGGCCTGGCTTAGTTAGTGTACAACAAACATGAAAAAACATTATAAGACTTAAATTACATTTCTATCTTTTCAAAAGTATTCTTATACATAATCTTTAGTTTTATAAAACAATTAGATGCAAACCTCATAACTGAGAAATGTACACTTTCAGAGATACAGTTATGTTGTTCTATTGTCCTTAGTTACATCACAAAATAAAACTAATTCGACATGGCTGTTCTTTGAGTTCCCCCCGACCATTTCCCACATTCTTTATTATAGAAATATTGTTTCGTTATCCATCTTGGGATGTTGGAGTTTTGGCGGGAAGAACTCCTCTGTTCCACAGAGGTTCTCTGTAACAAAAGGGGACTGCTTTCCCCCACTACTGCATGGCAAAGAAAGGTATTTACGACCTCAAGCTCAACCTCGACAAGACGGAGCTGCTCTTCCTCCCGGAGAAGGCCTGTCCTCTCAAAGACCTCTCCATCCCAGTTGATAACTCCAGTTTCACACAGAACCTTGGCGTGACCCTGGAGAACACTCTGTCGTTCTCTGCAAACATCAAAGCAGTATCTCGCTCCTGCAGGTTCATGCTCTACAACATCCATAGAGTATGACCCTACCTCACAGAGGAAGCAGCACAGGTCCTAATCCAGGCACTTGTCATCTCCTGTCTGGACTACTGCAACTCGTTGTTGACTGGGCTCCCTGCTTGTGCCACCTCTGGTCTCCCCCCCCCCCCCCCCCCCCCCCTTTCTAGCTCTGACTGCTGATAGCTACTTTATTAAGGAAAAGTTTACGAACTATGCCTGATATGTAGTTGTCCCACCTAGCTTTCTTATGAGGAATGCACTAACTGTAAGTCGCTCCGGATAACAGCGTCTGCTAAATTACGGAAATGTAAATGACCACTCCATTCTATCAATTTTGTCACCCAGTGTGTTAGTGAGAGTGTATAGGAGGAAAGAGTGCAGCACTAACTCTGTGGAAGGACACGTGCTGAGAGAAAGGAAGCACATGCTCTCTATTTTTCACATAAACTCTCCTCCTATCCTTTGTGAGGCGAAGAGGACTGGGCTGCCTGTTGACTGGCTGCTAGTGACTGAACAATGGAGGACTGAAATAGATGAGACCTTGCAACTCTCCTCCACATCCACGATCCATTATGTCCGTCACATTTGGCCGGCTTGTGGAGCTTTGATTGTTCCAGCTGTCCTGGATCCAGCTGTACGGGCCACCTTACATTAGCATTTGATTGTAGACCCCTTTCTGTACATATGACGGATGGACTTGTGTGTAGAAGTCAAGATTCTTTAGCATTATGCTCAACCTTAATTCAGCTTTCACCGTCAAGATGAATGCACGGTTACACTTATACAACTGTTTTGTGTTTACATTGCATGTTCATTGTATTTGCCGGCCCAAGTTAATCCTATCCTATCTGCAGTATACACACAGCTAAATCCCCGGCTTACATCAAGTAACGTAAACAGATCTGTATCTCAGCGACAGAGGGATGGGTGGAGTAGAGTTGAGCTGAACCCTATGTTCTGTACTATACTGTATGGGAGGGAGCTGCCACAACCCAGTACTCTGAGGACTCTGTCTGTCCTGGGAGTTAGGGGCACAGGTGTTTGTTTAATCTAGGCATCTGAGGGAGAGGCAGGGAGCAGGTTGAATGGGGCCGTCTGTGCTGTTATCGATCTGAAGTGATTATAGCGGCAGTGAACACAGAAGACCTTTGAAAACACAGAGGAAATGCAGCTGCAATGTGGCCATGAACTTTGAACCAGAGTTCAGACCTTAGCGACTTGTGGCCTCAGCAACCTTAGTGTCTGGTTAATGGAGGACTGGTTAGTGTGTTGCTTAGCCATCTGGGGTTATTATTGGTGTGTTAGCAAGGGTAATGTCCATGCCTATGTTAAAAGGTGAAAGGTGCACTACTTGTAAGATTTTGTAGCCTGCTTTTTGCTCATTCATCGTCTACAGAAATGTATCACTCAAATTTGAACAACGATATGCATTAAATGTATTGGACAGCTCAAGGTGAGTGTCTTGGACTGACTCCATGTCAGTCCAAGCACATTCTGCATCTTTCTAGTACTCTGTGGGATTGTCTCTCAGTGGGTGTAGTGCTCTGTGGAATTGTCTTTCAGTGTGTGTAGTGCTCTGTGGGATGGTCTCTCAGTGTGTGTAGTGCTATGTGGGATGGTCTCTCAATGTGTGTAATGAGAGCGAATATAAAATTAACAGCTCTCCTAACTTTATGGGCCAGAAAAAGGAAACGAATGGGAGAGTTTGATGATGCTCTGACTGAACGATGGCAGATGCTACTTGTAGCTCTGAAACGAAACAGGCGGGAAGCTCCAGCCGATGGGAATTCCATGATTTGCAACAATTGTTCCACATCCCCGTGGCCCCTCACTGGATCCTGTGTGGAGAGAGTGATGTAAGCGCATGCCCAAATGGATTTCCCAGGCCATCTTGATCTGTTTGTCTGGCATTGGCTGGGGCAGTGATATTTTCTTGTCCTGCATTCTCTCCCAGTGACTCTCCTGGTTAGATTGACCTGCATGTACCAGAAGTAGAGGTTTCAGAATACATGATCCATAAGTGTGTTTCAGAATTTCAGCCATGGTGTACTGAATCGCTCAATCAACCATACCACTAGGCATACCACCCTTAATGGCAGCCCTGTGGGTACTAACCGGAAGGGGCGAGAACCTGCCACACACCCAGCTACACATCTGTAAACATTTGCAGACGAGTGGGCTGCTGTCGCAGATGCTATCACGAGAACATTAGCTACATTAGCCAGGACAAGAGGAAGGGGCTGATTGCAATGGATGGGGTTACTGAGTCAGCTGGGGTGACTGTCTGAACAATAGGGAGACAGCAGATTATGTTTGGGTGCAAATTCATTGTAATTATGCATAGATGTTCGTGACCTTCGTCTATCTCTCTCACACACGCACACACACAACATACACTACATGGCCTAAAGTATGTGGACATCTGCTCGTGGAACATCATTGGCATTAATATGGAGTTGGTCCCCCCCCTTTGCCACTCTACTGGGAAGGCTTTCCACTAGATGTTGGAACATTGCTGTGAGGACTTGCTTCCATTCAGCCACAAGAGCATTTGTGAGGTCGGGCACTGACGTTGGGCGATTAGGCCTGGCTTGCAGTCGGCGTTCCTATTCATCCAAAAGGTGAGGGCCAGTCAAGTTCTTGCACACTGATCTATACAAACCATTTCTGTATGGACCTTGCTTTGTGCACGGGGTCATTGTCATGTTGAAACAGGAAAGGGCCTTCCCAAACTTTTGCCACAAAGTTGGAGCACAGAATCGTCTAGAATGTCATTGTATGCTGTAGCGTTAAGATTTCCCTTCACTGGAACTAAGAGGCCTAGCCCAAACAATGAAAAACAGCCCCAGACCATTATTCTTCATCCACCAAACTTTACAGTTGGCACTATGCATTGGGGCAGGTAGCGTTCTCCTGGCATCCGCCAAACCCAGATTCGTCCATCGGACTGCCAGATGGTGAAGCGTGATTTATCACTCCAGAGAATGCTTTTCCACTGCTCCAGAGTCCAATGGCAGTAAGCTTTACACCACTCCAGCCGACGCTTGGCATTGCGCATGGTGATCTTAGGCTTGTGTGCGGCTGCTCGGCCATTGAAACCCATTTCATGAAACTCCCGACGAACAGTTCTTGTGCTGACGTTGCTTCCAGAGGCAGTTTGTAAATTGGTAGTGAGGGTTGAGGACAGACGTGCTTTTACGTGCTACGTGATTCAGTGGTCCCGTTCTGTGAGCTTGTGTGTCCAACCACTTTATGGCTGAGCCTTTGTTGCTTCTAGACGTTTCCACTTCACAATAACAGCACTTACAGTTGACCAAGGCAGCTCTAGCAGGGCAGAAATTTGACAAACTGACTTGTTGGAAAGGTGGCATCCTATGGTGCCACGTTGAAAGTCACTGAGCTCTTCAATAAGGCTATTCTACTGCCAATGTTTGTCTATGGAGTTTGCATGGCGGTGTGCTCGATTGTATACACCTGTCAGCAACGGGTGTGGCTGAAATAGCCGAATCAACTTATTTGAAGGGGCATCCACATACTTTGTATAAATAGTGTATGTGTGTCAGTCTTGTAATGTGTTTGTGAATGTCTGACATGGTCCTATGGCATCACAGAGATATGCAAGTATGTGAGATACCTTCATACCTGCACTTGAAAGACGTGAAGGATGATGGATGGATAACGGGTCAGACCAGGCCAGCGTCTGTGTGTTTTATGTGTCAGAGGGAGCGAAAGAGACAGAGAGAAACAGAGATTCTGTACATGCCATTGTTAACTGCATTCCAATTGTGTAGCTTACAGTACTGAACACTGCTTGTACAATACGTGTATGACTGTATAATTCTTTGATGAAACAGTCTGGCCTGTGCATGAGAGTCAATGTTTGTTTATGCTAGCTACACATGGGTGAGTGATCAAGCGAACAAACTTCACGCTTGCCTGAGATTTGAACATTCCCTCCTCTGTCTCTTTACCCCTCTAACCGCCGTTTGATATACTCACCTAATCAGCAGTCTGGCATAGTGGGAGGGGGGCGAGGGAGGTGAGGGGAACATGGCATGAGGATCTTCATCAGTGAGATGTGCAACCTCTAACTATGGAGCATGTGGCATCTACTTCCCAAGGTTAGGGAGGGAGATACACTCTGAGGGGAGGAAGTCCAACTGTCACCGATGCTCCGATTTATCATCTTCCTTTTTAGATTTACTGCCTTGTCTGTCTCTACTTCCTGGAATCCACCAGGTAATACAGAGACACACTCATATGTTTCTTGGAAAATAGGAAACTGTAAAAGAAATGTCGAACTGGTCGAATGAGACTACTAAAGCTAAATATCAAAACATGGCAACAAGAAAACCATCAAAGACACAGATGGTTCCTAGCCTACCATAACAACAGTGTCAAGATTCTAATTACGGCAATCAAAAGATGCCATTGAAGTGAAAAAGGCCATTTTAAAGTAGACATATTTCCTTAATGCTGAGGGGCTTGTGGTTTTTCAGTCAGGGAATATAGCTTATCAAAGTGCAATAAAGCTCAGTAAAAGGCCCTCCTTGTATTGAGGTTTGGAAATCCCCCGTCCCATGCTACCCATTCCTCTGTTCTCCAGTCTACCTCCGGGACTTCCAGATCCAGGCGCTGCTTTGGACCAGCCTGCCTGGCTTTCATAAAAGAAAGACAAGGAAAGAGTAGGGGGCAGAAGGAGAGAGTACAGGGTTAGTGGCTGGCTGCATCTCCCTTTGTTTTCTCCAGTGTGAACGTAAACAAAGTCTTAAGAGGGCAAAAAAGAGGATTAAAAAGAGGGAAAGATTGGTAATCTCTTGGCACGAGGCGTGAGACAGAAGTTTCCCACTCTGTTATGGGTAACACTGCCAAACACAAAGACAAAAACAAATTGCAATGTTACAGGACGCAGTGAAATGCCAGTTTATGTCAGTTTGAGGGTTTATGAGGGTTTTGACATTTAATGGACATTCATTGGAACTGACATATGGAAATGACACTGCATTGCGACTTTTTATGACATCCAATCTGACACATATGACAATGTATATAACACATGTCACAGAGCGGCAACATCTGAACAGGGCCGTGTCTCAAACAGACCTCTGTACGAATGAGACCTCTGAGGTGATTAATTTGGTGTCAGGAGACGAGGAGGAAAGAGCTCTGAGTTAAAGCTGTGGTTTCTGTTTTCAACATTATGCACTCACACACACACACACACACGCACACGCACATGCACGCGCACGCACACACACTCACACACACAACCCCACCCCCCTCTCTCTCTGCATCTTTCTAGTGCTCTAAGGGATGGTCTCTCTCTCTCTCGCCAACTATTAATAAAAACAAGGAGGTTCTCATTATTTTGAGACGTTTGAGTAAAACCTGATGTGTAGTGGAAAACTTTGTGCTAGACGAACACTATCTCTTTCACCTCAAGGTTTATTTCTGAAATAAGTCCACTTCTCACGTTAAGAGTGGTGTAATTAGGGTTTTCCGCATGCATGAGGACTCAAATTTTTATGAGACTTTAGATACATCTCCCTTGTTCAGCAATATCCTGTCCTGCTGTACTATTGCAAATATACGGTTCTGCCATACACTCGTGGTAGCAAAAGTCTATAGAACAGGCAGAGGCTTTTGGGTAGATGACACATGTGGGGCCAGTCTCCCTCAGAAGGGAGACGCTTCCCTAGAAGCAAATTTCCTCCTTTTCTTCTGTTTTTCACCATAGGGCCGATAGTGGTATATCCAGCTGCCAAAACCGTCCACAAAACGCTTTCAAATGCATGTCATATGGGCTTGTCGCCGCTCTTCGCTCCCGTCACCCAAAACTGCTGCCAGACAACAATAAAGGCAGAACACATGTACTACTGCAACATTCCTTAGTTTGGAGGTAACCATGGCTAAACATCTGATCTGTATTCTTTAATTCACATGTTATTGCTAAATATTTTCCCCGGCTTCTTTCTAATCAGACAACAAAGGATGTCATGTTCAGGAAGTGAGGCAGAAATCTCTCACACGTACTGGAGTGTAGCCAATCACTGAGACCGTTCTTGAGGCGGAAATCAGCAGAGAGCAAAAGCAAAGGCAGTTCAGCATGAAGATAGGCTAAATGCTTCTCCAATAGAAATCCCCGATCACAATAATCGGCGATGTCATGGTGACTTTGGCTAGCTAAGCTCATGCGCAGAAACATGTCATTGGATCTAACAGTTGTCTCGCGCCGAACTGCGCATGTGCAGGCCGTCAAATCAAAGGCACTCTTTCGATATAAAGTTGTTTTTCACTTTCACAAAGTTGGAATAATAACATGTTCAACTACTTAAGACATTGAATCGAATCTAGGTTGTGCCTTTAGATTTAAAAAAAATGAACAACTAAGGAAAAATAACTTCTCTCATTGACTTCTCAAACCCTGGCCTGGTCTGTTTGGTCTGTTTCGCAAGCGTTCCGGGAAGTCTCGCGATGTTACGCCTCTGGGTTTAAAAACTCTGTGGTAAAAATTAAACGTTCAGCTCAAGTATTTGAGATTTGACATCTGACATTTGACATATGGTCTGGTTCAGAAAGCATTCACTATGTCATGCATTATGGTGTCGATGTACAGTACTAGCTATGCTTTGATAAATAATCAGATTTTCAAGGGAACTTGCTCTAATGGCTCTCCTCCTCTCTCTCTCTGTACGTGACTGAGAGATCTCTATGCTTGTGACATGGGTTATTTGTTTCACCTGTCAGCAGTGGGCCATTATTTCCTTGGCGGCGGCCGTGCCCGGGGTGTATTTTGTTTGGAATTACCTGAACGGCGGGCCTGTATTGTAGAACATGCGTGACTGGCAGACAGAGAGGGGGTTTCACAACATCCCCATGTGCTACACATGCTGGTCGGTATTCAGCCATGATTACTATATGTTTAGATGGCTGGCTAGACCAACAAAAAAAAGTGTTAGCTGACATGGCAAATTAAGTGACTATCAGCGACTGACATGAGAAAAACTGCTGATGCCGAAACAAATTTCGAAATTGTACCTGATGTATTCTACTATTCTTACTCTCAACCTGATTGAGTTCCACCATAAAAAATAAAAAAAAATAATAATAATAATAATAATAACAATAATAATAATAATAATAATAATGGGAGGACGTGTTAAGGCTGCCTGGTGGAGCGGGAGGATCTGTTCCATCTCTGGGTGGGCGAGAACATGTGGTGGAAGGCCATGTGATGGCTCTGTGGTGGAAGGCCATGTGATGGCTGTGTGGTGGAAGGCCATGTGATGGCTGTGTGGTGGAAGGCCATGTGATGGCTGTGTGGTGGAAACGGGAGGCTTTGTTTCCGTCATGGCAAGAATGCTTATACTGATATTACACTGTCTTATTTTGTCTTTCACATAGACATGGATTATGTGGACTTCCTGCTGTGTATTATATGTTTTGTCTGAAGCTTAATACTCTCCTCCATTAAACTGCGTTATAAACTACACATGCCGCAACACAGACAGACATGCATGCACACGCACGCACACACTCGTGCATGTAGACACACTCACGCACAGGCCTGTGTGCACACACACACCCTTGAGGGCACTCCCCAGTCACCCCTGCATCCCATCACCATACACACACAACAGGGTGTTTACTTTATCTGCACATTGTGTCGTGGCCTGAACAAAGGTCTGTTTTGCCACTCAATACTCCCCTTAGGTTATTTTCTAGTGCCCGGGCACTTATGAGGGATGAGGGATTGGCAACAAAGGAAAGAATGTGGATCCTGTTGTGGTCTTGGGGGTTGGCGGGGCGGGGTGTGGTGGGAGGTCTGTGTTTCCCCAGGGTCACTCAGCCAAGGTCTTCAGGGGTTCCCCGAGGGGACTTAATATGTTGTGAAATCTGTTGTGAATGTATTGTAATGTTTTTAAAATTGTTAGCTTCCTTAATTTTGCTGGACACCAGGAAGAGTAGCTACTGCCTAGGCAGGATCTACTAGGGATCCATAGTACATGCAAAACCCCAGTATCCCTGATGTCATGAACAAAATGAACATTTACTGTACAAATAGTCAAGTACATGGTGCTGCTAAGAGGAACTGTCATTAGTGTATCTACTAGACTCTATCTCACTGCAGGTCAGAGAGCAAAGCCCAGTCTTCCTTGGCAGCCCAGTACTTATCTTTCATTCAATTATTGGCCAAAGAGCTCATCTGATTGGACAATATACAAATGAGTGGGGAAATAATCAGAATTGGGCGCCTGTGTAAACACAGCCTCTGACATGTTTTAGCTGACTCACCATTAGACTCAAGGACTCAAGAATACCTGGGAGAGAATGTCTTGCCTGTGGCAACAGCCGACAAGGCAAGACTGAACACAACATGTGGATCCCATCGTCTGGAGTAACAGGATGTGTGTGTGTGGGTGTTATCTGAACCGCCTAATATGAAAGCATGTGTGAGTCTGTATTTGTGTGCTCTGCCATCAGCACGCAACAATAACCAATTCCTTGAAATGTTGCCTCAGAATCAAGTTCTGCTGTGGAGTGTCTTCAACGTGCAGTAGGTTTATTCACTGCAGCCAATGGGCTTTCGCAAACCGTCTGCAGATCCCGGCAGACAAAAGCTGTCTCATAATAGACAGCTGATGACAGAAAACGGGAGGACAGAACATTTTTTATTGACTCGTTCTGATTACAGTGGCAGAGCTGGGGCCAAGGCAGCACACAACAATGGGGGCAGACAGACAGCAAGTACAAGATTATGGAGTAAGCTTTTCAAAAGGCTCTGAAACAACAACTCCAATAGTTTACCTTATGAAAAAGGTCAAACTGTGTGTATGGAAACTCAACTTAACACATCAGCTTGGATGACAACATGCTTCAATGCCACAAGTACGTTGAGACAATGAAGTTCCAATAACATAAACATAACAAGAACAAAATGTCTATATACAGCATGATATGACCCAGAGTCACTTTAACTTTACACTACTGTGTTAAACTCCTGTAGTTTGTTTTCTCAAAGGACCCCTTCCCCCTCCTCCTCCATCCTTGCGTGTGTGAAGGATAATTGCCCCAGTAAGCTGGGACTCTTTGACTGAAAGACTCGCACAAGACTGCAGGACGTCAGTACTTATCTGCGGGAGTCGACTAGCAAGTCCAGGGGGACAAAGAACTCTGCAACATGGCGTCGGAGTGTGTGTGTAGGGTGGTATGGGTGTTTATGTGGTTGTGTGTGGGAAGGGCGACATGTTTATATTGTGTGTGATGTCTTGCTATAAAACACAGGAAAAAAAGGCCTCAACCCACCCCTTCCCTCCAAGAAGTCTCAATCTGTCTTTATAAGGAGCAGGCAGGCAAGCAGGCACGCATACACACACACACGCACACACACACGCACGCATGCACACACACACACACACACACACACACACACACACACACACACACACACACACACACAGACCCCTGTCTGTCTTCATACTGCAATCAGCGTAACCACAGGAAGCATCTAGCCTCACGCCCCCGACTGGGGTCATAGAGCAACTATAACACTATTCTCAACTGGCCTCTTTCTTCCTATCTTTCCCTTCCTTAATCTCTCTCTCTACCTCCCGTTGTGTATAAATCTCTCTCTCTACCTCCCGTTGTGTATGAATCACTCTCTCTACCTCCCGTTGTGTATAAATCTCTCTCTCTACCTCCCGTTGTGTAATCTCTCTCTCTACCTCCCGTTGTGTATGAATCACTCTCTCTACCTCCCGTTGTGTATAAATCTCTCTCTCTACCTCCCGTTGTGTATGAATCACTCTCTCTACCTCCCGTTGTGTATAAATCTCTCTCTCTACCTCCCGTTGTGTTTGAATCTCTCTCTCTACCTCCCGTTGTGTAATCTCTCTCTCTACCTCCCGTTGTGTATGAATCACTCTCTCTACCTCCCGTTGTGTCTCGAAAACACTCTACTTTTTGTACTACATTTTGCCATTTCGTTTTGCAAACAGACTCCTTTAGAAGAGACTACCTTTAGGTGTTTTCAACAGTCAGTTGTCAAAACAAGAACAGGCTGTTCTTAACACCTCCATTATATGCAAATCTGCTCTAGAATCAGTGCCAGGATCAGTGCCAGACGACAATAATGATTTATTGTACTGTGAAACATAACATAGTGATGATTATATAATTTTGACAGTCATTCCTTCAGCAATATTGCATGCAAAGCAATCAGACTGCTGAACATTTGAACTGGACTGACCACCTGTTCTGATTCTCCGCAACTTAGGATGCACGCACACGCACAACACAGACACACACAGACACACACACACACACACACAGTATTGCTGCTACCAGACTTGCTAAACACTGCACAATTTAAACACTTGTCCCCCAAAACTTGTAAATATTAGTCTAAAATACTGATGCTAACATGTTTATTCTATTCTACTGAGCCATTTATTTTATGTTTGTATTCTCTTCTTGTATTATTTCTTATTGTTGTTGTATTGTCCAGAAGGCATCCGCAAGTAAGCGTTTCGTTGGACAGTGTATACCATGTTTATGTCGTACAACTAATAAAATGTGAAACTTGAAACTTGAAAGGCACCTCGCTCACTAGCTTGGCTTCTCTCCCATGTTAGCTTCATTCTCCCCTATTTTGAGCTAGGCTAGGTTTGGCTAGATCTCTTTGAGCAATACCACTGGGACAACAAAGGATACAGAGGGAATTTGCTGAACTGTTTCCCAGTTCGGGAGTCAAGCAGGATATTTTCTCAGAACATTATTCATATGTATTGCAGGAACCGTTAGGAGGAACAGAACAGCTAGAACAAAACAGAGAAAAGTAGGAAGTTGTGAACTGCATTAAGAGAGTGAGAGAGGATTATCCCCTATGCCAGCCTATTGCTGACAAACCCTTGACACATTTAATCTCATCCTGATAGTGTGCCAGCCAAGCCCAGCCCAGACCAGCCATTCCCATGCCTGTGTAGGCTACAGTATAGTCCAGGTCACCACAATGATTAATCACTTATACTAACAGTGTGGTCAGCAGCAGTGGGTTCCCAGGCACTACATGCCTCATTAGTCTGGGGGTCTGTGGAGAAATGGCTCCTTTAATCAATGGAAAGGTTTTAGAAGGTAACTACCCATGGTCCTTCAAGGGTTCACCGCCAGTCTGTCTGTCTGTCCACATAATCTACAAAAAAGCTATTAGACCCCCTAGCTTTCCCCCTAAAATAATCCCCCCAAATAAAGACCATGCCAAGTGGTTTCTTTGATAAGAGTTTCGCTCTATTATTTGTGTGTGTGTGTGTTTTATAATGAATCATTGTGAGTATCCAGTTACATTAATTTGGCGGTTTGCTGGGTAAATAGCCTACACAACTAATTGTCTCAGGACAACTAATTATGTGAAAGTCTGATGACAAATATGAGGGCTAACTTTGAACAATACCCGGACCAGAACTAGACCAATACTCTCTTCATGTCTGTATTCAACCTCACCCAGTCAAACCAGGATAAGGATATGCACACACAAGAACATGAGCTGATGTTTTGAAATTCAACTGCCACTACCATAGGCTGTACACAGTGTTCCTTCCTATGTGACCCCTGTCCTAAACCACAATAGGAAACATGAGAAGCCATGACTAAACAAATGATTCTAGAGATGACTTTTCAACACACCCCACAAACGGCAGCTGTTTGAGACGCTTAGACAAATATTCCTCCTCTTTGAACATTAGTGTGGACACACACACACACACACACACACACACACACACACACACACACACACACACAGACACACACCTATTCACGAACACACACCTGCACCACAAACACACGTACACACACACACACACACACACACACACACACACACACACACACACACACACACACACACACACACACACACACACACACACACACACACACACACACACACACACACACACACACACACACACACACACACACACACACACACACACACACACAAACTGAACCCAGAACAGCAGCTGGTCATTGTGCTAAAGTGTTAGAGAACGTCTGTCACATGGAGAAGGTCTTGACAGTTATATTGACCTTCTTTTAACTCCCTCCTCAAATGGCCAATACACCCTGGCAATGTTTAACAAGCACACAGGCCAGAGAGATTGTGTGCGTGTGTTTGTGTGTTTGTGTACACTGTAAAGGGGTTACCATGAATTCGACAGTAATTTACAGACAGCTCGGTTTGCAAGTAAAATTCTGTGTTTAAAATGAATGAACAAAAATATAAAAGCAACATGTAAAGCATTGGTCCAATGTTTCATGAGTTGAAATAAAAGATCCCAGAAATGTTTCATACGCACATTTCTCTCAAATTTTGTGCACAAATTTGACATCCCTGTTAGTGAGCATTTCAGCTTTGCCAAGATAATCCATCCACAAGTTTGGCATGTCAAGAAGCTGATTAAACAACATGATCATTACACAGGTGCACCTTGTGCTGGGGACAATTAAAAGCCACTCCAAACTGTGCAGTTTTGTCACATAAAACAATGCCACAGATGTCTCAAGTTTTGAGGGAGCGTGCAACTGGCATGCTGACTGCAGGAATGCCCACCAGAACTGTTGCCAGAGAATTTAATGTGAATTTCTCTATTATAAGCCGCCTACAACGTCGTTTTAGAGAATTTGGAAGTACGTCCAACTAACCTCACAACCGCAGATCACGTGTAACCACACCAGCCCAGGACCTCCACATCCGGCTTCTTCACCTGTGGGATGGTCTGAAACGAGCTATCCGGACAGCTGATGAAACTATAGGTTTGCACAACCAAAGGATTTCTGTACAAACTGTCAGAAACCGTCTCAGGGAAGCTCATCTGCGTGCTCATCGTCCTCACCAGGGTCTTGAGCTGACTGCAGTTCGGAGTCGTAACCGACTTCAGTGGGCAAATGCTTACCTTTGATGGCCATTGGCATGCTGGAGAAGTGTTTTTTTCACAGATGAATCCCAGTTTCAACTGCACATACAGTGTGTATGGCATCGTGCAGGCAAGCGGCTTGCTGATGTCAACATTGTGAACACAGTGCACCATGGTAGCAGTGGGGTTATGGTATGGGCAGGCGTAAGCTACGGACAACGAACACAATTGCATTTTATTGATGGCAATTTGAATGCACAGATACCATGACGAGATCCTGAGGCCAATTGTCGTGCCATTCATTCAACGCCATGACCTCATGTTTCAGCATGATAACGCACCGCCCCATGTCGCAAGGATCTGTACACAATTCCTGGAAGCTGAAAATGTCCCAGTTCTTCCATGGCCTGCATATTCACCAGACATGTCACTGATTGAGCGTGTGTGTGATTCTCCGGATCGCGTGTGCAACAACGTGTTCCAGTTCCCGCCAATATCCTGCAACTTCACACAGCCATTGAAGAGGAGTGGGACAACATTCTACAGGCCAAAATCAACAGCCTGATCAACTCATATGAAGGAGATGTTGCGCTGCATGAGGCTAATGGTGGTCACACCAGATACTGACTGGTTTTCTGATCCACACCACTACCTTTTTTTAATGGTATCTGTGACCAACAGAGGCATATCTGTATTCCCAGTCATGTGAAATCCATAGATTAGGGCCAAATGATTTATTTCCTTATATGAACTGTAACTCAGTAAAATCTTTGAAATTGTTGTATGTTGCGTTTATATTTTTGTACAGTGTAAATACGGCAGAGTACTGTGAGTACCCCTACTGTAATATAAATACGGTATCAAGGCAAGTACTGTGTAATGTCACACAGTACAATACCGTAAAATTGCTTGTATTATACTGTAAAAAAGTAAATGCTACTGTATTTGGAATTAATAAATGAATTCATTTCATTGAGGGGAGGGGTTTATATTTTATAGTGTTTTACTGTAATTACGAGGGGTTCGGTGCAAGCAAGTTGGCTGCTAGGTAAACATCATATTAATAAATATGCGGTGTTAATATCACTGGCAGCGACTACAAAACAGACATTAGGACATGGTAAAATGCTCAACCATGCTCAACCCCTATATAATTTTTAATTGATTTTAAGGAGTTAAATTGGTACAGCATTCTCACTCACAGGTGCAACAAATATAGCCTCTAACAAGGCACGCCTCAAAATATGTTAATGAGCCAGAAACAATAATATCTTGCACCCACTAGTGGTCAAAAGGTTTTTGTTGTGTTAAAGATACAGTACGGTACTGTATTCTGTGGTGTGGAATTACAGTACCATTCGAAAAACAGCATTTTTCCCACAATGCACCACAATTTACAGTATGCTGCAGTACAACGTTTCAGAGTTTTTGATTGATTATAATAGCTAAAATTACTGTACAAATTACAGTTTTCCGTTACAGTGTGTTTGTGTGTTTTTGTGTGTGTGTGTGTGTGTGTGTGTGTGTGTGTGTGTGTGTGTGTGTGTGTGTGTGTATATATATCTGTTCAAAAGAAATCGTAGCTTTTCATATCCCTGAGATGATCTTTTCGACACGAGGAAGTGTACTAATAATCCTCCTATGTTTTCAGCCCAGTAATCAATTGACAATGTTGCACAACGTCTTTCATTGGCTCCAAGGAACAAACTGTGCTGCCAATGACTTTCGTGTACCTAATGTACAGTATCCAGTGCACACACACACACACACACACACACACACACACACACACACACACACACACACACACACACACACACACACACACACACACACACACACACACACACACACACACACACACACACACACACACAGACACACACACACACACACAGACACACACACACACACACCACATGTTTCTGCAATTTGCAAGGCTTGGTGGGGCTGAATTTTATTTTGAGTGCATAGTGCTGTACATGAGTATTGTAAAAGCTGGTAACCTAAGTAACCAAGTAGACCAAAGCACATGATTATGATGTAACTTGTGGCGTTTCAGTTTTCTGGGAAAGCAATTTGCCTGACATTTACATGACAGGACTAGATGACACTATATAGCCGCTAAATCACTTATTATGACTCAAAACCACAGTTTTGCTCATCTCAAAGTTAATCCAGTTATTTAAATTATTGACATGTAAATAGGTGTATGATTCATACAAATGTCCTTATTTTAAGTAAAGGTGCAGCTTAGTTTTCTTCTGTGATATTGATCTCAATTTATATGGATTTAAGATTTCCTCGAAAGCAATTTTAAAAAAAATTCACTATAGACTGAATAGCATAAACACATAACATTACATGCTCTTAATCATATGTAGAAAGATAGGTAGAAAGAAAACAAGGTCCTCTTTTGAGGAGGAGAATGACATCTCTGAAGTTACAGCACCCTCTTCTGACAAACACAGCACACATGACGTCAGGCCGGGTTTACTTACAGTCGTATGAAAAGGTTTGGGCACCCCTCTGAGGCTGCATAATAATTTACTCTGTCGTCACAGAAAATGATCACAGTGGCATGCCAATCATTTTCTAATAAAAGCTGAGTACTGGGGTATTGTCCAGACAAAGAGTTTTAGTGTAGCAATATTAAGTTGTATGAAATTAAATCAGATGTGAAAAATAGGCTATGCAAAAATGTGGGCACCCTTGTCATTCTGTTGATTTGAATACCTGTAACTACTTAGCACTGATTAATTGGAACACACAATTGGTTTGGTGAGCTCATTAAGCCTTGAACTTCATAGACAAGTGCATCCAATCATGAGAAAAGGTATTTAAGGTGGCCAATTGCAAGTTGTTGTTCTCTTTGACTCTCCTCTGAAGAGTGGCAACATGGGGGCCTCAAAACAACTCTCAAATGACCTGAAAACAAAGATTGTTCAACATTATGGTTTAGGGGAAGGCTACAAAAAGCTATCGCAGAGATGTAAGCTGTCAGTGTCCACTGTGAGGAACATAGTGAGGAAATGGAAGACCACAGGCACAGTTCTTGTTAAGGCCAGAAGTGGCAGGCCAAGTACAATATCGGAGAGGCAAAGGTGAAGGATGGTGAGAACGGTCAAAAACAGCCCACAGACCACCTCCAAAGACCTACAACATCATCTTGCTGCAGATGGTGTCACTGTGCATCGTTCAACAATTCAGCGCACTTTGCACAAGAAGAAGCTGTACGGGAGAGTGATGCGGAAGAAGCCTTTTCTGCACACACGCTACAAACAGAGTCGCTTGAAGTATGCAAACGCACATTTGGACAAGCCAGCTTCATTTTGGAATAAGGTGCTGTGGACTGATGAAACAAAGATTGAGTTATTTGGTCATAACAAGGGGCGTTATGCATGGCGGCAAAAGAACACAGCGTTCCAAGAAAAACACTTTGAGGGTTGCATGGATTCCACTCAATATCAGCAGATTCTTGGGAATAATGTTGAAGAATCAGTCACAAAGTTGAAGTTACGCCGGGGCTGGATATTTCAACAAGACAACGACCCAAATCTCTACCAGGGCATTTATGCAGAGGAACAAGTACAATGTTCTGGAATGGCCATCCCAGTCCCCAGACCTGAATATCATTGAGAATCTGTGGGATGATTTGATGTGGGCTGTCCATGCTCGGCAACCATCAAACCTAACTGAACTGGAGATGTTTTGTAAGGAGGAATGGTCCAAAATACCTTCATCCAGAATCCAGACACTCATTAGAGGCTATAGGAAGCGTCTAGAGGCTGTTATTTTAGCAAAAGGAGGCTCTACTAAATATTGATGTGATTTTTCTGTTGGGGTGCCCAAATTTATGCACCTGTCTAAATTCGTTTTGATGCATATTGCACATTTTCTGTTAATCCAATAAACCTAATTTCACTACTGAAATATTACTGTATCCATCAGTTATTTGATAGATCAAAATGAAATTGCTGATCCAAACACCCGATTATTTATAAATGGAAATTGTCAGGGGTGCCCAAATGTTTTCATACGACTGTACCTATCATCTGCACCGGTTGTTTTGAAGAAGGAATTCTACATCAAAAAGTCAATCTGAAGGTAGTGCAACGATTCAGAGAAGAGGGATACAGTGGAATCAATAGAAATGCGTCTCCAATGTGTCTTAATCATACATTATAAAGGTTTAATGGATGCAGTACTTTTTTATTTTAGCGCTGTTTGCTTTTTGATGTAATACTTTCTTCTTGAAGCGTAATCCAAATTTAGCCCTCCTGCAAACCAACCATGCTTCAAATGTACAGATTGAATGGTTAGTGGTCAGCAGAAGGAGTGTGATTTCACTCTGACCCTGCTTTCACTCTGAACATAGGTTGAGCTGAACTGCCACTCTATCTAATCACATCTCGCATCCTGTGCTTACATCCTCTCTCTCTCTCTCTCTCTCTCTCTCTCTCTCTCTCTCTCGCGGCACACAACACCCAGCTTAACCACAGAGATTTCTAAACTTCACTAGGATAGACAGAATCATCTAGACTCTAGAGAGTATTTATTGTATTTCTCAAATTAATGATGAACCCATAATGAACCATTACTGTAAAATTAGCCCAATATCTCTCACAATGCTGATCAATAAAATGACAACTTTGTAATTCAGAGAAGGATAATGAGGAACAGTTTATGATCAATTATTAGAAAGTGGAATTCTTAGAAAGTGGAAGATTTAGTGTTCATGTGTGTGTGTAAGGGCCTGACTGAGGCCAGGTCTCTGACTCCCACTAGAGGGAGTGGGATGGCCACAGTCAGGTCCTGACATTCACTAGGTTGGTGTTGGGTTTTGGGTGATCCCCAATTAGAGGCAGCTGTCTTGAGTTGTCTCTAATTGGGGAGTCTATTTATGTTCACTTCACGTCCACCTGCGTGTGGATCAGTGTGCGTGTTATTGTGCCTCTGGGTCTGCACTTAACGCCGCTCACAGTATGTTACATTTGTTGTTTTTGTCAGTTTAATTATTGAATAAATATGTCTGCACCGACCTCTCGCGCTGCGCCTCGTTCCCTCACCCGACACCGTGACAGTATGGCATCGCCTTGGTGATGTGGGGTGCTGTGTGTATGTGTGTGTTTGTACAGATATCCATGTCCTTTGAATTGTTTGATTCCTTCTCGACTGTATTGTGATTTGTGGATTTAAGTAAAATATTTAAAATGTGTGTTATAGCATGGGTAGAAATATGGGACATCTTAGAGGATTACGAGAACAGTCAAACCACGGGTGGATCACACTGAGATACTCACTCACTCACTCACTCACTCACTCACTCACTCAGTCACTCACACTCACATAAATACACATACATACATAGACACTGTGCTACACACACATGCACATACACAAACATTCATGCTCGCAATGCAAGCACACAAATAAACACAGATGCTGTCCAAACACTGTGCACACACTGTCCTCATTAGATAAACACATTCATCTTTTTGATTGGGGGATTTTAGAATGGGGAGGATCCAGAACCAGACATTCTTCCCAGAAAGAGGAGCAGAAGACAAAGGTTTAGAGCCACGGGTGGTATAAATGAATGAATTAACACTGAATGACTTTTACAGGTAACACTCTTCTTATAAAATCTCAAAACACTACATTAGGTGGTAAAGGACCTCATCCACCGCCAGTGTTTAATGGTACCCACCTGGGTGGTGCACGGCAGCCATTTTGTGACACACATCATTTGCGGGTGAGCAGAGAGACGGCCAAGAGGCGAGAGGAGAGGGGCATCCACATGATGTAGTGATGCCTGCAGAGGCCAGCCATGCTGTGGCAGGGGACTGAGGGGAGGCATCTGGAGGCAGCCGCCCGGCTACCCTGGGGAGGGTAGAGTAGAGGAGAGTGGAGGAGAGGGGAGGAGAGGAGAGGGGTGGAGAGGGAAGGGGAGAGGAGAGGACAACGCTGATTTACTATCAATGGTAAAAGGAGAACAATTCCGCCCCAATCATTTCCTGGTCTTTGACAGAGTCACAAGCCAAAGGACTGGGGAGCCAGAGGATGAAGGTTAGGGGATGATACGTTCATCCTTACCCTGTTAAAACACTTTAGTGGGTGGATGTGGAACTAATTCAGTTAGTTTTTATGGGATTGTGAATGTTAGGTCTATTTTGGTTTAAATCAATATTTTTCTCATACTTCTTCTTTTGCTATTATTTGGCTGTGGTAGTCATGGTTCTGTAAGTTGCTGTGGAGGAGTGAACCTGTACATACTGCCTGTTATAAACTGGGTGGTTTCAGCCCTGAATTCTGATTGGCTGAAAGCAATCGTATATCAGACCGTATACCACGGGTATGACGTTGGTAACCAGTTTATAATAGCAATAAGGCACCTCGGGGGTTTGTGGTATATGGCCAATATACCACGGCTAAGGGCTGTATCCAGGGACTCCACGTTGCATCGTGCATAAGAACAACTATTGGCCATATACCACACCTCCTCTGCCTTATTTTCTAAATATACAATGGGTTAAAAGCTCCCCATGTTACAAGCTTTACTGTTGTCCCTGATTGGAGTCAGTTCCATTCAATTGAAGCTTGCTTGCCTATTATTTTGAACAGGGGTTTCTGTCCACGTTTCGGTTGAATTCGAACAACAGTGCGACGTGTCAGAGGTTAGTGTGCTTTGGGGATGCTACAGTGTGGATGGATCAACAGTAATCCATTGCACTGTCAAAGATCACTGTCAAGTTTGTAGGGAAATGTTCCCTCAGCCATGTGTTGCCAAAGTTCCATTAGCAATCTGTTCTCCTCAGTCCATTGAGAGGGAGGGCGTTGAAATGGAAGACAGGCTACAAGGAACAAACACACACAAAAAATGAACACACACACACACACACATGCTTGTATGCTCATACACACACACACACACACACACACACACACACACACGGCACAGACATTGTTTGATGAAAATTAGGGAGAATCATCAGGGGAAATGGCTGATGAAGACTTTCTTGATTATAGTAGCTTCACTTATCCAGCGCTCAGTGTAACACTTAAACTGCCCTCAATGTGAGCTTTGTGGCACAACACATCCCTCACGGTAAAGTCTAGACCAGATAGGAAAATACACAGTCAGGATCATGGTCGCGTCAATCAACATTTCTCACTCACATTTAACATGGTTGCACAAGTACCACATTCATGTATGCTTTTCTGAATTACTTGGAACAACTCAGTTTTGCATTATCTAGTGGAGGTATATTTGAACAAGAATATTGTATTTCATAATACTTTGAAACATTCATACATCATGAGATAGTCAAGTCCATGCACCTCAGTTTAATCATTGACAATTACCAACACATTAGACCAGTCTCAATGGGACTGGGACGAGTCTGTCTGTTTAGGGTGAGGAATGAAAGAGGAGGAAGGGGAGGTGGGGGTGAGCGGCCTGTGTGTGTGAGTCTTTGAATAGTTTATCGTTACCTGTCACTCTCTCTTAACTCAGTCAACAACCTTTGACCTCTGTGGACGTTCAGCACACACACTTAGAGAGAGGGCCTTACCACGGTACACACACACACACACACACACACACACACACACACACACACACACACACACACACACACACACACACACACACACACACACACACACACACACACACACACAATATAAGCCCATTATTAATTCAAATCCTCAGTGAATAAAGCAATAAAGCTCCATGACTCTGGCTGATCTTTTCAATTATTCTAGTCTATTTGCACTGCCACCATGACAGTGTGTTTGTATTCAAATCAGATCGCTGTCTTAGCTTACGACAAAGGAGAGACTAGGCCTTTAATGTATATGTTGTCTTGGCGATGCAGCTGTATATAGTGGACAGTTACATATGTAGCTGATTTAGGATGTCATCACCAGTTAGAACAGTAGTATGGGGTGAATTGTGGTTAGTTAGGCTAGGCTACACAGGCAGGTATAGCTTGGACTATTGGTTGAAAAATACACTGAGTGTACTCAACATTAGGAAGGTGTTGTTAATGTTTTGTACACTCAGTGTATACTTTCACATCTAACAAGACATCAGTCCAATGGATGATGCATTGGATTGTGTCACTGTCTCTCCTAATCCCCGTTATGCACCCACATGGACTATAAAACGGACAGTTACTGAGTTTGGTTTGGACCACCTCAATGGTGCAGACACCAAGTTCAAAGGTCATGAGCATTGACCTTGAGAGAACAAAGAGGTCAGGGCCATATATTTAATTAGCATTTTGACCAGACTCAAATGACAGCTGAGCCATGTATGAGAACATCTCTGATTAGTTTTCTGTGGGCTGCTCCATGGACTAAACCAATATGACCCAACAATCAATCAGGTAACTCCTCATGCTTGAATTCTGATTAAATCTCTGATTCAAGGTTCTGGATAGTCCATGATAAAGGCACAAGGAGGGAACGTCAGTATTGTATCCTTAATGTGAAATGATCGATCAAACTGAGAGACACTGACTGGACAGATGTCACCATGAGAAGAACAAAATAGAACTCTTATATAATTCACATTTGATTGTCATCCATACACATTGAATCATTTCCAATGATAACATACACAAATTCAGTGTGATTATTGAATTCCCGATGCAGATTAGGCCCACTGTAGCGAGCTAACAACATAGTATTTGGCAAGGACACAGAAACAAAAAAGAGATAACAGCCAATGGAGAAAAATAAAGGGACAAACACAATCTGTTTCTACACTAGATAGATTCTAAATGACACCCCCCTACTTTACATCACGCCTGCTCTGTCTCATCCACCGCCGCTCCCCTTCCACAGCTCAATGATGACAAATCCTGTACCCACAATTTATATTTTCTAATTGTAATTAGTAAGAATTATCAATTATGGTTAATGCCTAATTGCCCTTCATAAAGACAGTTCCCCAGGTTTAAACGGGTCCATTTAAATAATGTAACTAATAGCTCTTGCCTTTACGTGGAGGATACATCTTCATTGTTTGCTAAGCTGCAGCGTGATAGTCGCTCGTAATTTAAACTGGGCAATCGAGTGAAGGAGTGCAGGTGGCATCGGGGGAGTCATTATTGTTAATGAATTATGATGTGACCTTCTCAGAACAATGGCTAATCATTGCTAGCATTGACTGACAGTAGAGCCACCACAGCTGCAAGCTATTACACACAGACCTCTGCCTCTGGAAGGATGGAAGCAAGTTATTTAGCATGGAACTGTGTGTGTGTTTACAGGGCCACCTTGGCAACTGAACTGTTGTCAGCGTTTAACCTCACAGTTGAACTCCCAAGCCAGAGAAGACCCAATCCATGCTATCTTCTAGCCAAGAGTTGACTTGAAATATTGCTTCATTTTAGTTCAGTGGGCATGTTACTTCCAGAGGTAAAGCATACAACGTAGACTAGAGCCTTCACAGATCAATGTGCTGAGATCTTAATTAAAATTAATTAATTATTGATTAAAAGGTTATGGAAGAGAGAAATGGCATGAGATGTTGGCTATCAACGTGGATGTTTTGGAGCAGTGCCTTGCAATTGATTTCTGGGTGATGCCACGTTGCATACCTGCAGTGGTGTGAGGCTGTAAATGCCTGAGGAAAAGCATGAATATGTCAGTGGGACAGAAGCCAGTACAAAGCAAGGCCTTCCTCTCACATTGACATTGCTGCTCAGGGGTAAATGACAGTGCTTTGACAGAAAATGGTGGTAGCTTTGCTTCCCATCTCTACACACTAGCGTATGGGGCCTGGCCCACAATTATAGTGTTTTTGACCCATACACTCTTTGAAAAAAGGGTTATTTGCCTGTCCCCATAGGAGAACCCTTTTTGGTTCCAGGTAGAATCCATGTCTCAATTGTCTCAAGGCTTAATAATTGTTCTTTAACCTGTCTCCTCCCCTACACTGATTGAAGTGGATTTAACAAGTGACATCATAGCTTTCACCTGGATTCACTTGGTCAGTCTATGTCATGGAAAGAGGAGTTCTTAATGTTTTGTACACCCAGTGTATGTTGTTATTGGTGAACAGGACGTGTTGAACTGACCTTTACCTCGTCATGACAGGGGCGCTCCATGACTGACAGTGTCCCTCAGTGTAATTTACCCCTCCCCCCACCCCCTCACGTCGCCCTCCGTCCCCTCCGATGATTGAGTCAACCCCTTTACAAATCACCCCCAACTTTACACATCTGCTGCCTGTCAACATCTGCCAGAGGCACTCAACCGTCCCGGCCGTAATGGAAAACTCTCATTACGGCCCCCAACAGGTACAGAGGCCATTAGGACAATAACTGGATAATGCCACTGACCTTGAAATCACAGTCAAACTAAAGCAGAGGTCTCCAACTCCAGGTCTGGTGGATACTAGGCATAACCAAACCTGTGCTAATGGAGGGGGTTGTATTCTATCGATCAACTGTTTTACTGCAGCCAACATAGACACAGCACGAGGGGAGATGATATCTGTATGGCACATGGCTTGGCTCGGTTTGGTTCATTGGGGACGGGATTTTGCCTTGAACTCACATAAGAAAAGGTGCTAGTAACTTGGGCATTAAGCTAGGTTGCAGTATTGGGGGAATAAGAACTAATTAAACTTTGTTTGAATTTACAAAGCAAGTGTTTATATCATTGTAGGCATTTGTATAATTTAAACTTTCCTAAAATCCATAATAAATCATACATAATCATTCACTTATTGTGTTGGTGTCTTCTTGGCTGTACTTAGCAACATGACTAAACATTCCTGAGAGTCTGGAAGTGAAGCCATGGAGGAGACAATGCTTTAGGGTTTAGGAAGCACAGTGGAGGTAACAACTAGCTCTGACAGTACCTAACACTGGGACAGGGGAGATAGGAGGACAAAGAGACACGGTAGCCGGTCAATGGAAACCAGCCTCACAATGTGACTCCTGCCATTAGACAAATGATCCGACATTTAGCGGACTGGGGCAGCCTCCCTGGTGAGGTAATGACTTTATTGGCCCTGGTGGGGGATCCTGGATGGAAGTGTGCCCCCCTGGCACCCCAGGAGCTCTGGCTGGGTCTGGGGTCCCCCTCTGATCTCATGCTTTGCCCACTGTGGATGCATACAAGGCCAGCTGCTGTCACCGTCCTCTGATGTCTACCTGGTCTCTCTTTGTCCCCCGGGGCCGTGCTTTGTGTACTGGCCTCATGCAAACAGATGTACGGCCACTGGGCCTGCTCGCAGGAAGTTGTAAACCTCCAGCGTGCAGTGCTCTATTCATATGGGGGCCCCCACAGTAACTGTAGCTGTGCCATCGCCATACACATGCTAATGTAGGTAAACAGGATCCTCAGAAGGGGGCTGCTTTAACAAATGTTTGACTATGTAACTACTATGGATCATGCCAGTCCACCAGACTACGACTGGCAGGAACAAAGCAACCATGTAGAATAGTAATCACCCACAGTCATAAACTACACAGGACCAGGGAGGAAATGGTGGATGGGGAATAATTTGGGAAATCGTTTAACAGTGTGTAAACTTGATTTTGGTCCACTTCCTCACTAACACAGACAGGAACCACAGTGTAATAGCGCTTCAGTTTGCCTCCTTCACCCATGAGAGTGCACAGGTAGGACCTCGCATACGTTTCTGTGGTAGAGACTGTCACTTGCTATTCCCACCTGGAAGCGGGAGCTATGAAAACCTATACTTCAGAAAATATATAAAGTTTATTTTAAACTACTAATAATCAGAGTAATACAAATACAACAGTCCAATCAATAGCCAATCAATAGTATGATACAAGACACAATGTTCACTTCTAGTAAGTTATACTAAAGACAGACATGCATAACTAGCTCCGGAGCTTGTAAGTTAAACTACCTCAAAATACTCAAGTCTAGCAGATCTTCAGCATCCAAAAGAAGAAGAATGTTCTATCATTCTACTCATGCACACGTGCATAGCATAGTGGTGGGGGAAATGTAGTGAGGCAGCCTATCAGAAGAGTTGGGGCATGGCTTATTGGGGGTGTGGTTTTCAGTTTGTCATTTTTGGCCACCCCTGAGAGGGAATGTCATTACAGTTAATTAGTTCTGTTTTTTAAATATATTTTTAGGGGGGGGGGGGGGGGGGGTTCATTATCATTGTTGCTGACAGCTAACATCAAATACTAAACCATACTTGTGTGAGGGCGTGTGATATTAAAGAGCCTGATAAGGTCATTGTTGAGCTAGTCACCTGGTTACAACATTGTAGCCAGTAAATGTGAAAATTCTATTTAAAGAAAGTGTTTGGAGTCATTATTTCATCTTATGGAACAAACTTAATATCTTGATTTACAGGAATTTTGATCTAATTGTTTGTTACCCAGTTAAAGAAATGTGGATTCTGTAGGTACCGCCAAAGTAAAAAATCAAATTGGAAGAATATCAAATCTTAGTTTGTATTTATGTTATTTATTAGGTTTAACCAAAGGGGAAAAGTAAGTGGCATGTTGAAAGAAATAGGTTGCAACTTGAAATATAGTTATTATAATGATAAAATATAACAGTTGACATTGAATCATATATTTGCTTTCAACAAATGTCATTTTTCTTCAATTGAGAAAAAAAAAAAAAAAAAAATTTCTTAGGTTGATCGAAGTGTCAATTTTTTACAGTGTGGTTAGAACATGCCAAAAAAAACTACAACACTAAACTGAGACACCTGTTTCACTTTCAGTTTAGTCTCTTATCAACGTTCAGCATCAAGAAAGTCAAAGTCACGCAGCAGCTTGCTTGAACAGAAAGCTATGCACAAAGACTCAGCTCTTCTCCATGCTCTTGTCCTCTTCTTCAGCCTCAGCAGTCTTACAAAGATGCTTTGCAGAAGATGCAGATGACGATGGCACCAAAGCACCCTCTCTCTTCCTCTGCCCATCTTCTGTCCATCTTTAACTGTTGCACCAAGATGGTTAGGAGACCACTTTCACCAGCAGTCAGGCCTCCTCTTACTGCTTCTACACACATCTTCCAGTCTGCTTTATCTCCATTCTCCTCTCATTTTCTAAGCCAATAGGTAACGTTAGCCTCCATCTGCCCTGAGTGGTGTTTTAGGTGGTGCTGTAGTTTTACAGGATCTTGACAATAGGCCGTACTTAACATAATATACATATAGTTGCATGGTGCACATAGCCTAAACACGCATGCAAGGTGCACGCTCCACACACACACATACACATACACATAGTATTTTACCATTGTTTACTAAAAATAAATGCCAATATCATTAAATAAAACGATCTAAAAGGGTCAATCAAGCAATAATACGTCCAATAGGCTACAGTTTAGTTATGGCTTGGCCTCCTAACCGAAAAACGACGCTCTGTAATGATGGCCAGTTTTATCAGTGTCTGACACCCGCGGGGAATATTGATCTAGTGCTGGTTTAACAAGTTTGAGTCGTCGCTAGGCTACAATGTTAAAAACAATCCTATGTCACTGTGCATTCAATTCTAATCCTAAAGATTTTAGTGCCAATCGATTGATTGTGAACATGAATATATCACAAAAGGAGAGAAAATAATTAGACAACATACTGTAGATGTGTTAGGTCATTGTGGGGCAGACCTGCCTGTAATAATGTGGATCATAGTTCATTTGTATAATAAATAATCCACTTTAATATATAATTAGACTACAGGACTGTTGGGTTATGCAAATGTATTGGTATTGGAAATCTATCCCAAACAAGCCAAACTAAATATATATATCCCAAAAAAACACAATAGGTTTGCACAGGCAGTCACCTATTCACTTTTGGTAACGGGTCGGATATCATTGGATTTAATGATATGGGTGATTATCGACGAAATGATTTAAGTCAATTACAGGAGGTCTTGTGAAAGGCTAATGTGGCTGTCACGTGGGAGCCAGAAACCGCGTCTCTTCGAATCGAGCGGAGAGGAGACGCTTTAAATATCTCACTCTCCTCACTCATCTACCGTCACTTGGCCAGACTGACAGAGAAATCTGAGGGCAGGTGCACTTTATGGGACAGACGGTTGACCAGTTTAACCAACGTTTAAAGAAGTGCAGAAAGTATGCCAAGTGACTACCCAGATGCGTAATAGCGCGCGAGAGTTCTCACCTCTTATCACTGATCAATTTGGAGGGATTTAAAAGGATGTTGGATTCCAATGAGTCTAACGTGAAAATGACATCTAGTCATAGGATTTCTTTTTCTATAATTGATATAATGGACCCAAATAAATTTAATAACAAGAAGATACGCGAACTTTTCCCAACAAAGGATACGCTTCCTTCCCAGAACGTACGAGTGGCAAGTTTTGAAGAGGACCCTGGCGCAGATGGAGAGCCGCCACTTGTGCGCATGGAATCAGGTAAATATATCACAAAACTACATACAATATTTTATTTTTGGTACAGGTATACCCCGTTTATTGTTTGGTTTTAGCGAAAAATAGACGATCAACAAACGTAAGTAGCCCACGTAACGTGTTTTATTCGTTCAGTTCCGCATAATATATTTGTTTAGCATTATACATGAATAATGTCCATATAATTTATTTTCAACATAGGGATACAATAATTTATATAATATGTCCATAGTTAATACGACGTAGGCCTAATAGCCATTATGAGAAACACCTATAGCTTCTTTGTTCACTGACCAACTAAGAGTGGCTATTTTATATCAGATAAAATGTTGGCATCTCTATATGACCTTTCCTTAATTTCCAAGGCTACGTACGTTTCCTTTTAAGAAACGCACAAAGGGTTGCTCCCACAGCCCGGGTGTGTGATTGGCATTGGGACAGGCTGGCTAGATACTTGTTTAAATCGTCCCATTGAGGATGCCTGCGGTCGCTTTGATCGATATCCCATTACTGCATCCTGCATATCTCCCTCCAGCACCTTGCAGGTACAAACTTCCAACAACATCCCTGTCTGATCCTAAATATCGTTCGATTCAAACTTCCCTTTAAATAGATTAGATTTATCGATCCACCAACAAATATGAAACTCCATTAGCACGTCCGTCGTAGGTAGATGGTGGAGCTGGATTTGGCCTGGATTTATTTCCGCAACATGAAATTTGAGGCGATTTGTGATAAATACATTATTTAGGCATTAGAGGCTAAGCCACTCGTAGTCCCCTTAACCCTCGCTTCGTTCCACTTGCACAACTCCCTGATTTTAATCAAACACATTTTACAGTTATGCTATTAGGTATGCCTATTTTATACTATTGGATGTTTTTAGGGATTTCAGACAGAGTCTTAAATATACTTTTATTTTCAATCTCAAGGATAATTGTTTATTTTTCTCATTCTTTACGCATGGATCTCAAATGCGTCTCGGTAGTCCCAGACCTAGAACATTGTTGTAGAAGGCAACGCGTCTGCCTAGGGAGTCTAATCTCAAATAGGCTACAGTAAACATCGATTAGGTGGAAGTTATGGATCTAGAGAAGAGGGGCGGTCGGGTGGACCCATTCAGCCAGGGACGGACTGGGAATGGGAATGAAAAATGGCCCTAGACTTTTTGACTCAGACCAGCCCACAACCCCCCCCCCAAGCGATACACCACCACCCACACAACCCACGCCACACTTTATGTAAACAACATTACTGAACAATATTTATAACAATAACTTTAGTAAAATAAATGTAACATAGAATAAGGGGAACACCTTACTCTTAGGAGGAGGCTGGCTAGAAGGAGCACATATTGGCACAATGGCAAGGTGGCATGAACCTCTGGAACAATCTGACCAGTAAAATAAATAATACAGGAAGAAATTTGGTGCTGACTTGTGAGTAGGCAAGTCATAGAATAAAAAAAAAAAAAAAACATATTTCCTACCGCCTTAAATGATCAATTTCTGCAGTAGCTCACTTCTCTCAGCAATGCCATCTATAACCAGGTCACTGTCCAGGGCCCTTAAAACATCTCGCTCAGTAACCATTAGCATAAAAGCCTCCAGGTGCTGTTGAGATAGAGTGCTCCTGAGCCTACCCTTGATGAATTTCAGAGTAGAGAAGCTCCAGTCGCAAGCTACCTGGGTTACTGACAGGGTAAGTACAGACCCTCCTTGTAAGCAAGGGCAAGGATGTGGCGTCGGTCAATAGGTTTTACTGACTAAAAATACGATGTTGATGTTTTTCTGATCTTGTATGGTTGAAACAGTGAGAAGGACATCAACATACAGACCCTCCTCTAGATTTCCAAAAGCTCCAAAGACCTTCTTTAAGGCACTGTCTTTAGCCCACCAGCGTGTCTCTCCAATTGGATCAAGACGTCTGTGTCTTGGGTCCTTGCTCTCCTTCTCCCAAATGTTCATCCTCTGGTAGGATTCACGGAAGAACACAGCTATGTTGTTTATGAGAGAAAAAATTGACCCAATTGCCAAGACACTCTCTGTTGTGTCTGCCAAAACAAGGTTCATAATGTGTGCATAGCACCACACATGCACTTGATTGGTGGAGAGCAGGGCAGAGAAGTCTTTATACTGGCCTTGCATACTGGAGGCTCCATCAGTGGAATTGCCAATGCACTTGCTGATGTCAAGCTTCATGTTTTCCAGTACTTCACTTAGTACTTGGACAAGGTATTGTCCAGTGGATGCCTCGCATTTCGCCACAGCCACAAGCCTCTCATGTATGACATTCGTCACATATCTGACTATGACAGAGCATTGATCTTGTGTTGTAATGTCCTGCGTTGTGTCTATCTGGACTGAAAACATACCAGCTTCCTGGATTTCACTTGCTATGGTGGCCTGCATTGTGTGTTGGATGGTGGTAATGACGTTATCGATGGTAGTCTTTGATAATAGAGTGATTAGAGAGCCTCTGCTCCCTCTTGACCCAGGCTCATGCAGTTTTTTGCTTTTCTCTATGCAGGCAGTGAGATGCTCTTTCATACACAGGTCGTACTTTCCCAGCAGAATGATAATCTCTAAAACGTTGCCATGGTCAATGCTGCTGTCATCTAGCGTATAAGCTGTTTCAGACTGCATGCCTCTGTAGCTCAGATTCCTCTTGCCTATGACTTTAACAACATATATAATGCACTCTAGCACTTGCCTTCTTCTGCGGACTTGCTCTCTATGAGCAGACATCTGACTGCCAATGAACAGGCTCTCAATGTTACCTTTGGAGGAACTTAGAAAGTAGGCCTCAGCATAACCTCTATACATAATGCTCTTCTCATGCTCTTCCACTCTCTGATGGATATGCTTCCAATCTGCCATTCCATTCATGAAAGGGCTGTTCTCTGTGGGCTTTGCAAATGCCATACACATTAAGCAGAATAAAGCATGTTCTCTTCACTGTATGACAGCCACTTCCTGTTGGTCCCATCTTTACAAAAGAAAACCTTCTGCACCACAGACATTTCAGACTTTTGTTGGGGATGGAAAGTAAAAAACATATCTAGGTCCCCTGACTTCGGCTTATTAAAATAATCAAAAATTGGGGTGACCGTGGCATACTGGCTCTGCAGATGCACTATCCTCAACCTGCACTATCCTCACTATCCTCAACCTGGATGAGTAATTAGTATATATTAGTATAATATTAAAACATTAAATAAAAAGTATAATGTTAATAATAATGTTAATATAATATTAATATATTAATTATATAATGTTAGTATATTCATATAATTTCATATAATGTAGTATACTATATACTTCTAGTATAATATTAATTCAAATTGGACAATACAGTAGTTTAAGAAATACACAACCATAATTTATAATTTTTGTAGGTTTTGTTCCATCATTAAATCCTTGTGCAAGAAAACATACCTTGGTGGTTAGTCTCTAATTTGTTAATGCTAAGTACTAACTTGTCAATAATCATAACCATTCATGCATAACAATGAGTTCAACATTTCTAAAGTTGGCTGTAGCACGTCAACTTTTTTAATGTCCCGCCCCATCCAGGCTGTGATGGGTCGGGACACTAAAAGTGACAGTGACGAGCGCTTGTTTCAACAAAAGGCACCCGATATAGCTAAATAGCCAGCTAGCCAAACCCAAACATTGCTTATCTTATCCCTATTGTCTTCTGTCTTACCGCTTCAGCTGCAAAACCTTGACTAACATTTGAACTGGTATCGCTGGGCTCAATGGGCTGCTCTCTATGCTCTTCTCCTCTGCTGCCAGTGCCTTCAGGCGCACTAGGCTGAGATGATTGACTGGTAACGCGCCAAATGAATAATTTGTTATTTTAAAACATTTGGCTGCATCAGCCTAAAGGGACTTCAACCTCTTCTCTCTCCGCTTTTCAGCACCACCTTACCGTTTTTTTCTCTTTTTGTTTGTCCATCCTGCGCCATTCCACTATTTATCAAAATCTCAACACTTAACAGAGATGGGAAAGGGGCGGGGCCCAGGTAAAGTTAGAATGGACTGGACCAAAAGTAATTGGCTGGGAGAGAGAGGCTGACAGATGTAATACCCAATCGCAGTTGCAGTGGGCCGGCAGCCACACAGCCTGGGCCAGTCAGACACACAGCACTTGGTTATTTTTATTTAAGCGGGGGCTGGGGTTATTTATATTTTTCGTTGCATCGGCCCCAATTGTCAAGCGGCCCACTGGGAAAACTCCCGGTGCTCCAGATGGCCAGCACATGTATGCGCTTCCTCAACAACAAGCCGCCGCCTTTTGAGATCTTATTTCCTATGTACAGTGGGGAGAACAAGTATTTGATACACTGCCGATTTTGCAGGTTTTCCTACTTACAAAGCATGTAGAGGTCTGTAATTTTTATCATAGGTACACTTTAACTGTGAGAGACGGAATCTAAAACAAAAATCCAGAAAATCACATTGTATGATTTTTTAATAATTAATGTGCATTTTATTGCATGACATAAGTATTTGATCACCTACCAACCAGTAAGAATTCCGGCTCTCACAGACCTGTTAATTTATCTTTAAGAAGCCCTCCTGTTCTCCACTCATTACCTGTATTAACTGCACCTGTTTGAACTCGTTACCTGTATAAAAGACACCTGTCTACACACTCAATCAAACAGACTCCAACCTCTCCACAATGGCCAAGACCAGAGAGCTGTGTAAGGACATCAGGGATAACATTGTAGACCTGCACAAGGCTGGGATGGGCTACAGGACAATAGGCAAGCAGCTTGGTGAGAAGGCAACAACTGTTGGCGCAATTATTAGAAAATGGAAGAAGTTCAAGATGACGGTCAATCTCCCTCGGTCTGGGGCACCATTCAAGATCTCACCTCGTGGGGCATCAATGATCATGAGGAAGGTGAGGGATCAGCCCAGAACTACACAGCAGGACCTGGTCAATGACCTGAAGAGAGCTGGGACCACAGTCTCAAAGAAAACCATTAGTAACACACTACGCCGTCATGGATTAAAATCCTGCAGCGCACGCAAGGTCCCCCTGCTCAAGCCAGCGCATGTCCAGGCCCGTCTGAAGTTTGCCAATGACCATCTGGATGATCCAGAGGAGGAATGGGAGAAGGTCATGTGGTCTGATGAGACAAAAATAGAGCTTTTTGGTCTAAACTCAACTCGCCGTGTTTGGAGGAAGAAGAAGGATGAGTACAACCCCAAGAACACCATCCCAACCGTGAAGCATGGAGGTGGACACATAATTCTTTGGGGATGCTTTTCTGCAAAGGGGACAGGACGACTGCACCGTATTGAGGGGAGGATGGATGGGGCCATGTATCGCGAGATCTTGGCCAACAACCTCATTCCCTCAGTAAGAGCATTGAAGATGGGTCGTGGCTGGGTCTTCCAGCATGACAACGACCCGAAACACACAGCCAGGGCAACTAAGGAGTGGCTCCGTAAGAAGCATCTCAAGGTCCTGGAGTGGCCTAGCCAGTCTCCAGACCTGAACCCAATAGAAAATCTTTGGAGGGAGCTGAAAGTCCGTATTGCCCATCGACAGCCCCGAAACCTGAAGGATCTGGATGGAGGAGTGGGCCAAAATCCCTGCTGCAGTGTGTGCAAACCTGGTCAAGAACTACAGGAAACATATGATCTCTGTACTTGCAAACAAAGGTTTCTGTACCAAATATTAAGTTCTGCTTTTCTGATGTATCAAATACTTATGTCATGCAATAAAATGCAAATTAATTACTTAAAAATCATACAATGTGATTTTCTGGATTTTTGTTTTAGATTCCGTCACTCACAGTTGAAGAGTACCTATGATAAAAATTACAGACTTCTACATGCTTTGTAAGTGGGAAAACCTGCAAAATCGGCAGTGTATCAAATACTTGTTCTCCCCACTGTATGACATCAAAAACACATTTGTTTCATTTTGGAAAGCCCATTTACAGTGCTAATGTTCATGTTTGTGTTCACAGGCGAAGACACAGGGACTGACCACTCAAGTAGCGCAGATCTCAAGCACAATGCAGCCGTCAACAACCCACTTTCAATACACTCAACGACTGAGACAGAGGAGCAAGAAGAGGAGGGCGGGGACAGCAGCAGCAGCGCCAAAACTTCAGACACACATGACCCCTCGCCTCACAAACGGCGACGCTCGGATCACGATTGCGCCAAGCCACGACGCGCCAGGACTGCCTTCACATACGAACAACTGGTGGCACTGGAGAACAAATTCCGCTCTACGAAATACCTGTCCGTGTGTGACAGACTCAACCTGGCTCTGTCCCTCAGCCTCACCGAGACGCAGGTCAAGATCTGGTTCCAGAACAGAAGAACCAAGTGGAAGAAACAGAACCCGGGCGCGGACAGCACAATGCCGCCTGGGTCAAACTCTTTGGTCAGCGTCAACCCATGTCCTGTGACTTGTGTATCGAGTTCAGCCAGTTATCAAACTTTCCCGTCCTTAAGCTCTGCGAATATGATCTTCCATACTGCCGGTGCAGGTCCCCTGTCGTCCACTGGAGCGCTGTTACATCACTTCTTACCAAATGGTTATCATCTCCAGCCATCCTACTTTACCTCACATTTATGAGACCTGACCTACTTCGTCTATGGTGACTTGAGGATGGACAAAATATGATAGGATTATAACTAGGTATTGGACTCTCTATCACAAAAGTGTAATTTTTAACACTGTCTGTAGAAAGACGTCATGACAGACATCAGTCTGCACCCTCAAATCTCTTCCAACTGGGCAAAAACTGGTTGAATCAATGTTGTTTCCATGTCATTTCAACCACCCAAAAATCAATGTGATGACATTGAATCAATGTGGAAAACTGATTGGATTTGCAAAAAGTCATCAACATAAGAGAATTACGTCCTTTTTTCATTCAACTTTGAACCTAAATCCAATGGCAGGGTGACATTTTTGGTTGATTTCACGTTGAATTCACATTAATTGACACCTCAATCAAATGTAAATCAAAACTAGATGTTGAACTAACCTCTGTGCCCAGTGGGTTGTTTGATGATGGAGAGAAATGTTGTGACAGAGCCTTTTCTGACACATGGGTGGTGAATAAGACTATTTGTATCTGGTGATGTATGCTAACAGTCCATGTGGAGATCTTGCTGTATAGCTGCTTATCATCGAGGGCCAAATACATAATGCAAACCTGCTGAATGCAGATATCTAAATAATGAAAATCCTCCAGTGTATGTAGAAACTATAGAGATTGTTGGCCTGCCATAATGAACTTAACCAATATCCTGTTTTCTCTCTCCCTGTATTTGACTCTATCAGGAGCAAAATGTGGCAGGATACAAACCCATCTCTTTACTGTATGTTTGTATGGTGTGTCACTCACACCATTTCACTGTTTATATCTGTCAATTTTTAAATGAACACATCAATTAAAACATATATGTAAAACACATATAGAGTCCTAATATTTGATGAATTATGGTTTTTGTTGTTGCTAGTGAGAAACAAGATGGAATTAATTGTGCAAAAAACAGAGAATTTAGACTGTCACAGAATGAAGTCACGATCATGGATGGGAGGCTGGTGAAGAAAGTTTAAATGCAGATCAGATTAATTTGTCTCAATACCTCAGACCATGTTATTGAAGTCACACTTCACTTTTTACTCCACTACAAATAATATTTAGTTTGCAATGAATGACTCAATTGCTGAATTCAGGTAATAATTAAAATGTACTAGGGTCCATGTTTGTGGTGATAATGCATTTGAGATGAGTGTTGGTGAAATGCTTTTTGGGTCACAAAAGGTTGATTATTTTGTTTTAGTGAAAGGTCAGCTCTGTTTAGTGCAGATAATTGTAACTGTGTTTTTATCAACGATGCCTCGCTGAAAAATCTGTATATACTGTCATCTCCTGGACAAAAAAGATCAGACTTCAGAGGACCTACTTCACGCATAAGCACTCACACTAAAACAACTACACACTATCACCACAGAACGGCGCCATCTTCTTTAATATACCCTATAAGCAGTGAGTGCATGAGGACAAAACAGATTTAACTATACAGTATGTATTGGTTTCACAACACTGGTACTGATTACCTCATTTGTATACTAGTAATATTGATTATCTATTAATGGTTTGTTGACTGTAAATACACAAGTTCAACTGAAATGTATGTACAAGTAAACTCGTAGGCTCCTTTGTTTTCAGTAGCTAGAGAGTCAACAACCATTTACATGAATGTTTAATCATGACACAGTATTACTGTAACCTCAACCAAAGTACTTCAGCTAATGCGGTGTACATAGCAATATAAGCAGTCAGTGCAGACTACAGTCACTGACCTCAGCATGGTATAACTCTGAGCCAAAATGTAAATATAACACAAACACAGAGAAGCTGGAATGTCATCACTGTCCGCAACTATGAGAGGTCAGCAAAGCTTGTAAGACGTGTGTGTGTGTATGTGTGTGTGTGTGTGTGTGTGTGTTTATAGAGACATGTTTAAGAGTGCCAAGGAATGCCCACCCTGGCCTCAAGTCAAATTGCTATTGCAAACTGTCGCTGATCATCCATCATGATCTTCAGGAGAAGAGGAATACCAAGGCCATCCCTATTTTACCCCCCTTTTTTATTCTCTCTATACCTTCCATAGCTCTCCATACCTTCCATAGCTCTCCATACCTTCCATAGTTCTCCATACCTTCCATAGCTCTCCATACCTTCCATAACTCTTCATACCTTCCATAACTCTTCATACCTTCCATAACTCTCCATACCTTCCATAACTCTTCATACCTTCCATAACTCTTCATACATTCCATAGCTCTTCATACCTTCCATAACTCTTCATACCTTCCATAGCTCTCAATACATTCCATAGCTCTTCATACCTTCCATAGCTCTCCATGCCTTCGATAACTCTCCATAGCTCTCCATAGACATTATTATACTACTACAGATGTGGTGTGTCTTGTAGGGGACCTTGGAGGATGAACTCTCTTTGTAGAGCAGCCAGAGTGTACTGTATATACTGTGGTAGACCGGCTATGTGAGATATGCTGTACCTCATATGCATGTACTATCATCAATAACCAGGGCTATAGTACTGTTAAACATGACCACATGGCTCCACCTAGCTTTCAATTACAGGAAGCTTCTACCACACTGACACCTTTGATCTCTTAGTCCTCTTTCTGTGGGCAAACTATTTTAATTAATGCCCTGTCTTTTGAGGGCAGTGGAGAATTGCGAAGGGAAGGGGAGGGAGTTTGGTAGAACTGTGAAATTAGACAAATTTGACATCAGCTTGACGTCTGGAGGGTTGACACATTTTTGTCGGCCAGATGGAAGACTCCGCTGTCAAAGGCTGAGGACTGTCAACATGTCACAGAGGTGCTGGCATCAATATCACCCTTCTACCTTTCTTGCTCTCTCTCAGTCTGTTTCTCATGCTCTCTTTCTCTCTCTCTCTCTCTCTCTCTCTCTCTCTCTCTCTCTCTCTCTCTCTCTCTCTCTCTCTCTCTCTCTCTCTCTCTCTCTCTCTCTCTCTCTCTCTCTATGCACACTCAAGATAAACCCTTGAAGTCTTACTCTTAGCCTATTCTCACATTGCAGGAGAATGTCAATATTCCTGTGCCAACAAAATTCATTATTTTGTCTTTCTAGTTGTTTACAAAAACTCACATACAGTGCATTCGGAAAGTATTCAGACCCCTTGACTTTTTCCATATTTTGTTACGTTACAGCCTGATTCTAAAATTGTTCGAATAGATTTTTTCCCTCATCAATCTAAACACAATACCCCATAATGATAAAGCAAAAACAGGTTGTTTGCAAATGTATATATATATATATAAAAAAAGATATTTACATAAGTATTCAGACCCTTTACTATGAGACTCGAAATTGAGCTCAGGTGAATCCTGTTTCTAATGAGCATCTTTGAGATGTTTCTACAGCTTGATTTGAGTCCACCTATGGTCAATTCAATTGATTGGACAGGATTTGGAAAGGCACACACCTGTCTATATAAGGTCCCATTGTTGACAGTGCATATCAGAACAAAAAACAAGCCATGAGGTCAAAGGAATTGTCCGTAGAGTTCCGAGACAGGATTGTGTCAAGGCACAGATCTGGGGAAGGGTACCAAAATATGTCTGCAGCATTGAAGGTCCCCAAGAACAAGTGGCCTCCATCATTCTTAAAAGGAAGAAGCTTGGAACCACCAAGACTCTCCCTAGAGCTGGCCGCCCGGCCAAACTGAGCAGTCAGGGGAGAAGGGCCTTGATCATGGAGGTGACCAAGAACCCAATGGTCACTCTGACAGAGCTCCAGAGTTCCTTTGTGGAGATGTGAGAACCTTCCAGAAGGACAACCATCTCTGCAGCACTCCACCAATCAGGCTTTTATGGTAGAGTGGCCAGACGGAAGCCACTCCTCAGTAAAAGGCACATTACAGCCCGCTTGGAGTCAGACCATGAGAAACAAGATTATCTGGTCTGACGAAACCAAGATTGAACTCTTTGGCCTGAATGCCAAGTGTCACATCTGGATCGAGGGAAAGATGAATGGAGTGAAGTACAGCGAGATCCTTGATGAAAACCTGCTCCAGAGCGCTCAGGACCTCAAACAGGACAACGACCCTAAGCACACAGCCAAGACAACGCAGGGGTGGCTTCAGGATAAGTCTCTGAATGTCCTTGAGTGGCCCAGCCAAAGCCCGGACTTGAACCCGATCAAACAGAGAGACCTGAAAATAGTTGTGCAACGATGCTCCCTATCCAACCTGAAACTCCACAAATACAGGTGTGCCAAGCTTGTAGCATCATACCCAAGAAGCCTTGAGGCTGTAATCACTGCCAAAAGTGCTTCATCAAAATACTGAGTAAAGGGTATGAACACTTAGGTAAATGTGATATTTCCGTTTTTTATTTTTAATAAATGTGCAAAAATATCTAAAAACATGTTTTTCCTTTGTTATTATGGGGCATTGTGTGTAGATTGATGAGGGAAAAAAACGATTTAATATATTTTAGAATACGGCTGTAACGTAACAAAATGGGTAAAAAGTCAATGGGTCTGAATACTTTCCGAATGCACTGTAGGTAATGTGTTGACATCAAGTAAACACTGACTTCCGATATCCTCATTGCCTATAGGAAAAAATATAATAGCTTTCACTTTTCTGTTTTGCTTCTCTGCAAGAAGTCTTGTTGCTATGTATACATTGCTGGTAAATGATTGGTCCCTGTCTTAATGCACAATGTTTCATTCCAACACATTCCAAAACCAGGGAGAAAATGTACTGTCAACACCTCTAATCAATATTTGATGAAAGGCAGCATAATTTAGGATTCCACCGACTTTTAGCTAGCCAATGACAATGCACTTAATATTGTCCATGGTGTCTGTTGGGGTCATTTGGGTCTGGGAAGGAGGAATCCTGTTTAAAATTCATGTGATAGTATTCTCTGGGGCAAGGTCAGACGCTAGTGTCCTTATACGCCTGAGATGGAAAAGCGGGAAAATTACATCCACGTGTTTATTTTCTTATCTATTTGACGGTAATGGACAGGCAGGAGAGTGACATAAACCAGGATAGCAGGTGGCAGAGAAGGCAGACCGAATCGTGTATGTCTCTGCCTTTATTCTCCTGCCATAGAGATCCATAGGGACCAGTAGCATTTCTATTGAGGGCCACAGGGCCAGAGGGAGAGGGAGAGGCAGAGGGAGAGGGAGAGGCTTGCATGGAATGAAGATTCCAGTAAATTATGTGGTGATATCATTGATCTACAGAACTGAAAATTGGATGTCTGAGTGTCTCTTTCGCAGCTAGTCCAGTGTAGCTCAGTTGGTAGAGCATGGGGCTTGTGATGCCAGCGTTGTGGGTTTGATTCCCATGTGGACTAATATAAAAAAGTATGTAGGTTGCTCTGGATAAGAGCATCTGCTAAATGATGTAAATGTAACTCAGTCTTTGGTGTGGAAGGTTTCCTTGTTGTCATGGATACAGAGGGTTTGGACTACACTGATGAACATTTAGCTAATATATCTTCTGAAAAGGTTTCCATGGAAAACTGCATAGATACATTGATCTATTATTTTTCCCCTTTGATTTGCAGGTCAATCATCACAAAACCAATCAAGTCATTCTAGTACAATACAAGGCATCTGGTGAGGGGAGACAGGCTCATAGTAATGGCTGGAACGGAGTTAATGGAACGGTAAGCTATCAAACAAATTAATTCTACACTCTAGACTATAGTCATATAACAAGTAGTGCAAACCTCTGAAGTGGAACTATATTCATACTTCTAAATTGAGGGCTTCAATTACGCTTTTAGCTTTTTGAGAGGGAAAGATCTTCCATCTTAATGTTTGGCAAATAATTGCCGTTATTACTGTTGGTTCTCAACTGGGTTATTAATTCCTAACGAGACCTGTCAACATCCATTGAATAAACATTTCTCTAAGCAGCAGAGGAAAATCAATGTTAGTACGTAGGTTGTTTTGATCAGAGACAAGCATGACACAGACAATAGGACAAGCAGCAGTCCTGATGTTGCCAGTTGCCACCCACACAAATAGCATTCCACTGCAGGTCGCCAAGGTTATTTTTCCATCGCATAGTTTTGCATTAGAATGAGGGAGATGAAAACACGTCATCCATTTTGATCATATTAACTCTTAACACTTTTATAGCTAGTGTTCTAAAAACACGAGTGCTTTTTGTTGTACCCTGCAAACTTCTGGATACAGGTTCAGTAATAGAGAATCCTATTATATGACTTGGAGAGAATAGCATTTTATTAAAGATTATTCATTGGAGCTGCAGTTTATCTCAAACTGAGATATTTGTGATACATTACCAGTCATGGGATTTTGCAATTACAATACTGTACTATACACTGAGTATTCAAAACATTAAGAAAACCTACTCTTTCTATGACTTAGACTTAACGGGTGAAAGCTAGCATCCCTTATTGATGTCACTTGTTAAATCCACTTCAATCAGTGTAGATGAAGGGGAGGAGACAGGTAAAAGAGGGATTTTTAAGCCTTAAGACAACATAAACATGGATTGTGTATGTGTGCCAATCAGAGGGTGAATGGGCAAGACAAAAGATTTGTGTCTTTGAACAGGGTATGATAGTAGGTGCCAGGCGCACTGCTTTGTGTCAAGAACTGCATGCAATACTGCTGGGTTTTTCATGCTCAACAGTTTTCTGTGTGTATCAAGAATGGTCCACCACCCAAAGGACATCCAGTCAAATTGACACAAATGTGGGAAGCATTGGAGTCAGTACTGTTTATGTATCGAATGGTTGTTAAATGCAATAGAATATGTTTTTTAGTACTCTCTCATCTGTGTCTGTGTGAACTGAGAGGAGCCTCTGGAGCATGGGCTGGCAACTGATTAAGTGATGGCTTGGTGATAAGACCACATTCCATTCCATGATTGGTATCTGGGTGAAATGCTGGTCTGTCTGCCAGGGTGAGGAGAAACCTCCCTCCAGGTTATTAATGAATACTGGACTTCATAAATTAAGGGAAGGACCTAGTGTCCTATGTTGAGATGAGTATTTCTGTATAAACAAGCAGTAAATTAACTAGAGACAGATATTTGGCGCCAAGTAAATCTTGCTGTCTGTTGCAGGGGAGCACAATGTACCTCTGTATAATTTCACGTATCTGTTGCTTGTCACATATTCAGGAGTATGTGTCTTAACTATAAAATGCTGTGGCTTAGTTCTGCTCGTTGAGTTCCTCAGTAACTACCTCCAGGGTGGTTACCAACTAACTTCATTACTGCAGTAATTGTTAATAAAGTTTGATGGTTTTGAGGAAATCTAAAAGTCTCACATTTGATTAGAATAATTACCATGACAGAACCCAAAATGGTTCTACTACCTGGAACCAAAAAGGGCTCTCCTATGGGGACAGCCGAAGAACCCTTTTGGAACCTTTTTTTCTGATAGTGTAGATTTGATAAGGATACATTCATTATATCTTGCACAGATCTGGGTTCCTGTAGCCCTCGTCCAATCAGGGGCTGACCTGAGAGAGGTACAAGTAGTTATACTAAGGCCAGGCCCAATGATGCAGTATGTACCTCTGTCTGAGTAGCTGCAAAATTCTCCCTGGTTTGCCTGCAATCACAAGGCATTGTGAACTGTTTGCAAACAACGTTCTGCACACCCTAGGTCATTAAATCCCACCCACACAATCCTTAAATGCCAGAGTCTGCTATCCCGCAGTTAATACATGGATCTACTACAGCTTATTACCACAGAGTATGGGGTGGTAGTGCTTGAGTCCCTTTAAATTCATATTGTGTAAAATAACATCACCTTACTATAGAACCACTGTGTATGTAACATGTTGCAAATATTTTGTGTCTTGCACATGGGGAAGTATTATGATAATGTCTGGTTGCTTACATAAAAAAGTATAGAAAGCACTTTAACAAGTAGTGAGCCACTGACAAAAGACACACCTGATAGCTATATTATGCATTCAGGCATCCCAGCTCCATCTGTTTGAATTGCTTCAATTCTCCTTCACAGTATCTCTGAGTTTGCTTCATCCTCGACAGCGCAGGACTTCCCATCTAAGCATAAGAAGATCCAAACATGTTCTCCAAATCCAGACAGCAGCCAGCTTGGATGAAAGAGAATGCCCAAAGCTCTTTTCATCATCCAGGAAGTTACCTTCCCTGGATGTAAAGATGTGTCTGAAAGGAGGCAGTTTCTACCGAGAGTTCAGTCACAGAGGAAATCAGAGGAAAGCAACACCATGCAGATTCAATCTTTTAACTCTCTGCCAACAACTGGAACTCATTTCACTGAAGCAAGTCAAGTCACACAAGGAGGTGTGAATCCTATTGTTATCTCTTGTCTGTTAGGGTGAAGAACTTCATACATGTTTAAAGGCATTTCTAAAATATGTGGTGTCATAGGTGTGTACAATAGATCTAGTGCAATACGTACAGGTTTATTACTCTGCTTATTGAAAGGCCTCTAGATGTTTTTTGAGACACATTTACCCTGGGTTTGTGAGTGTGTGGGCACGCACTGCCAAGTCTGGTGACTGCACCTACTGCTTCAAAGTCACAGTAGTGCATCTGCCTGCCAAACTGAAATCTGTCAACATGAGTATTCATTAGTTTACAAGTATTGAGTAAACTGTAGTCTGATATGTTTAAAAAGCTGAGGTATAAACTTGCTTGTGACACAGACTAGCTCTCAACTTTATACTTTAAAAGTAGAAATGTAAAAATGCTGACTGATATCCTCAGTTACTATACACATAACACTATGCTATAGATACAGAATGACTACAACAAATCATCTGAGTCAACGCCTGTGTCACGATCGTGGTGAGTGGCAAACCAAGACGCAGCGCTGAAGTAGTGCGACATGATTTATTTAAATCAACTTGCACAAAATAACAAAGAGAAACACGAACGTACCACAGGTAGGCTTAAACAACACTAAACCAAACACAATGATCCACAAAAGACAGGCGGAAACACATGAACTAAATATGGCCCCCAATTAGAGACAATACAAAGCAGCTACCTAGATCTGTCAGGCTCTGACCATAGACAATTAGAGGAGCCAACGGCTTCCCTATGATCAGAGCCTGACAGTCTGTCTATACAGTATGATTATAGACCCATATGGTTCTATCTGTTAGCACTTGACATGTCTCTCTTGCTTTTTACAATAGAATGTCCCTTAACCCCGAATTACCCTGACACTGTGACTGTTATTAAAGTTGGCAGCCCAAATACTCCCTTGTATTAGGCCATGGCCTGTCATGCCTTGAGCTTCCTGTCATGCCTTGAGCTTCCTGTCACAGCTGTCTCTCTACAAAGAACTGTAATGAGGAGCATTATCAATCCATTCTCCCTGGTCATAACAAAAAAATCTGTTTTATTAGGATTCAACGATCCCATATCAATTGCTGCTCTCTTTGTTGGCTAGATAGCACATACAGTACTAACATGATATAAAACACAATTTCTTGATGTCTGGAAGAGAAAGATTATTCATATTTTCATATCTGCAGTTTTGTGACTGTTCTGAGACTGGGTGTTTTCAATAATCTATCTTTGTGATAACTGCTCCAAATACAAAATTGTTCCCTTTCTAATCTTATTAATGTATGTTTTTTATTGTCTCCCTCAAGCAGATCTTTCGTATTGAAAAATGTCGACAGCATACAAAGCAACTGAAAAGCACCAAAGGAGAAAACGAAGGCTAGGCAATGTTGACAGAGAAGTGAAGGCACCAAACCCTATTACAAATCAGAAATCTCCGAAATGTAGACAGCACACTGTAAATGTAGACAGCACACAGTAAATGTAGACAGCACACTGTAAATGTAGACAGCACACAGTAAATGTAGACAGCACACTGTAAATGTAGACAGCACACTGTAAATGTAGACAGCACACTGTAAATGTAGACAGCACACTGTAAATGTAGACAGCACACTGTAAATGTAGACAGCACACTGTAAATGTAGACAGCACACAGTAAATGTAGACAGCACACTGTAAATGTAGACAGCACACAGTAAATGTAGACAGCACACAGTAAATGTAGACAGCACACAGTAAATGTAGACAGCACACAGTAAATGTAGACAGCACACAGTAAATGTAGACAGCACACTGTAAATGTAGACAGCACACTGTAAATGTAGACAGCACACTGTAAATGTAGACAGCACACTGTAAATGTAGACAGCACACTGTAAATGTAGACAGCACACTGTAAATGTAGACAGCACACAGTAAATGTAGACAGCACACAGTAAATGTAGACAGCACACAGTAAATGTAGACAGCACACAGTAAATGTAGACAGCACACTGTAAAGACAAGTGGCATAAAATGCACACCGGTAGGCTCAACATCAACAAACCTATTGCATTCTATATCCTACACGTATACTATAGTCTTTATAACATGAAGATATAAAGATATGGAGATATACAGTATGTCTGTTGCAATATTGCAGTAAGCTATAGTGTGGTGGATAGATCAGCAGGATTAGTTCATACAACAGTTCATACAACTCAGAACTACTGCTACTCTTGTAGGTCATTATCACTCCACTATTTACCTCTAACTTACTCACCTGAAGCTAACCTTGTTGTGGATGTTGTGCTGTCATGGAATCGTTAAGTCAATATCAAAATGGAGTCAGAGGCGAACTTGATTTAGAACGGGGCTTGGAGTCTAGCCTGACATTTTGGAAAACATTTGGATGGTTTCCCAGGCCGACGGCACTCTACTTCAATTTACAAGACTGTCAGGAAATGGCAAGTCAGTGTTTGAGTGATGCAAGCAACAAGGCCTGAATAAATCCATGGCAAGCCATGAAGATTAAGCTTGTCCACTCCACATTTTAATGCTTCAACTCCCTTTACCAAGTCTTTGGGAGCACATTGATGTGGTTCTAAGGCCATTGGCCTCCATTGCAAGCAGTGGATGAAAATAGATTTTGTATGAGAAAGCCTTTCAGCTAGGGCATGTGGGGGATCTAATCGGGGTTAGAGGAGGGATTCCATATCCTTGAGTCATCCTGAACTTCAGCCTAAACCCAGGCAAGGCTGAGAGGAATACGTTTATCATCACCCATCACAGGGACTTGGCCAAAAACGAATTACGTAGACTGTCTCTGTTCAAACACATCCTACTGCACAGAGAGGCTCAGGTCATTGGCCATGTACTGTATGTCCTTTGGCACGTCCTCTTTGGGAAGACCTTCATAATGATACTTTAACATTTTTACAGAATCATACATTTCATGTTTACAGAGACAATCTTAAAGTGCCACATAAAGCAAAAGGCACTGTTGGCACATCCTCTCCAGGAAGAAATCAATACAACCTAATGTCCGCTCTAAAACATGCACTCCCTCTCTATATTAGGTGGCACATTCTCATCTCTACACTCACAAAAGCTACAATGCTGTCATGTTTTCCCTAGAATTCATTTTGTTGTTGGTTGGATCCAATCAAAGGTCAGCTGCACAGATAACACTCAACAGAACACAGTGTTAATTACAGTACATCCTGTCAGAGTCAAAGACCTCAGTGCTGTAAGTGCATTCACCCGCACATCGCTAACACAATCATTTGTAGACATCCCTTCAAAATGGCTTTGCCAACAAACTAATGACTGACTAATGAACTTCAATGTTATTCTATTTATTATATAGGCCCAAAGATAGAGACAGGACATGCAACAGCCTATCTAATTTCTTCTGGAAGAGGGTACCACTAGCAGCATCCTCTGAATGAAAGTCGACTGGGTTCCCAGAGGACCGAGGCATGGTTTCAACAACGTTCAATCAGTTCTAGAGATGAATCACTGAAACTTGAGCAGAGATTCAGATCGTTTGGTGATAGATTACAGGCAGAAAGGCAAAAGCTACAGTCGTAGTGTTTGTGCTGTTGTAGAGATCGTTAAGCCATATAGGGAATCTCACAACAGAATCGGAATAACACTTCATACACACTCTGTTCTTTATCACAACATCTTATCTCAGAGGGGGTTCCTTGACGGGGCAGGATAAATGCCAAAGAATACTGCTTGTCATTGTTGATGAAAAATAGAGTTAGAAAATAACATTTTTACTGTTTAATCTATTGTGTTTGTATCTTCAGGAGATGACTAAAGGAACAGATTTCATATAACTACAGTATATGTGAGAATAGAATAACACTTTGAGAGAGGAAACACAGGGATTCGTTTTGTTATGTTTTGAGGAGGAAACAGGCATTTCGAATGTTCCACAACAAAGTTCCAGTTTGAAAACCGTTCTCATTTAGAGTGAGATGGATGTATCTTCCTTGTGTGATGGCATGAATAATCTGAAGTGCAATTTGGGCTCTTCATGAAAAAGAGTAATGTGTGTGTGTCCACATGAAAATGGAGTTATCTTGAGCCGAACCATTTACATTTGAGTCATTTAGCAGACGCTCTTATCCAGAGTGACTTACAGTTAGTTCGTATCCAGATGTGTTTGTGTTAAGTGATTTAATGATGTGTGCATGAGTGCTTCAACCCCTGTCTAAAAATGAGATTCAATAACAAACCAATTAAATATTGATCAGAACTGATTGTCCAGTTAGCAGGATTCGCCTGAGAGCCTGATAGAGTTGACCGATGAAGTGATCAGGTCAGCATGTGGACCCAGCCTTCTACAGTGAGATGTGTATGAATCTGTATCGCTCAAGCAGGGAATTATCAGCAATTAGACTCAGCCTCTCATGAATATGGATTCTCTCTGGAGGGAAATGATTTATTCAAATGAATGTTTATCTCTGTGCGCAGAGCCATGGACCTTCGCCGGCTGGCTTTATCATTTGTCAGAAATGAACTATCTCACCTTTTAATGCTGCAACTGCTGGGAGTTTGGAAAGATGAACAACCTTGCAGCCATTAACATTTCATTTTGTTTTCAGTCTAAGAAACAGATGTGTTTGGATTGGAGGAGAGCTCGATCTCCACAACGGAATACATTTTCTTCCCAAAGTACAAGAAACACTATAGAAGACTAATTCCACAAAAATATATCATGATTTTAGGGATCACAACATTTTGGAGGGAGGATGGTTGACATATATTTGACTTTTCTATCTAAAAGCATAATTGAGAAACCATTAATCAAAGTTGGTATATTTCTGACGTGTTGGCCTCCTTTAAGACTCCATAATGTTTCATCTGTAGATGCTACAAAGCAAAACTTGGTATCATATGAAGCTTTACCGCTTGTTCTGTAATATGAGTAGTATTTTGATATCAATAACTATTTTCTTACATGCATTTATGAATACCGATGAATTATTTCTAAATTATGCTTTTAGACATAAATGTCAAATATATTTAAACAATCCCTCCTCCAAAGGGCCATTCTATGGATAAAAAAACAGCAAACAAACATGGTGTCTTTTTATTCCGTGTGGATTCACTGAGAAAATATTGTATTCCACACCTCAGTGTCTATAACTCAAATTGTATCGGTCAAATACACGTGTTAAGCAGATGTTATTGCTGGTGTAGCGAAATGCTTGTGCTTCTAGCTCTGACGGTGCAGTAATATCTAACAATATTAATAGAGCAGTTCAATGAATCACCACAGTAAATATTAGCAGTCTCTAACAACAACACTCAGTATCATTTACCCTACAATCATCCAACTCTTATTTACAAACTCAGACGACGCTAGGCCAATTGCGCACCGCCCTATGGGACTCCTAATCACAGCCAGTTGTGATACAACCTGGATTCAAACCAGGGTGTCTGTAGTGACACCTTTAGCACTGAGATGCAGTGCTTTAGACCGCTGCACCACTTGGGAGTACATAACCTTGGTTGTCACAGAATGTAATATTATGTGAAGAGGATTGTCCTCGACAGAGTGTTTGGCATTATGGAAAACAATGTGAAGTGGTCTCTGATTCTATTAAAAACCAGGGGAGTCTGGGAATATTTTCAATCTTACTAGTTCTTTCTCTCCACATCTAAATAGCATCCCTGCTCACTTCATATGGCCTTTGAAGGAGTCCTGACAAAAGAGACACTGTTAAAGAAGTTGTTACAGTTGTTATGTAATCCAAAATACAGATGATCCTCTTTTTCATACTTCACTATGTATCATGTATCTGTCTTTTGTGTATTTTGTTCCCCCCCGGGGAGTATCTATCTATCTATCTATCTATCTATCTATCTATCTATCTATCTATCTATCTATCTATCTATCTATCTATCTATCTATCTATCTATCTATCTATCTATCTATCTATCTATCTATCTATCTATCTATCTATCTATCTATCTATCTATCTATCTATCTATCTATCTATCTATCTATCTATCTATCTATCTATCTATCTATCTATCTATCTATCTATCTATCTATCTATCTATCTATCTATCTCTTACGGTCAAAGGTCTTTGCAACTCCCTCCTCCAATGTCTCTATTCCTCGAATCTAGTCTTCTAGACATGTCATGTCCAACGATGTGAGTGGTATATTTTGCATGTCATACATGGACCTTAACATTTCAGGCCCTGCTCTCAATTGCACCCCCTGCTCAGTCAACTCTGCCTGTCAAAATGGAACCTGTCTTCATTACAAGCCGATGCATTCTTTACATGCATCGGTACGGAGTCACTGCACATTGACTCCGTACCGGTATCCCTGTTTATAGCCTCGCTAATGTTATTTTACTGCTGCTGTCTAATTATTTGTTACTTTTACTTTCTATTTTTAATTGTTTTTAAGTATTGTTGGTTAAGGGCTTGTAGGTCAGCATTTCACTGTAAGGTCTACACCTGTTGTATTGTTGGTTAAGGGCTTGTAGGTCAGCATTTCACTGTAAGGTCTACACCTGTTGTATTGTTGGTTAAGGGCTTGTAGGTCAGCATTTCACTGTAAGGTCTACACCTGTTGTATTGTTGGTTAAGGGCTTGTAGGTCAGCATTTCACTGTAAGGTCTACACCTGTTGTATTGTTGGTTAAGGGCTTGTAGGTAAGCATTTCACTGTAAGGTCTACACCTGTTGTATTGTTGGTTAAGGGCTTGTAGGTCAGCATTTCACTGTAAGGTCTACACCTGTTGTATTGTTGGTTAAGGGCTTGTAGGTAAGCATTTCACTGTAAGGTCTACACCTGTTGTATTCGGAGCATGTGTCAAATAAAATTTGATTTGATGATACAGATCATAATTCACTAGTCTTCATCTTCCATTTGGTTTAGAAAGTGAAAGCAGCTTTTTGTGGGAAATAAAATAGCAAAACAATCCCACGTCTTCTAATGACCTCAATGTTTGGTGGTATTTCCCAGTTCATTACGCGAACGCACTTAACTCGTATTTACGACTTCACAACTGCAAATAAAGGTTCTTAAATGGTAATTCCTCAGCTCTTAAGGTTCCTTGGAGAACTTTTGCCTGATAAAGGACCTTTCAGTTAAGTGTGGGGTTCTTGACGTGGCATCATAGAACACAGCAACTTGGTCAGTCTTAACTAATGTTGATTTTTCAGTGTAACATTTCTGGTGTTGATTCAAGAGTTAAATTAACACTGTAAAGAGTTACACTAACACTCAGTGGTTTAAAAGAACAACAGTGTTGGTGTTAATAGTTTAAGCAGAGTTTAAGCAACACCACGCCGGTTGTCATAATGTTTCTCAGCATGCTTTATTGCAGGTAGATTTTTTTATTTGTTTCTTTCAATATCGACAGTACGTTTTTGCATGTACATTGATTGATTAAATAATCTTATGCTACTCAAATATAATTAACATAACATTTTCTAAACTATTCCAATCTGTTACTTGGACTTATTGTACCCGTTACTGAAATGGTTGTTCCAGTTTAGATGTTTAAGATAGTCTCATATTAAAGTCTTCCCAACCCTGGCAGTCATTCTGAAACAAGTTGCAGGTGAATAAAAATTCCATAAAAATTTTGGATATCCCCACTCTAGCTGGATTCCAATAGGAATTACACATCACTTTGCAAATCAGCATAATGTGATTTACAGGCCGAAACATTTCTGGTTTGGGATTTTGTTATGGTTTTTCAAAGAACCATCCCATCTATGGTTCTTCAGAGGCCCTAAAGTGGTTCCCCAATGGCATATATGCTCCAATTTTCACTTTTATTTTTAAAAGAGGGTAATTATCACCTTCCACTTGGTTATGAACGCAGCATAAATACCTGCGTGTAGAATATATTCGGTAACTTCTACCAGTGTTGGAATTGCTTATGGTGAGGCTGATCAGAGCCTGGTAGAACCTAAACCTGTGCCAAGTAGTCTAAAATACTGTATATTGGCAGGAATGCCTGTTTAGGCCTAATCCTTTTTATTTTAGACTGTGCTTTTTGATGGTATTTTTGAAATTGTTCCAAAATATTTCTGCCAACCTTAATGTTGTACCACATATCAGTTAATGAACCTAACGTTGCATCATAACTAGATTTAATCAGTGTGCAACTTTTCAATGAAGGATAGAGGGGGCTAGAAATTATTATTGCGGCTGTCCAGTACCCAATTCCTCCCTTCCCATGGTACCTTTCTCTCTTCAGACACTTGCAACTCGGAAAAATAATCTGGAGGAGAGACGAGACGCTGGATATGTTACTGCTATCTGGGTTCATTGGGACGTCCCTACCCTAAACATTAACTGTTACCTTAAGCGTTTTGACTTCACTTCAATTGGTTTACGTCAGAGTTTCGACGTCCCAAGGATCCATTTTAGACTATTCCGTGCTTGATAGTCACTGAACGCCCGCGCTATACAACCAGTGTTTGATAGAGTGCCATTCAAAATAACGCAGTTGTGAATTCATTATAATGTGCATGTGTTAACTCGTATACCTTACCTTATTGAGACAAAACGGAGTTAATATTTTTTTACTAGAATGGATATGGAATGTTAATGAAGAGCGCGAAAAGAAGTCGCTTTGATTGATTCATCGGATCTTGAACGTAAGTAACAGCAATCATTTGGCCACTTGTTATTACCTGCATGTGTAGGCAACATTTGACCGTTGTTTTTTGGCCCGATATGCAAACCAAACTAAGTTTGTGTTGTTACTGTGGCATAATAATGAGAGCATTCTATCATAGACTACTGCTAATCCACCTAGAAATATTTAACTTATTCAGGGGTTGTACTATATAGTATATGATTACTTTTATGAAAATAATATATAATGGAACCTGCACTGTACCTGTTTCTGATAACTAACTTCAAGATTTTACGGAAAATTACGTTTTGGAAATTAGCCTATCTTGAATGGATTTCGATGCCAATGCCAATATTTATAATTTAGTGACAGTGACCATTTAGGTGAGTTGTCAAAATGTAAATGTTCTCATCTTGGAATCAAACTAGAGTTTCAACACACGAAGAGTAGCCAGTTAGTTTGTTTACTACTTTGTACTCCTACAATAGATTGCATTAATAAAGACAATAAAGACAAACTGCTGCCCTCCGGTTGAACTAAAAGTGTACCAATTAATTGAAGATTACATCCACCAACGCATATCTAACACACTATCCAACACTAACACACTATTGGGACCAAGTCGAATGCCAAATTGTACTTCTACCTGCCTTGATCACACTGAGCATAACCTGGTGTAATCAACATTGTTTCGACGTCATTTCAACCCAAAAAATAAATGTGATCAACGTGGAAAACTGATTGGATTTGCAAAAAGTCATCAACGTAAGGGCATTTCATTTTTTTCACCAAACTTTGAACCTAAATCCAATGACTTAGTGAAATGTTTTGTTGATTTCACATTGAATTCACAGTAATCAAAACTAGACTTTGGACTGACTTCTGGGTCGAGTGGAATATATTATAGTGGTGCTTGCTCAGATAGGAGCTGTGTCAGAATTGTTTCTAAGCTCTTCTTCTGAGGCAGACCTTTTCCTCAGTGAACAGCTGTAGAATATCTCTGTCACTCCTCTGGGTTGAATTCTCTTCTAGTCCACCAGAGACTAAACCACAAAAGGCTATTCCATGAGGTGGAATTCACAAGTAAACTTCTGAGAACATTTAGAATTGTGTTTCTTCTCTCTCACAATTTCATTGTTTCATTACTTTATATCTGACCACACACACACACACACACACACACACACACACACACACACACACCTGTCAGGCAGGATGGCAATACCATATTGTATGAATCATCCACCAGTATCCAGAGGTGTTTGATGTCTGAAGCAGTGGTACAATCTGTCGATCTGCCAGATGTCTTAGTGCCCACTGTTTCCTTCTGACGTTTTGTCTATTTCCTCTCTCCCTCCTGTTTGAGAGCTGTGGTAGGCTATTGCTCAGGGCTCTGACATGAGGCAATGGCAGGTAGACAGATGACCTTTGTATAAACCTGTCTCTGTGGACTCATGTTGACTTAGGCTTAAAGTGCCTTTGAGCAAGCGGTGGGTCGGGGTTAGGGAGAGGTGGGTGGGGGAGGTTGGAGGACCTCTTCTTAACTCTGTCTCCCCAGACCCTGTTTTTCCAAGTTTGTGCCCTACCCTGGAGGCTGACTCACTGGACTAGAGGTATCGTGGTCGCCCATAGGCTGAGCAAAAGTCTGGAGCTTTAGAGACGCCAAGGCTGTGTTTCTCTTGGCACTATGTTGTACACTTTGGTCGCGTTGAAAGCATGCAAAGAGAGATTTCTATGGTGAAGCTTACCCTGCTGCCCTGGGCAAATTGAGGGAAAAAATACTTAGTCATTTTAGGAATAGTTTGTGCGTGCGTGCATGCGCATGCCAGGATCCTCACTCAGAACCACCGATATGGTGATGACAGTCTGTGTGTCTAAGCAGTTTCACAGCAAGACCAGCCAACCACACTGCTGCCACTAGTCCAGGGAGAAGGAGATGACAGGAGAAATGATAGATAGACTTCCTGATGGAAGCTTCAGCATCACTGTTATTTTATATCTTCAGTGTGAGGCTTTATATCTACACAGTGCCAGCGTCATAGAGTGCTGTAGTACAGTAGACCTCCTTGGAGAGCTTTTGCTCTTTTCTATCTATATACTGTAGCTACATCCTCAGATTCATAGGCTTAGTGGAGGAGTAGGCATATTAACCAGACGCCTTGACTTGTTTCTGAGTCATGAAGATCATTAGCTGTTGTTTTATGGCTAATGCTAACCCAAGCCCCACCCCTTCCTCCATGGCAGCTATTGATTGACTTGATCAATGCCTATTTAGTGATCAGGCAGGGAGACTCTATTCTCCAAGGGCTACTCATATTTAATAGGCTGTGCTGACATCATTTATCTTCTGTGGGCCATAACAAGGATTTAGTGCATTTGCTATCTGCTGTTTCAGGCCATTCACGTTACATCTAACCACAGGATTCCATGATATGCCCCCCTAGTTTGAATAGATAGTTGCAGAGACATACAGTATCTAAATATATGGCTCTAGATAATGGTTTGTCTGTTGCCTTAATATGCTTTTCCCCCATTCAGTTATAGTTTCACAGCATCTGGATTCCCCCTGTCGCCATTGGTCCTTTGCCCTATGTCCTCTTTCCCCCTTCACTGAAAATGCACCTGTTAAACAGTAGGAGTAACCTTTCAACATATCCCTGCTTGTTATGATGTTTTAATGATATCAAAGCACCGTGTATTGGTCCCACACTTCAATAGAAACATACAGAGCTTAGCTCAAAACCACAGCTTGGTGCCAGATGTCTCAGCACTGGACTGCAATGACCTGCTGTCCTGAACTAGTCAAGAACTCACCAATGAAAACTCTGTCTGCTGGGAATGACTCTTACAACACTAGTTGTAAGAGTCATTAATTATCCTTATCTCTCAAGTGATGGGACATGGAAATACAATATGGGTCTTCTAGTCTCATTTCGAGCGTCCAGTTTCCCAAACTAGAGGTTGCGGCCCCATGTGGGGTCACCTGATTTGAAAATGGGGGTTGCGAGAGAAACACTGAAAAAAAAGTGCTTGTTTAATAGAACCGGGGTTACGTCAGTAACCTCCGGTAGCCGCTAGATGTGCTTGTAATAAACATAGATGTTTCTGTTTTCTTCCTACAAATGTCTCTATCCTTTGAATGGTTTAAGCTACAAAATGCAAAATATTATGACCCTATCACTGAAAGATAAGACTCTCAGGAATACGTATGTGTCTTCTGTTTCCCTCTACAATGCCCAGAAACCACTCAGAACAGAGTAGACAAGACCAGGCACTAAATCAGACTGTGAAGGGAAGTAATATTCTACACAGAATATCATACAAGTTATTGCCTGATGATCTTCTAAATTTCCCAATATCTTTCTGTTGCATTTCAGTTACTTCAAACCATACTTCCTTCAGATGTAAATACTGTCAAAAGTACTGTCAGACTGATTTGTAATAGACTGTCATGGCCCCAATTAAAAAAGTTAACATTGGCTTTTCATTATATCACTTTTTTTTTTTACATGGTGGGGTTGCAGATTAATTTTTTATATAAAAATGGGATCACGGGCCAAAAAAGTTTGGGAACCCCTTGAGCTAATTTAATAGTTGCGGCCGGTAAGAGTCTTTAGTTGCATAGATATTCAAGCCGTGTCAATGGGGTTGTGAGTTCATTCATTTACAGACACAACTCTCCAAAAAATGTCAGGAGTTCAAATATTGAGGGAACGATTCTTGTGGTTACATGTTTATTACATTTTCAGAAATGAGAGTAAAACGCCTGATAATACATTTCAGTAGTGAATCACTCTATTTCTCTGTCACAAAAATAATGGTGGAAAAGGGAAACCTAATCTGACCCAAAGAGGTAAATTAATCAGACTTCCAGATCTCTGGCACACATTTTGATTTCCCTGCTAACATCTAACCAGATTAACTCTGGGACAGGCCTAAGGCTATGTCCCTGCCAACATCTAATCGGACTTACTCTGGGCCAGGCCTAAGGCTATGTACTCTACTCTATGCACTTATTCTGAATGGAGGGTGATGAACAATGTGCTGTTATTCCAAAGCATTCCATTCCTTTTTGCCACAAACCCTAGTTTTTACTTATGGTTTTGCACAATATAAATCACAAATCTCCCCTACCAAAAGGGGATTCCACTCATTTGCAATAGTTCAGTGTTTTTGTGCCATCTCTTTCCCAATCCCCGAGAAGAAGCTTCTCTGGCCTACTGCCGATAGCCCCTCACATAGTGTCCTGAACAAGACATTCCTCTGGAAGAGTTAAACACGTAGACAGGATTTATTTGCTTTCTTACTATCTTCTCTGACTGCTTTGCCAAGTCTGGAACGACAGAGTATTAAGAGAGAGATGGACTGCACAACAAAGTCAGGCCAGAGTGGTCTAGAGTCAGTCAGAGTGAGAGAAATGAGAAATGTAGAAGGGGTAAAGGAGACAGACATGTATGAGGAGAGAGAGGGAAAAGAAGACTGCTAGATATCATATTTTATCTGAAATAATGGCATGATTGATAAAGAGAACAAACTCTCTTTAGCAATTGATTTCCTCCTTTGTGAAGGCTGTAAATACCAGGGGCTTAGTGCTGCCAGAGCGCGTAGGAGTGGCACTCACTAACATTTTTCAATTTGAGAATATACGGTGCTGATAAAACTATTTCTGGAAAATATATACAAATTCTAAATAATGTGTATTTAATTACCACAACATTTCCATGAAAAATGATAGAATCACAAACCAAATAAATATGTATAGCAGCCTAGAGGTACATGTAGGTAAATAGTGGTTTCTTCCCTGTCTTCTCTCTGGCGGTGGCGAGAAGGATGAAGAACTATAGGCTACATGTGTTCAATGCGGAGGCCTGTCGGAGGCTATATAAAATAGTTGTTGGCCTATTAGGCTATAAGTTACTGCAAATTATTGTGGTTTGCTCCTGAACTGGCCAAACGGCAGAGCTATCCTTCAGCATCACAAGTTGGTTCAACTTCTTTAACCCCCTTGAGTCGATTGACGCACCAATCTAAGTTTCATAACAAAAAATCCCCATCAAAATCTGCCAGTTTAAGTAAAAAAAAACAAATATCAAATTTACGTAAGTATTCAGACCCTTTACTCAGTACTTTGAAGCACCTTTGGCAGCGATTACAGCCTCAAGTCTTCTTGGGAATGACGCTACAAGCTTGGCACACTTGTATTTGGGGAGTTTCTCCCATTCTTCTCTGCAGATCCTCTCAAGCTCTGTCAGGTTGGATGGGGATCGCTGCTGCACAGCTATTTTCAGGTCTCTCCAGAGATGTTCGATCGGGTTCAAGTCCGGGCTCTGGCTGGGCAACTCAAGGACATTCAGAGACTTGTCCCCAAGCCACTCCTGCATTGTCTTGGCTGTGTGCTTAGGGTTGCTGTCCTGTTAGAAGGTGAACCTAGTCTGATGTCCTGAGCACTCTGGAGCAGGTTTTCATCAAGGATTTCTCTGTACTTTGCTCCGTTCATCTTTTCATCGTCAAAACCTTGTTTCTTATGATTTTGTTATTAACTGTTCTTTTTGCTATTTAAGAATGTGTTATTCAATGCGTTTCAATGAGCTTTAGTAGTAAAGGCCGATATCAATATTTCATCTTTTCTTTTTTGTTTTTTTTGTACCTAAAGGGATCCTAAAATTCTAAATCAAATACCTAAATGACCCATAGTAGGACTATCTTAAAACAATTCTTAATGTTTTTCCGGAAAGATTTCACACTCCCATTCCAGAACATTTATGAAAGCGAGTACTTTAAAGGAAGAAGACATCTCCTGCACATTTTGTCTTTGAAAGCCTACCTAGGAATCCCACTGGGCTGCTGCCTGTCACATTCTCCAACACCACAGATAGGAGTGAAGAGGGGTCTGATTGCTGTGTGTGTGTGTGTGGATGGATGTGATGGAGGGTGTGAAATACAGGTGACTGCATAACCTACTCCCAATTAAATGCCACAAGGCCTGATATTCATGAATTACACAATAACTTGTAAATCTGTTTTGTGTCTTCCTGGCAGTAGTGAGCCGGTGGCCCCTCTCCTCAAGATGTCTGATGATTGGGCATGGAGATAGAGACCAGGGGGAATGGTGTGTGTGTGTGTGTTCAAATTATTTGTCACATGCTTCGTAAACAACAGGTAGACTAACAATGAAATGTTTACTTACGGGCCCTTCTCAAAAACGCAGAGAGAAAAATAGAACGATTATAGAAAAATAATAACATGAGGAATAAATACACAATGATTAACAGTAACTTGGGTATATACACAGGGAACAGTACCGAGTGTTGTGTGCAGGGGTACAAGGTAGTTGAGGTAGATATGTACATAAAGGTAGGGATAAAGTGACTAGGCAACAGGATAGATAATAAACAGCAGCAGCGTATGTGATGAGTTAAAATAGTTAGTGCAAAAAGGGTCAATGCAGATAGTCCGGGTAGATTGCCGTGCAGTAGCATAGAGAATAGTCTATGACTTGGGTGGCTGGAGTCTTTGACAATTTTTAGGGCCTTCCTCTGACACTGCCTGGTATAGAGGTCCTGGAAAGTTGGAAGCTTGGCCTCGATGATGTAACTGGGCTATACACCCAGCCCTCTGTAGCACCTTGCTTTCAGATGCCAAGCAGTTGCCATACCAAGTGGTGATAAAGCAAGTCAAGATGCTCTCAATGGTGTAGCTGTAGAACATTTTGAGGAGCTGAGGGCCCATGCCAAATCTTTCCTTAGTGATGTGGACACCGAGGAATTTGAAGCTCTCGACCTGCTCCACTACAGCCCCGTCGAAGGGGATGGGGGCGTGCTCGGCCCTCCGTTTCCTGTAGTCCACGATCAGCTCCTTTGTCTTGCTTACGGTGAGGGAGAGGTTGTTGTCCTGGCACCACTGCCAGGTCACTGACCTCTCTATAGGCAGTCTCATCGTTTTTGATGATCAGGCCTTCCACCGTTGTGTCATCAGCAAACTTAATGATGGTGTTGGAGTCGTGTGCGGCCACAGAGTCTTACAGGAGGGGACTAAGCATGCACCCCTGAGAGGCCCCCGTGTTGATGGTCCTCGTGGCGGATGTGTTGTTGCCTACCCTCACCACCTGGGGCTGGCCCGTCAGGAAATCCAGCATCCAATTGCAGAGGGAGGTGTTCAGTCCCAGGGTCCTGAGCTTAGGGATGAGCTTAGAAGGCACTATGGTGTTGAATGATGAGCTGTAGTCATTGAACAACATTCTCACATAGGTGTTCCTCTTGTCCAGGAGGAGAGGGCAGTGTGAAGTGCAATAGAGATTGTATCATCTTTTTATCTGGCGGTACGCAAATTGGAGTGGGTCCAGGGTGTCTGGGATGATGGTGTTGATGTGATCAATGACCAGCCTTTCAAAGCATTTCATGGTTACAGATGTGAGTGCTAAGGGGCAATAGTCATTTAGACAGATTACCTTTGCGTTCTTGGGCACAGGGACTATGGTGATCTGCTTGAAACTACAAGTCTGTGGGTACTACAGAATGGGTCAGGGAGAGGTTGAAAATGTCAGTAAAGACACCCGCCAGCTGATCGGTGTGTGCTCTGAGTACTTGTCCTGGTAATCTGTCTTGCCTCGCGGCCTTGTGAATGTTAACACCAGTCGTCTAGAGTCTTCTACTAATTTACTAACCTTTGCTGGCATATAACAACCTGTTTAAAGGTCTTACTCACATCGGCTACGGAGAGCGAGATCACACAGTCATCCAGAACTGCTGGTGCTCTCATGCATGGTTTAGTGTTGCTTGCCTCGAAGCGAGCATAGAAGGCATTTAGCTTGTCTGGTTGGCTTCCCTTTGTAATCCTTGATTGTTTTCAATCCCTGCCACATCCGACGAGCGACAGAGCCGGGGTATTAGGATTCAATCTTAGTCCTGCATTGACACTTTGCCTGTTTGATGTCTCGTAGGAGGTCGTAGCGGGATTTCTTATAGGAGTCCAGATTAGTGTCCCGCTCCTTGAAAGTGGCAGCTCAAGCCTTTTGCTCACTGCGGATGTTGCCTGTAATCCATGGCTTCTGGTTGGGATATGTATGTACGTACGTACCGTCACTGTGGGGGGTTTGTGTGTGTACCTTGGTGGACGAGTGTGTGTGTGTGGGCAAAGGGAGAGACCTGCTGTAATGGGCTCCTGGAGACACCTCTCCTCTGTTTACAGAGAACGTAAAACATGAGATTTGGGGCTGCAGGGTTTCCATGGCCCTGAGTCTGTAGGCATCTGACTTGTAACTGCATATCATTAAAAGGAGACCTGCTATTTTAAAATTTTCCGTTTGTGTATTCAGGTTCATTCTGTGCCGTCCTGAGTTTGGGGGTCGGGTGGGCTTTACATTAGCTCATTCCTCAGTGGTAGGGCAAACTGCATAGCCCAGCGATCAGCAGGGCTGAACTCTAACGCAGATGTGGATCATTGGCATGACGAGACTCCATATACCATGAACCGTTAATCACACTGGCAATGCCCAGTGGTAACATTGCCAGCCTCCACCACCAACTCCAACAGTACCAGTACATACGTATGTAGGATCTTAATTTGATCACCCTGTTGTATAGGGCCGGGACAATACCAGTATCGCAATACTTGTTAGTGTGATGGCATGGAAACAAAACACTAAGCAGATTTTTCTTGTTTAGGAAAAAATTGCCCTAATGCAGTGCAGGAAATGTAAAACTTCTAGTGTATTTGAGGTTTAAAAAGGCTTCTGAAGTTTCCACTTTGAAATTTCAGACTTGGTTTTCCCTTCGAAAATATCTTGAGAGGATCCCCTACGAAATTGTTAATGTTATAATCCACAAAATAATTAACATTTCCTGTTGCTGCAGATTTTTTTTCCTGCTGTAGGCAACCTGGCTTAAATTAAGATCCTACATCTGTATTAATACCAACACTGATCTCACATCCCAGAGACACAGTTTATGTATGCTCTGCTTGCATGCAAACTTCATACTGGACCTACACCTTGTTTCCCTGACGACTCATCCTGAATTTAATTCTGCTGTTCTATCGATCGCTACATACAGTGAGCTCAAAAAGTATTGGGACAGTGACAAATGTTTTGTTGTTTTGGCTCTGTACGTGAAATGATACAATGACTATGAGGTTAAAGTGCAGTCTGTCAGTTTTAATTTGAATGTATTTTCATCCATATCAGGTGAACCGTTTATAAATTGCAGCACTTTTTGTACATGGGACCAAAAGTATTGGGAAAAATTCACTTATACACTACATGACCAAAACTACAGCTTACATACACTTAGGTTGAAGTCATTAAAACTCATTTTTCAACCACTCAACAGATTTCATATTAACAAACTATAGTTTTGGCAAGTCGGTTAGGACATCTACTTTGTGCATGACACAAGTAATTCTTCCAACAATTGTTTACAGACAGATTATTTCACTTATAATTCACTATATCACAATTCCAGTGGATCAGAAGTTTACATACACTGTGTTGACTGTGCCTTTAAACAGCTTGGAAAATTCCAGAAAATGATGTCATGGCTTTAGAAGCTTCTGATAGGCTAACTGACATAATTTGAGTCAATTGAAGGTGTAGCTGTGGATGTATTTCAAGGCCTACCTTCAAACTCAGTGCCTCTTTGCTCGACATCATGGGAAAATCTAAAGAAATCAGCCAAGACCTCAGAAAATAATTGTAGACTTCCACAAGTCTGGTTCATCCTTGGGAGCAATTTCCAAACGCCTGAAGGTACCACGTTCATCTGTACAAACAATAGTACGCAAGTATAAACACCATGGGACCACGCAGCAGTCATACCGCTCAGGAAGGAGACACGTTCTGTCTCCTAGAGATGAACGTACTTTGGTGCGAAAAGTGCAAATCAATCCCATAACAACAGCAAAGGACCTTGTGAAGATGCTAGAGGAAACAAAGGTATCTATATCCACAGTAAAACGAGTCCTATATCGACAACCTGAAAGGCCGCTCAGCGAGGAAGAAGCCACTGCTCCAAAACCGCCATAAAAAAAGCCAGACTACGGTTTGCAACTGCAAAGATCGTACTTTTTGAAGAAATGTCCTCTGGTCTGATGAAACAAAAATATAACTGTTTTGCCATAATGACCATCGTTATCTTTGGAGGAAAAAGGGGGAGGCTTGCAAGCCAAAGAACACCATCCCAACCGTGAATCACGGGGGTGGCAGCATCATGTTGTGGGGGTGCTTTACTGCAGGAGGGGCTGGTGCACTTCACAAAATAGATGGCATCATGAGGAAGGAAAATTATTTGGATATATTGAAGCAACATCTCAAGACATCAGTCAGGAGGTTAAAGCTTGGTCGCAAATGGGTCTTGTGGAAGGCTACCCGAAACGTTTGACCCAAGTTAAACAATTTAAAGGCAATGCTACCAAATACTAATTGAGTGTATGTAAACTTCTGACCCACTGGGAATGTGATGAAAGAAATAAAAGCTGAAATCAATCATTGTATCTCTCTACTATTATCCTGACATTTCACATTCTTAAAATTAAGTGGTGATCCTAACTGACCTAAAACAGGGAATTTTTACAGGATTAAATGTCAGGAATTGTGAAAAACTTTAAAAGTTTAAATGTATTTGGCTAAGGTGTATGTATACTTCCGACTTCAACTGTATGTGGACACCTGCTTGTCGAACATCTTTGTGTCAAGGGGGGCGTGGTTCAGCGAGGTCTGTGACGAGAGAGAGAGAAGGGAGACGAGCGGTGCATAAATGGGGGAAGGGCAAATGACAAACACCTGTGCCTCGTTTCAGTGATTGGCGTGAAGAGACTGGATAAAAGCCACCTGGGGAAGGTGGCCGGGAGGAGAGGGTCTACCTGAGACTTGTGGGAAAAAGCCAGGGGACTGAGTGGGGCTGTTTTAGGCTCTAAAGAGTGCTGGTGGAAAGAGTTATGTTTGATTGGTGTTGAGAAGCGCCCGCATCGCGGATTTATCTTATTTTTGTGATCTACTTTTTTGGACAATAAAAATCACGAGTCTCAAACCAGCCGACCCCGTCTTCTTCCTTCACCTATTGAACAGACCTTACTACAATCTTATTCCAAAATAGGCATTAATATGGAGTTGGTCCCCCCCTTTCTACTATAACAGCCTCAACTCTTTTGGGAAGGCTTTCCACTAGATGTTGGACCATTGCTGCAGGGACTTGCTTCCATTCAGCCACAAGAGCGTTGGCCACTGATGTTGGCCACTGATGTTGGCCACTGATGTTGGCCACTGATGTTGGCCACTGATGTTGGCCACTGATGTTGGCCACTGATGTTGGCCACTGATGTTGGGCGATTAGGCGTGGCTCGCAGTCGGCTTTCCAATTCATCCCAAAGGTGTTTGATGGGGTTGAGGTCGGGGCTCTGTGCACGCCAGTCAACTTCTTCCACACCGATCTCGACAAACCATTTCTGTGTGGATCTCGCTTTGTGCACGGGGGCATTGTCAAGCTGAAACAGGAAAGGGCCTTCCCCAAACTGTTGCCACAAAGTTGGAAGGAGAGAATCGTCTAGAATTTCATTGTAGCGTTAAGATTTGTAGTGCCTAGTGTGTAATGCCTGACAATATTCCAGAAATGAATGTCTATGACAACTAGTCTACAGGGTGGCCAAAGGGGTTCCTAATATTGGCTTCTTAAATTCCTCTTTATATATTGTAGGGCCCTATAAAATCTATTGTAGAGTCTTTAAAATCTGCATTGTGGAGAACACGGATATAATCACAGAATCCAGACATTAAAACGGAATTCAACAATATAATGTTCAACAAAATCAACTAAATGAATTGAAATTAATAGAATATTAGTTTGCCCAGGTTAAGCATAAGACATCAACAAAATGCATCTGTGATTCATTTTTTCATGCAACTTTCTGAAACGCCACAGGAATACCCCTGTCTGTGTATATGTACGGTGTGCGCGTATATCTACACTTTGTGTAGCTGTTAGCGATGATGCTAATGATAACCTACTTCTGGTTGTGTAAAAACGGCTAGCTGGAGCCACCTGAGTGGTTGGCTGTATCAGAAGTGATCTTGTGTGTGTGCAACTGTGTGGTGGTGAACTACAGAATAAAACTCTGGATATGGACACATCTGTACCGCCGCTACCCTCATGACCATCACTGCTGTTGGCCAGGGTTTACTATATTCGGTCCTGCCCCCCCAAACCCATAACGTGCACCAAGGGGGGGCATTCCTGGCTAGAGCCATCGTCACCGTTGCGGGAACACCACAGCCGATACTCCCATAGTCGGCCCGGCTACTCCCCTGAGAGACACTACTCCAGGCCTCCCTGGCCAGAATATTTGCCACCTCCACAGGACCGTGGCCCAGCTATCCAGCAGATCGTTGTCACTCCAAATGTTATTTGATTTGATACAATGATGCAATAGTCACATTAAAGCAGCAATATGTAACTTTTTGGGCATCAGGGTCCAATTCACATAGAAATATGTGTTATAGAGCTGTCATTCTCATTGAAAGCAAGTCTAAGAAGCGGTAGATCTGTTCTATGTGCCATATGTCTATGCTGGTGACAGAACAAACAAGTTACAGATGTAAAAATATGGCCAGGTACAGTATCTGTAGCATGTAGTGAACATCATCAATGATCCCCAACAATATATACCCCCAAACTTACATTGCGGATGCACGCACGACACTTCCTAAAATAAACACAGGCAGCTTGGTTGCTAAACAGAACTTCTTCAGTGACGCGATGGCTTTGTGTGGCGGTGTGGGCTGAGGTGGGTGCTGACAGGTGTCTCTTGGCAAGATTGCACAGACTCCTCTTCGGGGTTCTTCAACATCTGAAATATAGCAGGTCAGAATCTGGCAATACGAAGGACCATGTAAAAACGACTAGCTGGAGCTCGTCAGAGTGGTTGGCTGGATATGTACTCACCCGCTATACACTTAATACTGATTGGTTTTGGTTCTGTCCACTATAGTGCTGTTCGGGTTAGAACATGACATTGAGGTCCATCACTGTACTCTTGATGGTCACACACACACACACACACACACACACACACAGCTGTGTTTTATATGATTGTTTACTCTGCCTTTTTTAGAACCACAATCGTTAGGATCCATGCAGGGGAATGAACAATAATATACTCCATAGTAATAATATACAAACATAAGGCATGAAATTCTACCTACAAATTACTGCTATAATATAGTATGCAACACAGGGATATTTACATACCATAAGAAATAACCATGTGACAGAAAGAAAGAAATGGGAGGCCTAAAGGGTATTAAGGCGTAGCTGTCTCCATTTCCTGGCTACATATGTTATCAAATGGCATAGCTACTGTATCTAATGGCGTAGCTACTGTATCTAATGGCGTAGCTACTGTATCTAATGGCGTAGCTACTGTGCATGCGCTAGAGAAGAGAGCAGGCTGGACAGTTAAAGAAACTCTACAATCACTGCGGTAGCATGTGATAAACACTTCTAATATTAAGGTCATTAGCAACACTCAATATGTAGAATTTCAATAGGCTACAGATAATGTGGCAATACAAAGACAAGCATTAATGTTTTATTTCCATTTTGGTATTTTTTATTATTTTTTTGTTTTTATTGATTTAATCAAAAACGATACATCGTACAATGCTCCACAATATGTCAAAGTGTAGGTGTAGTTCTTGTACTTCCAGTGAGTGGACGGTTAGCTGTGTTATGGTGTGTTCGTAACCAAGTTGGAATTGACCACATCTGGAAGAAATCCACTTGATCGGCCCTCCAACTGGTAATTATAGTTAAATCACCCATGTGTCCCCTTGTGACAAGGGGGAAGGAAGCTTGTTGTGTGCAACAGGGAGGGGCAATTGAATGGAAGATTCACAAACATTTTTAAACTGTTAAAACATTTCCATCCTCACTATCTATGGGTAACAGGGTTGACATGTTATGCTCAAACCGCTCAGTTTTTCACCAGAAAACACCAGAATATGGCCAAAAAGAGTAGAACCAGCTCACCTGCTTTTTCACTATGATTTGACTATAAGATGTTCAATGTTTCTTTTGAAAGAAATAACGAGAGAGTTCAGTTCACATAACAGGGTTGACCTGGCGGAAACTGCTGGCCATCACAGACTGATCCCACCACGGTGTGCCAGAGAGCGCTACAGGAGGTTGTCCTGCCGGCGGCTATTAGACTATTTAATGCCTCACCGGGGTGCTGTGCCATCGTCAACATAGACCTGGAACTGTTGGGGTGTTAGGACCTAGTTTATCAATTATGCATCCATCCGTGAGTAACTCTGGTCTGTAATCACTCATTCACTCAGGACTTTCATTCAGGTCTGTATATACACATTCATGTACAGTTGTTATATCATATCACGTGCAATATTGTAAGTAATTCTTGGACTTAACTTACGTAGTCATTCAATCAGGACTGCATATTAGTATCCTGTCAGTTGTATCTTTTTTCATTGCTTTCAGTATATCGAATGTGCAATACGTGCATTTATCTGTAATTAAACCCTGCACTAAGGAATTATTATTATTACCCTAAATTATATCATACACACATTTAGCTATTTAAGTATCTCTTCCTGTCATTTACCTGTACAGTTAATGTAACCATGCAAATATTCACTTACCTGTAAATTGAACTGTATATTTACCTGTACAATTAATTTAACCATGCAAAATATTCACTTACCTGTTCATTTAACCAGTCTGTATATTAAGTAAACTATTATTACCCTCACTTATATCATAAGCACTTTTAGCTATTTAAGTATTTCTCTGCCATCGACCTGTATAGTATAGTATAGTTAACCATGCACCATCCACCAATGTATAGTGTACGTATTCAGCCATCCACCCATACTATGCAGTCTTTTTATAGATTTTTTGCACTTTTCGTTCTGTCATTTTGCACCTGCCATGTGTTTTCTTCGAAGCTGCTTGACCAAGAAATATCTATCTATCTATCTATCTATCTATCTATCTATCTATCTATCTATCTATCTATCTATCTATCTATCTATCTATCTATCTATCTATCTATCTATCTATCTATCTATCTATCTATCTATCTATCTATCTATCTATCTATCTATCTATCTATCTATCTATCTATCTATCTATCTATCTATCTATCTATCTATCTATCTATCTATCTATCTATCTATCTATCTATCTATCTATCTATCTATCTATCTATCTATCTATCTATCTATCTATCTATCTATCTATCTATCTATCTATCTATCTATCTATCTATCTATCTATCTATCTATCTATCTATCTATCTATCTATCTATCTATCTATCTATCTATCTATCTATCTATCTATCTATCTATCTATCTATCTATCTATCTATCTATCTATCTATCTATCTATCTATCTATCTATCTATCTATCTATCTATCTATCTATCTATCTATCTATCTATCTATCTATCTATCTATCTATCTATCTATCTATCTATCTATCTATCTATCTATCTATCTATCTATCTATCTATCTATCTATCTATCTATCTATCTATCTATCTATCTATCTATCTATCTATCTATCTATCTATCTATCTATCTATCTATCTATCTATCTATCTATCTATCTATCTATCTATCTATCTATCTATCTATCTATCTATCTATCTATCTATCTATCTATCTATCTATCTATCTATCTATCTATCTATCTATCTATCTATCTATCTATCTATCTATCTATCTATCTATCTATCTATCTATCTATCTATCTATCTATCTATCTATCTATCTATCTATCTTTTTGGTGGGTTTAAATCTTTCTAGAGGGTACATGGAGGGACATGTTGTCAAAATACAGCATTTTGGCAAATTAGCAAGTCTCTTCATATTGAAAATCTAGTATATTGAATTCTCCATGTGGTCTATATTATAGGGCACTTCATTTAATATAACAGGCTTTTAAAATGCAATATTAGTGCACAATTTCAAAGGGACTCAAAAGGCACTCATTTGGTGTAACGACCCATTACACGTTCTTCTGCCCAATTGGTGGAACGACGCAGTACACGTTCTTCTGCCCAATTGGTGGAACGACGCAGTACACGTTCTTCTGCCCATCCCTGTCCATCTCCTGTCTCTCCTTCTCATCACTCTTCAGAAATCAAACCTACAGTCCGGATGTTTGATGCTGGCTCTGGCAGACAATAACCTTCCATGGGTTTTACAGATTGAAGACAGGAGACCCTCTCCATCAGCAACACAAAGACCAGGAGAAGAACACATTCAGCTGAGCCCTTGTAAGTAGGATACAAACCTTTATACTACGTAATGATGCATAGATCAGTTGGTAGAGCATGGCACTTGCAATGCCAGGATAGTGGGTTTGATTCCCGGGACCACCCATATGTAAAAAATGTATGCGTGCATGACTGTAATTAGCTTTGGATAAAAGCGTATTCGAAATGACATATACTGTATCATATTATACAATGAATGTGTCTTTTAACTAAATGTGTTTTTAATTGCTGTATGCTGTAGGTTGTATGACACACGGCTCAAGTAAAGTGTAACCCACAGTTTTTGACAGCCAGTGATATATATATATATATATATATATATATATAATATAATATGTGATTATAATATGTGGTCTCTGTTCACTGTGTCTGAGCTGGGGTTTAATTTCAGCGTCCAGAGTAATTGTTAACGTGTATAAACACTGGAAGAAAAGAAAGCAGAATAAATTATGGCTCCAGGAAGTGTGTTGGAAGAGTTTTTGAAACATTTGCTTGGTCCTGTCTTTGGAATTCTTCAACACACAGGTCCAGAAATAATACTTGCTTTCTCTCTCTAACTTGAAAGAAAGACTTTGCAGCACTGCTCATCCACCTGTATCAATAGAGTATACTGTTGGTGTCACGAGAACCTTTAATCTCCAAAACATAACTTTTTCATGAAGGATAAAGGTTTGGCGTGTTCTAAAATGTCAATGTTTAGTTTAGCCTATAGCCATGAAACTGTCTTCTAAGGACTTTGATAAGCCCCAAATGCAGAGGATGAAGGTACAGACTTACCATTATGCTCTCACATTATAAGCTTTTGTACCCACTGTATGATTCTTATCCCTATAGCAGGGGAGCGTTATCTGACAAGAACTCACACTATGAGCTGCCTGTGAGGTTGTCATGAGTAATTGGGCAGTCACCCTTGCAAGTGGAGGAAGAAGAATTCATCTGAGATGTCGCACATGTTCGATCGCTCCTAACTGAACCCTCATCCTGGAATAATACTTAGCGCCTGTTCAGGAAACAGCTGTGAGCTGTCTATAACAAAGTCCAGGACCCACCAAAACACTACACCATTGAAGGGGAAAAACTAATCACAGATTAATTGAGAATTGCTGTGTCCAAAAGTGTCCTCTGTTTTAAGCAACATACTGTATGTGGTGGAACAGTACCTGGTATGCCTACAACAACATTTGGAGCAGTCATGATGGATGAACCCTCCACTGCTCCCCCACACACCTCCTATCCCACAATAGATGTGCCTTGACAGCCCAAGTCCCTCCCTTCTGACATCCCCCTCCCCACAGCCCTGTTCCATCCGGTCTACAGCATGTCTCTCACAGACTACAAACATGGCGCCATTCCTCAAATGGACTACAAATATGCCCTACCCTGCCCTATGGAAGTTGAGAACTATAGGAAGAGACCCACAATGCCCTGTCTGGACGATGGGGAAGACGGCCGCAGAGGCCTGCCCAATGTGAGGCGCGTTCCTCAGTGGTCATTGGGGCCCCTGAGGAGTGTCACAAAGGTCAAGGTTATCAGCTTCCTGCTAGGATTGACATTGACCTTCCTCATCATGGCTTCTTACATCTTAACCTGGGATAAAAAGGGTCTGATGCTGACCCTGTCACCATTACACCTCAGGATTATAGTCAACCCCAGCAGCACCCTCTCCCATAACTTGTCCTCTACCAAGGATTACACCAACATTAAGCTCCTGGTGAAGTGCATTACGTCTAAGCTTGAATTCAGCCCGAGGAAGCTGCCTCTTCTGAAGGACGTTGTCAACACTGACTCTCATGTGAGTATGAGCAAAGTGTCTGACCTGTTGTTTCATGTGTGCTGTTTTGTCTCAGGGATGAAAATCCTTTCAATCATTTATAATAGCAAATAAGATAATAGCATCATTACAATTGTCTAGAAGTGTTTCAAAAGTATTTTGACACTATCTGTTTTGTACTTCCCAGTTATTTTCCGTTATTCCTCGTCAGTTCCTTCCCAATATCAAGAGTCCATGCTGGTATGAGGAGCTCTCTGGGAAAACCAAAGTGGATCCTTACAGGAGAAACTTGTATGCAGAACGCTCCAAGAGCTTCCGGGCGGTCTGTGACTACCTAAGAAATAATTTCCAGGAACACTTGTACCACAGCGCTGACGACAAGCAATACCGCCTGCGCTGTCTACCATATTTCTACATCATTGGCCAGCCCAAATGTGGCACGACGGACCTGTTTCACCGTCTGCTACTACACCCGGAGGTCAAGTTCACCACCATGAAAGAGCCCCACTGGTGGACGAGGAAAAGGTTTGGTAAGCACTAGTCTTCACTTTGGTAGAGCTGCCCAAAGAACTTGGCTTCCATTGATTTGGATGTAAATCTTTTACATTGGCTTCAACTGCCTTTTCACCCTGCCAAAATACATTTCTAGAGGGAACCACCAGTGATGTGTGGAATAACTTCTGATTTATTTTGAGGTAATACTGTGTGCCTCTTTTCCTAATTATTGTACCTACATTTTACACTTTGTACACTAGTAACAATATAACTGAATGAAAATCCAAAGCCTTGCCTCTTTTATGATAATTGTCCGCTTATAATTTTCCCTACAGATATTTAAAAAAACCTCCAGCTATGAAACTTGTAGATTTGTGCGGAGTGAGTAAGTGTTGTTCTTGACCTCTACTGTAGTGTGTGGGTGATGGATGAGACCAGGTCCAGCCCTCCAGACTAGTGTCTGTTGTAATTCCTCTAATTGAATGAGATGTTTCAGAGTCTGAGAGGCAGCGTAGGTGTCAGATCACACTTTGAGGAGAGCTATACTGTTGATCACACAGAGCGCATTGATTGCCGGCTCCATTGCCAAGTGGGTTTGTGGGCGTTCAAAGCAGCAGTGGGAAATGGTTTTGGATGTTGATCTTTGTGCTGACAATTGAATCAGAAAGGCAGCTACATCAGATCTCCTAGGGCGATCTAGTATGAAGTCTTGATATTCTCTGAGCTCTGACAAGTGTGAAAGTATGGACAGAACTTACTCTCAAACTTTGATCACCTTTGGCTGACAAGTACAACAGTTTTTAATTTGCTTTTGAGAAGGTCTATGATAGATCATAGATGGAAGTGGACGGTAGTGAAATTTGATTGAATGAGGACGTCATTAACCATGGTGTTGCTCTCCCTTGCAGGTATCATCCATCTTAAAGATGGCCTCCTGGAGCGCTTCCCTGTGGAGGATTACCTGGACCTGTTTGAACTGGCTGCCTACCACATCCAAGAGGGAATACTGGGGAATACCTCTGGAGACCACAGCCAACGACACATTATTACAGGTAACCTACAGGTCATTGTAGGTAATTTATATCTACAGGATATATCTTGAGTTATAATAAAATTAGGTTTAATACTCTTGGGATGTACTCCTTTCAACAAAATGTGTGTGTGTGTGTGTGTGTGTGTGTTTGTTTGTGTGTGTGTGTGTGTGTGTGTGTGTGTGTGTGTGTGTGTGAGAAGGAGATGTTGTGTGTTTACAAACTTTCAGTATTCACAGTCCAGTCCAGAATCTTTGACACTGATTAACACCAGAAGTCTGCTTGTTTCTCCCCCCCTACATTTATCAGTTCTCTCACTTATCAGTTCTTCACTCCATTCCCTCTTCATTGGCTCTGCACTAACCAGCCCGATAATGCAAACACTCAATACGGCCATTTAAGGACAAGGTTTTGAAGTAAAATGTTGTTGCTAAAGCCATCATACGGTCCAGTGTTAAGGAATTATGAGAAGCTACCACTGATGTGTTATATGCAGTTTTAAGTGTAATGTTTATTTTGGGTATCACAAATCTGTTTGATTGACAGGTGAAGCAAGCGCATCCACAATGTGGGACAACCAAGCCTGGAGTTATCTCTATAACGACCGGGCAGATGGGGAGCCTCCTTTCCTGGCCCAGGACTTCATCCATGCAGTTCAGCCCAACGCTAAAATCATTGTCATGCTCAGAGACCCAGTAGAGAGGTACATATGTGGGAATCTTAATTTGACAAGTTTCTCACAGCAGGAAAATAATCCTGCAGCAACAGGAAATGTAAATGATTATGTAGATGTGGATTATAGTTAAAGGGGAATGGAAGCACTAGGATTTAGAACTCCAGGTAACTGTAAATCGCCATATTGGCATTGTTGCATCACTGGCAGGAGAGAAAATGTTGGAACTCCCAAAAATGGCTGAATTTGCCGAGTAGCTTCTATTCTGGGAATTAGCTTATTACAGAGAATGAAATAATGTTAGTTAGGGAGCCAATAAACCTGCTGAAGCCGTTCATGTTTGAGCCGATCGTTGCCCCAGATCAAATAGTGTTTTCGTAGCAGTAACAACACACACATGCCGCCTGAAACACCTCAGCTAGATGGTCGGCGTAGACAAACTCAAACTGGTGTGAGTGGGGATGCTGCCTGATAATGGCTAGACTAGAGTATGAGTGTGTGTGTGTGTTGTAGAGAGATGGTGGCGATACAGCACAAAATCCCAGCGGCTGTATTACATCCAATCAGAGGTTCCTGTCAGTCTGTCTGGATGGCAATATATTTATTGGATGTGTCACTAATCCTTATGAAGGACTTCTTGGCAGAAGAGGTTACTCGACCAATCAGCAGCTGATATGCCAGTTAAATAATTGGTGAAATGTTGCTTGATTATATATTGTTTAAGGTTCATATCAATAGTGGGTACTTAGTATCATATAACGTTGTTTATGACCAGCGCTGTGTGGCGCGATTGTAACACATTTACCTTTTGATTAGACGACCGGAGTTCGAATCTCAGACAGCATCATGATCTCATTCTAACCAATAATGGGGCATGCTCATTATAAATACATTGTGATTTAGTTTCAGTATCAGACTAACTTCTCTTATTATTTTATTTGCAAAGCATACAGGCTGGACGTTTATTGCCAGTTCACCCTATGGGAACAAGGAAGAATTGGACGAGGTGTACGGCGTCTCATCCCTGCATGTGTCGTTTCCTACATAAAGGCATTTTCACAGGGTTTGAGTTTAAATAAAACCAGTTCATTTAGTATTTATTCGATTTATTTAACCTTTATTTAACTAGGCAAGTCAGTTAAGAACAAATTCTTATTTACAATGACAGCCTACCCAGGACGACGCTGGGCCAATTGTGCGCTGCCCTATAGGACTCCCAATCACCGTCTGTTGTGATACAGCCTGGAATCGAACCAGGGTCTGTTGTGACACCTCTAGCACTGAGATGCAGTGCCTTAGACCGCTCCTTACTCCTGCTGTAATTATTTTCTAGACATAGACCTAACGCCTGCGCCTTCTGTAAAAATAGTATTAGTTAGATTGTCCACTATAACAACAGGTTCAAGCCTAACCAGAAACTTGCTTTGAATATAAAACAATAGAAATAACATGGATTTGCATGTACCTCTTCTGCCTCCTGCACAGTCTCCTCCAGGATGAAAACCTTTTAAGGGATGAAGATGTCATCCTGAAAACAAACAAACGTTTTGTTAAGACAACTCAACCCAAATATATCAGTTGGCATTAACAAGCTACCTGTCTTGTATGCTTTAAAAAAAAATGTATTTCACCTTTATTTAACCAGGTAGGTCAGTTGAGAACAGGTTCTCATTTGCAACTGCGACCTGGCCAAGACAAAGCAAAGCAGTGCGACAAAAACAACACAGAGTTACACAGTAAACAAACAGTCAAAAACACAATAGAAAATCTATATACAGAGTGCAAAATGTAGTGCAAAATGCAGTAAGGTAAGGAGGTAGGACAATAAATAGACCATAGTGGTGAAATAAATTACAGATTATCATCATTAACACAGGAATGAAGGATGTGCAAATTATGATGTGCAAATAGAAATACTGGAGTGTAAGATTAGTGAAAATAACAAAAATAAATATGGGGATGAGGTAGTAGTGTGGGCTATTTACAGAAGAATACAGGGACATTTATTTTTCAGCAAACATTACCTAAGTCAACTTCAGTCTAGCTAAATGAGGTGGAGCAAACAAAACATTACAAAAACAAATCTGTCAACAAAATGTATTACAGTACTTGACTATCTGAGGTGGAAGCTAGCTATAGTAATTACCTAATAACGGGTACACAGAGAAACTGTTGCAATTTTATTTGCAGTCGAGTTGTTTGCAAGCGTTAGTTGCTGGGGGTTGTTACACAAAACACTTCAGACGCAATTAGCTAGTTACCTTCAACTAAAGTTGCAACAACGCTTTCCAGTGTCTAACGCTAGCCTAGTCAACAACTGTCATGACCGGTTAACGTTACATCAGGCTCCATTGACTTACGTCGCCTCCTCCGTTCAGTCTGGCTTTTGTTTGACTCCGAAGTCAGCAATGGTGATGATGGTTGGTCGATAACCCCTACACCATAACCCTCAATTTTAAATGGAGGCGCAAGTAGAGGGCTTCAATGTAGGCCAATGACTCCTTTCCATTTGGAAACACCCGGTTGCCGCATCGAAAGTGCGTCCTTGGGCAGCCAATGGTAGTTTACAGAGTGATTTGTTTTGGAGCCAATTCACACAGCCTGGCGCTATACAGTTCATGTTTACATTACTACTTGTTGTAGCTATCTTCGTTGTCCGCACCTAACCTCACTCTCTTCGATTCACTCTCAGTGCGAAAACCTCAATATACACCCGATTCAATACCACAGACAATTAGCTGATTCCTGCCAGTGACACACTGGCATCAGTCGTTACGATGACAATTTAAAATGGCGCTGACCATAGCTCAAATAAACCTTGTTGACGATCAAAATACTAAATATAGAGATGTTTTTATGTTAAATGCACATGTTTAGTAATAGTGGATTGAATACATCCCTTTGCTTAGATTTACTTCCTAAAGTGTTTCTGTTCCCCTTTAATGGACGTTTTTGTAGTGGGTTGATACATCTTTTGTTAGGGCAAAAGTCTGACATATTTAAATGGAAATTACAAACGTTAGAAGCCTTTTTAAACCCTGAATACACTATTCTCACACAACAGGGGAATCAAGGAAACTTCTCACACATCAGGGTGATCAAATTAAGTCCTATACCTGTAGGACTCACAGTTTTAACTATAGGAATGTCTGTGCATTTGGTCAATGTAGCTGAAGAAAGTATGTTTTTTGATTGGTGTGTGTGTGTGTCTCCCTGTGGTTCAGGTTATATTCAGACTACCTGTACTTCAACATGGCTAACAAGTCTGTGGAGGACTTTAACCTGAGGGTCTCAGAATCCCTACAGCTGTTTGAGGCTTGTTTAACAGAGAACTCTGTGCGTTCCTGTGTCTACAACACTAGCCTCTCCAATGCCATGCCGGTGAGTGGGACTCATGAATAAATAATAAATCTGCCTTTAAAAAAAAAAAAAAAGTATTATTCCTTTATTTATACAGGGAGTCAGTCTGAGACCAAGGTCTCTTTTACAGCTGAGTCCTGTTGAACAGACACTTTTATCCAAAGCGACTTACAGTCATGCGTGCACACATTACTCTTATTGCTGGCATTGAACATTTACTACACTCTCTAACTGTAGGTTTGTGCTGAGAGATTAGTGATTAGTGCTTTTTGAAATCAGTTTGTTTTTGGTTCCGTAATTAAAAGATGTGAAATAATGACATAAAAATGATTTTAGAGCTTTTTAATGGAAATTCCAAAGCCAAAAATAGTGAACATTCAATTTTCTCATTGGAGAGCTGTCTGAAGAAATAATTGTATCAATTCTTCAATTACAGTGAGCTACAAATGTATTGGGACAGTGACATTTTTGTTGTTGTTTTGGCTCTGTACTCGTTTTGGCTCTGTACTCTAGCACTTTGGATAAAATTATACAAAGATTATGGGATTAATTTGAGGGTATTTTCATCCATTCACCACCTGATTCAACTGAGATGCACTTACTGTAAGTTGGGAAGTAGTCGTCTGGAAATATTGTCATTTAATTCCAGAAATTACATTATCTTACTGTTTTAACTACATTTAAATTGATATTGGCTCAGTTGTATACAGGCACGGGATGTATGGTTTTAGGATCCCCATTAGCTGTTGCACATGCAGCAGCTACTCTTCCTGGGGTCCAGTTTTAATGCTGTAAACATTTCCTTACTTGGGTGCAGCTGTCATAGCCTGGGGCACAGCTAGTTTACATAGGAAAAGCACAAATCACTAGATACCTACAGCCAGAGATGTACACTACTGTTCACACTGTTCTACATGCATACATCTCAGCCTGATTTGTGGTAGTAATGTTATTGTATTGGTGCCAACATGGTTCTCAGAGATCCTAAGTTTTTTTACGTTCAGCACCGTGGATGTCATTGTCAACCGACATGAATGTCGACCTGCAGTAGCTCCCCGTTTACATTTTACTTCTGAATCCATGCTGTTGAGATTATGATCATAGCTCAATGTCAAAATGTAAAGTTCCGGTTGGTCTCTAGCAATCACTGCAGGTTAGCTTGTGTACTGTTAACAGGAGTCATGCTGTCCCTTTATCTCACCAGTACATCCTATAGCATGTAGCTTGTTCTCCACCTTAACAATGAAGCCTTGGTAGAAGAGTTATGTAAATCTAATGGAAGTCTCACGTGCAGTGTTTGTTTGGATCCTCTCCAGGTCAGACTGAACCTGGGACTATATATTGTCTTCCTGCTGGACTGGTTGACTGTCTTCCACAGGGATCAGATCCTAGTTCTGCAGTTAGAAGACTACGCTGCCAATCTGAGACTCACCATACAGAAAATCTTTGACTTCCTAAACGTGGGTACGTACTGGAAAAAAACAGTTATTCGACTGAATTCTACATCAACATCCTAGGTGTGTTCAGAGCTAGGACACAATGTTGTTGATTCATGTACATGTCTGCTTCTGCTTCTTTTTCTGTGTGCATTTCAACATCTGCTGATCCTGGATGTGGCTATTTATATTGCCTGTCCCTCAGGGCCTTTATCTGAGCAGACGGAGGCAGCTCTCACCAAGAGGCCCATGTCCAACACACGGAGGGCAGCAGACAGGAGCCTGGGCCCCATGCTGGCCAGCACCAGGGACCTCCTCAGGGAGTTCCACCAGCCATTCAACCACAAACTGGCCACAGTCCTGGACAACAAGGCCTTTCACTGGACAGAGACATGAGGAATGGCTCCATCCAAAATGGATACAGACCTTAGGAATAAATACCGTACCAAATCTCCCATGGTCCTTTGAGTCCAATGAGATGAAGAGTCAAATGGGATAAGTCATGGACATGAATTAAGTCACAATGGGAGAACGTATATACCAGGGCTGTCCAACCCAAACAAAAGGGAAAAAACCCCACAAAAAATAGATCCTTTCAAATTCAAGCACTAGACAGATGCATTATTCAGGACTTCAGAACACCTCAGACATTTTATTGTCTGTACCAGGGCTGTCCAACCCTGTTCCCGGAGAGCTACCATCCTGTAGGTTTTAACAGGAGGACATCTGTCTAGTACTTGAATTTGAAAGGATCTATTTTTTGTTTTTTTTTCCGCCTTTTGTTTGCCTTTTGTGATGATGCATTCGACGGCGGTGCCCTTAAACTGAATGTTGGAGAAGAGTTTGCGTTTTGTAGGAGAGACTCCTGGAAAATGACTGGGGTAGAGCCTGGTGGACTACTCCCTCTAGTGGGAAAGCTTTGACATTGAGAGTAAAAAGAGAGCCTTCACAATGCTAATGATGGCTAATTTTGATATACTGTTTGCCACTGAGCATTTCACTCTCAATCATTGTGAAACCATTCTGTAAGAAATAATATTGGAGCAAACAGCAAAATTGATTTAATCATGATGTTGCCTTCCATTTTCTTTAAAAACAAACATGAAATACCTTGTCTTCAATGCCATACACTGTTATTTTTAACTATATTCAATTAAGTAAATGGAAAAACAGTGACCGCATGGTCATAACCTGCTTTATTAATATGAAATATGTTGATGCCATTCTACACTGCCCTAGACACACAATGGACACGTCCTCACACCAGAGGGCAACAGAGACACATTATGGAATCTAATTTCCTGTCATGCAAGTCTATCTTCTTACCAAAGACTGGCATATTTGTTTCTAACTGATATTTTCCAGTAGTTTTGTTGTTTGTACATGGCCTAACTTGCCTGACGGGCCGCCCCCAGGTGGTGAGGGTAGGCAACAACACATCCGCCATGCTGACCCTCAACACGGGGGCACCGTACTGTCCTACCAAGCAAAATGGCAGTAACTGCTAATTTGGTTGAAAATGAGTTATGTCATTTTTGCTACATTAAATACATGCTTAATCATGTGGACAAGTATCCTGCCTCTATTGTATTGTGTTTTGGAGAAAATGGGGGTCACGTTAGCAGTAACTGCATAAGGTTACAGTGAAGCCAAGGTAAATAAAATAACAAATTGTCAGTTCCATGCTATGAGCAGTTACTGCCTTTTTGCTTGGTAGAGCAGCGTAGGGGTGCGTGCTTAGTCCCCTCCTGTACTCCCTGTTCACCCACGACTGTGTGGCTGCGCACGACTCCAACACCATCATTAAGTTTGCAGACGACATGACGTTGGTAGGCCGGATCACCGACGATAATGAGACAGCCTATAGGGAGGAGGTCAGTGACCTGGTAGTGAGGTGCCAGAACAACAACCTCTCATCTTAGAGCGCCAAGTCTGGGACCAAAAGGCTCCAGAACAGCTTCTACCCCCAAGCTAGAAGACTGCTGAACAGTTAATCACATTGCTACCCAGACTATCTGCATTGACCCCCTTTTTTTTTTTTGTTGCACTGACTCTCTTGTACTGGCTCTATGCACACTCACTGGACTCTCACATATTACACTGACTCTCACATATTACACTGACACTCAAACATACACACACAAAACACACACACATGCATATTGACGCCACACGCGCACACACTAACACATAGAAACACTTTCACACTCTTGACACACGCTGCTGCTACTCTGTTTATTATCCACATTGATTGCTTGTCACTTTGACCCTACCTACATACAGTGGGGAGAACAAGTATTTGATACACTGCCGATTTTGCAGGTTTTCCTACTTACAAAGCATGTAGAAGTCAAATTTTTATCATAGGTACACTTCAACTGTGAGAGACGGAATCTAAAACAAAAATCCAGAAAATCACATTTTATTGCATGACATAAGTATTTGATCACCTACCAACCAGTAAGAATTCCGACTCTCACAGACCTGTTAGTTTTTCTTTAAGAAGCCCTCCTGTTCTCCACTCATTACCTGTATTAACTGCACCTGTTTGAGCTCGTTACCTGTATAAAAGACACCTGTCCACACACTCAATCAAACAGACTACAACCTCTCCACAATGGCCAAGACCAGAGAGCTGTGTAAGGACATCAGGGATAAAATTGTAGACCTGCACAAGGCTGGGATGGGCTACAGGACAATAGGCAAGCAGCTTGGTGAGAAGGCAACAACTGTTGGCGCAATTATTAGAAAATGGAAGAAGTTCAAGATGACGGTCAATCTCCCTCGGTCTGGGGCACCATGCAAGATCTCACCTCGTGGAGAATCAATGATCATGACGAAGGTGAGGTATCAGCCCAGAACTACACGGCAGGACCTGGTCAATGACCTGAAGAGAGCTGGGACCACAGTCTCAAATAAAACCATTAGTAACACACTACGCCGTCATGGATTAAAATCCTGCAGCGCACGCAAGGTCCCCCTGCTCAAGCCAGTGCATGTCCAGGCCCGTCTGATGTTTGCCAATGACCATCTGGATGATCCAGAGGAGGAATGGGAGAAGGTCATGTGGTCTGATGAGACAAAAATAGAGCTTTGTGGTCTAAACTCCACTCGCCGTGTTTGGAGGAAGAAGAAGGATGAGTACAACCCCAAGAACACCATCCCAACCGTGAAGCATGGAGGTGGAAACATCATTCTTTGGGGATGCTTTTCTGCAAAGGGGACAGGACGACTGCACCGTATTGAGGGGAGGATGGATGGGGTCATGTATCGCGAGATCTTGGCCAACAACCTCCTTCCCTCAGTAAGAGCATTGAGGATGGGTCGTGGCTGGGTCTTCCAGCATGACAACGACCCGAAACACACAGCCAGGGCAACTAAGGAGTGGCTCCGTAAGAAGCATCTCAAGGTCCTGGAGTGGCCTAGCCAGTCTCCAGACCTGAACCCAATAGAAAATCTTTGGAGGGAGCTGAAAGTCCGTATTGCCCAGCGACAGCCCCGAAACCTGAAGGATCTGGAGAAGGTCTGTATGGAGGAGTGGGACAAAATCCCTGCTACAGTGTGTGCAAACCTGGTCAAGACCTACAGGAAACGTATGATCTCTGTAATTGCAAACAAAGGTTTCTGTACCAAATATTAAGTTCTGCTTTTCTGATGTATCAAATACTTATGTCATGCAATAAAATGCAAATTAATTACTTAAAAATCATACAATGTGATTTTCTGGATTTTTGTTTTAGATTCCGTCACTCACAGTTGAAGAGTACCTATGATAAAAATAACAGACTTCTACATGCTTTGTAAGTGGGAAAACCTGCAAAATCGTTAGTGTATCAAATACTTGTTCTCCCCACTGTACATATTACCTCACCTCAACTATCTCGCTATTGTTATTTTATTGTGTTACTATTTCCTTTTTATTTTCTTGTTCTTACTTTTTAACTCTGCATTGTTGGGAAATGGTTTGTAAGTAAGCATTTCTGTTGTATTCGGTGCATGTGACAAATAAAATGTGATTTGATAACTTACCAGCCACCCACTTGAATCTCTAGTCAATGTTTAATGTGCCTCAGCACAGGTTGAAGTGTTTTACTGTCATAAGAGTCCTTGACTTAATGCTTAATTTATATTTCATTAAAAAGAAGCCTTCCTACTCCAGAGGGAAAATGCAGTGTGAATGTGACATTTCAATTGTGTCATATGTGATATGGCAAGATCTCAAATTACACCCTATAATGAGTGTACAAAACATTAGGAACACCGGCTCTTTCTATGACATGAAAAAGAGCAGGTGTGAAAGATATGATCCCTTATTTATATAAATTGTTAAATCCACTTCAACCAGTGTAGCTGAAGGGGAGGAGACAGTTTAAAGAAGGATTTTTAAGTCGTGAGACAATTGAGACAAGGATTGTGTATGTGTGCAATTCAGAGGGTGAATGGGCAAGACAAAATATTCAAGTGTTTTTGAATGGGGTAAGGTAGTACATGCCAGACACACCGGTTTGAGTCAAGAACTGCAATGTTGCTGGGTTTTTCACACAACAGTTTCCTGTGTGTATCAAGAATGGTCCACTACCCAAAGGACATCCAGCCAACTTGACACAACTGTGGAAAGCATTGGAGTCAACATGGGCCAGCATCCCTGTGGGAGGCTTTGGTTGAATTGATGCTGTTCTGAGGGCAAAAGGAGGTGCAACTTAATATTAGGAAGGTGTTCCTAATGTTTTGTACACTGTATATCCCTTATAGTGCATTACTGTTGGCTTGGTGACCACAATGGTATTATTTGAGACGAATCTGTTCACACAAGCAGTATTAACCACCCTAATGAACTGGTAAAAAAGCAGCAAGCTCATATTTGCACAAGCAAATTAGTTTTGTGGCAAACTGTTGTGGTGACTTGTGAACTTTTGGCAAACAATTCTGGGAAACTTGTGGCAAACGTTCTACTGTTTGCTGCAAACTCATTATGAATATGCAAATTAAATTATATTTTTGGTTACTTTGTATATTAAACAAAAGAAAATGCCTAGAGCACATAGCACTTTAAATTAACTTTGTTCCTACTTAATTTACAAAATATACTAAACATGTATTCAATGTATTAACAGATATATAATACAACTTTCTTATCTCACATTGAAAACATTATGCCAAGTGCTACAATATTAATTTTGAAATCATCAGCATGCTAATGAAGAAAAGAGCAAAGACTTCTCAAATGAATTGTTTATTTAATATTTTGATGTATAGTAGCTATAACATTTACATGTGAGAACTGTGAACACTATGGGGATGTTGACCTTAGGATGTTTAAAGTGGCAACTACAGCAATTATGTGAGCCATGAGCTTTCAAACCCAGTTCAGAGCTATTGACTTTCTGAGTGAACATTTGAGATTGCGGCCCTGTGGAAGTCCTCTGTCCAAAGCTTGTTGAATGCATGCACTTAATCAGAAAACAAAAGCATCAATATACTGAAAATAATTACTGAAAACATCCTAAAAGGTAGATTCAGAAGCTAATGTGCATTTTGGCAGACCACATAACAAATGCTACAGTTTACTATAGAACTTACTATATAATTATAGTATTCTGTAGTAAACTGTAGTATACTGTAGAATACTATACTACACACTGTATTGATATGCTAATATTTAATTTCCATATGCCCTGCCCATTCCCCAATCTATGCCACCTATGACTGAAAAACCTACATGCCAAGGATAGAGTAGATATTGTGTTCTCTATAGGTTATATAAAAGAGCAGAAGCACTGAACCAAACAGGTCAGACCGCAGGCCGACTTACCTACAGTTTATGGAAAAGTTGTTTAGTGTTTGTCCAGTAAGAAAGCCCCAAAAAGATACCAAAACATATATCATTAAAAAGGTAATAAACAAAAAAGTAATTTAAAAAACATTACAGTAAATACTACAGTAATGTCCAAAAAAACACTAAACAAATACTACAGTATACTATATTAATGTCCGCAAGAACACCACAGTAAATACTATACTATAGTCTGCAAAAACACTAGTGAATACGTATATGCAGTACATTCGGAAAGTATTTAGACCCCTTTATTTTTTCCACATTTTCTTATGTTACAGCCTTATTCTAAAATGTATTAAATCTTTTTTTCCTTCATCAATCAACACACAATACTCCTCAATGACAAAGCAAAAACAGGTTTTTTGATTTCTTCCAAATAAAAAAACTGAAATATCAAATTTACATTATTATTCAGACCCTTTACTCAGTACTTGGGTATGACGCTACAAGCTTGGCACACCTGTATTTGGGGAGTTTCTCCCATTCTTTTCTGCAGATCCTCTCAAGCTCTGTCAGGTCGGATGGGAAGCGTTGCTGCACAGCTATTTTCAGGTCTCTCCAGAGATGTTTGATCGGGTTCAAGTCCGAGCTTTGGCTGGGCCAATAAAGGACATTCAGAGACCTATCCCAAAGCCACTCCTGCATTGTCTTGACTGTGTGCTTAGGGTCGTTGTACTGTTGGAAGGTGAACATTCGCCCCAGTCTGAGGTCCTGAGCGCTCAGGAGCAGGTTTTCATCAAGGATCTCTCTGTACTTTGCTCTGTGCATCTTTCCCTCGATCCTGACTAGTCTCCCATGGAAAAACATCCCCACAGCATGATTTCATCAGACCAGAGAATCCTGTTTTTCATTGTCTGAGAGTCCTTTAGGTACCTCCCTGACCAAGACCCTTGACCCCCGATTGCTCAGTTTGGCCAGGCGGCAAGCTCTAGGAATAGTCTTGGTGGTTCCAAACTTCTTCCATTTAAGAATGATGGAGGCCACTGTGTTTTTGGGGACTTTCAATGCAGCAGAAATGTTTTGGTATCCTTCCTCAGATCTGTGCCTCAACACAATCCTGACTCAGAGCTCTACGGACAAATCCTTCGACCCCATGGCTTGGTTTTTGCTCTGACATGCATTGTCAATTGTGGGACCTTATATGGACAGGTATGTGCCTTTCCAAATCATGTCCAGGTGTACTCCATTCAAGTTGTTGAAACATCTCAAGGAGGATCAATGGAAACAGGATGCACCTGAGCTCAATATCAAGTCTCATAGCAAAGGGTCCGAACACTTATGTAAATAAGGTATTTCTGTTTTAAATCTTTTATACATTTGCAAAACTGTAAAAAAAAAAAAACTGTATTATTATGGGGTATTGGGTGTAGATTGATGAGGGACAAAAATGTATTAAATCCAATTTAGAATAAGGCTGTGATGTAACAAAATGTGGAAAAAGGGAAGGTCTAAATACTTTCCGAATGCACTGTAAATATAATAATACTACAGTATGCTATAATATTTTTTTCATATGGGAACACATGATCAAGATGAGCTAGCTAAGGGAACTACTTTTATTACCATAAATTATATCATACACACATTTAGCTATTTAAGTATCTCTTCCTGTCATTTACCTGTACAGTTAATGTAACCATGCAAATATTCACTTAACTGTAAATTGAACTGTATATTTACCTGTAGTTAATTTAACCATGCAAAATATTCACTTACCTGTACATTTAACCAGTCTGTATATTAAGTAAACTATTATTACCCTCACTTATATCATACACACTTTTGGCTATTGAAGTATTTCTCTGCCATCGACCTGTATAGTATAGTAAACCATGCACCATCCACCAATGTATAGTGTACGTATTCAGCCATCCACCCATACTATGCAATGTCTTTTTATAGCTTTTTTGCACTCTAGACTTCTTGTATTTTTATACTTTTTCATACTGCCGCTCTATGTATCATGTACCGTGTATCTGTCTTTTGTGTATTTTAGTTCTAGCATTTTGCACCTGCCCCGTTTTTTTTTGTAGCAGCTTGACAAAGAAATTTCCCCTCGGGGATCAATAAAGTACCTATCTACTAGTTGAAAGCAATTTTATATCACATTTTTAGAAAGAATCAATGTGTTGGCTACATTTATGAGAATAATACGTAAAGTTGCTAACCTATCAAGCATGAAGACGAAACACTGATGTGTCACTCAAATAAAGTGTTATGTGTGAATGCAACACAAACATATTTCCAGGGTGTTGATGCATCCTCTTCCCAATATAGCTTCTTCCAACACCATGAGTAGGAGAAGGATATCCATCTGCAAATATGACGCTAGCTGTTGTGCTAACTAACATGCTACTGAACAGTGACAATAGCATACTGACATGCATATTGGTATTAAAAGACAGTAACTTTTTCACCTAAAAATATATATATATTTTTTTATATCTGGCAAACCATTAGTTAGCTTGCTAGCTAGTAGCTATCAGACTCATTGTGCAAAAATGGGGCGGCAGGTAGCTGAGTGGTTAGAGCGTTTGGCCCGTAACCGAAAGTTTGCTTAATTGAATCCCTGAGCTGACAAGGTAAAAATCTGTCGTTCTGCCCCTGAACAAGGCAGTTAACCCACTGTTCCTAAGCAGTCACTGTAAATTAGAATTTGTTCGTAACTGACTTGCCTGGTTAAATAAAATAAAAATAAAGATATGATAGCTAATCACTAGCCCTAGTTAGCTAGCTAGCCAGTCAGTGGTGCTTACAGGTTGGAACTGAAATACAACAAAATGTGTCATTCTTTCCCATAAAACATGACATTGCTAACACAATTTGAAAGTTTATTAGGAAGTTTAATTAACAAGTTAGGCACTTACTGGACAACTTTGGTAGGCAGATGGCTTGGTTTCCATTTCCAGCTGATTGGTCTTCTCCCCCTGACTGGTTGTCAACGGTTACTGGTCTTCAAACTCATGTGTTCACCAGAAACGACTTCAGGTAAACTGTTTGCCACTAGTGGCAATAGATATTGTTAACATTAAAATAGAATCTCAAGAGAATTGTTTGACAGAGTTGAATCACTGGCCCCTGGAATCACTCTTTTTGTCTCTAGGGACTGTTTGCTAGGTAAAAAACAAATTAATCACATGGGCAAGCTGATGCCATAGATCCAAACAAAGACAAACACAGAGGCTGTGTGTTATACTGTTATGGAAAAACTGTCCCTGTTGCTTGCGATCAATGGATCAGCTTGACTCTCAACATAAAGTGGTTAAGTGCTCTGTTTTGTAAGATCAGTCACTGCTATTTCAAAAATAGCAGTGCTTGAAAATGTATCTTTGGCAAGAGCATTGTTTACCTTGATTGCAATTATAACCGCAGGTGTTAGATTAGATTATTTTTTGCAACCAACTCTCTCTTTTGATGAAAAGTGATTAGTACAGAAGATAAATAGCCACATTTGCTTTCTGATTATGGAGGTCTGGGGTGGTTAGGTTCGGATAGTGTGATTGGGTAGAACTGGTAATGTAGACTGTCCTCCTACAGTGGCGAGTGAGTGCATGGTGAGTGAAGCAGCAGCAGTGAAGCGCTGTTGATTGCCCCCTCCATGTGCCATCAACAGTAATCCTCCCCTGGATTTTGACAGGCGGAAGGAAACTGATAAGGTCTCTTTTGACATTCTCTAATTTTGTCAAGGACTTAGATGACATACCCAATGTGTGATGGGCTTTGACAGCCTTCTCCTGCTTTAACAATCTCTTAATGCACACTTTTTCATACCATATGATCAGTGCAAAATGTACGGATGTGACAAAAATATACTGCAATGCAAGAGTAATCCACCTCCTAGTGGTTGTCAAACATTAGGTTGTCATTAGGTCGTCAAACAAGACATGTCTCTTATCAAGAGTGAGGAGTCACAATTACCGCTCATCATTATGCTGTTCATTGCATGGTCATTCCATGGTCATTCCAAAAGAATGAGCTGAACCTCAATAGTGTTCCATTCATCCCCAGAAGTAATTTAAATTACCAACACAATACAACAGATGCCTCTAAAAAAGAATCTGCTGTGATTGGGAAAATACTGTGTCTTCGGAAAGTATTCAGACCCCTTGACTTTTTCCACGTTTTGTTAGGTTACAGCCTTATTCTAAAATGTATTAAATTAAATGTTTTCATCTACAAAGTTACCCCATAATGGCAAAGCAGACAACTTTGCCATAATGGTTTTTAGAAATGTTTGCTAATTTAATTTAAAAAATACTAAAATATAACATTTATATAAGTATCCAGACGCTTTACTCAGTACTTTGATAAAGCACCTTTGGCAGCGATTACAGCCTTGAGTCTTCTTGGGTAGGACGCTACAAGCTTGGGACACCTGTATTTGGGAAGTTTCTTCCATTCTTCTCTGCAGATCCTCTCAAGCTCTGTCAGGTTGGATGGGAAGCATTGCTGCACAGCTATTTGCAGGTCTCTCCAGAGATTCAAGTCCGGGCTCTGGCTGGGCCACTCGAGGACATTCAGAGGCTTGTCCCGAAGCCACTCCTGCGTTGTCTTGACTGTGTGCTTAGGGTCATTGTCTTGTTGGAAGGTGAACCTTCGCCCCATTCTGAGGTCCTGAGTGCTCTGGAGCAGGTTTTCATCAAGGATCTCTCTGTACTTTGCACCGTTCATCTTTGCCTCGATCCTGACTAGCCTCCCAGTCCCTGCCACTGAAAAACATTTCCACAGCATGATGCTGCTTCCACCATGCTTCACAGTAGGGATGGTAAGCCGGGCGGCAAGCTCTAGGAAGAGTCTTGGTGGTTCCAAACTTCTTCCATTTAAGAATGATTGAGGCCACTGTGTTCTTGGGGACCTTCAACATTGCAGAAATGTTTTGGTACCCTTCCCCAGATCTGTGCCTCGACACAATCCTGTCTCCGAGCTGTAAGGACAATTCCTTCGACCTCATGGCTTGGTTTTTGCCCTGACATGCAATGTCAACTGTGGGACCTTAAATAGACAGGTGTGTGCCTTTCCAAATCATGTCCAATCAATGAAATGTATCACAGGTGGACGCCAATGAAGTTGTAGAAACATCTCAAGGATGATCAATGGAAACAGGATTTACTGTACATGAGCTCAATTTCGAGTCTCATAGCAAAGGCTCTGAATATGTATGTAAATAAGGTATTTCTGTTTTATATACATATATATTTGCAAACATTTCTAAAAGCCTGTTTTCGCTTTGTCATTATGGGGTATTGTATGTAGATTGCTGAGGATTATTTATTTGTTTAATCCATTTTAGAATAAGGCTGTAACATAACAAAATTTGGAAAAAGTCTGAAGGCACTGTAACATATGTGAGTGGCTGTCTGTCACTGTTCATTATTAAACATGATAGAAAGCAATTGAATCTCTGGAGCATCTTCAGTTCAATTGATTACTGAATCATTTCAGATTGTAATGAATAGCAATCAGTGCTCCTACAGTCCCTGAGGTTCAATAGAATGAGAGGGGTGTAATAGAGGCATACTGAGACAGAATGTGCAATGGCATCACTGTATGTGGAGGGGAGATACATTACAGTATGTACTGCTTTTCAAGGCATTATCGTCTTTTTAATGCATAGGGACATGAGATTTTACAGACCAGGTGACCAGGTAATGTAGACTTTCCTCCTACAGGGGTGAGTGAGTGCTTGGTGAGTGAAGTAGCAGCAGTGAAGCTGGATCTATGGCATCAGGTTCCCCATGTGATTCATTTGTTTCCCTAGAGATAACCAGGGTGATTCCAGGGTACATTGATTTAACTCTGGCTCAGTGTTTCCTTTCTCCCTTTAATGGAGGCCAGAGTAACTGCCATCGGGAGCTGAACAGAGGGAGCCTGGAGACCAGCTCCTTCCCCTCTAACCTAAGGTTATGGCCGTCAGACATCAAACTCACACTGGAAACTGTGTACATGATTGAAATAGAGGCAATTATCTCAATAGGTCTTGTAGAAAGTGACCAATAATGTAGCTGCTCTGTAGACTTTTACAAAAGTGTATTTATTGCTGCAAATTTTCATCATGTTTGTGGCAAGTTTGCTGTAAACTACATAACGTGCAAGAAAATTTTGCCAGAAGTTTGCAAATGTTTGCCACTGGTGGTGAATCTGCAGCAAACAATTCTCGAGATTCTATCTGAATCTGCGGCAAACCTGTGTTAACAATATCTATTGCCACTAGTGGCAAACAGTTTCTGGTGAACACATGAGTTTCAAGACCAGTAACCGTTTACGACCAGTCAGGGGGAGAAGAGAAATCTGTTGGAATGGAAACCAAGCAATCTACCTACCAAAGTTGTCTGCTGAGTAACTAACTTATACATTAAACTTCCTAATAAATGTAAAAATGACAGGATGATAGCCTGTTTAGTAATGTCATGTTTTATGGGATAGAATGAAACACATTTTGTTGGTATATCAGTTTCAACCTGTCAACTCCACTGACTGGCTAGCTAGCTATCATATTTTTGCACAACTCATGTGATAGCTAGTAGCAAGCTAGAAAACTAAGGATTTGCCGGATATTTAAAAAACAGAAGTTGTTGTGTTTTTATACCAATATCCATGTCAATATGCTAATGTCACTGTTAGCTAGCACAACAGCTAGCGTAGTTAGTAACAATATGAGCTGACTTGACATCAAAGCAAACCTTAACTTTTGCAGATGGATATCCTTCCCCTACCCATGGTGTTGGAAGAAGCTGCATTGGGAAGAGGATGCATCAACACCCTTGAAATAGGTTTGTGGTGCGTTCACTCACAACAATTTTTTTAGTGATACATTTGTGTATCGTCTTCAAGCTTTATAAGGTAAGCAAATGCAGGTATTATTCTCATAAATGTGGCAAATACATTAATTATTTCTAACAATTGGATCTTGAATTGCTTATAACTAGTATCTAGCTCATCTTGATCATGTGTTCCTATATAGTGTATAGTATACTTTATTTCTATACTATAGTATTCACTGTAGTGTTTTGTAATATTCACTTGAGTGTTTTTTCTAACTTTACTGTAGTAGTCACTGTAGTGTTTTGCACAAAAATACTACAGTTAATACTATAGTATTTACTACAGTGTTTTTGCTGACATGAGTGAGTGTAGTATTTACTGTGGTGTTCTTGCGGACATTACTCTAGTATACTGTAGTATTTACTGTAGTGTTTTAGTTTTATCTTTTTCATTATATATATTGAGGCAACTTACTGGACAAACACTAAAAACCTCTAATAACTCAACTACGGCCATGAGTTTAGAAAAGTCTAATTATCAGCAACAAATGAACACTTTTTAAATTAAAGACAGAGAATATGACTAAGAACCTCTATGACAGACACTACAACTACGGTGTGCCAAAATAGGCTTTTTACAAGGTTAGGAGGCATATTATGTTATTCATCAACCAAATTATAATTTAATTTGAGACAATTCTTTATTAACATAAACATGTTGACGTCATGCATGCTGTGAACAACCCAACGTTTATATCTTCTTCAGTGATTCAGATAGCAGTCAGCCTTATTAATTACATTTCATGGCCCATCACCAGATGACTAAGGCTGTGTTGAGACAGCCACCATAAGAACCTAAATCGGATGTTCTTTCTATATCCAATCCTTTTTTCTGACTGTCCACACACAGTTTTAAATGTGACCCATAGCAAATTTATGAATTCACACTGATGTAGCACACTAATTTCTTGTCACTGTTCTTTTACATTTCGGGGTGGTTGTCAACATCAGGTCATGTGCAAAAAAACACTTCAGAGCAACCCAAAAAATTTGATCTGAGTGCCCAGACAGAGGTCGCATATGGAGGATCCGGTTTGTATCAGGATTCAGATGTGGAAATAGTATAAATCGGAAGTTAAAAGATCCTATTTTTTTAGCTGTTTACACATAAGTATCAGATAAGTAGCAGAGATGTGAAAAACCCTGTAAAAAAAAATGTTAACTCCTCATTGATTGATTTAATTCTTACTAATAACCCCCATAAATATGTGTCTAATGGAATATTTACACGTGATCATTGTCCCACAGTATGTATTAGAAATACGAAACAGCAAAATACTAATCCTTTTTTAATTAAGACACATTTTAAAAAACATTCTCCTCCTCTTACATAGCATGTTCTACTCTGATTTAGCCACTATCTCCTGTATTCCTGACCTTGAGTTGGCTCTTGAAAATGTCTCCTCATAATTATTCCTCTGGCAAATAAACACGCCCCTTTTAAACAATTCAGAGTCAAAGATAGATCTAACCCTTGGTTTTCTTGGGAGCTATCTGAGCTTAATCAGATGAGAAATCAGGCCTGGGCCATAGCAAGGAAAACTGACTCTGTAGTGGACTGGCAATCTTTCAGACAATTGAGAAACAGATGTACTATCTCGATTAAGAAAGCTACTTTTCAAGCTCTTTCTCTGACTGCTGGTGATCCTATACAACAGTATATGCACTGAAGCCTACAAATTCCCTGCATAAGCAAGTTCTGTCTGACTCTGGCATCATAACTGATAAGAATGGGATAAGTCATGATTTTAATAATTATTTCATCTTGGCAGGCTTTTTATTCGAGAGAAACGGTTGTTTAATTGACCCTGGTCAGTCAATGGATTGCTCTTCCCTCTGCCAGCCTCTAGCTGACTCAACGGTTAACCCAGCAACTTCTAGTGAATCTTTGTTTTCATTTCAACAATTTACTATCTGTGATGTGCTAGATGCCTTGCTTAAGATTGATGTAAAAAAATATCCACTGGAGCTGATATGTTCGATCCATTTTTGCTGCAGCTCTCTGCCCTTCTTATTGCTGAATCATTCAATCATATTTTTCAGCTGATGATTATATCTGGCACTATCCCCAAGGTTTGGAAGGCGGTCCATGCACTCCCCCTTCATGCACTCTCCCTTCACAAAGTTGATGACCCTTGCGACCTAAATAATTATTGCCCTATTTCTAAGCTTTCTTGCCTAGCTAAAATAATAGAATCCTTGATTAGTTATCATCTAAGATCTTTCTTATCTTTGAAATGTATTCTAAATGTACATCAGTCATGTTTTAGACCAGGTCATAGCACTATCTCTTCTGCATCCCTATGTAACCAACTTCACATAGCCCCCCAGAAGAAAGGCATACGGACACCCACACTTCAGGTTGACTCGGTTTTTATCTGCAGTAAAAGATATCAAACAGTGATGACAGGCATTGACAGGACGGTCACAGCCACACGTTCACCGCTCTCAGAATATCTCTCTCGGATTCAGTCCACAAAGTGATTGTATAGTATACATGCGTTGTGTTTAGAAAATAACTAAAATACAGAAAAGCATACCTGCAGTAAAAGATATCAAACAGTGATGACAGGCATTGACAGGACAGTCACAGCCACACGTTCACTGGTTAGGTAGGACACAATATATCTTTTAGATAGGAGCAACAGTAGTAATACATACCCTCAATGTGAAGTGATATTAACCCATAAATACAGAGCACAAGTACAACCCATTTTATATAAACCTTTTAAGGTAGTAAGAAAATAAAAATTCACTTAATATTTCAATAAATCACCTGCTAGCAATAGCTAGTGTGACATTGTAGTGCGGTGACCAACGTTGCTAGTTAGCTCGTCATCAACATGGCTAGCTAAGCCAGCAAAAACTTGGTTAACTTGCTGAAATAGGTCTTCAATACGTTAATGGCAAAATAAATATAAACATATTCACATTCGCTATTGACTTTAAGATATATGAACCTGTTTTTCAAAAACACTATTGTGTTATACAGTTTTAAACTGTTTTTTTATATACAGAGGAAGGAGACACGAACCTGCTCTCAGAATATCTCTCTCGGACTGAGGAGCAGGCACACCAACTTCCCAAATAGGGGAGAAGCACTCAAAACCCACTAGTTGTAAGTCCGACAACGTCTTGTATTACCAACCTTACCACAATGGCAGCAAATATTCTTATGAATTCAGTAACATATAATGAAAGGAAACTTTATTTATATCACCCCTTTTTCTGAAGTGAATGGTTTCACCCACTACAATACCGCGAACTGCAGCGTTCTTTGATATCTACATTGCGCGTGAGGTTGATGGAAACTCTACATTTTCAATTTGTCACACCTAGTTACAAATGATGTGGTTAACTGTAATGGATAAAAGGCAACATTGTGTTGCCCTCTTCATTAACCTGTCAAAGGCTTTCGTTACTGTTGTTCACTCACTGCTAATTCAGAGGCGTTCCTCAATTGGCCTAGACCAGGGTGCATGTAACTGGTTTAAACATTTACTGAGATTGAACTCAATGTGCATATACTGATGCCGATGATATTGTTGTGTATGCTATTGCCCCCACGGTTGACCAGGCTCTATCTGAACTACCGTCTGCTTTCATTACATTACAGAAAAACTTTATTGATCTGATAAGTATTGAATGCAGGTAAAACAAAGTATATGTTGTTCTCTAGAGCGCATAAAAATAACTCTGATGATATAAGCATATGTACTTTGGATGGTGTCCATATCGATCGTGTCCCTGCTTACAAATATCTAGGCATCTGGATAGATTAAAAGCATATTGATTAATTAGTAATGAAGCTGTGAATAAATATGGGCTTCTTCTAGAGAAATAGGTCCTACCTCTTGCTAAAGGAGTTCTTATCGGTCTTAGACCATGGCGGCATCATCTATGTGAACGCAGCTTTCACTTCATTAAAGCCGTTAGATGCAGTTGGTTTGCCCTCTTTGATATCACATAGGTTGATGCATTGCTATGCTTTCATTTATAAAGCCCTTTTACAAAAAGTCCCACTGTACCTAACATTATTACTAAACCTTACACTTATGAGTTACCACACTGGTCTCAGGGATGGCTAACTCTGGAAATTCCTTTAGTCTCTGCTGAGTTAGCTAAACACCTTATTTGTGGAACAATCCTCAAAATGTTAATAAATGTGATGTTCTGGTGCCTCTTGGGAAATTCAGAAAGCTGATTGAGGACCTTATTACTGATGAATGGGTTTGTTTTTCTTTCTGCTTGGATTTGTATTTATATTTTGATGACTGTATTTTCAGCGATTTATGTAATTCAGGGCTCATCTGTGAAAGAGAACTTGGTCTCAGTTTGACAAACTGATAAAATAAAGGTTAAATAAATATTCAAATAATCTGATTTGGGCTGCCCATGTCCTGCCTAAGAGTGAGAGACATAGGTGAATCTGTTTTTTATTTAACCTTTATTTAACTAGGCAAGTCAGTTAAGAACAAATTCTTATTTACAATGAAAGCCTACCTACAGGGTCAGCCAGAGTAGTATGGCGCCCCTGGAGCAAATTAGGGTTAAGTGCCTTGCTCAAGGACACATCGACAGGACTTTCACCTTGTCGGCTCGGGTATTCAAACCAGCAACCTCTCGGTTACTGGCCCAACGCTCTAACTGCTAGGCTACTTGCCCAAATTTTTTAATTTGGGCAATTGCTACTAGTTGATAACAAAACATATGGAAGCCCCGTTCTTTACATTTGGAAATGTAGTCACTTTTGAGGAAAGTGATCATAATTGTGATCATAGTTGTGTGGTATATCACAGACTCATGTCAGGCATAGTCTATTTGGATATCAATTATTTGTGGAGTCAAATTGGGGCCCAATTAATAACCAGTTAAAACTATAGACCCAGGGTAGGAACAGAACAGCATGTGATTAGGACAGATAGGTGTTTAAACATGATTGGTTGGTCTCAATTATGTCAGTGTTTTCTTCAATTCTCCTCGACCACACATTACTTGAAGTAACAATACCTCAAACTAAATGCAGCACGTCTCATTTTCAGGGTCAAACAGAAAGAGATACATCTTTGTATTCAACTGGGCCGGAGCAGAAGCAATCTGTCATGGTTCAACTGTGTGTATGCCTTCAATTTCAGCCTAGAAGAAGCCCATTGTGCTGTTTCATTTGGCTGCACAGTGTTGGTTCTGTGTTCATTCTGTGCTCACAGAATGGAAAAATGCAGTTAGTGCTCCCTATATCAGATGCACTTATTGTATCAATACATACAGTGGGGAGAACAAGTATTTGATACACTGCCGATTTTGCAGGTTTTCCTACTTACAAAGCATGTAGAGGTCTGTAATTTTTATCATAGGTACACTTCAACTGTGAGAGACGGAATCTAAAACAAAATCCAGAAAATCACATTGTATGATTTTTAAATAATTAATTTGCATTTTATTGCATGACATAAGTATTTGATCACCTACCAACCAGTAAGGCTGGTAGGCTCTCACAGACCTGTTAGTTTTTCTTTAAGAAGCCCTCCTGTTCTCCACTCATTACCTGTATTAACTGCACCTGTTTGAACTCGTTACCTGTGTAAAAGACACCTGTCCACACACTCAATCAAACAGACTACAACCTCTCCACAATGGCCAAGACCAGAGAGCTGTGTAAGGACATCAGGGATAAAATTGTAGACCTGCACAAGGCTGGGATGGGCTACAGGACAATAGGCAAGCAGCTTGGTGAGAAGGCAACAACTGTTGGCGCAATTATTAGAAAATGGAAGAAGTTCAAGATGACGGTCAATCTCCCTCGGTCTGGGGCACCATGCAAGATCTCACCTCGTGGGGCATCAATGATCATGAGGAAGGTGAGGGATCAGCCCAGAACTACACGGCAGGACCTGGTCAATGACCTGAAGAGAGCTGGGACCACAGTCTCAAAGAAAACCATTAGTAACACACTACGCCGTCATGGATTAAAATCGAGCAGCGCATGCAAGGTCCCCCTGCTCAAGCCAGCGCATGTCCAGGCCCGTCTGAAGTTTGCCAATGACCATCTGGATGATCCAGAGGAGGAATGGGAGAAGGTCATGTGGTCTGATGAGACAAAAATAGAGCTTTTTGGTCTAAACTCCACTCGCCGTGTTTGGAGGAAGAAGAAGGATGAGTACAACCCCAAGAACACCATCCCAACCGTGAAGCATGGAGGTGGAAACATCATTCTTTGGGGATGCTTTTCTGCAAAGGGGACAGGATGACTGCACCGTATTGAGGGGAGGATGGATGGGTCCATGTATCGCGAGATCTTGGCCAACAACCTCCTACCCTCAGTAAGAGCATTGAAGATGGGTCGTGGCTGGGTCTTCCAGCATTACAACGACCCGAAACACACAGCCAGGGCAACTAAGGAGTGGCTCCGTAAGAAGCATCTCAAGGTCCTGGAGTGGCCTAGCCAGTCTCCAGACCTGAACCCAATAGAAAATCTTTGGAGGGAGCTGAAAGTCTGTATTGCCCAGCGACAGCCCCGAAACCTGAAGGATCTGGAGAAGGTCTGTATGGAGGAGTGGGCCAAAATCCCTGCTGCAGTGTGTGAAAACCTGGTCAAGAACTACAGGAAACGTATGATCTCTGTAATTGCAAACAAAGGTTTCTGTACCAAATATTAAGTTCTGCTTTTCTGATGTATCAAATACTTATGTCATGCAATAAAATGCAAATTAATTACTTAAAAATCATACAATGTGATTTTCTGGATTTTTGTTTTAGATTCCGTCACTCACAGTTGAAGAGTACCTATGATAAAAATTACAGACTTCTACATGCTTTGTAAGTGGGAAAACCTGCAAAATCGTCAGTGTATCAAATAGTTGTTCTCCCCACTTTACAATGTATCTATTGTAACTTGTATTTGAGGGGAACCTGTCGTAGTTGCTCAGGTAGCATCACTTCATCTTAAGGTTTGTTAAAATTACTCAAAATATTTACCCTAAGGTTATATGAGTTAAGCAGGGTGAGGCATGTCTTTGCATGGGAAAAAAATTATATTAACACTGATAGTGATGCTACCTAAAGTAAAATGATGTGCTATGAGTTAAAAGCTGTATTTTATCATCATCATCATCTTCTAATGATATAACTGTTTTATCAGTTCATACTGTAATGCAATCTAACTAAGATGATTGGACACTGGGCTGTCCAGTATATGCACTACTGCGAATGAAACAAATCTTCTTTGACACAGATAACTTTCAAGGTCATGTTGCCATAGAGACCGGCCAGGAGTACTCTGCAATGTGCTTGCTTAATTTATGATTCAACTCATTCAGTGGTTTCCCAGGTAAAGCCATGTGTAAATTCATTTATAGGCCAATCTGGTTACACACTTTCTAAAATGAGAAATAATTGGACGGAAAGATATGATGCTGTGAAAGAACCTGAACTGCTTGCATTATAATAACCGATATAATGAACGTACCGAATGGTCTGTGCTTAGTACTCAGTGTTAGTCACTTGGCCTAGGGGTGTACACCCACTCACTCCCACGCCAGCAAGCACACCTTCATCTGACAGATTGTGGCCTTTAGGTCTGATGATCACATCTCAAATATTAAATCAACACATACATTAACACACACCCATTATTCAACATATACATTAACACACACACCCATTATTCAACATATACATTAACATACTCTCATTATTCAACATTGTCACGTTGGCAGTTGGACAGGACACGAGGCGCAGAGCTGTGGTGCAAAAACATTCCTTTATTAAGGTGAGAATTATCCCAAAACCAACAAAAGGCGAGACAGCGACCATGAACAGGCATGCAGAAAAAAAATACACACAAAAACCCACAAACACAGGTGGGAATCCTGAACATAAATAGACTCCCCAATTAGAGGCAATGCGGCGCAGCTGCCTCTAATTTGGGACCAATCCCAAATAGAACATTTCCAGAGACCTCTCTGGAAATGTTCTATTTGGGATTGAACACATAAATCCTTACAAACATATACATTAAGATACACTCGTTATTCAAGATTAACATACACTAATTATTCAACGTATACATTGACATGCACTCATTATTCAACATAAACGTTAACATTCACTCATTATTCAACATATATATTAACATACACTCATTATTCAAGATATACATTAACATACACCAATTATTAAACATATACATGAACTTACACTCATTATTCAACATATACATTAACATACACCCATTATTTCCCATATACATTAACATACACTCATCATTCAACATATACATCAACATACACTCATTATTCAAATATATACATTAACATATACTTGGGGATCCCAGGTGGTGCAGTGGTCTAATACACTGCATCTCAGTGTTAGAGGTGTCACTACAAACAACCTGGTTCAAATCCAGACTGTATGACAACTGACTGTGATAGGGTGGCGCACAATTGTCAGTTTTGCCAGTGTAGGCCGTCATTGTAAATAAAAATGTGTTCTAAACTGACTTGCCTAGTTAAATAAATAAATAATAACACATATATATATTTTTAACACCCATTATTCAACATATACATTATCACATACACATTATTTGTGAAAATGCAATGATGAGTCATAAATGCTAGCTACGTTTGTCCTAAATTAATGAATAGCTCGGGAACATTAACCCATTGCATGTGGCCACAGAGGAACAGCAGTACGACTTACACCCTCAGACATTAGTGAGACTGTACCATTGTCATTGTTTCAAGAAGCCTGAACTTAAATGCTATACTCTACTGTAACTAGAATAATAGAAGCAGGATTTTTTTCTAACTCAGATTGCACAATAATGTGCATGTTAATCTGAGATTGAGGAATAGAGATGAATAAAGACGGTTGGCGATTGAGGTAAAATTGGCTTTGCAAGGGCTGTAAAACAATTCACAGATCCATGTTAGTGTGCTGCGCATTGACATTAAAGGGGTCATTCCGGTGCAAGGCAATGCCTGACGTCCTATTCTCCCCCTGAGTTAAGTCGCTCAGTGATTGGTGTGCGTCGTTCTAAATATTGAATGGGGCTGAGCTAAATCTGGCCTATCTAGTGGTTCATTTGAATATTGCCGTCAGGAGAGGACAGCAAGCCCTGTTTACACCTGGTTCTAACTCACATCCTTTGTCCTGATCTTGTCCACATTCTGATTGTGCCCACATTTTAAGACAATCAAAAGGCACATTGTGATCTGATCATCCTGCCCACATCTGGAGGTAGTCAGGCAGTGTAGACAGATCTGGACAGGGAAACTATTTAAATCATCATTATTCTGCCCTCTAAAATAATTGACAGGTGGCACCATTGACTGATTACATCAATATGTATCTTACAATAAATACATATTCTTTTTTGAAAGAATAGCTGTGACATCATTTGCATAAAGGAAGGGACCAGGAAATCTGGTCACATTGCAGACACAGTGGACAGATAACAGACACATTTTAATACCATGTGTAGACACATTTCTGGAAACGTGGGCACAATTAGAATGTAGACAAGATCAGGACAAACGTGTCTGTTGTCATACACTAATCTATTATGGTAATCGGGTAAAATGGATGTTCCATAATGTGGGTTGGTGATGAAATAAGCAAACTGTGTTTGTGTGTGGAAAGTAACACAATTGATTGCAATTAAGCCAATGAACACAGAATATCCCCAAAGTATGCGTCAGTCACATTGAATCTACACCTAAACTCACAGTTCAATAAGCCCATCGGGATCAAATAATGGTCAGCCCAGCATTTATTCTTGCCTGTCCTGGAGCAGCAGAGATGCTACAATATGTTTGATTGCTTTGCCAACTCACCTCCTCCATCACAAAGTCTTCAAATGTGCACCCCACATTTTCAACATGTTCAAAACTTTAGAGAGCCAGGAAACCATGGCAACTAGGGGTGTGTTTATCCCCTATCAGATTCATAGGGAGGTTGTTAATTCAGTGTCTATTAACGTCATAGCCTACTCACATCTGCTGTGGTATGATGTTGCTGGTGTTTGCATGTGTGCGTGGGTCTGTGTTTGTGTACGTGTGCATTGTGTGTATTAAGGAGGGGGGTTGCTGCAGGCTCAAATGTGTCTCTGTGAGTCAAACTCATCATTGTTCCAATACATCACCACATCAACATTTCAATGCAAATGACAGCAAACCAAAATGTATTTTGTAAATATTATCAATCCAATCTCCCTGTGACATATGCTCCTTTTTAACCTAATGTAACAGATGTATGTTTCCGTTGGTCACATGTGAGTAATACAATTCACTATCCAGGATATGTTCTTCGGAGTTTGTGCTGAGCTGCTGTTGCAAGAAACAGTTCAAGTTCTGGAGTTCCCAGGATTGGTCAGCAGTACATTTGGATATTCTTCAATCATGTACAGTTAATGGGAATGATTGAAACAAAAAAGGTGTCATTTTCAGGTCCAGTTGAGACTTCAAATAGAGATGTTCATCCGGTCACACAATTCAATGACTAGAATCCGTATCTGAACGTGTTACTTCCTCCATCTGTACAGTGTATCTTCATTCCTTTTCGATCCAAATTAGGAGAGAAGATGTGGCCAGCAGACCAGTGGAAATATACAAGGAGCCTTTGTACTGTAACTCACAGGAAGAGATGATGTCTTCTGTTTGTCAGATGCAATGTCACCCCCCCCCCCCCCCCCCCACACACACACACTCACACACAACATGTGTCCAATTCTCACCCCATGCCTCCCTTCTTCCAGTGATAGCGTGGGAGGGAGAAGGCTTGTCAGGAACAGGGTCTCTCCCACTAATTATCCCAGAGTGTATCTGGCTGGCTTCACGCACAGACTGGCTCACTGAGGTCGTCAATTGGTAGGGTAGTAACAGCTCTGTTATTGGGCTATATCACAACGGAAAGGAAAGGTTAGTAACATCTCTGCTATTGGGCTCTATCACAATGGAAAGGAAAGGTTAGTAACATCTCTGCTATTGGGCTCTATCACAACGGAAAGGAAAGGTTAGTAACAGCTCTGCTATTGGGCTCTATCACAACGGAAAGGAAAGGTTAGTAACAGCTCTGCTATTGGGCTCTATCACAACGGAAAGGAAAGGTTAGTAACAGCTCTGCTATTGGGCTCTATCACAACGGAAAGGAAAGGTTAGTAACATCTCTGCTATTGGGCTCTATCACAACGGAAAGGAAAGGTTAGTAACAGCTCTGCTATTGGGCTCTATCACAACGGAAAGGAAAGGTTAGTAACAGCTCTGCTATTGGGCTCTATCACAACAGAAAGTAAAGGTAAAGAGGATACTAGTCAGTTGTACAACTGAATGCATTCAACTGAAATGTGTCTTCCACATTTAACCCACCCACATGGTATTGTACTGTTTCCTTACCCTATGACTTCCCAACGTAGTTAAAGTAGTTAAAATTACTTAATCAAGACTTAATTCCCCCCAAAATTGCCTGCTGTGTTGGATATTTGCATTGGGAAATAGAGATTGAATCCATCTGTGTAGTCTTTCTTTCTTTCTTTCTTTCTTTCTTTCTTTCTTTCTTTCTTTCTTTCTTTCTTTCTTTCTTTCTTTCTTTCTTTCTTTCTTTCTTTCTTTCTTTCTTTCTTTCTTTCTTTCTTTCTTCCTTAGTGAATGACTACGTAAATTCAGTCCAAGAAATACTTACAATATTGCATGTGATATGATATAACAACTCTACATGAATATGTATATACAGTCCTGAATGAATGAGTGCTGAATGAATAAGTCCTGAGTGAATTAGTGATTATAGACCAGAGAGTTACTCACGGATGGATGGATGCCTGATTGTTAAACTAGGTCCTAACACCCCAACAGTTCCAGGTCTATGTTGCTGACGGCATGGCACCCCGTTGAGGCATTAAACAGTCTAATAGACGCTGGCAGGAAAGACCTCCTGTAGTGCTTTCTGGCACACCGTGGTGGGATCAGTCTGTGACTGAAGGTGCTCCTCTGCGTCATAACCATGGCATGCAGAGGGTGGGTGACGTTGTCCATGATGGCCAGCAGTCTGGCCAGGATCCTTCTCTCCGCCACCTCCTCTAGAGCGTCAAGGTTAATCCCCAGAACAGAACTAGCCTTCCTAATCAGCTTATTTACCCGAGAAGCATCACCGGCCTTTATGTTGGCACCCCAGCACACCACTGCAAAAAAGATGGCACCACAGACTGGTAGAAGGTATGCAGTAGTTTACTGCACATGTTGAAGGACCTAAGCCTCATCAGAAAGTAAAGTTGGCTCTGGCCCTTTTTGTACAGGCCCCGGTGTTACCAGCCCATTCCAGCCTGCTGTCCATATGGACTCCCAGGAACTTGTATGAACCAACCATTTCCACATCCATCCCCTGTATAGGGACTGCAGTCGGTTGGGCCTTGGTTCTCCTGAAGTCCATAACCATCTCCTTAGTTTTGCTGATTATCCCAGGTCTTGAGAATGTCCCTAATATGAAATATATTATTTCTGGAATGGTCCTCCTGTTTGCAATGCAGTGCGTGAGTGTGCTTGTCCATGTTGACCTTGAGTGGGGCAAACACAGACATATTGATAGCCCGGGCTCCTCAGAATGTCCCCATTCTTGGCCAGTCTTTTCACAGCTGAAGTATATCCTAATGAAATGAGTTAATGGATTTTCCTAAGCCAGGGGTTTTCTTTAGTCGAAACAATGATTGTATGATCCTAAGCCAGTGGTTTTCTTTAGTCGAAACAATGATTGTATGGATCAGCTTAACTGGGGTACTGCTTTGTCCTACTGATTGGAGAGGAATCCCTCTTATTGGGTGCTCGCTGTCATTTATCTGATTTACTGTGGTCCCTTTAGATTGACTTCTTCCTCCTAAGATTTCTTTAGCATGGCTATTGACTTGACCCGAGGATTGTAGATGACCTGGATCACTTACAATCCTCTGTCTAAGTCAACAGCCCTGCTAAAGAAATCTTAGCAGGAAAAAGTCAATCTAAAGGGACCACAGCAAGTTGGATATATGACAGAGAGGTACATTCATCCTATATGACAACATCCTGTTCATGTCATCCTTTCATTAAGAGATGCTCCGATATTCTACATAATCCCATAATCCCATTGTGGCGTGTGGCATTTGTGATCTCCATAAAATATTACATCAGATCTCCACCTTTGTTCCTGTTCAAGCAGGCAGATGAAAGGGTTGATAGACCACACTGTTTTAGTTAGAATCTCAAAGTGCATAAAAAGCTAAACAAACAACAAACACATTTAAATTGATGGAGAATTGATTTGGCTTCGGATGAAAGGCTTGGAGTTGAGCAAGTTTGGATATTTATATCACACCACCTCCACCTCTACTGACAGCTACAGTATGTAATGAGCCTTTCTGAGCCTCTGGTTTAACATAGTGGTAGTGGGGACATATTATATCTCCATGCTCCCACTAGGGAAAAAAACTAGTTAAATCAACTTTGCTTCCACGTCATTTCAACAACAAAAAAATAATGCGAAGACGTTTAATCAATGTGGAAAACTGATTGGATTTGCAAAAAGTAATTTTGTATATTTCCCCAAAAAACCTAAATCCAATGACACAGTGACATTTTTTGTTGATTTCACAATGAAGTCACATTAGTTGAAAACTCAACCAGATGTAAATCAAAGCTAGCTTTCTCAGAGATTTCGCTTGTATAGTTTCTATTCCCTATTCTTTAATCTAGTATGATAAGTATGAAGGGAAAGAGCTAAAGGCTTAAGAAACACATCGATATGATATGCTCTTTTCAGTTTACACGTTCTTATCCCTTTCGTAATCTTTACTTGAGTGTATGCTCTAATGTTTTATTCCGTCTTAGAAGTAGCAAGGTGCAAAAGCCTTTCAAATAAAAATAAAAACCTATCTCTGCCATATTTAGTCTTTTTTAATTTTTTCCTCTAAGTATTTGGATCAACAGACTTGTTGGCATGGATGGTACTTTAGATAAGAGTTGAAGGTAACTAAATGTTGCTTGCTGAAAGTTTATTTTAAATTTAACCTTCATTTAACCAGGCAAATCAGTTAAGAACAAATTCTTATTTACAATGACTGCCTACAACGGCCAAACTCGGACGACGCTAGGTGTCATTTTAAGATAGAGATATTAGTTTTTTTATATGGGCTGCGTCTCAATCCACCACATCCGCCTACATCTGCGGTGGAAGGTGGCCGAACTACAACGGTGTTTGTCAGACCATGACACATCCCGAAAATCAGTATTCTCACGAAAACGTCTGTAGCATCCGAACCATTTGGCCACCAAACTAATATGACCACTCTTTGGAAAGATGAGACTCTCACAAGCACGGTAGTGTCATGGTAGTTTTGTGCCAAAGGGTTAAATATGTGTCAGAAAAAAACTAAAATATTTCCAGAGCTTTCCTAGGTATAGGACAGAACCGTAAAAACAATATTCCAATGCATTTATACAGGCTATAGTAGTAAAGGTACCTATAGGGGTCCTAAAATTCAAAATCAAATAGCAAAATTATCCATGGTATGACCATCTTAAAACAATTCCATATTAGCTTAGTAGAACCCTCCAGGTTAATGAATTTCAGTACAGTACGAGTGTGTGTTTCCATGCAGTTCTACATCGAGTCATTGATGAATGGAAGTAGCTGCCTGGATATGTCCCCTGGTGTACTGGCGTAGGGTAATAAACATGGCCAAAATGCTAACTGGAGAGTGAAGGTCATACATTGTCAGAGATAGTACTTTACCTGAGAGCCAGACACCATTATATCAGACTAAATGTACCTTATTATAGTTATATTTAAATGTTAGTAATTTAGCAGATGCTGTTTTCCAGAGCAATTTACAGGAGCAATTAGGGTTAAGTGCCTTGCTCAAGGGCACATGTCAGTAACATTGCCTTAAACTACATCCACTACAAATACAAAAATAACAACCAAGAACTGTTTAACAAGGTATTCCAGGCACAGTCACAACTGATGGTATGAATTTGAATTTGTAGGCTACTGCTTTTTCAGATAATTTATTAAAGGCCCATAGCCATAAAGCTGTCTCATATCATATCAATGTGACTATTCTATGGGTGGTAAAAAATATTCTGGTACAGAAGTATCCTGTTTCATCAATTTCATTAAAGATCATCCTCAAAATATCAGGTATAACTTTCCTTAGAGTAGCAGAGGTGATTCAGTGAACTATGCTCATCCAATGAGAAACCTGTGACCTGAAAACTCATGTTAGCTCAGTGGGCAGTCTTCAGTTATACAAACCTTATTGATCACATGAGAACACCAAACAGTCGACAACACATACTCCTAACATCCCTTCTCTCAAATAAAATCCTAATTCCTCCCTGACAATGTCAGAGTCCAGACAACAATCAGAACACGTTTTAAAACAAACTTTTACGGGAAAAAGCAAACTATCAGAAGATGATGTATATGCATATACAGATGATAAATTCCTTCCCTTCATCTGTTATAGTAGTTCACGATTAATGAATAAACAGATGGTTGAAAATTCAAACTGCATAAATCACATACTCATTAACAGTTAGAGGAGCATCTTCAGCTGCTGGTGAAGTTAGTCAACACAATACGGCGACTTACAAACTGTCATTAAGAACACTTAAGATTTCATAAAAAATACACAAGTGTTCTTATCTCTATGTGGTTCTCTGAAATAAAGATTCAAATAAATTAATTCCGCATTACTATGGAAATTACAGGTTTCTGGCTACTCCTAGACATGTTTGTCTACTCTGTGTTGTAATTATCAAGAAAGGACGAAGACTTTCTCTGATCTATTTTTAAATGCAGAATATGTTAGGATTCCTTCCTCCAGAATTTCTTGTCTGTTGTTTAATTTGGAGGGATTACTCAGCATTGGCTCTGACTCACCAATGTAAAGCACCAATACTATGTTTTGCTTCTTGGTGCAATACATGTCCCTCCAGTTACTGTGAAAACTAACATTTTCCATCTGCAGTGCGTTTGTGTGGGTGATAGAATTTTGAATAATGTGTATCTCAAGGCACAAAGATATCAGGACAAGCTTTCTGCAATGCTTATTTTATGTTGCTTGTTTGTGTGTATCTTTGCGTGCATTTGTGTATTCACGCATGCGTGTGTGTGAGTGTGTTTGTGTTTGTGTGTGTGCATGCACATAATAGGGTAGAGAACCTATGAGAAAATCCTGAAATAAAAACCAAGACTCAGGCACACACATACCCACAGATTCTCACTGAAAACGTTGTTATTCAATCGGTCAAAGAAGAAAGAGAACAAAGCAACAACAAAGCTATTTCCAGGGTGTAAAATACTGAGTAAACAAACCAAATCTTATCTCTCACTATATTCGCCAGGTGTTATAATTATTTTGCTTTATCTATCTGATGGTGTCTGGAAATAATTCTGTTGAAAGGTGAATACTAGTTGGACCACTTCCCTCCTTAATTGTTTTTAAAGGGCAACTTGAATTAAGTTCTCCCATCTTTTATTGCTTTGAAACCTGCACAATGTGCAGCTCAGGGAAGGCATTGTGATAGTGAAAGGTTATGGCAGCTTTACTGAGAGTAGTTGAAACGATGAAACTGGGTTATCAGTAACAGCTGAAGAAGACCAAACCACCCCAGGCAGAATTCCTGGAAATATTAAAAACCCTCAAAGTATGTTGATGCACACTCAAACACACACACACACACACACACACACACACACACACACACACACACACACACACACACACACACACACACGCTAATGTCAGCATTGTTGTCTTAATGGAGTGTTTGCATACTGGAAAAGCTGCTATCTATGTGATTTATGAAATAAAGTTTGAATATTAAATGGCTTGGCTCTTGTGTCATTCTAATTGGGAGCCTGAAGAAACGTTGAGGGTTTGAAACAATGTGGCTGAGAATTACCAATAAGAATCTGTAATAGTCTGGATGGGTTGTGTTGATGTTGTTCAATTTTTAAATATTTTTTTTCCACAGGTAAAGAGTTTAGGAATAACATAAACAAATCTACAAATCTATCTAGACCACATGGAAAAAAAACTCAATTTAGTTGATACTGTAGCTGCATTGGTCTAAAATAATACCAGTGATGCTATTGTGTCGTATACACATGTTGGCCAACATGCATGTTTTAATGAGACTCACACAGCTCTTTTTTATATGATCAACTGTGATGAGCTTTAGCCTCATTGTACAGTCAGCTGACATTATATAGCTGGTGGACTGTTGCCTGGCTACCCAAACTCCTTGCTCCGGTCAAACACCCACGGACGTTACTTTTTCTCCGCAATGAGTCTGGATCTGAGTAGGTACCTCCCCGACGATTTCTAGAATATAAACACATTCTAACCGTTCTGGAAACTAATGATTGGTTAGAGATTATCCAATCGCTGATGACACCCCTCATTTTGACAACACCACAAACGACTTCAACGATGGCAGTCTCAGACTGAAGTATGTACTGTAGCGAACATAGAGCAGCGGAAGAATTCAGTTTGAGTCATCAGGCAAGGTGGACCGTGTCACAAGGTTATCATTGTCCACAATAATCAACCCTAATTCTATAAACATAAGACTAATGCTTGTGGGGAACATATACAAGATAGAACCACAATGTCTGAGGTCTCCTGAGCAGCCTTATGTACTTGCCATAGGTGATGTTTGTTCTTATCTCGTCTGCACTAATTTTTACTTCTCCTAATAAGGCCTTCCCATGAGGTGGGGTTGTGTGAAGTCGGCCGCCTTACTCGTCTGTTTTCCCTCGCTCCTCCACTTGTTATCTCTCTATCTACCTACAGTCTGTAATCTAGTCACAGTGTAGGTATTCACTGTGGCTGGTGCAAGTTTGTTTCCATATCTCGCCCACTCCATGACTCTCAAAGGGGTGAGGAGGCAGGTACTGCTCCAGCCTGTAAATTCATCAAAACGTTGCTAATACTTTCAATGAACTATGTGTAATGCATTCATATGAATGTACTTATATAACACTTTATAATCCTGAAGTACATTATAAGACTTCATATAGACATTCATATAAGCTCATAGTTTCATATAACGTTCCTTTTCAAAGCCATATGGGCTATTATTAATACAGGTTTCATAATAGGTACAGTGCCCTCCACTAATATTGGCACCCTTGGGAAATATGTCAAAACGGCTGTGAAAATGTTTTATGTATTGTTTATCCTCTTGGTCTTTCATTAAAAATATTCACAAAAATCTAACCTTTAATTAAAGTAAAATAATTGAAAGAAAAAATAAATTCTTATCATAAAACATATATGTGTACCACAATTATTGGCACCCTTTCATTCAATACTTTTTTCCAAGATAACAGCTCTGACTCTTCTCCTATAATGAGTAATGAGGTTGGAGAACACATGGCAAGGGATCTGAGACCATTCCTCCATACAGAATCTCTCCAGATCCTTCAGATTCCGAGGTCCACGCTTGTGGACTCTCCTCTCCAGCTCATCCCACAGGTTTTCTATGAGATTTAGGTCAGCCCTAAAACAGCCCTAGTTGAATCAAGTACCTAAAACAGCCCTAAAACATCATCCACCACCATACTTCACAGTGGGGATTAGGTACTTTTCTGCATGGCTATCTTTCTGCCTACGCCAAACCCACTTCTGGTGTTTGTTTCCAAAAAGCTCTATTTTGGTCTCATCTGACCATAGAACCCGGTCCCATTGAAAGTTCCAGTAACGTTTGGCAAACTGAAGGCGCTTGAGTTTGTTGTTTGATGACAGCAAAGGCTTTTTTATGGTAACCCTCCCAAACAACTTGTGGTTATGTAGGTGGCGTCTGATTGCAGTTTTGGAGACTTTCTGACCCCAAGACCCAACTAACGACTGCAATTCTCCAGCTGTGATCCTTGGAGACTTTTTGACCACTCTAACCATCCTCCTCACTGTGCCTGGGGTCAATATAGACACAAGTCCTCTTCCAGGCCCATTAACATCTCCAGTTGCTTTCAACTTCTTAATTGTTGCCCTGATAGTGTAAATGGCCATTTACAACCGTTGAGCTATTTTTCTTATAGCCATTTCCTGATTTGTGCAGCTCAGCATCCTTTTGTCTAACATTATTACTGTATTCTCTGGTCTTTCCCATAGCGAACTTGGCATGTGTGTCACCTCATATTTATACCCCAGTGAAACAGGAAGTCATGGCTTACCACTTAAGTGTTCCTAATCACTCAGGTGAACTTAAAAATGTTAAATATGAATGGGAATATACTTCAGTTTGATTTTACTCATAAGATTGTCTAAGGGTGACAATAATTGTGGCACACATGTTTCTTTAAAAAACATTTACTTTATTTCACGTTTATTTTTTTCAATCATTTTACTTCAATTAAAGGTAAGCTTTTTGTGAATATTTTGAATGAAATAGGATAAACAGCAAATTTTGCTCATAATTACCAAGGGTGCTAATATTATTGGAGGGCTCTGTATAGATGTCTGCTATAAGCATTGAAAACTTATAATGGCTCCCTTTAAGAATCTATTAGATAGTTCACAGAAAGTGTGATCAGAATTTTTTTGGGAACCTTCCCCTCAGATCCTTTGTGCTAACAATGAATACTGACAGGTGGTGAATTTGCTGTCTAAAAATGAAGCAGATTATTTTACAGTGAGCTTTTCAATTGTCTACGCTCCAGTGAAGTTGTATCATCATGATTCATGACATACAGATGTAGGATCTTAATTTGAGCCAGTTTGCTACATCCTACAGAAACAGGAAATGTGAATTATTATGTGGATCATAATGAATGGATTCTTTTTGTAGGGGTTGAAATTCTTTTTGCTAAACTTTAGAAGCCTTTTTAAACATTGAATACACTACAAGTTTGCATTTCCTGCTGTGCTTGAAAATTCTCCACAACAAAAGAGTAATCAAATTAAGATCCTACATCTGTATGAAACATCTCAATAGAGACAATGGAATGGAAATAACTCCATAGAGCCCCACAGTGGAGGTATCATAATACCCATAAAACCTAACAGGCAAACAGGGAAATAGTTCCAATTGTTTTTCCACTGTTCATTTCCCATAGAGAATTTTAGAAACACTTAAAATAAGGGCTGTGTTTTGTGTAGGCTTACCCTGGCATGACGTTTTGATAACCATGTAAATCTCTCTCGGACAAGGTGACTTTTATCAATATATTCATCTCTATTTCCTCTGATATTTGAAAATGCTAATTAGCATCAAAGTAGAAATCAAGACTACAAATCCCTGCAAGATCCTGCAAATAATCTCTAGCTGACACCTTTACTAACAGGTATTGTGTCAATTTAAAACTTGTACAAGACAGTTCACAGAATTGTCCATTTAAATAAATATAGCCAATTTATTCATTACTAAATTAAGCTAACATTAGAGATTCTTACCTTTGCCTTGGTTCGGCAGTCTCGCCCAGATCATCATGGCATTTGTAGTTCTGTCACGACTCCATTCGAAGTTGCCTCACCCCCTTGTTCGGGCATGCTTCGGCGATCGTCGTCACCGGCTTTCTAGCCACTGCCGCTACCTCTTTCATTATCCATTAGTCTTGTCTTGTCATTACGCACACCTGGTTCTCATTTCCCCCAATTACTTCATGTATATATGTTCCCTCTGTTCCCTCATGTCCTTGTCGGTTATTGTTTATGTGTGATTGTGTATTTACTCGGAGTGTGTTCTCTAGGCGGTGCCTAGTTATTTGTACACCTTTCGTGAGTACTGGAACAGTAATATTTTGTCTGTTCGCTTGTGAAATACTTCTTTGGTATTAAATTATACCTTGTTCCACGCTATCTCCTGCGCCTGGCTCTCCATTATATATATTCACCACCGTCACAAGTTCTTTATGAAAGCCACATTAGCAGCTAATTAGCATTACATTTTGGGGTGGTAAATACAGGAAAATATATTGATAAAGGTCAACTTTTCCTAGAGAGATTTGCAGTTATCAAAATGTCATGCCAGGGTAAGGCTACACGAAACACAGCCCTATGGGAAATTAATGGTGGAAAAACGATTGGAACCATTTCCTTGTTTAACTGCTAGGTTTAATGGGTATTATGACTCATACTGTGGTACTCTATTTGAAGTTCACTTTCGTTTCTGTGTTAGTTTAGTCCGTTTTTGAGGTGGTGATAGTAAGGCGAGGGGCCGTCATTACCCATCATCCTTTGGCTCTGTCACAGTTGCCTGCTCACTGTAGCGCTTCTAGAGATATGCCCCTCCCCCCTCCCCCCTTTCCTCCTTTCTCTTTCCTCTTTTCCACTTCTTTTCTCACAACCCTGCAATTACCATGGCCCTTAATTGTCAACCCGTTTCTATTGTGAAATCCCAGGGTAAGGGAATGTAGCTGCGCTGTCATCATCTCAGCAGGGTAGAAGTGGGTGTAACATATTTTAAACGATTAATCCTTAAACAAATTATCCTTCCTAAGTAATGTTTTACTTCTCACTGTATAGTGTTGCAATGTAAAGATTTGTCCTTTGAGATATACTGTTGTTGAACATTCAAAGTAAGACAAAATAGGGTAAAGTTAAATTGTCTGTACCCTCACACCTTTAATATGCCATATAATACCACATCATAATATTGATTATTGAATGTGACTGAATGTCTAGATTACATCTTTATGATATCCATACTACTAGATGGCTAACGTTTTGACCTTATGAAGGTAACAGTGATTATCGAGCTAACAGATTGTGAGAGTCTGTCTTGTTATAGCAACAAAATGCACACAGATGTCAGTTCTCAAACCATATCCTTTTCACTTGTAGTCACTTGTAGTTGTCACTACTTCTTCACCGGTTACACGTATTGAGCTACAATGAAAATGGTCTCCTTAGCTTATTTTGTATGAGTGCAATGGACAATGATGACAACATTGAATTAGAGTTGACTATCACATCACAGCAGCTAATAAGAACAGATACTGTATACTGTATGGTTCCACCAAAAGCAATATGCATACAACAAAATAACTTCAGTGAGGCATTCTCCCTTTTGAAATGCACAGCATTTATTTCAATAAAGTCACAAATGTATTAAGCAAAACTGAACACTGCTTTGACTGCTTTTAACAAAATAAATATACATTTTCATCTGTCTAGGGCATCAAACACTCAAAGAAAATGAAAGTAATACACTTTACCTTGGTTGCCAACAACACCAAAATTCCTGAACTTTACAACAGAAAATGTAATCAACAGACCGGTCAGGTTACTCCTCTATAGATAGTAGTCATACTGTGGGTTTTAGTAATGTACAGTAAAAATATCATGTTTAAAAACACATTATACAGTATGGATATAATGGCTATACTATCACAAGACAAAATTACCCAGTTTTATGCATGATATGGTAATACAATATAATAATATTCAAGAAACCAGTTGATAACGCATACTCTACCATCATACACTGTGGCGAATTTAGGTATAGGCGAAATGGGCGGCATCTTGCCGGGTGCGGCACGGGTCACCCGCAACACATATTTTTTTTATGTTGGGGAAGTTCGCCCTGGGCGACAAACAAGCTAGAACCGCCACTGACCATACAGATGTAGGGTCTTCATTTGAGCAAGTTTGCTACAGCAGGAAAACAATCCTGCAGCAACAGGAAATGTTAAATATTATGTGGATTATAATTTTTTGTAGGGGTTGATACATGGCAAATCAAGTCTGACATTTTAAAGTGGAAATTATAAACTTAAGAAGCCTTTTTAAACCTTGAATACACTACAAGTTTGCATTTACAGCTCTGCAGGAAAATTCTCAGCAACAAAACAGTAAACAAATTAAGACCCTACATCTGTACACAACTATGTGGTGGCCTATTCACTTTTGCAGCTATATCGCACAAGGTATCACATCAACAAAATATTATCTCAAATGCTTTATATTCCCATAGTTATCCATCCACATGTTACTAGATTTAGGTGATAGTGATACAGAGACATGTTATCCCTCTTATAGTGATTTAATCATAAGTTTGAAAGGCACTCAATTGTGTAGAATTTTGCCGTTGCAGCTACATCATCTTAGCTATGTGAGTCATAGTCAGGGCGTGCTACTGTGCACAGCAACTTATTGGGCACAGGAACAGTGAACCCTGGTGGTATTGCTACACTAATGAGCAGCAACATAAGTAAACATGTCATTTGTCTTATCTGAAGTCATACATGCTACAACATGACATCACTCCATCAAAACCACTCAGTTGGAAGGAAACCATTTTACACTAGTTAATATACTTTGATGAACTACGAGTGACTCACTTGCTTAACAACAGTAATTCATGACCCACATGACTGTCCATCATATCTTCCCAATTAAGTACATGTCACATTTTCTACTCGTCCCACCATGAGACAACAGAGCAACACTTAACCCCGCTCAAAATTTAGTACAAAATCGATACGAAGCAGCAATCTCTTCTCAGGTTTGTTCTACTCTGTCCACTCTCCAACCATGGCTCAGTACTTAGGTATGTAGGTACCTCAATGTCTCCATCTTGCCATAGTCGGGCAACAGCAAGGCCCTTCACTGGGTGGGTTTGATGTTGTTGGTGTCGTTGGCCCTGACGTTTTCCACCATGCGGGCGGAGGAGTTTATGGAACTTCTCTTTAGGATCTTGTTGGCCAGGTCTCTGCATGTCTTCCTGTACTGGTTCCGGAGCAGTGAGTAGACAAAAGGGTCGCAGGCTGCCTTGCTGTAGGCCAAACACTTAGACAGGACACCCCAGTGAGGGTTTATCTGTCCTAGGGTGAAGAGCTCGAAGATTCTGCCACATCAAGCACAGAGAAATAAGTTATATTATGAACAGTGGATAGCTTAAAAGGACTGTTTCATAGATCAGTGAAAAAACAACACAAAAAAAATGTCCAGAGGAAACTCTTTAATAAGCTCTCAGAAATGTCAACATTTCACTTCAAAATGTCATGGCTCTGATTCGATAGTGAAGGTTAGGGGATGTGGAGTTACTCTTGTTTGTCTCACTGCCCTTACCAGGTAAGTGTATTGAGGCGTTTCACAAGGCTTATTCTCAGAATGACGAGCTCAGGTCACTGGTCGTATGATTCACAGCAGCTATCAAACTCACAATGGGGATCTCACTATCATTATAGCCCCAGATGTGCATCTCCATCTTCATGGTTATGTTCTATCACCTTCTGAAGGGTTGGAGCTGCACTTCTACAGTAGGCAGCAGGTGTAATGAGAAGTATCATCACAGTCTCTGACTCACTCATAATGACATGCCCACTCATGCTAACTCTCTCAGATTATTTTTCAAATCTTCTCTTCCCTGGGGTTTCATCCTAAAACAAAACATGCATCTAAGCACCTCTCCTTCTAGGGTTACAAGATAATCACCCTCAAGCTGATTGACTAGTGATTTTAGATATGGATCGATTGAACACAATAAGATGGGGTTGTAGAAATTGGTTGATTGCAGCCTGTATTGAAGTTCATTAACACAAAGCCATCGTCCGCATTGCAAATTCAATCTTTCTACCCACTGGGCTAAAGCACAAGCCATTTGCGCAGGAAGTAGACAACTTTCTTTGGTCTCAGATGGGGAATTGGTGTCACCACAGTACGCAGCAGCCAATCCTACAATGTAACGCTACCACACATGCACAGGAGTGTTGAGGATAGATTTGAACCTCTGCTCACCTCGTGATGGCGTAGGGGGCGAAGCACACCACAAACGTTCCAATGAATGTGCTGATCTTCTTGGTGGCTCTCTGCCTCCGCTGTCTCTGCTCATCCAGGCATCGTTGGCGCACACTACCAAAGGACAGAGGGGATCATTATCAACCCAGGGGACGTACCCAGGAGCACAGCCTCAAACATGGCCTCTCGAGTGGAATGAAGGGTGATGGAGAAAACAGCATGCTTCTATGGACAGTATCCGAGCACAGCCTCAGGTCAATGCCAATGGATTGTTCAAGATATCTGAACTTTAACACATCCATTATGTAAATCAAATCCAATTCCAGGTCAAAACTTATTCTTTAATTGATTGCTAATCACATGGAGTCTTCGGAAGAAGAAAGACAGATAACAAAGAAAGTGATGCAGACAGTGAGGTGACATCAATTGACTGATTTGAGGCTAGTTTAACTATTTGAGTTTTGTAATGTGGAGGTGATTGAAAAGGGATAATTAAATACAATAAACCATACATGACATGGATCTGAAAGGTCCAATGCAGCCTTTTTTTTTTTTAATCTCAATGTCAAATAATTTATGGGTAACAATGAATTATCTTAATGTGATTGTTGTAAATTAAAATGGTCAAAAAGAAACAAAAATAGCTTCTTAGCAAAGATACATTTTTCACACAAGAATTTAGCTAGGACTGTATGGGAGTGGTCTGAGTGGGAGGGGAAAACTGTTATTGGCAGGCCAAAACTCCATCCCACCACAACAGGCTGTAATTTCAGGTGGCCTTTTCAAACAGCTCTCAAACACTAAACAGGTATTATTACAATTTTCACAGTAATATTCCAACCTCATAGGGTGGAAATGTATATACAACACAGGAAAATTACGTTTTTGACTGCACTGGACATTTAACTATATCCATACATAATTACACATGCTAATATCGTACCATCTATGAAGTATAGGGAGAAAATGCTTCAGTGTGATTCAATCATACCTCTTCTCACCTCTTTCTCATAGGAAAGCTGGGCTGAGTAGGCCTAAACGGATCTAACATCTCATCAAAAAGAATGTCAAGGATGCACATCAGAGCGTTTTGATGTATTACATTTGATTAAAACTAACGTTAAAATGCAGAATGATTTATACTTTGCTGTATGTATTAAATTGTAATGTTGGCATAATCATAGTATTGCATATGACAATATATAAAAATGCAAGGCAAATTAGATGATTATTGGTTAACTAACTGCCAATAATGCCTGTGTGTGCTATTCAAATCATGAATATAAATCACAATTTATAATGGTTTTGATCTGTATGTTGGAATATATTTGTGTCATTTTAGTTTTGATAAAGGGGGCTGAGATCAGACACCGGAACATTGGACCAAAACTGGTGTTGAAATCAATCGTAACTCCACTGAAGTCGCATTGGTCATATTGCAATCACAATTTGTGGGCTAATCTGAAAACATTTAAAAAGTAAAGAGTCAGCCAAGGACACCTCAACAGTAGGCTCGACGTCTTACCTCGGGTGGATATCCACAAGCAGCAATAAGGTCTGCATAGTGATCACGTCGATGCGTTTACAGTGAAACCGCGCAACTTTCAGCACTTTCAGGTAAGTTACACACAACACGATCAAGGTCAGAAGAAAAGTGAGCGAGTGTAAAACCACAGTGTAGATGATAAACTGCGTCCGGGTGTCGCTTGCTCTCGCATTGCAGAGCGTACATGATGCGTAAAGGTGATGGTACCCAACCCAGGAAAAGCAGGTGGCCACCGTGGAGAAGGAGAGCGAGTGCATCCACGTGTATCCAAGCCCTATCATTGCGTCCCGGTGTCGTATTCTGGAATGGTAGCTTAGCGGAAAAACCACTGCCACCCATCTATCGATGCTCAAAGCCCCCATACTGAGCATTGAGTTGGTGGTGAGAAAAGTGTCCAGGAAACCCACAGTTTGACAGAACCCGCTGCCTCCAGTGTTTCCTTTGTTGATAAGTCCGACCAGAGTTAGAGGCATGTTGGACACAGTGAGCAACAGATTGCAGAAGGTTAGGTTGAGGATAAACAACCCGGGCACCTGCTTTCGAATCTCCTGGTTGTACAGAAAGCAGATCAGTACCACCACGTTTGACAGCAACGAGACGACGATGATCACTACTACAAACACAGAGACAGCTATGTCCGCTATGTGCATTGTGCGTGCGTCCCGCTCAAATATCCACACTTTCGACAATTGTATCAACCGTCAAGCTTCTAAAATATATTACATATAGCATCGTGCTGGAACTACGAGGTCCAACAAGCAAACATCAGACACAGTTCCACGGTTATGGAGAGTCGCAAGAAAGAACATATAAGTATCATCGATGTACTGAACCCAGTGTATCCAGAGACCCTCCTGCACGTGTGGTTGCAGTTAGTTTCTAAGTATATCCTGCCACTGTTTTCGCAACATCCCCTTATTGCGCAATTGCGCAGCAAACGTGCAGCGCAGTCTCTCCTATGGTCTGTATCCGGCGATGCTTGTGTCGTATGTCACTCCTCACCCACACCCATATGCTACACACGCGATCGCTTCCCCAAACTACCAAAAATAGATGTTTCTTCAATATCATGGGTTAAGTGTCTACTCATGTCACTGACATCGTGCTAGACCCTACAATTCAATGAACATTCTACAACATATTGATCTTTGTGTTATCTCTAGCTGATCTAAATCCCACATTACTGCGTTATAGGAGGATGTGGTTAATCCACAATAGTATGGAGCATTTAAATGACTGACATCACAATTTATAATTATAGACATTATAGACACAAAGTATGATCAATCGGGCAGCAGTAGCTCCTAGGCCCTAGATGTTGGAGGCTGTCCAGCCCAAGCCTGGGCAACACAAAAATGAGAATGGAACTGAATTTATAGCTGGAAGGCTGCTGGTCTCTGATCCCATGTACCATATCATGCTATTGTGCCCTTGAGCAAAGCACTTGACCACCCACAATTGCTCTCCATCCAGTGATGTTGCACTTCTGCTGACCCTGTACCTCTCAATGTGTTTGTGTGTATCTGGTGGTGTTGGGCAAGGCAGAAGACAGTTTTGTGTTCTAACCAATGTACAATAAAGTTATATTATATTATATTAATTGTGTGGACAAACACCCAGTGTGATTATCTACAAAAGCTTTCAGAAACCTGAAGCTGCCATTCTTTCAAAAACACTGCTTTTCCAATGACTAATGCTCGGCGTGTCCCTGTCCATATTTGTATGGTCCGTTGCACACATACTACACTGGCTCCTTAGGCACACGCAACACACAAACACTATTTACAGCCCACAGTCTAGAAAGATCTCTGATAGCATCCCATGACCTACAAGCATGGGTAGGCATTCATACTAAATGTTATTGTATGAGAGAGTATCTACTTGAATAGTGTGTTGAACGCTAGTAATGTTAATGAATAACACAAGAGAATGACAACACAATGTAGAGAGATGACAAAGATGTGTTATTTCTCCACAAGACAAGACAAGACAGGATGGTTCATGTTGTGATGCTGCTGGAGTGGACAGGTGATTGTATGGATTCACGTCACTGACAATGGCAGGGCCAGATGTCTTTGGCAGATGCTGTGTCTACTGTGGATTCCCCCTGACGTCCTCTTTACAAGGGTCTGGGGAGGGTAAACACAGAATAGAACAGACAGACCCAGACAGACATAGTCACGCCTCAATCAATGGAGAAATTATTTCGTATTTACTGAGAACTTAAACATACTATGACATGGGATGCATACGAGCCCTGTAAGCCAGGTCTCTTTCCCCTCTAGTTTTTGCCTCAGACGGTTCACACAATCATCACACAGGATCAAATGGCCCTCATTTAACACTGTCAGACACGTCCTGTCTTGTGGTATATTGGAAAGTTCAATTAACATGCTCAATGAGAATGGCCAGAGTAAAGAGGAAAGTTGAAATGACTAATTTGCACAAAATACATTTCTATATTAGATTAGTTTCTGGGCTGAATTAAAAGCATTGATATGATCTAATTAGATTGAAAGTGATTTCTCCACCACCAGAGAGGACCAGGATCGTGATCAAGGAATTCTGGGTAGTCGCAAGGCATTGATATTGTCTACAGATAGTTTTCTAATTAGTTTCACCAAGAAAATAATTTTTAATGGTACACTTTTGACAAGGCATAGAATGCGAGACACGACTAGATGGTTAGCGAAAGTATGTTGGCTGTTCTTTTTTTATACTTTCTGAACCATGACGCTACACAAACATCTTTACATATGACAGGTACAGTTCAAACAAAGGTCCATGCTTGCTGATATGATGCACTACTGCATATTCTAAGCATGGATCCTTTAATGATAATACGGCACCTCTCTTTGTTGATATGTCCATTCAGTAGTTGGATGAGTTTTGAGGTGCTCTACTTAAGCAATAAGGCCTGAGGGGGTGTGGTATATGGCCAATATACTCTGCGTTGCGCCTTGCCTAAGAACAGCCCTTAGCCGTGGTATATTTGCCTTATACCACAAACCCCCAAGGTGCCTTATTGCTATTATAAACTGATTACCAAAGTAATTAATACATGTTTTGTCATATACGGTCTGATATACCACGGCTATCAGCCAATCAGTATTCAGGGCTCGAACCACCTAGTTTATAATATCCATTATCTGTGAAAGCTTGGCCAGAGATAGCAGCACATGCAAATGATCTACACCCTATCATATCATACCTTTAATTAGACCCCATCATCACGGTTTTTCTCCTGTAGATTTCCGGCTGTGATACCCTGTGCTGGCCTGCGTGGCTGGTTGGCTGTAACACATCACCAGTCTGGGCCCAGCCAATCATGCTCTCCCATCTGCTTTGATGTGCTGTCCCTGGTAATGAGCGTGATGTTACATTATACAGTATACTTGCATGGCATTCAGCAACCCTCTGCTTTTGAAGATGGACAGAGAGGAAATGTTAATGAGTGAGTGTGGTGGTGGATGTCAGTGCTGTTTCGGTGCGGGCGTGTGTGTGTGTGTGTGTGTGTGTATATATGTGTGTATGTGCGTATGTGTGGGTGAATGTGTTTTGGTCCATCAAGTCTGTCATAATTGATGGAATGTCGCAGGGATACTTATGATAGCATTATGATATAGTGACATATTAGATTATCATGGGTAACAATGCAGCGTATTGGTATGGAGGGGAGGTTATACTGTACATGGTATTGGTATGTAGGGGAGGTTATACTGTACATGGTATTGGCATGGAGGGGAGGGGAGATTATACTGTACATGGTATTGGTATGGAGGGGAGGTTATTCTGTACATGGTATTGGTATGGAGGGGAGATTATACTGTAGATGGTATTGGTATGGAGGGGAGATTATTCTGTACATGGTATTGGTATGGAGGGGAGGTTATACTGTAAATGATATTGGTATGGAGGGGAGGTTATACTGTACATGGTATTGGTATGGAGGGGAAGGGAGATTATACTGTACATGGTATTGGTATGGAGGGGAGGTTATTCTGTACATGGTATTGGTATGGAGGGGAGATTATTCTGTACATGGTATTGGTATGGAGGGGAGGTTATACTGTACATGATATTGGTATGGAGGGGAGGTTATACTGTACATGGTATTGGTATGGAGGGGAGGTTATACTGTACATGGTATTGGTATGGAGGGGAGGTTATACTGTACATGATATTGGTATGGAGGGGAGGTTATACTGTAGATGGTATTGGTATGGAGGGGAGGTTATACTGTACATGGTATTGGTATGGAGGGGAGGTTATACTGTACATGGTATTGGTATGGAGGGGAGATTATACTGTACATGTTATTGGTATGGAGGGGAGGTTATACTGTACATGGTATTGGTATGGAGGGGAGGTTATACTGTACATGGTATTGGTATGGAGGGGAGATTATACTGTACATGGTATTGGTATGGAGGGGAGGTTATACTGTACATGGTATTGGTATGGAGGGGAGGTTATACTGTACATGGTATTGGTATGGAGGGGAGGTTATACTGTACATGGTATTGGTATGGAGGGGAGGTTATACTGTACATGGTAGATTCTTTCATCCAAACAAGATAGTGGGTAGTTTCATGTGACAGTAATCAGTAATACAATTGTTGATATCAGATCTTCATACATTTTTAAGCATGGCCCTCTGTCAACCTCTCTTGCTCTCTCTCTCTGTGTGTGTGTAGGGTTGTTGGTGAGGGGTGACTCATGTCGTAGCAGAATGAACACACGCCTGGCTAGGCTATGCAGCCCCTACTGGCTTATGCACAATTTCAGATGCTGTCTTTTCACATTAGCCTTTGTTTGTTTGTGCTTGGGCAGCCCTCTCCCTCCTCTAGGCACTCCCCTAATATTTATATATTTCTTAATTCCATTGTTTTACTTTTAGATTTGTGTGTATTGTTGTGAATTGTTAGATACTACTGCACTGTCGGAGCTAGGAACTCAAGCATTTTGCTACACCCGCATTAACATCTGCTAAATATGTGTATGTGACCAATAACATTTGATTTGATTTGATTGTGATCTACTTATAATACACACATTTGTTACAGGCTGCCGCCTGACACACACTCTCTCTCTAACTCTCTCTCTCTCTCTAGCTCTCTCTCTCTTGCTAACTCTCTCTTGCTCTCTAGCTCTCTCTCTCTCTCTAGCTCTCTCTCTCTTGCTAACTCTCTCTTGCTCTCTAGCTCTCTCTCTCTCTCTCTCTTGCTCTCTCTCTCTCTTGCTAACTCTCTCTCTTCCCTCTCTCTCTTTTGCTCTCTCTCTCATGCTCTCTCTCTCTCTCTCTCTCTTTCTCCCCCTCCCTCTTCCCTCTCTCTCTCCCTCTTTCCTCTCTCCCTCTGGGAGACGGATGGTGAACTATTTACATCAGTGAAACTGGCTTTTTCTAAATATGTTTTGACAGTCTAGAATGTGGTCAGTCGCCCCCTTGTCGTGTGTCAAATGACACTTCAAAATGTTGGATTGAAGCCGGGATACAACACATATCTATAAGAGATCTCAGTAAATACAAGAGGAATAGTGCAAACTTGAAACACCTCAGTATCTACACACTTAGAAATAAGGTTTTGAAAATAGTTATTCGGCTGTCCCCATAGGAGAACCCTTTTTGGTTTGAGGTAAAAACCCTTTTTGGTTTGAGGTAGAACCCTCTGTGGAAAGGGAGAAACATGGATCTAAAAAGGTTTCTACCTGGAACCAAAAATGGTTCTTCAATGTTCTTCTAATATGGGAACATCCGGAGAACTGTTTGTAGTTACTGTGTGTAAATAGGATTGTTTCTACTCCTCTGTATGTGTTTTCCAATCATACGCTTACCTGGCTGTCATGGAGTTTGCGTATGTGTCCGTAGGAGGCAACTATCACACCTATGATGTAAACCAGACCCCACAGCTTCACAGTCACAGCTGGAGTAAGTCCTCTGAATCACATTGTAAACAAAGCCACCTAACTTCATCGTAAGGAGTGCCTCCTGGAGTGTGACGGCCCTTACAAAAAAAAAGAAACTGTGTCAAATTTGCAGTTTTACATGTCAAAATCACATGGGAAAATTGTGTTAACACCACCTTCTCACATGTGAGAATAAAAACATGTTTTCACCTCACGTGAATTGCAGTTGCACATGTAAAATGTCCGGTTTCACATTCACATGGGAATTGCGAGTTCACATGTGGTGGTGAAATAGTGTTATTCTCCTCACATGTGAAAAGGTGGTGTAAACAACTTGTAGTAGCAATGTTTCCACATATGGAATTGCAAATTCTGTAATGCCATTCTGTAAAAGGGTAGCTTAGCCTAACTGAGTATAATAATACAAGTGGGTAAAAAATAATTATTTCTGGGCCTCCAGAGTGGTGCAGCGGTTTAAGGCACTGCATCACAGTGCTAGAGGAGTCACTACAGACCCGGGTTTGATTGTGGGCTGTATCACAACCTGCTGTGATCTGGGGTCCCATAGGGCAGCGCACAATTGGCCCGGCGTTGTCTGGGTTAGGGGAGGATTTGGCTGGGGGGGGGGGCTTTACTTGGCTCATTGCATTCTAGTGAATTCTTGTGGCAGGCCGGGGGCCTTCAGGCTGACCCCGGTCGTCAGGCGAACGGTGTTTCCTCCGACACATTGGTGCTGCTGGCTTCCTGGTTAAGCGGGCCGGTGTTAAGAAGCGCGGTTTGGCGGGTCATGTTTTGGAGGACGCGTGACTCGACCTTCGCTTCGCGAGCCTGTTGGGGAGTTGCAGTGATGAGACAAGATCGAAAAAACAGTGGTAAAATACAAAAATATTTATATTTCTTATTTCTGGGCCATCCATTCAGAGTGTTACTGCTGCAGACGCACGCCTCTCTTCTTCATACGTTGGCCCAGTGAAAATAACAGATAACCTTGTGCTACATGTCTCCTTATTTATCCTGTTTAACATGTTCAAATTAGCTGTTGTCAGAATTAATAAAGTAACTCAAATGAACTTTTTGTAACTTTACTGCACCATTTTTTTAGCACATAAACTAGGTTTTAATCCAAATGGCAACAGATTTTCATGTGACTATAAAAACATTGCAGATTTTCCTATCAGGGATTCGTTTCCATCACAGTCACTTGCTGCAGATAAAAGGCTGTGCGTAATGACGTAGTTCACATAAAAATAACTTTTGCTGTTAAATTCTCATGTACGGAATAAAGTTAAATGGGTTTCCATAATGTTTTCAACTGTACTGATGGTTTTGTCATAAATCATTTTTGCGATATATAACAAATGTGCCCAGTCTGGTATTGGCACGTGCGCTCTAGCCAACAGTGCGGCTACGTGATGAGATTATTACGGGCAAAAGAGCATTTATTTGTCAAATGGCAGCCAAGCATCAATCATCATGTCACCAGAATAAGACTCTCGATATTTATTGGAAAGGAGCATCAAGCTCATTACCATGCACTTTCACCACGCGTTTCCACCGCCATTTCTCGTATAATACAAGAAGATCCCACCTTGTCTAGCGTATTTTGTTCTGTCAAAATTTGGAAAGTTTACCAACAATTGTTCTGTTTCCATCAGGCCTGTCATTACATGAAAACATCCATAATATATAACGTATACAGCTAAAATTAACAATGTGATGTCAAAACAAGTTGACTTTGAGATTAAATAAAGTATGTTTATCAATTTACCTGATTTTGCTAACCGTTACTTTGTACAAAATCTAAATGAGTAAATTATGAATTTGTGATTAATCGTGATTAATGTGATAAACTCAATTACATTGTCATTTTACAGCCCTAGTTGACATTCAAATGTGAAAATGCACATGTGAAAGTGTAGCAGACATGAGTCGGTCATGGTTGCTCATAGTCACGTGATGAGCCCTTCTGTAAATAGCCCACACTACTACCTCATCCCCATATTTATTTTTGTTATTTTCACTAATCTTGCACTCCAGTATCTCTATTTGCACATCATAATTTGCACATCCTTCATTCCTGTGTTAATGATGATAATCTGTAATTTATTTCACCACTATGGTCTATTTATTGTCCTACCTCCTAACCTTACTGCATTTTGCACTACATTTTGCACTCTGTATATAGATTTTCTATTGTGTTTTTGACTATGTTTGTTTACTGTGTAACTCTGTGTTTTGTCGCACTGCTTTGCTTTGTCTTGGCCAGGTCGCAGTTGCAAATGAGAACTTGTTCTCAACTGACCTACCTGGTTAAATAAAGGTGAAATAAAATAAAAAATAAAATAAAATGAGCTACTGTAGCCCCACCCGCGACTTCAAAATTAGTGCTGGCCCTCTTGGTCGAATGGTCAAGACATTGGCGTCTCCCATGGGAGACCTGGTCTAGGTGGGTCATGATGGAGTTCAAATTGTCAGCTAGCATCAGAGAAGGCAAAAATTAACATTTTCTGTCAACCCACAATTGAATATGATGATAGAGACCATGTCTTGATAACATATTCATGTTCCCACCATGTCCCAAGCTATTTATTAGAAATGTGGGTCCCAACTGCAAATATTCAGAGGGTGTATGTGAGTCATGTGGGTTATGAGTGATGGAGATAAGATTCTCTCCCGTCCCTCCTGTCCCTCATCTCCCAATTATTTTGAGAGGGCATCCACTACTTGTATTGTTTCATGCTTTTCAACAAAACATCTCTAAAAGGCCTGCAGAATTGTTGCTCAATTTACTTTCAGTCCTTGGCAAAGGCATTCACTTAAACGACTGGCACTGTACATCACAGAGCTTGGTTTCATTCAGTTGTCCTTACAGCCAGGTAATCATTATGATGGTGGCTGACTCAGAACTCTTTGTCAACTGTAACAATTTGACATTTTGAAAGGGCCTTTACTTGAAACCAGGTTTGATTGGATGGCTGTTTCACCAACTCATGTTGGCCTAGTGAAAGCTTTTTAAAAGCTCTCTGCTGACACTGAAAGTGAATGTGGAAGTGAAGAATGTTCTCATTGTGAGTCTGTCTGCTCATCCTGATTACACTTCTCTGTCGTCACCTCTCCTCATCACGCCCACCCTGTCTGAGGCGTAGGCGCAAGCTCATCCGTCCAACTATCGCCGCAGACACACTGGACGAATTCATTATGTTCACACTTTGTCATTTAGGCAGACATTCTTATCAGAGCCTCCAGAAAAAGTGAGACAGCATTTGTCCCAGTACTTTTCAATCTGGTGTGGTGCTGCCACACCACTTTCAAAGCAGCAGCACCGAACGTGCTTACCAGACATATTCATTAGTTCACATCATAGAAAAACGCTGTGCAATGGAAAATAAATCAGGCATTTCTTATTGGATAAGTTGATATAGTACCTCCCCCAATTTCAGTGCGTTTGCCTCTGTTTTGTCTAGTGAATTCATCCCTGTCCCTGGGATTTCACATGGTAACCCCCACGCTCGCTGCGACAGGTGGATTAACTTTTCAGTCCCAGTGGTCTCCTAGATACAGCCTACAGAGTCTCATCAACCTCGCCTCTCAACAACTATGTTTGGTTGCATCAGCACCTCGTTGATTAACTCTACAATGTTTTCTTCAAACTTTCTTCACTCACGCTCCTCTCATGCCTGGTTGCCTGAGAGAGCGAACACACATTTGAATGGAAAACTAGGTACTGTATGTGTTTATAAAAGCAGTTAATAAAAGCAGTTTAGTAATCCTCTAAAACTATCTAGAATGATCCAATCTATATATAGTAAACAAAACTACTAACGTTCGGTTTAGTAGCTAGCTAACATTAGATAGTAAGGTTGATGCAATCAATAGCCAACAGCTAACGTTAATAAGTTAGACTTACTGAATAAATGTGTTTGGCACAGGATAAAGAAAATGAAACGATCAGCTGCTGCTACCGAAGGCCAAGAGATACTGAAGTTCCTGAAAAGGTTAGACAGACAGTTTATTAGTCCAGTAATATTCATTGGCATATTGTTTTATTTCCACTGCTGGTGATTATTCACAAATGTTTGTGGTGCAGATTTCACTGTCTTTAAAGAAGAAAAAAGTATAATTCTGCCACAGAGCAGTCTACACAGACAATACGAACACATATGTCAAACCATAACAGATGGATGGCAAATGCAGAAAGAGAAAATTGAATAATTCTAGCACCACCATAACTTTTATATATACAGAGACAGGCAGCCATCATGGCTTCAGTCTTTTTCGACTAGCTAGTATTGCATAGTGACACCTACCGGTATGAACTGGTAATGCAGGTTTGGTTAGAACAGAGTGCAATAGAATGAATGAAAGGGCGATTTTACAGGCAATCAGTTCCTACAGTCAGTGCCAGGGAACCAGACTCTGAAGGGGCAGATGGAGACCAGGGCAACTACACAAAGTTAGTGGTTTTATGATTTACACATAAAAAAGTATATTGTGTATAGTGTTAAATGTAACACTGCCTTGTTACAAAGTCCACATTTACATTTACGTCATTTAGCGACGCTCTTATCCAGAGCAACTTATAGTAGTGAGTGCGTACATTTGCATACTTTGTTTTCATACTGTATATGGTTTTAAATGTAACATTGCCTTACACAAAGCTTACAGCATTAATAATTGCAGAAGAACACTGTAATCAGATGAACAAATAATAGGTTTTATGACATAAAAGTAATACTTTTGTACATTGAAACCTGTCTGTCCACTGCTTAACATGTCTGTATAGAGTGAAAATGTATATTTAAATGCATTAAAAGTATTCAATGCTCAGCCCTGCTACAGTAATTCACTAAACTACAGAGTATGTTGGCCATTGAAGTCTTTTGATATCAGATTCAGAATGAATAATAAAAAGGTTTGTGGTAGTTTGAAAGGGTTTGATCCACCTTAGGCCAGGAGTGTTTGGACTTCACACGACCCTACAAGAAAAACCCCAGCCCAGTCATAGCACAGATGAAAAGGGAAGCTATCTATAATAATAATATTTTGTCATGAATTACGATTAATGACCAGATTATGAGATAAGTACGAATTTTGCCACACTACTTGAACCTGTGGTGCCACCTCTGATTCCTATGCATACTGTCTAATACTGTGTTTCTGTGGTGGGTCTGAATGAGGATTTGAATAACTGAATGACAATGGCTAAATAGCGCTGCTGAAATTCATTAGTATGCACTAATGTATCGTCTGTAATAGATTTGCTCAAATGTACATTCCTGGAGTGCGTATGGTATGGTTAACGTTGATCATTAGTGAAACAGTGGCTCCCCCTGCTGCCTCAAAATAATAAATGAAACACTTGAAAAACTAGCGGACCTGTTGGGGTTTCTGCAGTATTTCTCACTGAGAGCAGTAGACAAGGAGACAAGAAAAGGAAGCCAGTTCAGGGTATTGGGACATAGTCATGGTCTCATATCCTGTCCTCATCTCTTTCACCTGCAGTACTAAGAGCAGGGGTGTAGTCACTACACCGATTCTGTAATAAAATGTTTAGTCTGTTGCAAAACGTTTTGCAACAGAAACCGTTTACTCCAAACGGAAAACGTTTTACATACATTTAGGTAGGTGCCTCCCCGTTCCGTTTGCTCTGTTTGCTTCCGTTTGGTTCTTAAACGGGAAACGGTTTCCGTTGCAAGACATAACTGGACCAGGACATCTTCAGTGGGTTTTCCCTATATTCCTGTCATGTATTCAATCCCACTCAGATCAGTAGTCGAGAAGTAACGGAAGGAGACAAGAACAGCAATGGTGTTTACGAGTATCAGAACTCAGCACTGAACTCCTGGCAACTGTAATGTCCCATCCCAACCAGCAGAGGGCACTATTTACTCTCCAAACAAAGCCTTGCTGCTGAGCTTTGAGTAGTGCCAGACCTGTCAACACTTACTGGTGGGTTTTCATTACATTAGCGTCCATGGCACTTTATTTGTGGCTCAATTAACAGCTGTTTGGCCTCTGAGAAACTAAACAAGTGATCTTTGACAGGTCCATTACGATCCCACTCTGGTAGGTTAACCTGCTCTATGAGGACCAATACTCTTGAGTACAAAACGCTAGGTTGTTGTCATTCTGATAATTAAGTCTGTTTTGTTTTGTATCTGAAATGTATTTGCATGCAGCTAGTCTGTGCCTTCCCCACCAGTGCTTCTGCTCTTCCTGCCTGAAACACAGCATTAATTTAACACTTATTTAAGCAGGGTCTAGATCCTGGGTCATAGTGAGCTTTACCCCCGAGGAGACTCTACCAAGTCTAATTCCATATAGCCTATTGCGCTACCGTATCTGTACCATCAGAATCCCCTTTCTTATCCAATAGTCCTGGAAACTCTGAGCTTCTCTGCCCCTGACACACACTCAGACAGATAACTCAACGGTATTTAGGGTCAAAACAGTGATATCTCCTGGTTGCTCTCCTTCATAAATGGGCTCTTTAGCCCACTGCCGATGGCGGTAAAGAGATAGCTGAGCTTTTATACCTTATGACTGGATATATTAGCAGGTAATGTCCTTAAAGAGGATTATGCGATGGAGTTGAGGGAGGAGGGAAGGAAGGGGGGAGGATGAATGGACTGGAGGGATCCTGGAGTAGTAAATAAGCAGGTGATAGATAGCAGGGAGGAGAGGGTTTACTGTGTCTTACACTGCCTCAGGCTACAGAGAGGGTTTAGCAGCTACTGTGGACTCTGTGGTGTCCTGTGGACTGTGACTTGCAGGCGTGTGTATGTATGCGTGTGTGTTATTGAGGATAATTAAATAGAATATGAATAGCAGTAACATTGAATGTTTTTTTTAGGTGTGGCAGAATGCTAGGTCATTGATGATTAAAGCTGTAGTATCATTTTTCAAGGTCAATAAGCGGTTTAGAGTCTGTGTAGCCACTCTGCAAAGAATGCACTCAATGCATGAAATGCTGCAACCAAGACAAACCTATTATCATGTTTACTGTATACAGCAATTAAAAGGCTTACGACTTGAAACATGCATTCCTCAGCAATGTGTTTGTGTGCGCAAGTGAGTATGTGTCTGCAACAATGTGTATATGTGTGAGAGCGTGCCCAAACATTCCATGCTTGGCCCAGGAGGTGGCCGCTTTGAAAAGGCCTCTCACGCTAGCCCACAACTCCCTCTCCTCTACTGCAATATGAATGTCCTGGGCCTTAGGGATGTTCATCTTGAGTTTGGATGGGTCATTGCAGAAGCAGCCACAGCCCCAGTCTGGTGGAAAGGAGTCAAGTAGAGGGCAAGCACCTTGGTTACCTCAACTTTACTGAGCCAGCAGAGAGGAGGTAGGGCTGGGTTACTTCAACTTTACTGAGCCAGCAGAGAGGAGGTAGGGCTGGGTTACTTCAACTTTACTGAGCCAGCAGAGAGGAGGTAGGGCTGGGTTACTTCAACTTTACTGAGCCAGCAGAGAGGAGGTAGGGCTGGGTTACTTCAACTTTACTGAGCCAGCAGAGAGGAGGTAGGGCTGGGTTACTTCAACTTTACTGAGCCAGCAGAGAGGAGGTAGGGCTGGGTTACTTCAACTTTACTGAGCCAGCAGAGAGGAGGTAGGGCTGGGTTACTTCAACTTTACTGCTTTACTGAACCAGCAGAGAGGAGGTAGGGCTGGGTTACCTCAACTTTACTGAGCTATTGTCACGCCTACTCCTAATCCCTCCCTCCGGCGCTGGACGTCGCCGGTCTACTAACCACCGGTCCTGGCAACCCACATTGCGCACACCTGGCAACCATCATTATGCACACCTGCTCCCCATCGTTAAGCACACCTGGACTTCAGCACCACCCTGATTACTCTCCCTTCTTATAGCCCTCACCAACCTCAGTCATCAGGCAGTTTTGGTTCTGGTCTCATGTCAGGGCGGTCTTCGACCATCCTCAGAGGGCAGAGAGGGAGATAAGCGACTTTTCCAACTCCAGCAGGGTGCCCAGACTGCTGCGGAGTATGCCCTCACCTTTCGGATTGTGGCAGACTCCAGCGGATGGAATGAGCCGCACTACTTTGGGAGCGCCGGTGTCCACCTCGCCACTCACCTCCCTCCTTTTGCTGTCCTGAGGCAGACCTGAAACCATGGAGGGGCTCTGTTCCTATTGTGGCCAGGAGGGGCTTCAGTGCGTCCTAACCCGGGTTCCACTAGAGTGTTTCCCAGGGTAGGGGTGTGTATTCCATTATTGTTTTCAGCCAAACACTTTCTGGTTCCCATTTCACTGGCTGGCTGTCCCTCAAGTGTTGTCTCCACAGCTCTAGTGGACTCCAGTGCAGCGGGGAACGTCATCGACCAGGCCCTCGCCTCCTCCCTGAACTTAATCTTCAACCCGCTCTCCTTTTCCTGTCCAAGCCCTGGATATGCAACCATTGGGATCTGGCACAATTACTCACATCACAGCACCACTCACCTTGTGACCCAAGCATCAGGAAAGCCTTCCCTTCTTCATCACCGGTGGAGGGTCCTGCGTGTGTCCTCCAGCCCATCAAGCGGTCCTCCCGTATCGTTGGCCCCGTGTTTTGGGACGTAGATGTGGAAATCCGCCAGGCTCTGGAGAGGGAACCCACTCCTGCCACCTGCCCTACAGAGCGCATTCAGGTCCCCACGGGGCTGAGAGATCGGCTGTTGACCTGGGTACACACATCCCTCACTGCTGGACACTCAAGTATCACCTGCATCATCCAATCCCTCTCTGAATACTGGTGGCCCACCTTGGCGCAGGACGTCGCCCACTATCTTGTTCGGTATGTACTCAATCCAAATCTCCCCGGCACGTTCCAGCAGGTAAACAACTTCCCCTTCCCGTGCTTCGGCCTTGGTCACATCTGTCCATAGATTTTGTAATGGGTCTCCCCCGTTCTGATGGTTTTACCACTATTCTAGTTGTTGACAGGTTATCCAAATTTTGCCATTTTATCCATCTCTCTGGTCTACCTACCCCTCTCCAGGTCGTTAAGGCACTATTCCAATAGGTCTTCTGGCACTATGCCCTTCCGGAGGACATTGTTTCCGACCGTGGTCCCCAATTCACGTTGCAGGTCTGGAAAGCCTCTTTGGAGAAGCTGGGGGCCACGGTCAGCCTCACATCTGGGTACCGGCCTCAGTATAACGGGCAGGTGGAGAGGACCAACCAGGAGCTGGGGAGGTTCCTAAGGAGTCACTGCCAGGACCGGCAGGGGGAGTGGGCCCGGTTCCTTCCCAGGACTCACTTTCTCACTCCTCCACCGGGCTGACTCCCTTCCAGTTCGTCCTGGGACATAAGCTAGCTCTGGTTCTGTGGACTCGGAGGTTTACTGGTGGTTCCGGCATCAGAAGTATCAGGCGGTCCTGGCAACATCATTGCGCACACCTGCTCCCCGTCGTTAAGCACACCTGGACTTCCTCACCACCCTGATCATCAGGCCATATTGGTTCTGTTTTCATGTCCAGACGCTGCTCTTGCTTTGTAACTCTCTACGTTCGTTATTATTAAACTCGCCATATGCACCTGCTTCCTGATTCCCTTTGTCATCCTTACAGCTATAGGGGAGAGGAGGTGGGGCTGGGTTACCGAACTACTTGTTCTGCCACTTCAAGATTCCCACTATAACGTCAGTCCTTCAAAAAATAATGTTTTGAAGGAAATATCCCTAGCGTTTTTGAAGCAAACATCAGTGAGGGTTAGGATGTACTGTGTGAATGGAGCATTGTGAGCAGAGGGTTTTACTTCACGCTCCATGGCCAATTGACTTCTCTTCCCATTAATCAAATACACAGTTTACTTTCATAGAATATCAACCATTAAAACTAAGCAGATTAGCTTAGAATTTCTGAGGGTGTACTTAAGTTAAAGGTAACTTTCTCTCTCTCTTTATGCCACCACTACCTTCTCCCACTCCCCCCCCCACACACACTATCCATCTCTTCCAAAGGATTAGTTTCTGCATGAATTGCACTCTTTAAAGCGCTACCGCATCTCACCATTGGACAATTGTACCTTCCTTCCACTCTGAATAAATAAAGTATTATTGTCTGATTTAGAGCAGATTAGGAAAATGGAAAAGGAGTAAGTCTGAATTTGGGTTTAATGCCGCACTTATCGGAATTCTTGACTGCTTTAATAGTGTCCACTTTTGTGTCTTTGAGCAGGAAGTTGGTGTGGGTTAGATGGGGTACATTTCTAGAAGGCTGCAGGATATCTTACTGTAGGGTTAAAGGAGGAAATTGTGAGTTGAATTGCACTTAAAACCTCTTTGTAAAACAAGACAGATCGCAAAGTGTATTCACATGCCAGAACAGTTGGACTGGATTTGCAGGTGGGGGTATCAGTTGCAGCTCACACTAACTTGTCCTGCCTTAACAGCAGAGTACTACTTCAATGTTATTTGATTGGTCCTTGCCTCACAAATATACACATGCACTTGTGGTTTGTTATGTTTTGGCACATTTGGATAATGTACTGTGGTTGATTCCTGTTAAAAAGGTATGGCGATATTGTTTCCAGTGCCACCAAATTGAGAGTCTTAGTGAATGGCCATGCGTTTTCTTGACTACTTCAGTCCTCTTTCATATTGATAGGAATCATTTCATGATAAGCGGAGTTCACACACACACACACACACACACACACGTGCTGATTGATTGGGCAACGATAACTTGGGAGGTTCATCTGTTTTTATATAGTTTGCTCATCTGGATGCCATTGCTTCGCCGCAGGGGCCATCTTAAGAAGGGAAATGAAATGTTGTGAGGTTGTTTTCAACAGAGACTTATTGAATTCAGTGAGCATTCCTCTTATGTATACTGTAGCTGATAGGGACACTGGTGTCCTTAGTGGTGCTGTCAAACCAAACTTAGACAAGAAGGCTGTTGTATTATAACTGAGGTTGCACAGGAAATACCAGTGTCAATCAAATTTCTATTTCTTCATACAGTATAGACCTTAGCCACCACAGCCCCCAAGTTCTAAACTATTTGATGTCAAGATAATATATTCTAGAACCTTAATACTTTAAAGATCTGCCAATCATCTGGCCTCTGGATACAATGGAGGTCATTTCTGAGTTGCCAGGGAGTTGACTGTACGTTTAGATGAAAGGGCCGTGGTTTAATTGGAAATGATAACCCGTTGACTGAGGGGATCTGTCTACCCACAAGCCCTGGCTGTCTGTTTGCCAGTACTGCAACAATATCCACAGTGAGATTGGCAGATATAAGCTGCTGTCAACGCCCCCAGGCCCAGGGTTACTCCTACACAAGACTGCCACTTGTGTTCGACTCAGGCCATGGCTACTGGCTGAGGGGAAGCACACTCATACACCTACACATACACACACACACACACACGCGCACAAGATAACACTGACAACCTGGGTTGGACCTAGGGCTCTATATTTGTAGATACTGTAAGTGATAGAAATTTCCGTCGGTTCTTTTTACACAACATATTCCAATCATACACGGAGCTTGCGTGCATGTGTGTCAGTGGGTTGGCAGGGAGGAGATGAGGGCCCCTGGAGTCCAGTGTACGCGGGCCATCAGAGCAGTTCAACATGACCCTGGACATCAAAGCCACTTAAATATTTGTCATTCTTGGGGCCGCAATAAGTAGGACGTTATGACAGATGCACAAAAGAGCCACAGTTTCATCTTGGCCCCTGTGCTAGTGTTGACATGAGTAGAAATTAAGTTATCACCCCTTTTTAAAGTCCAGACGGTTGTCAGACAAGCCCCACTGACAGAGAGGATGGGTGGGGGGCTCCTGGAGGCCACTTCTTATAGAGAGGGCCTATTCTTTTAAAGAACTGAGCATCAATACAAATATTTAATTTATACAAAGTAAGCCGCATTTAGTTCTATATCCATCCAATAAATATAGTCAATATCTAATGACATTACATGGTCTGTTGTGTGAGGTAGCAAGGTCCCTGGCAAATGTTTGAAGCAAGTGTATTTGTTAATGAAAAGAAAAGTTAATATGATACTATATACAAAGCAAAAAAATAATAATTAACCTGGGTGTTTTTTGTAGACATTTCCCAGAATCACTTTGATTGGAGGACCTTGTATTCACTTCTCAAAGTGTATAAAGAAGGAAAGTCTACTTTCATAACCCGTTGGGCAGCAGGAACCCTCTGCTGGTCAGAAACAACTGGATGTATTCGGTTTTCAGGAGAAATGGAAAGAGAGCCTGTGACGCGACTTCCGCTTTATGACGTTAACAAGAGCCCTGTTTATACCTGGTTCTAACATGAGTCCTTTGTCCTGATCTTGTCTACATTCTAATTGTGCCCACGTTTCCAGAAATGTGTCTACACATGGTATTAAACTGTGTCTGTTATCTGTCCACTGTGTCTGCATTGTGACCAGATTTCCTGGTCCCTTCCTTTATGCAAATGATGTCACAGCTATTCTTTCAAAAATAAATAATATGTATTTGTAAGATACATATTGATGTAATCAGTCAATGATGCCACCTGTCAGGGATTTTAGAGTGCAGAATTATGATGATTTAAATGGTTTCCCTGTCCAGATCTGTCTACATTTGTAAGATATCCAATGCATGCCTGACTACCTCCAGATGTGGGAAGGATGATCTGATCACAATGTATCTTTTGATTGTCTACACCTGTCTAAAAATGTGGGCACAATCAGAATCAGAACAAAGGACACAAGTTAGAACCAGGTATAAACGGGGCTAACGACGCTCCATCTAAACTCCTCCTCCACATTTACTGGATTGGTTCAACAGTGCAGAAGAGAACCTCCCACAACAGTTTTTTTTTATTGTCAGGACCAGAAAGAAAGAAACGTCCCTCAGGTGTTTCTCTTATGCCTGCTACATTAGGTTAAACAGTAGCACACGTGACATAACCCAGTCAGATGGTGCTACGTTAGGTCAGGCAGTAGCACAAGTGACATAACCCAGTCAGATGGTGCTACGTTAGGTCAGGCAGTAGCATACGTGACATAACCCAGTCAGATGGTGCTCTCCATCCTAAATCCTCCCCCCTGCATGAAACCCAAGAGGATTCTGTTTTAAGGGGGAGTCACTCGCCATCAGAAAGCCACCATTTAATTATGACACACAGGAAATTACCCTTAGAATGGGCCTAGAGCTGATAAGAAGGCAGAGCCCCAGGGATGACAGCTCTAGGAACCTGAGACGACTTATCACTACAGAGGGCCCCCGTGGTCTGGGCGCCTAGCAATCTGATTGGACTGTCATCCCCAGTTCATAATTAATATATTTATCAAATTAATTACTGAAAAAGAAATCTCAACGTCAATGCTGCTATCGCTGAGGCTTGCCCTGCCCGGACAAAACAGTGGCCAAATTCATAGGCAGCTCGTTTCACTTGTGGCTAATAAGGGTGCTGTCAGTTTAATGGGGTAGGGTGCGGGGGAATGTGGGACGCTTCTTTGGGAGGCAATGACAGACAAATGGCCTCCCCCTTGCGGAATGAAACATAATTTAGAGGAAGAAAATAAACATGTTATTGTTTGGTGACAACCACAACCACAACCACAGCCTTGTGTCTGAAAGCCTGCAATTAAGTTGGAACGTCCTACAGGTTTACTAGCATTGGTTAGACCATAGGTATAAAGATATATTCACACTTTCTTAAATTCTAAGTATTTCAAATATTTGACACTGTAGGATTATATGATTGCAATATAGGAACGGTCAGTGAAGTAATGACATACAGTGGGGAGAACAAGTATTTGATACACTGCCAATTTTGCAGGTTTTCCTACTTACAAAGCATGTAGAGGTCTGTAATTTTTATCATAGGTACACTTCAACTGTGAGTGACAGAATCTAAAACAAAAATCCAGAAAATCACATTGTATGATTTTTTTGTAATTAATTTGTATTTTATTGCATGACATAAGTATTTGATCACCTACCAACCAGTAAGAATTCCGGCTCTCTCAGACCTGTTAGTTTTTCTTTAAGAAGCCCTCCTGTTCTCCACTCATTACCTGTATTAACTGCACATGTTTGAACTCGTTACCTGTATAAAAGACACCTGTCCACACACTCAATCAAACAGACTCCAACCTCTCCACAATGGCCAAGACCAGAGAGCTGTGTAAGGACATCAGGGATAAAATTGTAGACCTGCACAAGGCTGGGATGGGCTACAGGACAATAGGCAAGCAGCTTGGTGAGAAGGCAACAACTGTTGGCGCAATTATTAGAAAATGGAAGAAGTTCAAGATGACGGTCAATCTCCCTCGGTCTGGGGCACCATGCAAGATCTCACCTCGTGGGGCATCAATGATCATGAGGAAGGTGAGGGATCAGCCCAGAACTACACGGCAGGAACTGGTCAATGACCTGAAGAGAGCTGGGACCACAGTCTCAAAGAAAACCATTAGTAACACACTACGCCGTCATGGATTAAAATCCTGCAGCGCACGCAAGGTCCCCTTGCTCAAGCCAGCGCATGTCCAGGCCCGTCTGAAGTTTGCCAATGACCATCTGGATGATCCAGAGGAGGAATGGGAGAAGGTCATGTGGTCTGATGAGACAAAAATAGAGCTTTTTGGTCTAAACTCAACTCGCCGTGTTTGGAGGTAGAAGAAGGATGAGTACAACCCCAAGAACACCATCCCAACCGTGAAGGATGGAGGTGGAAACATAACTCTTTGGGGATGCTTTTCTGCAAAGGGGACAGGACGACTGCACCGTATTGAGGGGAGGATGGATGGGGCCATGTATCGCGAGATCTTGGCCAACAACCTCCTTCCCTCAGTAAGAGCATTGAAGATGGGTCGTGGCTGGGTCTTCCAGCATGACAACGACCCGAAACACACAGCCAGGGCAACTAAGGAGTGGCTCCGTAAGAAGCATCTCAAGGTCCTGGAGTGGCCTAGCCAGTCTCCAGACCTGAACCCAATAGAAAATCTTTGGAGGGAGCTGAAAGTCCGTATTGCCCAGCGACAGCCCCGAAACCTGAAGGATCTGTATGGAGGAGTGGGCCAAAATCCCTGCTGCAGTGTGTGCAAACCTGGTCAAGAACTACAGGAAACGTATGATCTCTGTAATTGCAAACAAAGGTTTCTGTACCAAATATTAAGTTCTGCTTTTCTGATGTATCAAATACTTATGTCATGCAATAAAATACAAATTAATTACAAAAAAATCATACAATGTGATTTTCTGGATTTTTGTTTTAGATTCTGTCACTCACAGTTGAAGAGTACCTATGATAAAAATTACAGACTTCTACATGCTTTGTAAGTGGGAAAACCTGCAAAATCGGCAGTGTATCAAATACTTGTTCTCCCCACTGTAGGTCTCCCAATTCAACCTAAAAACAGAAACAGATCAACCTGCACGTAAACCCTGTTTATACCTGGTTCTAACTCGCATCCTTTTTCCTGATCTTGTCCACATTCTGATTTTGCCCAAATTTTTTGACAGGTGTAGACAATCAAAAGACACATTGTGATCAGATCATCCTGCCCACATCTGGAGGTAGTCAGGCAGTGTAGACAGATCTGGACAGGGAAACTATTTAAATCACAATTATTCTGCCCTAAAATCATTGACAGGTGGCACCATTGACTGATTACATTAACATATATCTTACACTAAATAAATATTATTTTGATCTGGTCACAAAGCACCATGTGTAGACACATTTCTGGAAAAGTGGGCACAATCACAATGTAGACATGATCAGGACAAGGGACCCATGTTAGCACCAGGTATAAACAGGGCTCAAGGTCTTATTATAAACTCTTATCCCAGATGGGATTGATAGTGCAGTACCCTCCTGTTGGCTAGAGGGCAGTGCTCTGCTATGTTGCCCGCCTGATAGTGAAAGAGGCTCTGAAGGATCTCCCTGGTAACAAATAACATTGTCACAGTATACAAGGATCTGTCTGAACTGCCCTGAAGTAAGGTATCTTTTAATAAGTATTTTAAGTAAACTGGCGGCCAATAACTCTTACCTTATAAAACATAGTTTTTATAGGGAACACAGAAGCTGTTGCCACACCCATGATTCAAGCTACGCCATGATGGTCTAATGTCAGTGGGTCGTGCGCTGGTTGTTGTGTAGTATTCAACAGTTTGATTCTTAGCGGTTGAGAAATATGGCACTGATGCCATAGTTATAGTTGTTGATAATTTTGCAGGTGGCAACTTTTTACTTTTGGAAGTTGAACAGTTAATGCGCAGTTTTACAGTTTTACAGTATCAGTGTGAGGAAACTGGATTAGCCACTATGCTAATAGCTAATAAGGCTAAAGTTTTTTTTTTTCAGAATATCTGTGATGTGTGTCATTTGTTTCCTTGAAAGTCAGTTTATTATCATCTGCCTCAATCTCCCCATGCGCTGTTCAACCAATGTTAATTTGATTCCTCAATCCGCCCTTTCATTCCTGTATACACAAATGCTGCCCTATTCAAATGTCATACTGCTTCACCTGTTGTGGACTCTCCATGACAGTTTATTAAGAAAATAAGGTTGTGAATTTCTCCAGTTACTCATCGTTGTTTCTATGGAGAGGTGATATTATGGGTGGATGGAGAGGGTGAAAAAGAGAGTACGTAAAGTATTTAACGTTTTGGTGCTACCCGCTTTGGCCTTCATGATGCTTGTGCAATCAGTATGACACTAAATAAAGTGTATTGTCTTTTGCAGTCAACAGTAGGGAGAGACCAAGTTATTGCACTATCGTCCGCTCTATTAGAACACTTTCCTACATAAGCAAGTGTAGACTATATATTTCTGAGAGCGTTATGTGCCTTGAGAGAAGTGTCGCTAAGTATTTTTAACGGTACCGTGCCTCCCACCCCCCACCCACCCACCCCATCCTCTCCAGAACAGGTGGAAACACACAGTAGGACTAGCTTTATCGGGCATTCCAAAGGTAAAAACAGGAAAGGGGGGAGCCGAATTGTAAAGGTAACACAATCGCCGCTAAAGTAGTCACAGGAGTATCGGTTTCTTTTAAGCTGCGCTGAGCGCTGCAGAAGATTAAGACGTGGATTACTGAACATTTACTTCATGTCACACTGAGAGTGGCATGTGGTTACTGTCGGGAAGGAGACATCTTTCTTCAGTGAGCTCTGCCATACCTTTGCACAATCCATACTGTCCTATCTCTCAATTGTGATTGGGTTGTGGTACTTTTTCATATATTTTCACAATGTTTTATTTGGTGATTTTAAAATCTAAGACGTGATGACGTTTAATCTCTTGAATCTCTAGCGAACAATCTGTGCCATCTTTGAGCTGTTTTCTCCAGATAGGAATCTGATCCCAAGAGCAGAGTTCACTTTCAACACTTGCACTTGACCTCTGACCCTGGGAATGAGCCAGTGGAAGTCAGGCCCTATCAAACTCTGACCCACGGTGCTGCTTGACCAATCTCAGGTTGAACGGGAGGACAATCTTAGGTTGAAAGAGGGGAGGGGGGGGCAGAGGTCTGCATCGGTTTCTCTCCTGGAACAACATTACAAAAGGTGGCTGATTGATGATGACTGATTGATGTATAAACCCAAACAACCACTCTAATCGTATTAATTCTAAACCAAACATTAACTTTCATCCAAATGTTTGATTATTCCCTAACCCAGAACATGTTGCATTTCGATTAATCATCACCCAAACATTAATTTGGATAGTTTGGTGTGTGTGCTCTGTTTAATTGTGTGTTTCACCTGGAAAGAATGACTGCTGTGGAGAGATAAACATAGAAAAGTGCACAGGGCCTTAAAATCAATAGCAACATGCTTTAAAACAGTCATCCAATTTGTTCACAACTTGTTACCATATAAAATGCATCAGCATTGAATCTAATACAAAAGTCTAACAATGTCAGATGTCAATCACCATCAGTTCTGTGGCCCCTGGGGTCTTGCCCCGCCCACCCCCTTCCTCTGTGAGTGATTGATTGGGTAGAGCAGGTGCATGCTGTTACACAGTTACACGACTACCTCCAATCTCTCTATGTTTTGTGTCCTCTTTAGTTCCATGTTCCATAGGGGCAACAGCATGTGTTTCCTGTAGTCAAAAAGGCCTTTGAAATCAACCTTGTGAAACATAGGCATCCTTCCTTAACCCCCTTAACCCTCCCCTTGTTGCAAAGAAATACACCGCTTCTCTCCAACCTGGGGAAGGGGGATAAGAGGATGGAGGGGAGTGGGGGGTGGAAGCATCGCCGCTACTCTACAGGCTCTCTTTCAGGGCCTTGGTGTAGAGAGAAGCCGGCCGGCTGTCCCACTGCGTTTCGCCCCCCTGAGCGCGCACAAGACGCCCATTCATGTCGTCCACCCCACCCCATGCCTTCATCCATCCCCCACCACCTCCCCCCTTCCTCTCTTCCACCCCAGCTGAGGCAATTCAACTCAGGCCAGAAGCAAGGACCTTTAATCTAACAGAATGTACCAGGTACCTGAACTACTTAACCGCTGTGCTTGTTCAAGGGGGTGGGCAAGGAGGCTAAGGTAACCAATGTGTAACAAAAAGCCCTGAACTTTATCCTTGGCCGGGATGAGTATATTTCCTTTCTGTTGTTCCCAACAAAGGCCAGCAGGCACAAATGGTCTGCTATCTGTGTCACCGGGAAGTGGAGAGCAATTTGTTTCTATTAAACAGGACAGTCCCCTCTCCCGATTCTGTTGGCTTTTGTCCTGCCAGGTAACCTGTGACAGTCAAGCCCTTGTGGTCCTCACTAGAGGCCCCGCAAAAAGAAGTACCCCTGTTTTCTGGCCAAGGTAATTGAGAGAATGTAGAGGGGATACTTTGGGTTACTGGATTTGAAACACTCAAGCACGGACGGACGCACTCACTCACACAATCCCCCAGTGGTGGAAAAAGAGAGTCAACTTGAATGCGACATTCAGGGAGAGGTCTGTCAGGCTGGCTGCTGCACCTGCTGGTGATCTGTCTCCTCCAGTTCATCGTGGGGTCACCAACCCCCCCCCCCCCCCCCCCCCCCCCAATCATCTACCACCCCCAACTCCTCCATGCAACTCCCCTCTGCCCTCCCCAACCAGAAGTCATCTCCCAGGCCTTTGTACCGGGCCACATCTGCGGCTGCTTGACCCCTCTGATTTACCCTGGTCCCTACGAGGCAGAAATACAATGCTGGCCCACTGTATTTCACCCACACTGCTACTTTTGCTATACAGGCTCATTCACACACTGTGACAGAAACAAGAAGGCTGCTTTCACAAGAGGGTGTTTCTCTTTTTTATTTAAACCCCAGTGTGAGCCATCCATTCAGACAGTGCTTCAGATATGATGGTTATTGTGTGACTGTATATCAGTGCGGATACCGTAAAGCATGCCAACGGATCAGGGTGGTTATTTTACCACACAATAAATGTATGCTGCTTATGAAACAAAGCGACATGGTTATTGTTGACTGTTTACATTTTTTAAATATCTTTTAAAAATATATATTTTGTATCTTCCCTTAGTAGGATGTTTTTCTGTGATACTTCAGTACACAGTGCAGTGGTTGAAAAAGTACCAAATGTTCATACTTGAGTAAAAGTAAAGATACCTTAATAGAAAATGAAGTGACAGTCACCCAGTAAAATACTACTTGAGTAAAAGTCTAAAAGTATTTGGTTTTAAATATACTTAAGTATCAAAAGTAAATGGAATTGCTAAAATATACTTAAGTATAAAAAATACTTAACCCTAAAAATCTAAGTAATAAATCTAAGTAATAACAGTAATATAATAAAATCGAAGTAATATAATAAAAAATCCCCATTAAAATCAGTCAGTTTAAACAAGATATATCAGGGTTTCAATCTACTGCATCAGTGTCAATCCACCGCATTCGCCGATGTTACACTTCCACATCTGCGTTGAAAGGAGGCAGAGCTAGAGCGCTGTTTGTCAGACCATGAGACATCCCGAAAATTGGTAATCTCGCGAAAACGTCTGTAGTGTAAAAACTATTATGACCACTCTATAGAAAGGGGAGACTCTCACGAATACGATAGTGGTCTTCGTTTTCCAATACCCCCACAACTGTCAGGGGACTCGTCTGAAAGTTTACCCCAAAATTGTTATATCTCCTAGATTTATGACAGACACGTCAAAACCTTGTTTCTTATTATTTATTTATTGACTGTACTTTCTGACATTTATGAATGTCTTATTCAATCTATTTCAATGAGCTTTAAAAAAAAAAAAGCTGATACCTAAAGGGCTCCTAAAATTCTAAATCAAATAGCTAAATGATCCATAGTATGACCATCTTGAAACAATTCTGACGTCTTAGACTCAGTTGAATTAAGCAAACAAGATGGCATGATTTTGTTGTTTTATAAATGTACAGATAGCCAGGGACACACCTCAACACTCAGACATCATTTACAAATGAAGCATTAGTGTTTAGTGAGTCCGCCAGATCAGGTAGTAGGGATGACCAGGGATGTTCTCTTGATAAGTGTAGGGATGACCAGGGATGTTCTCTTGATAAGTGTAGGGATGACCAGGGATGTTCTCTTGATAAGTGTAGGGAGGACCAGGGATGTTCTCTTGATAAGTGTAGGGATGACCAGGGATGTTCTCTTGATAACTGTAGGGATGACCAGGGATGTTCTCTTGATAAGTGTGTGAATTGGACCAGTTTCCTATCCTGCTAAGCATTCAAAATGTAACAAGTACTTTTAGGTGTCAGGGTAAATGTATGGAGTAAAAAGTACATTATTTTCTTTAGGAATGTAGTGTAGTAAATATGTATAGTAAAGTAGAGTACAGATACCCCAAAAAACTGCTTAAGTAAAACATCTTCTCTTGATCTCCTCTCCTCCCTCTTTTTTCTCTCCTCTACTTACCTATTCCTCTCATGCAGTTAATTAGCCACTGGACACATATGGTTCCATTCATTTAGCTAATGAGAACCTCTAAAAAGGTGGAGGGAGGACAAGCCGCCCCCCCCCCCCCCCCCTCTCTTTGTATCGACGCCCTGGGACCCCATCTGGGGTCTTTTGGAGGCGTGAAATGCACAGTAATTATTAGTAATCATCACACACCATCAGAAGCTGATCCTAGAGCTGTAATTACATGATAAATGTCTGCCTAACACATGCCCCCCTATTTACCAGCACCCTGGAGACTGGGGATAATAGACAGCTAACAGGGATCCTCAGAAAAGGCCTTTCAGCGCTGGTCGGGCCTATTGTCTACGCGCCAATACACCCCTGGCTTTGTTTGGCAACAACACCGACCCCGATCAAACCCCCCTTGCCCTATTCAACCCTAACGCCCCATCACAACTAAGTAGACAGCTTCTTAAATTACTAGCGCCACAATGCTAATAGTACAAAACACTTTCACATGAGAGAAACATATTCATATTTACAAATTTTAGGTAATATAGCAAAACATTTTAACACAGCCCGCTGTCAGTGTCTTTTCCTTATTTCCTTTTTTTCTATTCAAAGCTATGGACCTGATATGTGCACAATTATAACAAGTTTGACTGTTTATTGAGTACCTGTCAACTAGGCCTGGTCTGCATGACACATATTACACTGTATGTCCTTGTTACAGTTGGAGCTTTGCTTACACATTCAGAAACCTCCACAGGCTTGTATGGGGTACTTTACCAGAAGTATCACAACTTAACATAAAGCAGAAAGAATTGTCTATTTCTATCACTCTTTCACTGAGGTTATGTGTTGTGTATTTTCCAAGGTGTTAGGGCATCTGTGGGTGTCACACCTTTCAACAGGGATATACTATTTAAAATGCCTTCTATTCAGAGACACATCATGCTATTTTACAGTAGGTGTGACTTAATGCGTTCTGTTAATTACCAGAAGCTCTGATTTGTCTTTGTTACAGCCCAAGTTTGATCTTGGATGAGCCCCCAAATGTGTGATTTCTGTGGATGCATGGAATAGAAAGTGGATTGTCATAATAGCAGTTACGGGGATGTGAAAACACGGTTCAACTTGGCCTTGCAGAATAACTGATACCTTACTGCTCTGCAGTGTTAATGCAAATAAGAACTACATGAGCAAATAATGGTATCAGTTATACACACACACACACACACACACACACACACACACAGACACACACACACACAGACACACACACACACACACACACGTGTCATCTTTCCTCATAATTGTTTGTACATTTTCCAATGAACTGCTTTGGACAACAAGGCAATGAGCAGACACCTCAAGCTCCTCTACAGCAGATATGCATGCAAAAGAGTATGTTATTATCTTAATGCTGACACCATATAAGGAATGAATGTTTGTGAAAAACATGCTCTATTTGCCTGAGATTTGCCTACCCAGCTTCAAACAATGAGCGACTCTTTGGGAATATTGCATACATTACCTAGGTGGCCGGACGCTTGCAGGCCGTTAAACAAATTCGATTTTTACCTTACTCTCACCTTGTGAGAATTACAACAGTGATTTTTTTTTACAATGTGTATTTTTTAATCAACTGATTATTCATTACCAATCTTATTCAAAGTCATGTAACTGATTTACTGGACATGCAGTGACAGTTACGTTTGTGGGAAGCCAGTTCTATCCCCCTCCCAGACAAAACGACAGTTGAAATGAACGGTAACAAGAAAAAAGATAATATAACCAAGTGACCGCTCAGTTTAAGTTTAAAAAACAAACGTGTCCTCAGGTAGACCAGACGTGCTGGATATGATAAGAGGATGATTAGAACCGTCTAGTAGGTCTAACAGTTCTTAAGTTTGCCTCTAGGTGGCAACAGTTGACCTTTTCACTAGACCTTTGATAGCTAAAGCACAAGAGAAGGGACATGTGATTTGATGTTGTTTATGGATCAACAGCCAAAGAAGTACATATACAATTAATAAAACTGATTATATAACATCTCTGTGTCCACAACAATAATATGTAGGGTGTTCAGTATTCAGCCCTTAACGGTCCATAGTAGCAGCAAGCAGATTGTAGTTGAAGGTAGGTAGCCTGCTGTAGTATGTGAACTACACACTATAGGACTTTCAGTGTAGTTCTCTCTGATTTATGTCTGACTTGTTATGGTATATAGTTTGAGTTTTTCTGGTCAAGTTAGGTGGTTGCTGCTTCACAGTTGTCATTGTAGTATAATAAATCAATACATAGGTTTCACAATCTGATTAATTTAGCCTTCCATGGGTAATCTGACATTGTATCTATATTTACCTGTATTTACACTGAACAGCATATTAGAGTATTATGCAAACAACAATATGATATGATATACAGTACTTTGTCTACATAATAGCAATTAGGCCCATCATATTTGTGTCAGAGGACCTCCTTAAAATGACCACACACACAACTGTCTTTTGAAAAAAATTTAAGTTCAAAGGGCTGCCAAACCAAAACCAATGTAACCAAGGTGCACAAAGAATCAAAAGCACAGTGAAACCACACAATATCACAGACTTGTCAGCTATTTCCTAATTGATATATCCAGTCATTCAGTTAGTCAGTCAGTCATTCAGTCAGTCATTCATTGACTTGCTAATAGCTCTCAGCAATGCCTGAATGACAGCGACAAGAATTCCCACTGGGGACGGGCTGTCAGGAGAGTCGTGTGGACAGGGACACTTCTCATTAACGCCTGTCCCTACAGCACAGGAGGAGGAATGTCTGGGGATTGTTGCGTCTTGTAAGTCGCCCACCCAGAGTATGCCTTTATGTGCCTCTTAGTATCAGCTCTTTGACCGGCAGAAACTGAGACTTGATCACTGAGACGGAGCATTCCACTGGGCTAACCCGGAGCAACACAGAGATAGAGGGTTCTGTGGCACTCAAGGCCTCAGCTACATAAATACTGCAATTAGAGGAGCACTGCCAGCATAGAATGTGTTGTACTGTAACAATTTCCATATGGTTGCAAATGTCTAAAGCACTGACTGAACGGTGTATAAGACGGGTTTAGAAGTATCAAAAGATGGGTCGTTAAAATAGACTGCAAAATTGCAAAGGTATAAACCATGAGGATGATAAAAGATGGTACTATGCATGAATAGATTAGATCCATACTGTCTGCTAGACCAAACTATGTATTTTGTCCAGTCTTGTAAAAAACGTTGGATTTTGAGACCTTTCCTCCCAAATGTAAACATCTATTTGTAGAAGAAAATAAGGAAGGGAAGTGCTGCTAATGTACACAATAGTAGGTTTTGGTAGATATAAGCTGCTCTTTGGTAAAAGGGGTACATTGGTCATCTAAAAGAAAGGAGGACCAAGGCACTCTTCATATAATTCATTAAAATGCCTTTATTGGTACGACAGTTCAATGGAAAACTCAGACGAAGGTTTAAAAACTCAGACGAGTACAAAGATATGATAATACAATGCCCTCTTTAACACAGATTTTTCCTATCAACCCTGATTAGAAGAGGGAGAACATCTATTGTTTAATCCCAATGGGTAGTTACAGTCTTGTCCCATCGCTGCAACTCCCGTACGGACTCGGGAGAGGCAAAGGTCGAGAGCCGTGCGTACTCCAAAACATTGACCCCACCAAGCCACACTGCTTCTTAGCACAATGCTCACTTAACCCGGAAGCCAGCTGCACCAATTTGTCAGTGGAAACACCGTACACCTGGCAACCGTGTCAGCGTGCATGCGCCCGGCCCGCCACAGGAGTCACTAGAGCGCAATGGGACAAGGTCATCCCGGCCAGCCAAACCCTCCCCTAACCTGGACGACACTGGGCCAATTGTACACCGCCTCATGGGTCTCCTGATCACAGCTGGCTACAACACAGGCTGGGATCGAACCAGGATATGTAGTAACGCAGCTAGCACTGAGATGCAGTGCCTTAGACCGCTGCGCCACTTGGGAGACCCTGTAAACATCGATTTGTGTTAGCGGGAGCACATTGATTTCAATTTATCAAAGTACATAAGCACAATAGCGTCACGGTACTCAAAATCTAAAAGATGATTGATAAACCCCCCCCCCCCCCCTCGTGTATGGCATGAGTAGATATGCCATTTGTCTTAATGCAATGCTGCTAGCTAGCCTAGCCCTTTGCGTGACCCATAATATGCCACTAACAACTGCTGTGGGCTGGGTAATGATGGCTTTTCATTAGCGATAGCAGCCTGGACCAGGATTAGTTTAGCAAAAGGGTCCTTCCTCTAATTGCGTACTATTACAAATATAGTAGGTAAAGTGTAGAGGGGGCATCCGTGCCCCTTTGCTCACCTCTAGTAGTAATTGAACAATTAAACTTTAGCGACTCAATTACCTCTTCACAAAAACAGAGCTATGGAGCATGGCGTCAGTAATCATGATAGATATTGTTGTCTATGGGAAAAAGGATTTGACTGGATGATAGATAATGCTGTTTTTGTCTACCAGTGCCAGGATGCCATCACAAAACACAACAAGTAAACAGAAAATGTAGATGGATTAGGAAAACATGTAAAGTGAATTTGGTGTCAGGTTTCATTGGTCAATTGTACTTTTAAAATGGAATCTAATGTTACTAGCTATATTTTGAATCTGGAAATGAATGGATATTCTTACATAATAACCAATTAGGCATCAACTTCTGCTGATTAGTTATATACAACAGTTAACTGAAAAGTAATGCTTCAGCCTGGTCCTCATTATTGAATGTGTAAACAAAAACACCAGACCCAAATCTCTGAGAAACAAGGGTGCTCTTTAACAATCCAATATTCACTCCATGTAGGAAACACTCCATGCAGCTCCTCATTAAGTGAAATTAAAACTGTGCAGGTTTATAATTATCAAATAAATCCTGGTCCACATTAATGAATTAATGTGCGTGCCATAATTCTCCCTCACTCAGTGGAGCTCTGGCATTGAAGGAGTCTTTTGTGTCCCAGTAGCGAGGCTTTTGTAAAATGACACCCGTGCATAATGACACTAATCATAAATTACCATTTCAAGATAGGTGACCGTATGTGTGTGTGTGTGTGTGTGTGATAATTACCACTCCTCTTGATTTCAAAGTATGGCCTAAGCAGTGGATTACATGGAGGAAACATCCAATAACAAGCAAGCATTGGTAAACATCACTTCCTGTTGCTCTCAACTGCCCACTTTCTCCTTTGACGGCAGACACAAGAGGATGGAGACTGAGGAGAGGATTTGATCCCAAGGAGTGACCTGTTGTTTAACTGAGAACACTCCTTTTTTCTACTCTCTCTCTCTCTCTCTCTCTCTCTCTCTCTCTCTATCTCTCTCTCTCTCTTTCTCTCTCTCTCTCTCTCTCTCTCTCTCTCATGCACACACACAGGAAACTGAAAGAAACAATGTGATCTAATTTTATTTGTCACGTGCCAAATACAACAGGTGCATAGGTAAAAGTGACTAGGCAATCAGGAGAGATACTAAACAGAAGATATGGCCTCCCGAGGGACGCAGCCGTCTAAGGCACTGCATCGCAGTGTTGCAGCGCCACTACAGCCTGAGGTTCGATCCCCTGACTCATTGGTGCTGCTGGCTTCTGGTTTAAGCGAGTGGGTGTTGAAAAGCACGGCTTGGTGGGTCATGTTTTCGGAGGACGCATGACTCTACCCTCGCCTCTCCCAATTCTTTTGGGGAGTTGCAGGGATGAGACAAGATTGTAATTGGATATCACAAAATTGGGGAGAAAAAGGGTGTAAAAATAAATAAATGAACAGAAGATATCAGATTAATATGATATTAGATTCAAGTTTCGATGTTTTATTTTAGATTAATTCAACTTTCAATTCATGCCAGGTGTGTGTTTCATTCCAACCAATGAAAGAGGCTCTGCAGTGTGGGCTCCTTACTCTAGGGGCTTGACCTCTAATTAAAAGAGACAAACAGACCAATCTAGAGATAGGGACCACTCGGTGTCCACTTATCACCAGGCTGGAACCCTGGACAATTAAAGCATGCTTGTTTGATGTCGCAATTAACACTGAGCTGCTTGCTTGGTCATTCATCTCAGTATGGTTTCAATGCTCCTCTATTCATTACTGCATCTGGGTTCTACCCACTTGGTTGTGTTTATGGAAAACATTGGGAGTTGATGGAAAGAAGGAGGACCAGCAACAATTCCCCCTCTTTTTAGCCTCCTGTATCGATATTTAACCATGTATTTTTTCAATGTTTATTACTCAACTTGCGAGCATTACTGATTTTGTGTTATACAGCATGAGGACTGAAGTAATGTTATAACCAAGAAGATGTGAACATGCTTACAGAAAGTAGATGAGCCACGAGGGGCCTTCGAATTGGGTCAGTCTGGTGCTCATAGGTCTTGTCTGTCACAATAACTATAACATTTTCTGTTACCAGACAGTGACTTTCTAAGTTGTGTAGTTGTTTATGACTTTGCATAAAGAATATGCCTATTTCCTTGTGTGAACCACACATGTAAATGATAACTGATCTAGTTTGTCATCTAACAATGGACTGTGATGATAACCATCTAGGTACCGCAGCTATCGTGTCATTAAATTTTAATACCATTTTCCTAACCACGGGATTTCTTCGCTAGAGATTTATCTCCTGTAAACACATCCACTGTTGTTGGACCTCCAGGTAAATGCTTATCGGTTGTTGTTGAAGAGACCATATGGCGCTGTGTTGTATTACAATTTTTAGCCCTTCTAAACAAATGGAGTTTATGTATGCAAAGCCTATGGCATTACTTTGAAAGTTTATGGCTTTATACACCAGGAAACCAGCCACTTTCTTCAACATGAAAACCCCTAATCTGGTTCTTGAATGGCGCTTGACAGCCAGCTGAAAGCGGCGACTGTTCTGGTCTGGAACAAACTGGGGATTGTTCTTCTAGGCATCTTCCTCTTTTGATTGTGGTATTAACATGAACCGCTTTTGACTGTGGTGTCAGGTCATTTCCATGCTGCTGTTAGAGTTTTCATAACTGTCTCCCCCAATGTCTACTTTATTAGCCTTAGGTGTATGTTTACCTTACTTTCATTAGGTAAAATGGAGAACTAAGGTTACGAAAATGACATAGGGATTTTACTGTAATTAAGTAACTATTAGTTGCTGGTTGGTTTGAGACCAAACATGCCATCAACCAGATGTTATTTGACAGGGACAAAGCATAATAATCAACATACTGTACCAGACAGTCAGAGTTTAACAGTGCCGTAGTTAAGTTAAGCTAATCAGCAATTGTTGTGTGCAGTTTCACTGTTCTCACAGAGAAATCACTGTAAGCAGACAATCATGTTAGATTATCAGTGATGATGTGTAATATCACCACAGCTGTGAATCCAGCTTTACGGTATTTTTGTTCAATGTATACAGTGCATTCAGAACGTATATAGACATTTTGTTACGTTACAGCCTTATTCTAAAATAGATTTTTTTTTTTATGTTCCTGATCAATCTACACACAATACCCCATAATGGCAAAGCAAAAAGAGTAGATTTTTTATTTTTGCAAATGTATTAAAAATGAAAAAATCACCTTTGCGAAAGTAATACTTATGTAAATGTACTAATATGTTTATTGTCTGTTTAACATGACTGACCTTAGCAGGGAGAGTTTAAAGGGTGTCTTTATTGCATACACCACCCAAGGACGTTATTCAGATAGGACATCTCATTACTTCACAAAATAAAACCCACACACATTCCTAACAGGTGTTTTTTCACTCTAAATTAAGTCTTCCAAAATGTATCCTCAATTGTGGAAGTTGAGATGGGAGGACATTTTATGTTAAGCACCTTTTAACATTAGCAAGGCTTTATGCAGGACCTTATACGTATAAGCAGGTTCAAAACATCTAACATAATACAGATTGAAATAGTACTCCAAAATATGTATGTTTACCTGAATATTATTAGATGTAATGGTTGAGCAGGGAATGGTTGGACGGTATACAATATAAATCATTCTCTTGGTCTCTCCTTCTCAAGCTTTCTGTACTACACACTCGTGCACATATATGCTCTCTCTCTCTCTCTCTCTCTCTCTCTCTCTCTCTCTCTCTCTCTCTCTCTCTCTCTCTCTCTCTCTCTCTCTCTCTCAAACACTTACACATTCCCCTCCCTCCTTTGCTCAGTTTGCAGTGTAATCTGTATCCCTATAGAGGACTATTCTCCCTCTCACTAACTCATAATAATGTGAACTGAGGAGTGAAAACTAATGATAGCTGATTAAAAGTAATCCAGGTGATGACGGCCCCTGTGCCACTGCTAAGAGCCTCTAGTTTCGGCTTAGGAGGGCAGCAGCTGGAAGTGTAATTACATGGTTTGATTTATACGTGATTAAAGCTCCTATATAAGTCACCCCTTTTGAAAAGAGCAGTTAAGCTACTTATACTTTCACCAAACAGCGGCAATTTTGTATAAAATGAATGTAAGTAGCTCCTCCGAGAGCATATGGTATATTTCTCAGCTATTAATAATTGAAGGCGAATGAGCAAAAATTAGTTGGCTCGGTTACCGCCACGTTTGTCCCGCATTAATTCTGCCGACGTTTTGTAAATGGAGCTATTACGCTAAAAATGCATGGTGAATGGCCACGGTTTGCCGTGCTTAGGAAAAGAGAAGGCCTCATTCGTACACCTGCCATTCTGTAGCACTATTAGGGGTTGCAGGGCAAAGACATTATACCTATCATACCTTCTGTAACTGAGAAAGCAATGGGAATTAAGATCTTTAAAACAGTCCTTCATCATTTTAGAAAGGTACTTTGGTTTCTGTGCAGCAATCATATCTATCCTCTAAATAAGAATGTTTGTTACACTCAGATGACTTCATTTATTAGCTTTGGTTTGTACGCACTACTGTATTTCAAGCTAGATTGTAACATATACTGTATTATAAACCGGGTGGTTCAAGCCCTGAAATCTGATTGGCTGAAAGCCATGGTATATTGCACGGTAAAATACAAAAAATAAATAAATAATTAATTTGGATATAATTTATAATAGTAATAAGGCACCTCAGGGGTTTGTGATATATGGCCAATATACCATGGCTAATGGTTGTATCCAGGCACTCTGCGTTGCGTCGTGCATAAAACCAGCCCTTCTACCACACCCCCTTGTGCCTTATTGCTTAAATATACCATGTGGGGTATAATATACCATGTGGTTTCGATATTCATGGTTTTCTTTGTGAGTGTTAACATGTATCGTATCTCTTCGATTGGCCTCAAATTACTACATTCATGTGTTCAGTTTTTCATTCAAGCGGGCTCTGTACTCCTCACAAACGCGTGAGCATTCACACACACACGCACACACATACACAACCACACAAGCAGCTCAATGGGTCAGTACAGGTGCATCGAAGCTGGGACCGAGAGACTGAAAAACAACTTCTATCTGAAGGCCATCAGACTGTTAAATAGCCATCACTAGCCAGCCTCCACCCAGTAATCTGCCCTGAACTTAGTCACTAGCCGGCTACCACCCGGTTACTCTACCATGCACCTTAGAGGCGGCTGCCCTGTGTACATAAACATGGAATACTGGTCACTAGAATAATATTTACATACTGTTTTACACATTTCATATGTATATACTGTATTCTAGTCATTTAGATTTTGAACCACACAAGCAGCTCAATGGGACTGTGCACATTGTTGCTTTAACCTTCTGCTCCAGTCATCCCTCTCAGACCTCCAGGCCTTGGCATGCAGCTCTATTGGCTTCAACGGGAGGGAGGGAGGGAATGAGGGAGGGAGGGAGGGAGAACAAAAAGCTGAGAAAGTAATCCTCCCTTTGTAGTCTTTTCCTCCTCAAGTGGTGGGTGTGAGAGTAAAGAGGAGGCTGGGGAGTGTGGGGCTGTTAAGCCCAGCAGATCATTAAGGTCTGGAGAGGGGCCACACGCCAGATAGTCTGAGACCTCCACCTCTGCCCACTCCAGAGCCTTCCCTGTGAACTGTGAATAAATGGCCTGACCTGCACAATACCCCAATGCCCTCCACTGGATGCTCAGTGCACTGATGGAGAGAACAGGACTGAGGGAAGCTATAGACTTCCTTTCCAACCTCCAGGACAATGTGGAGTGTTAATGGCAGGGTAAAGAGGGATCAGGTGCACACTCTTTTACCTCTGCGTCCTCCATCTTCAGTGGCTCAGCAGGACTACTGATCTGGTAGACTCTCTGGAAAGACAAAGAGCAGTGTAGCTAGCAAAGAGTGAGGGTGTGTGCTCTTTGGTCGGGCCAGGAGTCATTCATCTAGCTCTGACAGAGGCCATAGTCAGAATTACAGTACATGTAGTTTCTTCCATTACGTCCCATTATGTGATGGATATGTATTATAATATACACATTAGCCCACAGGAAGAGGAGAGCAGTCGTAGTGAGGTCATATCTCTTAACTGGTTCATCATCGTAAATAAACGGCCAATGACAAGCGAGATTTGCAGATTCGTATTGGCTGATTCATTTATATAGTGTGCATCTTCCTCTCTCTCTCTCTCTCTCTCTCTCTCTCTCTCTCTCTGTCTCCCTCTGTCTCTCTGGTTTGAATGTCACCACTCAGTGAGAGGATTTAACGTTGCTTTTAACCCTCACTGACACTTAATTAGCTTGACATTTACCCTGCATTCAATCAACTCCCTACTAGCAGTTTTATCCCCAGGTCTTTTTTGTATTTGAGAAGGCTGGAGTAATTATGCATGTTATTAAGAGTCTCTGTTACATGGAGCTATACATCGACAACTACGTATAGTCATTCTATTTTCCTTTTAACCTACAGCACGATGGTGGCCTTACAGTGACACAGGTAAAGAACAGAAATACTATTAAATGAAGAACCAGACGAGTAAGGCCGCAAGGAGTGGAACATGCAGCACTCCCTCTCCTTCCTTTATTGCCTAGGTTATTATCACAACTGCAGTAGAATTGTCGAGACGGGGAGATAGGAGTGGCAACGATCCATCAGGGACTCGTCCATCACAAGCGACCGCAACCCAAATTGAAATTACATCTGCATTTGAATTAGTAACATTATTCGCCAATTTGGCTCAGAGTGAACATTGTTCCATTGAAGATGGAATTAAATTAGAAAATGAGTGAGTCATTAATTTCCAGAATATAAATCACAGAATATAATTCACCTCCTCGTACCTTAAGGGCAATCACATTATACTAAGCGACATTTTATCCTCAGACCCGGCAAGTGATATCATCATGGCGCTCAGTCACACAAATCAAGTTTTCTGGGGAGCAGGAAATACATATTTCTCTCCCGAATTAGACATAAAATATTAGTATCGACTCCTGCATGAAAGCTTATTTTACATGAAATTTGATAGTCCTTTTGAACTCATAAACATTGTACCAAATTACTTTGTTCAAGTGATATAGCTAGTCTCCTTTCAGTAAGATCAATCCTGTCAGTTGAAAGATTTGCTTCTCCTTATTTCTGCCTACAGTATACCTGATGGAGAGGTTCTAGGGGGAATCTGTGGTGAAGGCGTATAATGTTGAGTGTCCAGTGTTGTTCACTTTTCAAAGGGAACCAGTGAGAACGTTCAGGAAAAGAGTGTGCTAGAATAAACCATTGGAAACCTGCCTGCAAATAAATAGAGTTCCCGATCAAGGTTCAGTCTGAATGAATAGCCGTTAGTAGTTTATATGAAAAAGGTGAACGTTAAGCGTGATTGTAACTTCTCATGGGTGCATGTTATATAGTAAAATATTAATTGGCCTTTGATGCATACTGTGGCCAAACACAGTGTGTTTATCTGCGTGGCCATGTGCCCACTGCCCAGGCCTCATTGCTTATCAATACACTCACCTAAACCCAATTACTATGGTGTTTTGATAAGCAGGAGAGATCTGGCGGTGATAAACGGGAGTATTGAAAGCCCTTGCAGTTTGATATCACTACTGCTTAATTTGATTTCTATTTACTTGTGGCCATTGTTGTGTTATTATTGAGGTGGGCCGTTTCATTAACCCAATAAGGACTTGGGTTGATTCCAGGCTTATTGGCACATTTGCCAGACACAATCTTGTGTATTCAGAACTGTTCTCATTTTACTTTTTGGGCTCCTGAGTGGCGCAGCAGTCTAAGGCACTGCATCTCAGTGCAAGGGTCATCACTTTAGTCCCTGGTTTGAATTCAGGCTGCGTCACATCCGGCTGTGATTGGAAGTCCCATAGGGCGGTGCAAAATTGGCCCAGTGTTGTCCAGGTTTGGCCTGGGTAGGATGTCATTGTAAATAAGAATTTGTTCTTAACTGACTTGCCTAGTTAAATTAAAATATATATGTATATAATAATAATAATAATGACTACTAGCTATCTATTGTTGCAGTAATATGGGGCTATGTGTGTTCGCATGAGCGTTGAATGTGGCTGAACCCTGCAGTCTATATGATATACAGGCGTATTTTCATGGAAACAATGCTTTGGTGCTTTTCCCATAAAAAGCAATAAACCTTGACAGGCCATTGGAGATTTACCCTAGAGCATTTCACACATAAGATCCCAGCCATATACATGCAATATTCCTCTGGATGCCTATTGACTGATTGATTTCATGTGCCATGGTTAATGTCATCATCAATACTAGCCTTTGGACCTAAAGACTGGATTAATCGGAAAGGATTAGTTATAGCCATGCCATTTATTTAACCTTTATTTTGACAGGGAGTCATGTTGAGACCAATCCAGAGCTTGGGACTATAAGGTTCTATCTGCAAAAATATTATTCTGAGATAATTGGTTTCAAAGTTCTTGATAAATAAATAGGGGTTGATAAATACAAACAAAACGACGAACTATGCCAAGTGAAACACGATACAAATAACGGAAGCACACTTACGTTTCTGATACATGACGATAACGTCAGAACTATACAACCAACTACGATACCACAGAACGTAAACACACTTACTTCTCACCGTGACTGGAGAATTATAACGACCCACGCCCCAGTGTAAAACCTACAAACCTATGTAGGATACCTGATTAGAGACAATGCGCAGCAGCTGCCTCTAATTAGGGATCCCACACAAACCACCACCAGATACAGAAAGAATAGACCTGTCAGACTCTGACCATGGTTACATAGAGAAGCAAATAGGCTTCTCTATGACCAGAGCCTGACAAGTACCAAGCTCTCGCAGTGTCTATTTTACAGGTGAGCCCTGTAATTGCAAGAATATACACATCAGTACAATATGAATAGAATACCAACACATTCTTCATTAGAAAAGTCCTCAATCTGAAATGCCCTAGAGGCTCCCATTCATCCAGTTTTAGAGAGTTTTGAAGATTATTCCACAAATAAGGTGCAAAAAAACTAAAAGCTGATTTACCTAGAGCCATCCCTGAGACTGGGTAACTCGTATGTCTAAAGCTAATTAATGACATTAGACTTTCAACACGTGATGAAGAAAGACAATCATAAAATACAGTGTTACAAGTACACAGCATATGAAGAGGAAGGGAACATGTTTAATAACTCCGAAAACTGTGTCCTGATTGACCATAGTTTACCCTATCTACAGTATATAGACTAAAACACACCCTCAATACCACAGCTAACCGCTGGTGGAGCAGAGGGTTAATGATTTAGCTGCAGGTCTGAACATTGCAGGTTCAAACCTGTGCAGATTGTCAAGATATGAAGTGTAAACATGGTTTTATGACTGAATGCTGTTAAAATGTCCCATGAATGAAATGCCATGTGTCTATATCTCCTTATAGTCCTCACATATGAACTACTCTTAAATCTAGAGTGAAATGCATTCCAATATGCTTTATGGAAAAATAAATATGCATGCTGAGAATGTTGTGGTAATATTAAGTGACACTTTTCTAAATGTTACGAGACCCTCCAAGACAAAGTAAAATGTATATTGTGTGAACATCAATGGAAAATTATGCTAAACCAAAAACTAATATGCTATGGATGTCATAATAATGTACTTATTTGGAAATTGTTTAACATTGTGGGAATGCTCTGTGCCACCTCTTAAGTACAATAAGGGAATATCAAAAGAATACTCTTGCAACATCCCGGACAACTCCCATAACTTAATTAAATGCGCTGGGAACCTTTAAAGAACTTAGACCGGGTGTGTCTGTCAACATTCTTACAACATTAAGGGAATGTCCTGTGCAACCTAACTTAAACATTGTATTAATGTCATCACAACTGAGCATATTTTGTGTTTTGGGAAGTTTAATTTGCTCAGATAAAAAAATGTACTGAGGAAGGCCATCGCCCTATCTCTTGTAATGTACCCACAACCTAATTACCTAAGAACCTTTAAATCAAATAAAATCAAATAAAATGTTATTTGTCACATGCTTCGTATGCAATAGGTGTAGACTAACAGTGAAAAAAAAATGAGAAAAAACCGTAAGAACATGTAATGAGTAACGATAACTTGGCTATATACACAGGGTACCAGTACCGAGTCAATGTGCAGGGGTACGAGGTAATTGAGGTAGATATGTACATATAACTAGGAATAAAGTGACTAGGCAAAATGATAGATAATAAACAGTAGCAGCAGTGTATGTGATGAGTCAAAAACAGTTTTGGTGTTTTTGTTCTTGTCATGTCCCTTCAGTGGTCCCACAACCTATAAAAACATTCTGGGAACATTTAAAGAACAGATGAATTGTGTTCTGGGAACTTTCTTGCAACATCAGTCAAATATTTTTATTTATTTTACCCCTTTTTTCAATCTTGGCTCATCACTGCAACAGGCTCAGGAGAGGCGAAGTCATGCGTCCACCAAAACATGACCCACCTAACTGCGCTCCTTAACACCCAGCAGCTTAACCCAGAAGACAGCTGCAACAATGTGTCAGAGGAAACACCATTCAACTGGCATCTGGGGTCAGCCCACTGGCAAGCCAAGTAAAACCCCACCAGCCAAACCCTCCCATAACCCAGACAATGCTGGGCCAATTGTGCACTGTCCTATGGGACTCCCGGCCATGGCCTGCTGTGGCACAGCCCAGGATATGAACCCAAGTCTGTAGTAACACCTTAGACCACTGTACCACTCGGGAGGCCTTTAGACAAACGTTTTATACAAACATTGTATAATCATCAGCACGACTGGACAGTTTTTGTGTTATGAGACCATGTGCTGCAACCTAACGAATGTTCTGGGAACTTTCACAGAACCCATTTTGGTTTGCTGGGACTGGTGTGTGTAGCACAATCCCTTGCCATGCCTTGCAGTGAGTGTGTGTGTGGGTTTGTGTGCACATTTGCAGGTGTGTGCATACTTTTTGCGTCCTCACGTGTATGTGCATTAAGATCCACACACATGCCCCCAGAGACAGTTTTTAAAATCGTTGCATCTTTGCATTTAGCCATGTTGAGAATTCCAGGCATTAAGAGGAGTTTGATCTGAATAACCCTGGCTGTTTGACCTACCTGGGTAGAGATGTTCCTGTCCTGGGTTAGCGTGGTTCTGTGGTAGTCCAAGCAAGTTGATAATGGCTGGGATACGCAGAGCCACAGGGCATGGATGTGATGGGCTTCAGCTCAGGCACATATTAATATTAATACTTATAAAAGCCATCTGTCTGGCTTGGAAATATCAGCTATCCTCACACACAGGTAAAAGCCCATTATTTCTTTAGCTGTGCTGTGTTCGCAGACAGAGCCTTTCCCAAGGTCAGTTTGAAACATTTGTCAACAGGATACCTACACAGAGTGACAGTTGTTCACACCGTTTAGGGAAAACATGCATTACGTAAATGATTCTTCTTTTGGAATGGAACAAAAAATTCTAGACAGCATGCTAATGGCTGGAATATGGACCCAATTTAATGGTTTGCGCTGTGTGTGTGTGAGTGAGTGTGCCTGCGTTTGTGGTTTTAGCCTTACCCAAGCCATCTATTTATTTAAGACCTCTGAACAGGGGTCCAGGAAATGTTTTTTTGTGCTGTAGCGTTTCCAGTTAATTTCAAAAAGCGGTTTAATAAATGTTTGTGGACACATACAGTTGAGGTAAACAGCCAATAGCAAGTCAGTTGGGCAAGGTCACCAATGTCATCCGTGTCTCTCTGTCACCCGTCGGAGTAAGTTAGCGATGAAGTAACAGCCAGTTGTAATTTGCATGTATATAAATTGGCCCGGGATGCAGTATCCCTACCTGGAAGCATTCTGAATTAATGGAGCACACCACAGAGAGTGATTCTAATGCATCAGAACGTCCTATGCTTGTGTAGTAGCCATGACGTTCAAGCACAAGGGCAATGAGGAAATAAAACTAATATGATTTGAAATTATATTTATTGAGCTGTATCAAAATCAATTAAATTAATTGAGAGGATGTTGACAGAGCAGAATGAAAACCAGTTTTCAATGTTAATAGTCATGATGTCAGTTGGCAGGCCTATTCTTAGAATTTTGATGGAATGCAACAGAAACGTACAACCATTGGTTGAAATAAGGAGGAAATGAGCCTATAAAGGCCAATATGGTTTCATCTGTCATGTTATTTGTCACTACAGGAACTCTATTTTTGGGGTTGAGATGCGTAGAGTCACAGTACAATTGTGCTTGGACAAATACACAATATTTCTGTGTATCAGGCATGTGTATCTGTAAACAGGCATGACTAAATAGATCCTGGTTTACTACAAAATAATAAGTCATTCTACATAGGTGGAGGAGCCCTAAAGGCCTTCAATTCCCCTTCCAGGAAGTGCAGAGAGGCAGAAAGAGTAGAGCGCTAGCAGATTTCGCCCCCATCTGAACTTCCTTGAACTTAACAGAACCTTGCTGTGTCAATACTCTTAACAAGAGGGGGGCTGAAGGTATAAAAGGTTTCTATTCTTCTACTACACAGCCTATTAGGCTGGACAATACAGTCATGTTAGGGCGATGGCCTTCCTCAGTACATTTTTTTATCTGAGCAAATTAAACTCTGAGCCCCTGTGGTGTCCTCCGGGAGGATACTTGACACTGTCCCTCACCCCAAACAAAGACACACACTTAGACGCAGGAATACTCTGGAAGATGGCTCCCCACCACAATGAGAGGGAGAGAAAAAGAATGAAGGAGAGAGTAAAGAGATTGAAAGAGAAGCCCTAAGCTCAGATCTCCTCTCCTGTTGTGAAGATGTATACAAAGTAGAATGCTTGTAATTATCTGGGGGCGTTAATGCAGTCGCACACCACAGTTCAAGGAAATTATTAAACTAAATGGAAAAAAGGGGGCAGGAGAATCTAAATAGTCGAGTTTAAACAAAACCTCCAGACTAAAGTAGTCACTGGGTGGGAGTTGAAACAAAACCTCCAGACTAAAGTAGTCACTGGGTGGGAGTTAAAACAAAACCTCCAGACTAAAGCAAGCCTGTGCTTCTGCTGAGGGGGAGCAACGCCTGGTAATATTTCACCGCTGACATACCCAACAATACGCGCCGGGTGACAAATAACCCGGGACATGATTGAAATCTGACAAAATACCACTGTGTTTTATAATAACATCCCCCAGCAGAAATATGGCTGTGGTAACTAAACAGTGCTTCATCACCCCATGCCACTCTCAACGGTTCCCCATTAAGGGCCAGATCATTGTGTTATGCCTCCCCTCTCCCCAGCTGACCGCTGGACTGACAGTATAGGCTTGGCAATCTGACATTGACAAATATTTGCACTGACAAGGCCACAAATCAAGCCGAGACAAGTTTTAAAACTCAATATTCACTCAACGTGCATCTGCTACATTCTCGTTAGAAGTGTGATATGGCAGTCTCTCCCTCCACATGCTTTTATTATTACGTCTTGACAGCGACTATAATAAAGTTGTGCTGCTTTGATGCCATGAAGGGAAGAGGGGGTGATAGAGAGGAAGGGTGAACAGGGGTAAGGGGCCTTGGAATAACTGTAATGGTTGAATGGTCACATGGTGCAGTAGCAAAATACATTTTTTTATGGTAAAATAGAGTACCATCCTCTAGCGCTTCGATTATATCAATAGTTTCTAGTTTTTTGCTCAAAATGATCTTCATATTTACCTAAACCTAGACTTCTATCATAGGTATAATTTCATCAATCTTGTTCATCACTATTATCAATATTATGATTTACTCTCAAATCAGTTGATGCTAGTTCCTTTGTCATTCTGGTGCGTCATCCCATGTTCTGTATGTTTTTTAGTGCAATCTGAACCCATAATTATAGTCTAATATCTCCCATAGTTTTTAGCCTTGTCGACCATGTAGACCCTAATAGTGCATGCTACGCACCAGTACATGTGCTTAAGGCCTCATTGTTAACATAAGGCCAAATCTGTAATATAGCACGGACAATTAAGTGCACCATTTTTTTTATAAATGCTAAATCCCTCACTGTGAATTATTTAATCCCTCCTCTCCAGTTCATTTAATAGAGCTCTTTCTGCGGCAGTTTGAGTCACAGAAAACTAATTTCATTCTGCTCTATGATTTAATTAGATTTTATGATATATGGTATTACTAATTCGGTGGCTCACCATGCATAGTCTGGGCCTGTCCCGTGCATTGGTGACGAGCTGTCAGAACCCCATTTTTAACAGTATTGAAAAATTCAAGTTTTATTATTGCCCCCTCACTCATATTCTCCCATCAGGAGGAAAGTAATGAGCTTTCCCCCCATTGTCTCTCTCTCCTTCACTTGCTTTACTGTGTCTCTCTCTCTCATTGTCCCTCCCTCTCTCATTCTCTCTCCCTTTCTCTCATTCTCTCTCCCTTTCTCTCATTCTCTCTCCCTTTCTCTCATTCTCTTTCTGTGAGACTAACAGTGAGTGTAAAGAGAGGTACAGAGAGAGACAATAGATCGATGGGTACAGGAGATCAGGGGGAAGAGGAAGAGCAATACGAGAGAGGTATAGACAGTGCCATGGAGAGAGAATTAAAATGAACAGAAGTACAGGAAGAAGGTAACGAGGAAAGAGAGAGAAGGAATAGAACAAAATGAAAGGGTATCAGTGAGAAGTGGAATGAGACTGCAGAGAGAGTGAAAGAGAAAGGAATAGAGAGAGAGGGGGGTGGGGGGGTGGAAAGAGTTAGAGGGATGGAGATCCTGCCATACGCTCACAGTGCTCGGGGCTTACTAGCATTAGCTCTCTGATTCATGAGATAAGTTTCCCCAACTGCCCGTAGCTATAAGCTTTTAGTTCCTTTGGCTGTCATTGAGTCTTTTGGTTAATGCACTGTTTTAATGAGAGCACAGCACACGCTAATATATTTGACTGTATGAAAGGTCACAACAGGAAACAAAACAGATTGGGGGGGATGTAGCACAACGGCGGCGCTGTCAAGACGCAAGGCAGGTTTTCGGGGAGGGGAGAGGAGGGGGTTAGGGGTGGGGGATGGAGGGAACAGGGGGAGTGTTAGCCTGGCAGGCAGCCCGCTATGCATTCCACAGCTCGTGCCCCTTTACCTAGCATCCCGCTGTCCCTAATGGGCCTATAAGAACTGATGGGCTGCCACTCACCCCAACAGTTGCGCCCCATCCATCACAGGGCCTTAAGCAGAGAAAGAGAGAGAGAGATTGAGAGGGGGAAAGAGAGACGGAGAGGAGAGAGAGTGGGGCGATGCAAGGGGCAGACACCTAGAGGAGGCACGTGTTTCATTACCCATATAATCACTAGTGCCATACAAGCAATGGAGTCCCACTCCACAGCAGCCTCAGAAAATTTACGGCCATCCAGGTACGAGATTCCCAACAACCCGTTAAATATCCTAGTCGGAACATCAGCCAGAGACAGGAGGCAGAATTCCATAAAACTTTACAAGTCATTGCATAGAAAGATTCCATCCAATTTCCCATTGTAACTTAGAAAATGATTTTATTTGGTTTCCTTTTGTATATGTTGTAATTTGTCATTCAGTTTATGGATTTTATCCTTCATTTCAACCATCCTTGATTTGATTATACTGTTTATCAGCTTGAATTCAAATTATTGGCTGTTAACCTTGGGAACCAAATAAACTGCATGTAGGTTGGTTTATTTCACAAACACACAAACACATAGGCAAATGACAGGCAATGCAACGTTACCACAGGTCTAATAAACAGAGACTCAACTGTGCATCAATAAGCAACACCCTCCCGTTCCTTTGCACAGTAAACATGTAGTTGCCGTGTCATCATGGGTGGACGGCGTGGGGCCATCACAGGAAGCAAAGCAGTGCCTACATTTAGACCCCAAACCGCATAATCCATTCATAATCAACGGTAATCCATTCAAAACTAATCAAACATTTACAGAGGTGCTATGGCAGAGTGGGAGGACGATTCATCATCTCCCCACCCCCATCTAATTTCTCTCCCTCTAATTATGCAAATGAGTCCGGGGAAGCGAGTTAGCTGACACTGAGACTTGTGTATAGAAATTATAAACAACTATTGATCCATTTCGAGGGGTTGGCACAGTGGCATGTGGTTTGAAGTGCCTGGCGGTGAGCTGAACTCATGACACCCTCTACATGTAGTAGCGTTTATTCCCCAAGCAGGAAGTGACAGCACTGTCAAGGTGAATTAGCAGCATATGTCAAGCTTTTGTTATAAATCCTGGCCTACTGTAACCCTCATTTTCCGGTGCTGTGTATGTACACGGCTGACGATATATCAACACTACTCCCAGATTAATAATTCATAGGGGTGATTCCACCGGGGGAGTCAGGACGGGATGTGGGTTCAGACACATTGTTGAGGGTGAGGTGTTTTGGGGGTGAAAAGTGTCTACCCTTCATTGTAATCCTCTATTGGTGCCTGTAGGGCCCTTGGCCCAGACTATTCCCTCAGTCCCCCATTACTGGAACCATTTGTTTATTGGGCAGTAATTACAAACTTCAAGCCCAGAGGCAAACAAGCAGAGACCAATAACGCTGTAATGATGTGTACATTGCTGACAGAAAATGATAACCGCAAAAAACATTGAACAATGAGTTTGTCTCAAAAAAATCGATATGACCTTACTACGGAACAGATATTGTTTCGTTAGAGTCTAGTTACATGTTGGGTTCATGAAGGTATTGTGCATTGCTTATTAAGTAAGGTGTCTTATAAATCCTATATGAAGTGTCTGCGAGATAAAACAGCATGTTTTATTTAGTTGTTTCATGCATGTTTTCTCCACACAGAGGTTAAAAACCACAACCTATTCTGAATAAAAAATCTCCCATTTCCAGCACTCCAGAACCCATCTACAGCTCCTAGTGTAAGAAAGGCAATCCCTATTACCGCTGAATAAAGTGGACCCTTTTTTATTTGAAATGAAAATGTCAGTAATTTCTTGGAGATTGATGACTCCTTACATGCAGGCCCAATAAATGAAATATAGATGAGGCTCAGTTCTCCCTTTTAATATTTAAGGCAATATTAAAGTCCTCTTACATCTCATGGAAATAGTTTTATTTAAAAGGAATAAGACCATTGGGCATTGTTTACTGAACACCTCATGCATATTTGATGTGCCCGGGCGGTACTTGGAGAAATTCAAAGGCCCCTGGAATCGTTACTGTTTTGCAGAACGTATAAAACGACTTAACAGGAAGTAAAATGGCATTGCTGTACTCCCTTGTTGCTTGATGGAGAAATTCTCTGATGAAGGTGGTGGTGGTGGTGGTGGTGCTAAGATGGAGGGAGGGGTTCGTACAATAGATGGCTTAGATTTGATTTGTTCTATTGGATCGTAATGTGTGCTCGGTGAGGAAATTTATGTTTAACATGGCCGAGAGGACGAACGGGATGAATTGCCATTTTAAAACAAATTCCCATGGGTAGAAAGGGAGGAAGCCACTAGAATTGCTTTGGAGATTTGAAACAAGCCAGAGAGGAAGCGAGTTCTATGCAGAAACAGAAAATGATAGCATGGTATTACCAGGTAATTATCTCGGTTAGGAAGTTCTTTAAATGAATTGAAAAAGGGAGCTTACAGTACATGCAAGACACAGGGCTAAATCAACCAAAGGGGCTTCTTGCCACCATACAAACCTGACCCACCATCATGACTTTGTGTGTGATGTGCCTTCAGATGATAGAAAGGGTTATATTAGTGAATAAAGGCTTAGCCTCAAGTTATATTACTGACCCCAAAATCATTCTATAGCCAACTATAGTTAAAAGAGAGAACTGAGCCTCATCTATATTTAGTTTATTTAGGGCTCCCGGGTGGCGCAGTGGTCTAAGGCACTGCATCTCAGTTCAAGAGGTGCACAATTCAAATCCAGGCTGTGTCACATCTGGCTGTGATTGGGAGTCCCATAGGGTGGCGCACAATTGGCCGAGTGTCGTCCGGATTTGCCCGGGGTAGGCTGTCATTGTAAATAAGAATTTGTTGTTAACTGACTTGCCTAGTTAAATAAAGGTTAAATATTTGTTTAAAAACTATGAGCACTTGGAGATGACAGAGCTAGCTATTGTTTAAGGTGCATTCATGTTGACAGAGGGGTGTGCACTGTTTGACTGATCAGTGTCCACTGAGTTGTTTTTTGATTGAGCTTAAGTTGATGTATCCAGTTGTCAATTAATTTGTTACAGAGGGCCACACAAGATGTCTGGTAAAAACAATATGGAGATAAGATTTATAAATGTTATTATATATCTAACATCCCTCACACACACACACACACACACACACACACACACACACACACACACACACACACACACACACACACACACACACACACACACACACAGACACACACACACACAAATAGGAGTCTCAGTGGCAACAAAAGCAATGCCCTTGCGTCCAACCCCTTTTAAGAGTAAATGGCTGCCTGGTTGGCCACAATCAGCAACACTACGTTGTGTAGCCCTTTACATTGTTGTGGTAGTTAACCGAAATATTCAAACTGACAACCAAGACACTCCAGCTTCTATTTGGGTAAATTTCAATCAACACTGATTATACCCCCTCTCTGCTTTTGCCCTCAGAACAGCCTCAATTTATCGGGGCATGTACGAAAGCATTCCACAGGGATGCTGGCCCATGTTGACTCAATGCTTCCAACAGTTGTGTCAAGTTGGCTGGATGATCATTCTTGATACACACAAGAAACTGTTGAGTGTGAAAAACCCAGCAGCGTTGCAGTTCTTGACACAAACCGGTGTGCCTGGCACCTACTACAATACTCCGTTCAAAGGCTCTGAAATCTTTTGTCTTGCCCATTCACCTTCTGTCTCAATTGTCTCAAGGCTTAAAAATCCTTCTTTAACCTGTCTCCTCCCCTTGATCTACACTGATTGAAGTGGATTTAACAAGTGACATCAATAAGGGATCATAACTTTCAGCTGGATTCACCTGGTCAGCCAATATCATGGAAAGAGTGTTCTTAATGTTTTGTATACTCAGTTTATGTGTTGCCTGGACGACACAGCAGAGCACACCAGGCCATGATGGAGTAGTGAAATGAAGCCTTTTATGTGACAACAAGGAACTTCTACCTGTGGAGTGTTATCAAAGGCACTGGTTTCATAGTCCTCACATATTTTTGATTGATCTAAATTACACGTCTGTGAGTGCTTCTATAACATGATAGGTAGTGACTACTTGTACATTATTAAACTCTCCAAGCGGCTGCTCTGCTTTTGAATTGCTGTAATTATGTGCACTGGAGGCACAACAAGAGGCCCAAACACAGCTGTTGGCCTGCCTGCGTATTGGTAGAAAAGACAGTATTAATTGTTTGTGAACTCTAGCTACATTTGGTGAGGTTGGCATTAAGCGGAGGGTGGCAAATATTTAAAAAAAGCAAATGACGTACTCCTGTAAGCGCAGGGGCGGATTGACCATCTGGCAATTCTGGCAAATGCCAGATGGGCTGGACAATGTTTTTGTTTGGTGGGCTAGTCGAAATTGACACAGACAAAAATGTTTTATTTAAAAATTTAAAAAGGCAAATTTATGGTGAAATGATTGTCTTTCCACTTCCGTATTATGACCCCAACAGTGCTCACTGGAACATTCAGAAGCTTAAAAATGCGCCTATAACCAATGCCATCATTATGTTTTGCAACAATTAGGTTGCGAATGTCTTGAGACAGCTCTTTGCTTTTACCCATCATGAGATGTGTCTTGTGTGACACCTTGGGCAATGAGACCTTTTTGTAGGCCATCAGTTGGGACTGAACCAGCTGATATTAATTTGCACTGACAGGGGGCTGGATTGCTTTTTAATTACTGATAGTTTTCAGCTGTTGTCTTGGCTTTCCATGCCTTTTTGAACCTCCCTTTCTTCATGTGTTCAATACTTTTTCCCTGTGTCATTTCACATTATTACACATAACTTAATTTCTGAACTTATTTGTTTTGGTGTCTTTGTATGTATGGATTACTTGGGTTGTTACCAACATCTGGTGAAACTTTCATGTCAATAACACCTTTGGAAATATATTTACTGAGAAAAATGGTGACGTGTTCAATACTTATTTCACCCGCTGTATATAGTCATATGAAAAAGTTTGGGCACCCCTCTGAGGCTGCATAATAATTTACTCTGTCGTCACAGAAAATGATCACAGTGGCATGCCATTCATTTTCTAATAAAAGCTGAGTACTGGGGTATTTTCCAGACAAAGATTTGTAGTGTAGCAATATTAAGTTGTATGAAATTAAATCAGATGTGAAAAATAGGCTATGCAAAAATTTGGGCACCCTTGTCATTCTGTTGATTTGAATACCTGTAACTACTTAGCACTGATTAATTGGAACACACAATTGGTTTGGTGAGCTCATTAAGCCTTGAACTTCATAGACAAGTGCATCCAATCATGAGAAAAGGTATTTAAGGTGGCCAATTGCAAGTTGTTGTTCTCTTTGACTCTCCTCTGAAGAGTGGCAACATGGGGGCCTCAAAACAACTCTCAAATGACCTGAAAACAAAGATTGTTCAACATTATGGTTTAGGGGAAGACTACAAAAAGCTATCGCAGAGATGTAAGCTGTCAGTGTCCACTGTGAGGAACATAGTGAGGAAATGGAAGACCACAGGCACAGTTCTTGTTAAGGCCAGAAGTGGCAGGCCAAGTAAAATATCAGAGAGGCAAAGGCGAAGGATGGTGAGAACGGTCAAAAACAGCCCACAGACCACCTCCAAAGACCTACAACATAATCTTGCTGCAGATGGCGTCACTGTGCATCGTTCAACAATTCAGCGCACTTTGCACAAGGAGAAGCTGTACGGGAGAGTGATGCTGAAGAATTCTTTTCTGCACACACGCCACAAACGCACATTTCGACAAGCCAGCTTCATTTTGGAATAAGGTGCTGTGGACTGATGAAACAAAGATTGAGTTATTTGGTCATAACAAGGGGTGTTATGCATGGCGGCAAAAGAACACAGCGTTCCAAGAAAAACACTTGCTACCCACAGTAAAATTTGGTGGGGGTTCCATCATGCTGTGGGGCTGTGTGGCCAGTGCCGGTGCTGGGAAGTTGAGGGTCGCATGGATTCCACTCAATATCAGCAGATTCTTGGGAATAATGTTGAAGAATCAGTCACAAAGTTGAAGTTACGCCGGGGCTGGATATTTCAACAAGACAACGATCCAAAACACTGCTCAAAATCTACCCAGGCATTTATGCAGAGGAACAAGTACAATGTTCTGGAATGGCCATCCCAGTCCCCAGACCTGAAAATCATTGAGAATCTGTGGGATGATTTGAAGCGGGCTGTCCATGCTCGGCAACCATCAAACCTAACTGAACTGGAGGAATGGTCCAAAATACCTTAATCCAGAATCCAGACACTCATTAGAGGCTATTGGAAGTGTCTAGAGGCTGTTATTTTAGCAAAAGGAGGCTCTACTAAATATTGATGTGATTTTTCTGTTGGGGTGCCCAAATTTATGCACCTGTCTAATTTCGTTTTGATGCATATTGCACATTTTCTGTTAATCCAATAAACCTAATTTCACTACTGAAATATTACTGTGTCCATCAGTTATTTGATAGATCAAAATGAAATTGCTGATCCAAACACCCAATTTGTCATGTCCTGATATGTTTCACCTGTCTGTGTTTGTCCCCTCCCCACACCTGGTGCACCCTATCTCCATCATTAATCAGTTTGGGTATTTAGTCCCTTGGGTTCTGTTGGGGTTTTGCCAGATCGTCTTGCCTAGTCAGTCGTTCCAGCACTCTTTCGTATTACTAACTCTGCCAGTCTATTTCCCGGTATTTGGACCTCTACCTGCCTGTTGGATTACGTCCCTGTCTATCCCCTCCTGTGCCTTCGACCTTCTGATCTCCTGCTAAACGAACTCAGCAAAAAAAGAAACGTTCTCTCACTGTCAACTGCATTTATATTTGTATGAACATAACAAGATTCAACAACTGAGACATAAACTGAAGTTCCACAGACATGTGACTAACAGAAATTGAATAATGTGTCCCTGAACAAAGGGGGGGTCAAAATCAAAAGTAACAGTCTGTACCTGGTGTGGCCACCAGCTGCATTAAGTACTGCAGCGCATCTCCTCCTCATCGACTGCACCAGATTTGCCAGTTCTTGCTGTGAGCACTGATGGAGGGATTGTGCGTTCCTGGTGTAAGTTGAAAGACAGGGTCCTGAAAAGGGGACGTTTCTTTTTTTGCTGAGTATATATAGTGCATTCACAAAGTTCAGACCCTCTGGACTTTTTCCACATTTTGTTACGTTACAGCCTTATTCTAAAATGGATTAAACTAAAAATGTTCCCTCATAAATGACCCCATAATGACAAAGCAAAAACAGGTTTTTTGATATTACATTTACATAAGTATTCAGACCCTTTACTCAGGACTTTGTTGAAGCACCTTTGGCAGCAATAACAGCCTCGATTCGTCTTGGGAATGACGCTACAAGCTTGGCACACATGTATTTGGGGAGTTTCTCCCATTTTCTCTGCAGATCCTCTCAAGCTCTGCCAGTTTGGATGGGGAGCATCGCTGTACAGCTATTTTCAGGTCTCTCCAGAGATGTTTGATCGGGTTCAAGTGCGGGCTCTGGCTGGGCCACTCGAGGACGTTCAGAGACTTGTCCCGAAGCCACTCCTGCGTTGTCTTGGCTGTGTGTTTAGGATCATTGTCCTGTTAGAAGGTGAACCTTCGCCCCATTCTGAGTTCCTGAGCACTCTGGAGCAGGTTTTCATCAAGGATCTCTCTGTACTTTGCTCCGTTCATCTTTACCTCAATCCTGACTAGTCTCCCAGTCCCTGGCGCTGAAAAACATCCCCACAGCATGATGCTGCCACCACCATTCTTCACTGTAGAGATGGTGCCAGGTTTCCTCCAGACGTGACGTTTGGCATTCAGGCCAAAGAGTTCAATGTTGGTGTAGTTCTGCAGAGATCGTTGTCTTTCTGGAAGATTCTCCCATCTCCACAGAGCTCTATCCATAGGGTTCTTGTTCACCTCTCTGACCAAGGCCCTTTTCCCCCGATTGCTCAGTTTGGTTGGGTGGCCAACTCTAGGAAGAGTCTTGGTGGTTCCAAACTTCTTCTATTTAGGAATGATGTAGGCAACTGTGTTCCTGGAGACCTTCAATGCCGCATAAACGTTTTTGTACCGTTCGCTGGATCTGTGCCTTGACAGAATCCTGTCTCGGAACTCTACGGACAATTCCTTTGACCTCATGGCTTGGTTTTTGCTCTGACATGCACTGTCAATCAGGTGTGTGCCTTTCCAAATCATGTCCAATCAATTGAATTTACCACAGGTGTACTCCAATGATGGCCTACCTACAGGGTCAGCCCCTGGAGCAAATGAGGGTTAAGTGCCTTGCTCAAGGACACATTGACAGGTTTTTCACCTTGTCGGCTCAGGTATTCAAACAAGCTACCTTTTGGTTACTGGCCCAATGCTCTAAATGCTAGGCTACCTGTCGCCCTATAATATACATATCATACAATGGATACAGTGGACACCTAAGCCTATAGGCCTTTGTATGCAATCCCCTGATACATTTAGTGCTCAAATCTCTGACAGCTGAACTGTGAGGTGGACAATAATTTTTTTAAGAAAGCCCCCCAAAAATACAATAAGTTGCTATAAAGCTTTGCATAATGCTACACATCGAAACACAAGGAACAGTTTTTTTTATAAACTGTTTTTAAGGACACGTAAACGTTTAATTTGGCCAAGAACCCTTGTTTATTGATTAGGTCACTACAGTCATTGTTGTTTGTGGGTGTAAACATTATTTTGAGTTAATTCTATTAGGGGGAGGGTGTCCAATTTATTTTACAGTCCAAGGAGAGGGTCATGGGAAAATATTTGTAACTTTGGGGATGGGGTGCATATTTTTTTAGGACACCTTGAGTTGGACCAGCCCCTCCCCCCAGTACATTTTGTTCTGTCCGTACATTTTTGGTGATTTTATTACACAACATTCCTGAAAATTGTTCTAAAACCATTATTTGGTCAACGGTAATACCCTATGAATTATGTTGATTCCTGCTATGAAAGTATCTGCCTGTGCCCGTTTCATTGTCAGCTGCCACTCTCACTACCTCTCTCCGCTGTGATGCGGAGGGAGAGATGCATTCCGAGAAGCACAAGCATATGGCCTAGCGCTGGAAAGTTTTTGTAGGACATTAGCCTACATTTACTGATAGATTAATCAATTAGCCTACATGGCAATATAGCAACGCTATCATATTTAGAGTTAGCAATCTAGTGTGTTTTGAGTTCAATAATATAGCCTATAGTCCAATATACACAAAGATGTCAGCAAATTCTCTGAAGAGCCTAAAATAAATTGGATCTTTTGGATCCAATTTTGACAGGCTGTACATCAAAATATAAATAATGCATTCCTTGGATATTTTAGATGAAATAGCTTGAATGTTGAATCATAGGCTACCATCTCAGATATCTTACTTGGCACTGTAAAATGTTTTAATGTTTTTTTATTGTTGCGTTTATTGTTATCGAGCAGAATAGTTATATTTATCACATTTATCATGGGGTGATGTGGGCTGGAGTGGATAAAATGCCAGGGCCGAATTCTTGTCCCAGTCCGCCCCTGAGCAACGGTCCTATTCAAAACTGGGAATCAAGGCTCTTGAGGCTAATGTGGGCTATTCCAGTAAGTTTAGCCACTGTATAAGTATTTGACCTTATGACACCCAGTGAAATCACATCCTGCAAGTAGGAGGAGAGAGATGGAAGTCTGGGAGAGCCCAGGGACCTCTGTGGGACTCTGCCCAGGGTCATGTGACCTGTATGTCCGACACTCTGGCACCAATGTGGCTTTGTGGCAACGAGATGCTGATGTGGTGAGAGAGACAGTAAAAAGCCCATATCTGTATTCGTTATTCTGCAGTTTTTATAAATACTGCTTATTTTTGTACAAGCAACTGCATGGTAGTATGTGACGCAGCGGCTTTTTATATCCTATAATATTTAACATATAGTATTTATCTCCTCTCTGTCTTCAGCATGTTAACAGTACTTCATATTTTTCATGTTTTACCTCTTTGGTTACTGTTGGGGAGTTGAACAGCTGGAGATGCAGGCATCTAATACAGATTCATACAGAACTAGACATAATATCTGGCAATATAGGAGCGGACTGAAAAGCTATTGAAATGCAAATAGCCTGCTGTGGCAGTAGCGGCTTGGAAAGGAAATTGGCTGGGATGACAATACAAGTAAACCACTCCAGTTTTGTCAAGAAGGCCATGCTTTGTCATCGAACAGGGAATGGATTTCAATACAAGTGCTACTTCTAGACTAAAAAAGAATTATAACGACAAAAAAAGAGAGGAGAAAAGGGAAATAAAATAGTCGCAGACAGGACACAACTCATGTGAGAAGATTGAGAAAGCGCTGTAAAGTTTGCGCTTTTTAGTTTATTGCTGTGTATTTTCCGAAGGGCCCCTTCACGTCCATTGTTTTATGGTAGCCCATGAAAGTGAGGGATGTTCGCAGGGTGTGTGTGTGTTTTAACGTGTGTGTGTGTTTTAACGTATGTGTGCGTGCGCGTGTGTGTCGTTGGTGAGGTTGGCACGCTCACTCAGGGGTACCCTGGCAGAAAGGGACGGGAGGACTCATCTGGACCCCAGCCATAATAAATTACCTACAAGTGCTGCAAAACAATAACACAAAAAAAGTGTCAGCCATCCATTCCGCCACCATTTACAAGAAATCAATATCAATACTTAATGCAATACGGGTGAAAAATGAGCACAGATACAGGGGCATAATAGAAGCTCAAATGAAAGACCTTGGAGTGGGGCTAAAGGTCTGAGGTGTAAACAATAAGGAATAGACTAGAGAATGTATTTTAACCCGTGTTTTTGGCTCCTTTTTGTGTGTTGCGTTACGTTCAGATGTTTCTCATCATGGGTCGTTTCATTGCTACGTCATTCTGTTTGGGTTGCAGTGTGTTCCGGAACGTGTGTATTTATGCAGGGGAAATTACACTATTTTGTATAGTATTTAGGAGGGGAAAAAATACATCCATTGGTCATTGGATGTGAGGAGAAACACGGAGGAGACAAACTGCTTAAACAAAAATAAGCTGTTTAGTCAATGAGTCAATTGAGAGCATAGATGTGCTGCAAATTAATTATACTCTGAGATAAAATTATCTTTATTCCTCAGGGAACTGCATCATCATGATGTCATCAAAGCCATAATGTCCATTTCATTGTGTTAGTCAATGAACTGATGCTGTTTCTACTGAATGGTGGAGTTGAGTGGAGCTATAGTCACACTGTGGAGTTCAATCACAGTAAATTTAACAATTGACATAGTATGGGGTATTTGTTGTTCTGATTACATTTTCAAATTACATTTGAAATGTATTACATTGGCTATTGTAATACTAATGTTTTAATGTCTGCAAAAATATAATGCATTGTAGCGATCCTTGCTATTTTGAGCCAGCCACGTCACAATTCCCACCAGGTAGGTTAACCCTATTGGCACAATGGGTAGGGGTTCACTTCCCTGCTCCGCCGTTCTCTACAGTATGACCAATATCACATAATCATATAAGGCCTATGGCAAAATACTAGTCTGTAGTGTGTATATCGAACTGTCACACACTATCAATTCAAGTACATTTTGGAATACATCCCATATCACAGTAAGTGTATTCACAGCTTTAGTTGATACACTACATGGCCAAAGGTATGTGGACGCCCGTTCAAATGAGTGGATTCAGCTATTTCAGTCACACCCGCTGCTGACAGGTGAATAAAATCGAGCACACAGCCATGCAATCTCCATATACAAACATTTTCAGTAGAATGACCCTTACTGAAGGAATCAGTGACTTTCAACGTAGCACCATCATAGCATGCCACCTTTCCAACAATTCATTTAGTCAAATTTCTGCCCTGCTAGAGCTGCCCCGGTCAACTGTAAGTGCTGTTATTGTGAAGTGGAACCTCTAGGAACAACAACGGCTCGGCCGTGAAGTGGAAGGCCACAGAAGCTCACAGAACAGGACCGCAGAGAGCTGAAGCGTGTAGCGCGTAAAAATCGTCTGTCCTCGGTTGCAACAATTCCAAACTGCCTCTGGAAGCAACATTATCACGATAACTGTTTGTCAGGAGCTTCATGTAATGGGCTTCCATGACAGAGCAGCCGCACACAAGCCTAAGATCACCATTCACAATGCCAAGCGTCGGCTGGAGTGGTGGAAAGCTTGCCGCCATTGGACTCTGGAGTAGAGGAAACACGCACTCTGGAGTGATGAATCACTCTTCACCATCTGGCAGTTCGATGAACGAATCTGGGTTTGGCAGATGCCAGGAGAACGCTACATGCACCAATGCACTGTGCCAACTGTAAAGTTTGGTGGAGGAGGAATAATGGTCTAGGGCTGTTTTTCATGGTTCGGGCTAGGCCCCATAGTTCCAGTGAAGGGAAATCTTAATGCTACAGCATACAATGACATTCTAGACGATTCTGTGCTTTCAACTTTGTGGCAACAGTTTGGGGAAGGCCTTTCCTGTTTCAGCAGGAAATGCCTCGATGCACAAAGTGAGGTGCATACAGAAATAGTTTGTCTAGATCGGTGTGGAAGAACTTGACTGGCCTGCACAGAACCCTGACCTCAACCCCATCGAACACCTTTAGGATGAATTGGAACGCAGACTGTGAGCCAGGCCTAATTGCCCGACCTTGTGGCTGAATGGAAGCAAGTCCCTGCAGCAATGTTCCAACATCTAGTGGAAAGCCTTCCCAGAAGAGTGAAGGCTGTTATAGTAGAAAGGGGGGACCAACTACATATTAATGCCTATTTTGGAATGAGATGTTCGACGAGCAGTGTACTTTAGTACATGGTTGTTCTACTTCTACTGCTAGGTGCATCACCTGGCTCAATTAGACTTGTCATCACGTTGAAAGGCCCTCTAAATGGTGCTTTGTGTTGGATTCCCTCATGTGTTGTGGTTTTGGTAATGTACAAACTGCTCCCCTTCCCTGGAGGGATAGTTGTTAAGTGGAAGTTTGAATGATGTTGTTGGTACTCCCTCTGGTCCAAGTCACACCTATTTGGACGTGTTCAAGTGGAGAAATGCACCCACACGTTTTGTCCACACTTAACTTTATCCTCAAATTCCTTAAACAATTGTACAATCACTGCCATACCTCTCTCACTAAAGTGTCATCTTAGCAAGTATGTGACACTACAGTCAACACAATATACAGCACATTGAAATATTTGGAAAACTTGCCTTCCCCAAGTCAAACCTTCCGATGTGTGTTGTTGATGCTCTTTACCAGAGTTTGTTGTTGATCAGCCCCTGTTCAGGCTGTATGTTCTCACACCAGCAGATGGCACTGCAGCCAAGTCCTCAGAGAAGCCAGCACTTCCACCTGGCAGCTCCTGTTGCCAGAGAGACGAAGTGCAAATTGATTTATTTTGCAGAGGCTCTATGGGCTTATTCTCCTGTTGTTTTTAGAAGCCAGACGCAATGGGTGATACGCAGAGAGAATGTAAATGCCCAATAGGCACAGGGCTGTCTGCCTGTGAGGATGGCCATTGGTTCCACATCACTTAGAACTACAGCAATTTCCCTTAAAAGTCTGACCCTATTCAAATTATATTTCTCAGAAAACACAAATGATCCGATGATAACGAAAAATGTTATTGAAATGTCCTGCATTGCAGGAAAGTTCTCCTGCAACAGGGTGATCAAATAAAGATCCTGTATATGCTTTACCATTACGTCTGCCTGGCTTGGAATTATCAAAAGGTGAATAATTAGTCTAGAGGATAGAGTATTTTGGTATTGTTGGGGACTGGTGTCGTGTTCCAGGAAAAGGCTTGAATCCCTTGGGGAGTAGATAAGTGTTTATTGGACTCAAAAGAAAGTATTGGAACAAAGAAGCTAGATATTCTAACTGACTTGCATAGTTTGTATCATAATTTCAATATAAATGTGGCAATTGCTGTGTGAGGAATTTGACAGCTATTCTATGTGTCTCTTTGAACCCTGCTGGGCCTGTTGTATTCTATGTTACACCTGGCCACTCTGGAGGGCCAATATTCTCAGAACAATCCTGTTGACTTTGAGGGTATTCTGGATTTCATGGCTGGTGTTGGGAGGGGAGTTCATTTGGGAGTGGAGGAGTAGAAGAGGGTGACCGAATTGTTTAAAAAACTGTGGTTTGACATGACAGGTGAGAGCTGTCCTCTATTGTGCCTCTGTAGATTGAGCTGCAGGCTAACAACAGGAGCGCTACTGCTAAGATTTATGGACATGGTTTGGTGACAGATGGATGCTTGTTCAGATTGTGTGACACAGATTATTTCCTTAGCCCCAAAAAATGAATCCATAATTATTTTCTTTGTTGTGTTATAGCAATATAAAATGTAATGTGTACTGAGAGTATTACTATATTGAATGTCATCATTGGCAACCGGACCTGCGGGAATGGAAAGTTCTGAACCTTGCAATGGATGAAGTATTATTATTTTTTAATGCCTCACATCCGTTTTTCCCAGACAGATAAGTAAGTGATATAGAGTGAGACAAAGTTCACGCCTTAGTTGCCCTGAGGGTCGATGAGCTCATAACTAGGCTGTATGGAATCCTAGAGGAGTATTGGGTTGAACCTTGGGTGGGCACCAACATTTATCTGAACTTCTGTAGACTAACGTCAAGATTACCAGTGATTATGTCTATCAAGATGGGAGTGTAACATGCAGTGTAAAATACACTGTAGTATTCCATCGTTAGTTATACACTGAGTGTACAAAACATTAGGAACTCTTTCCATGACATAGACTGATCACGTGACTTGATGTCACTTGTTAAATCCACTTCAATCAGACAGGCAGGCAGGCAGGCAGGCAGGCAGGCAGGCAGGCAGGCAGGCAGGCAGGCAGGCAGGCAGGCAGGCAGGCAGGCAGGCAGGCAGGCAGGCAGGCAGGCAGGCAGGCAGGCAGGCAGGCAGGCAGGCAGGCAGGCAGGCAGGCAGGCAGGCAGGCAGGCAGGCAGGCAGGCAGGCAGGCAGGCAGGCAGGCAGGCAGGTAGGTAGGTAGGTAGGTAGGTAGGTAGGTAGGTAGGTAGGTAGGTAGGTAGGTAGGTAGGTAGGTAGGTAGGTAGGTAGGTAGGTAGGTAGGTAGGTAGGTAGGTTAAATTAAGTCAAATGTAACATCAGTATTAATTTCTACTGTGCTGAAATTGGGGTTGTTGTTACACGATTTAGTATACTTTGACCCATGAACTCAGTCAGTGACTGTGACAGCTCTCTCTCTCTCTCTCCTTCTATTTCTCTCATCCATCTCAGCCATTTTGCAGCCCCTCTATTTCAATTCCACACTCCTCCTCTCCTCTCTTCTCCTCCTCCCACCTAACACTGATGATTTTTTAGATCACTTCCATTAACACTGGCATGCTGAGCACTAATTACTCACTCACTCAGCGTTCTGGGCTGCCCGCCGCTCGTTTGGGTAAGCAACGCCGCCCGTTAGCAAGATGCCTGTTAACTGAATGCGCTTAATTATATAAGAAGATAATTACATGCAAATGTTGCTTCTAAAAGCAGTCATCCAGCCCGCTTGCTGATTTAATAGGCGGGTGTTTAGGATCCCTGTTTTGTTTATTTTAGAGTGAGACGATTAATTGACTTCACTGATGAAGTAAATATGCTGGATACTCTCTCAGTGGTGGCAGAGGCCCAAATTGGATGGGGTTCATAGAGACATTTGCCATGTGTGGGGTTGTTGTTGCTTAATGTGCATAAACCCAAGGCACAATGTGAGAAACAATGCATATGGTTAATGTACATTATGTTTACTAATACCTCTCCAACTCTGCTGCTCAGTAATTCAGTGCCACCAGTAAATGCTCTCATTACAATTTATGCTTTTTGTCATTACATTATATTTATAATTAAAATGTATATTTTTTATTTGGTGAATGTATAATCATGTCAGTGTATGGGTGCTGAATTGAATATGAACAACACCTTTCCATTTACATTTATCAGATAGTAATTGTATAATAACTGTTAAGTGAGTGACCCCTCGCCTGTAACCCCTGGCCTTAAAACCTGCATCTTCCTCCAATTTGTATCCCTCCATTAAAAATCAAGTAGGACAATGATACATATATCAATATTCCATTGTCCAGGGAAAAAGATGCAGCTCTAAAATGAATTTAATTCAAGCCCCTGTCAAATGAAAGATTATTTAGGGTGTTTTAAGAACGTGAAGTCAAGAGTAGAGATAGATAGGGGTCAGAGTGGGAGGGCTCCCGTGGGAATTCCTGAGAGTCCACAGGACATGCGTCGTCCATTATAAGGGGGGGGGGGGGGCAGGTTGTGTTTCCTACAGCACCAGAAGGCTGGCCCCCCTAGGACCAACACCAGGGTACTTCCAACAGCATCCAACATCCAACCCCCGTCCCTGGTCAGAACCTCTCCAGCCCTAACAGGGGGCATCCAGACCTCCAGATGCTTGGAGTTCGATACTGGCCCCCAAATATGTCATCCACTATACTCTCTTAGGGCTCTTTGGGCACCCCAAGGGGCTTGCTGTGTTAAAATATGATATGTTATTTACAAAAAAATATTAGTAAATGGAGGCCTCTTGGTTCTCCATTATGTTTCTCTTTGCTTCCAACCCGGGTCGGCGTCTTTGAAAAGGAAACGTGACCCAGGGAGGATGGATGACAGGAGATGTATGCCCCAGACGCATGGGCTGGACAGTGTCTGTCTTATCCAGTCAGCCCTCCGCTCGGCCATCTTTAAATCACTCAACTGGAGACATAACAGCTACTTCACTTACTGAAGTGAATGCCCGGATTATGCCTTGATGACTTAAAGCGCCTGAAAACATAACAACGTATTTCATTTCACGCTGTTCAAATGCTACACAACGGATGCGAGGCTGTTAAATTCCTGGAAAATGTGCTGCTTTTTTCGAACAAGCACTTTCATGTAATGAATTGACGTTTCGATTAGATGGGCTTTATTCGCGGACACTCAGGAAACAAATACGCCACAAGAAACCAAATATTGTATGGAAGAAGTGAGCATTGATTTTTGTCTCTCTTTTTCAGTATTAAAATAAAAAATTCAAGCCATATAACTGAATGTATAATGCACTTACTAAAAGCTCAAGGAGAAAATCATATGAAACACTGCAACCAATAAGGTTGGGCCTATTTACATGGACATTGCAGCGAGGAGATCAAAATGTCAAATTCAGATAATCAAGATGTCTTTCAATGAAACCAGTCACCAGCTAGAAAAAAAATTGTATTGTGGTTGAGGGAGTAAACTAAGGATCATCTTTATTTTATACAGGTCTTTAGCCGCTGATATTCAACGCCGTCTCACACCCATTCACATGATATACGCTTTCTGTGTCCCTCCATTTCGTAAGATATGTTACGTCCTCCAATTCGTTTTATATTGCAATGAAACAGGCAGGCTCAAACAATCAACCTTCCGAATCCCAGCATGCCATCGAGTGTGCCACAAACACTTGCTTATAAACCAGGGGCTACACATTTCCCTCCTTTCAAAGAGCGCATCCTCGCTCTAGACCTCACAGGACGCCGTCTTACAGGAACACTCTCACCGGCCAAGCACACACACTGTCGTGGATGCGATGTCCAATCACTTCAGACATCAATGTAATGAAACAGGCCATCGACTGTGCCACAAAAGCATGCTCGCTTTTAAACCAGGGTCGGTACAATATGTTGGTGGATTAGCGGTCGTACATTATCATAAGACTTAGCGGTCATACAGTATCATACGTCTTGATGCGTTAGCATTTGCAGTAAACGTTAGCTGTCAGCAGTGGCGGATTTAGGTATGGGCGACATGGGCAGCCGCAAAGGGCGGCATCTTGCCGGGGGCGGCACAGGGCGCCCGCACCAAAAAATTTGCTCATTTGCACGTCACGTCATTTGCACGATCAGTTTTCTATCGCTCATTTGCACGTCACGTCAATGATATCATGTCACCGTGTGGGACTGTGGGTCAATTAACCTTGTCGGAGTGGGCGCCCTGATTCTAGTTTGTGTGCTAGGCAGGCTACTGCCTGGGAAGATCTCCCACGCAGAAGTACAAGATGGGGAGGGGGGCGGGGTTATGTGTGCATCCCTGCATAACATAAACAAAATAAATAATTTCCATATTGTAGGTAACAATGATGGTTTTATTATTACTGGGTATGTACAGTGGGGAGAACAAGTATTTGATACACTGACGATTTTGCAGGTTTTCCTACTTACAAAGCATGTAGAGGTCTGTAATTCTTATCATAGGTACACTTCAACGGTGAGAGACGGAATCTAAAACAAAAATCCAGAAAATCACATTGTATGATTTTTAAATAATTAATTTGCATTTTATTGCATGACATAAGTATTTGATCACCTACCAACCAGTAAGAATTCCGGCTCTCCCAGACCTGTTAGTTTTTCTTTAAGAAGCCCTCCTGTTCTCCACTCATTACCTGTATTAACTGCACCTGTTTGAACTCGTTACCTGTATAAAAGACACCTGTCCACACACTCAATCAAACAGACTCCAACCTCTCCACAATGGCCAAGACCAGAGAGCTGTGTAAGGACATCAGGGATAAAATTGTAGACCTGCACAAGGCTGGGATGGGCTACAGGACAATAGGCAAGCAGCTTGGTGAGAAGGCAACAACTGTTGGCGCAATTATTAGAAAATGGAAGAAGTTCAAGATGACGGTCAATCTCCCTCGGTCTGGGGCACCATGCAAGATCTCACCTCGTGGGGCATCAATGATCATGAGGAAGGTGAGGGATCATGCCAGAACTACACAGCAGGACCTGGTCAATGACCTGAAGAGAGCTGGGACCACAGTCTCAAAGAAAACCATTAGTAACACACTACGCCGTCATGGATTAAAATCCTGCAGCGCACACAAGGTCCCCCTGCTCAAGCCAGCGCATGTCCAGGCCCGTCTGAAGTTTGCCAATGACCATCTGGATGATCCAGAGGAGGAATGGGAGAAGGTCATGTGGTCTGATGAGACAAAAATTGAGCTTTTTGGTCTAAACTCCACTCGCCGTGTTTGGAGGAAGAAGAAGGATGAGTACAACCCCAAGAACACCATCCCAACCCTGAAGCATGGAGGTGGAAACATCATTCTTTGGGGATGCTTTTCTGCAAATGGGACAGGACGACTGCACCGTATTGAGGGGAGGATGGATGGGGCCATGTATCGCGAGATCTTGGCCAACAACCTCCTTCCCTCAGTAAGAGCATTGAAGATGGGTCGTGGCTGGGTCTTCCAGCATGACAACGACCCGAAACACACAGCCAGGGCAACTAAGGAGTGGCTCCGTAAGAAGCATCTCAAGGTCCTGGAGTGGCCTAGCCAGTCTCCAGACCTGAACCCAATAGAAAATCTTTGGAGGGAGCTGAAAGTCCGTATTGCCCAGCGACAGCCCCGAAACCTGGAGGATCTGGAGAAGGTCTGTATGGAGGAGTGGGCCAAAATCCCTGCTGCAGTGTGTGCAAACCTGGTCAAGAACTATAGGAAACGTATGATCTCTGTAATTGCAAGCAAAGGTTTCTGTACCAAATATTAAGTTCTGCTTTTCTGATGTATCAAATACTTATGTCATGCAATAAAATGCAAATTAATTACTTACAAATCATACAATGTGATTTTCTGGATTTTTGATTCCGTCACTCACAGTTGAAGAGTACCTATGATAAAAATTACAGACTTCTACATGCTTTGTAAGTGGGAAAACTTGCAAAATCGACATTGTATCAAATACTTGTTCTCCCCACTGTATGTGGGATGTTCCACCACTATCAATTCTGTGAATAACGTGTGTTAACTAATGCCCATGTGCTCTCCATTAGAAATGCCTGTAGCAGCATCACCACCAAATCCTGCTGCTGAGGATGAACCACTGTCTACAGACCCTGCTGACTGGCCTTCAGTTCTGACTGACAGAATTCGGACACAACTAGTTTGCAGAGGACCAAATGAGGTACCACATAACTTTGTTTTCCCAAGGAATGAGAGTGATGGAAGAAGTTGCCACCACCAGTATTTCAGGAAGACCTTGGTGAGTGGTGGTGGTGTATTCTGAAAGAAACAACCTCTTCTGCTTCTGCTGCAAACTCTTTTCTAAGATGAAAATTAATTTAGCAAACTCAGGACTGACAGACTGGGAACAGGCAAGTTCTTTGCTGACAGCAGTCCAGAACACCAAAACTGCATGAAAACATGAAAAGAACTGTCAATGAGTATCAAAAAAGGGGAAACAATTGATAAGCATTAAATGGCACTTATGGAGGCTTAGAGAATAAGATGGAGAGAGGTGTTGGCATGTCTGACTGCTATTGTGCAGTCTTTGGCAATTAGAAATCTGGCACTAAGGGGACACACAGAAACACTGTACTCTCCATCAAATGGATATTTCCTCAAAGAGGTTGAACTGATGGCACAATTTGATCCAGTCATGAAAGAGCACCTTAACCGTGTCCAAAAGGGACCTCGAATCACACCACCAGCTACCTTGGCCACCAAATACAGAATGAACTCATTGATTTGTTGAGCAGCAAGGTCATTTCAATAATGGTGAGTGACATCAAGCTGGCAAAATTCTTCTCTATCATTCTAGATTGCACCTCAGATGTCAGCCTCACTGAACAGTTGTCAGTTGTGATTAGAATTGTGTCAATGAAGGAGGAGCCCCAGATAAAGGAACATTTTATGGGGTTTTTAGAGGCAGAGGAGTCCACGGGCCAACATTTGGCTTCCCTGATTCTCAAAAGATTAGAGGAGCTAAAAAAAAATATTTTGAGGACTGCTGAGGACAGTCTTATGATAATGGGGCCAACATGAGAGGCAAAAACAATGGTGTCCAAGCCAGACTCCTGGAAATGAATCCAAGAGCTCTATCTGTGCCATGTGGGGCTCACACATTGAACTTGGTTGTGGCTGATGCTGCTAAAAGTTCTGTCGATGCCACAGGTTACTTTGGCATCTTACACAAACTGTACACCTTGTTCTCAGCCTCCACACAGCGATGGGCCATCCGGAAAAAACATGTGGGCATCACTTTGAATTTGTGGACTGAGACATGGTGGGAGAGTAAAGTTAAGAGTGTCGAGCCACTGAGGTATCAGGCAGCAGCGGTGAGAGAGGCACTGATTGAGGTGAGGGATCAAACCAAAGACCCTGTGATAAAGATTGAGGCCCAGTCCTTATCAGAGGAGGTGGGATCATATCGCTTCAGCATCTGTACAGTGGTGTGGTATGACATCTTGAGCCAGATCCAACATGTGAGCAAGCTGATGCAGTCTCCCAGTATGCATGTGGATGTTGCAGTCAGTCTTCTCAGAAAGACAGAGAGAGGTCTCAGCAACTCCAGGGCAACAGGCTTTATGACTGCACAAACGTCAGCCAAGGATATTTGCGAGGGTATGAATGTAGAGGCCGTTCTACAACAAAAAAGGCTGAGTTCCACAAAGCGGCATTTTTCTTACAAATCATTTAATGAGCCTTTGAGTGATGCACTGAAGAAGCTGGAGGTGACATTTTTCAATGTAGTTGTTGATGCTGCAACCTCTACCCTTCAGGAAAGATTTTCCACATTGGAAAATGTGGGAGAGAAGTTTGGAGTGCTGTCAACCGTCCAAAGTCTCTCAAATGAGGAGCTGACAGAACAATGTGAGGCCCTTAGTATGACACTGCACTATAAAGAACACTCAGACTTGAATGGCAGAGAGTTTGCACAGGAACTGAAGAACTTGCCTGATTTGCCATCGAAGACCATGACCCTGCTTGAGCTGCTGATATTTATACATGAAAGGGAGCGCTCAGAAATGTATCCAAATTTGTGGACTGCTCTCAGAATTTGTCTTACTCTTCCAGTGTCCGTAGCTGAAGCAGAGAGGAGCTTTTCAAAGCTGAAGCTCATCAAATCCTACCTGAGGTCCACCATGTCACAGAAACGCCTTAGTGGACTTGCTGTCATCAGATGGCAGTTGTGCAATATAGTTTGTGCGTTTCTTGTTTGAAGTGCAATAGTGTAATAATCAGGTTCTCTTCTTTGTAAGTGTGTTATTCTATTTGTGTATTTGTGTGGTATAGGAATTGTGCAATTTAGTTTTATTTGTGTGTTTTTTGTTAGCAATAGGGTAATAGTGTAATAATTAGATTATATTTTTTATTTATTTATTTGTATTATTTGTATTTATATACTACAATTTGTTTCTATTTGTCTTTGTTACTTTTTTTAATGATTATTATTTTTGAATATATTTTTATATTTATATAGTTTTAAATGTTATGATTATTTCTCTGTGTTGTTCCAAATGTCTGAATAAAAATAAAAATTACAGTTAGTGCAGAATGGTTCTTATTTTTTGCCGACACTATGCTGTTAACGTTATCTAGGTTAGGGTTAGGGCCAGGGGTTACGGTTAGTTAACATTCTAAGTAGTTGCAAAACACTATGGTTGTGGTTAGCTAAAGTTGCTAATTACACAATTTGAAAACGCAATCTTTGGGTTGCTAGACGTTCGCCACTCACCCTAACCCGATCAACCTCTTTACTTTCATTTCTGTCTTAAGTAACCTTGTGTCTTAAGTAGCCAGACCATCTGTAACACATCATACATTTTGGAGGTACCAAAAAATGTCTACTATACTACGTCTAGTAGTTGGAACGACCAGGCTGTAATACTAGATGATCTAAAAGAACGATAGTATCAGACCATGCATAAGTTCAAGATTAACTGCACATGTAACCTTACTCTTAATATAAGCCAATGGAAGTACTATATCTAGCGTTGCCTTGGAGACAGTTGAGACGGGTTGTCTGCTCACAGAGACCAGGACATGTTTTAAATATTACATAAAAAGATAACGCACTTATTCTTAAGCACTTAATTATGCAGCTTGTTTGCTGTGTTCATTTGGAGAATACATGGATTGGTAGGCTGTAAGTAGCAGTTGCTGTGGGAGGCTTGGGTGTAGTAGAGACACCCGATATTTCCCCAGACGCGCTTTTGCAGCCTCTGAAATTAGACGCATCTTTGATTTGCCCCCCTGTAAACAGACAGAGACATGAAGGAGCTCCGATCTCACCCACCGACAGCCCCACTGACTGACTGAATGGGCAGCCAGGGCTTCTGTCCAACGCAGGACAAAGTCACCCTGACACTAATCTGATTGTAGAACAGTCGTGCTAACGCTACATTCATAAATGACTGATGTTTATGCTCATGATGCTATGCCAGTCTGCAGCATGGGATATACACAAAGTCAATTAAACTGAGATACACCCACACGTATTCACGCACGCACACACACACACACACACACACACACACACACACACACACACACACACACACACACACACACACACACACACACACACACACACACACACACACACACACACACACACACACACACACACACAAAACACACACACACACACACACACACACACACACAAGAGAGACAGACAGACAGACAGAGCATAGATTTCTGGTCTCCCCTCAGGGAGCTGTCAACATGAGGGCCAGGGCAGGCACATGAACCCAGATCTGACAGCCTATGGCTGCAGGCTGTAAAGGCCACCAGTGGTTGTCTGCAGTGTTGGGGAAGCTACTCTGAAAATATAGTTTACCAAGCTACCAATTACTTCACACTGGAAGAAGTTAAGCTACACTAAAGCTACCCTTAA